>QXEO01000516.1:0-600000 GCA_007115705.1 Dactylis glomerata
TGGTTCAATAACAAGAGAATAATTCATAGGCATTTCATTGCGTCTAGAAATATTACCAACTTTTGGCATTCATCACAAGATAAAATAAATTTTCTTGCATCCTTAAAGAGGGTAGGCCAATAAAACCCTGATTGTAGAACCTTTTGTGCAGTTCTATCTCCAGCATGATGTCCTCCATAAGCACTACCATGACATTTCCTCAATATCTCTTGTTGTTCATATTCTGGAACACATCTTCGCATAATACCATCCACTCCTTCTTTATACAAGTGTGGGTCATCCCAAAATAATGCCTCCAGTCATAAAAGAATTTCCTTCTTTGCTGAGCTGTAAAGGTTGGAGGCAAATACTTGGAAACAATAAAGTTAGCATAATCAGCATACCAAGGACTCTCTTGCGAGGTTACCTTTATTGCAGCCCACTGCTCATTTGGAAAACTATCATTAACACGAATAGGATCAAAAGAAATGTTTTCCAATCTAGACAAATTGTCGGCAACAGGATTTTCTGCACCTTTCCTATCTACAATATGCAAATCAAACTCTTGTAAAAGTGATTGCTATAGATGGCGCGGTGATGATGAAGTAAATGACCGGCCAGTTGGGAAACCCCAAGAGGAAGGTATGATGAATATAGCAGCAAGTTTTCCCTTAGTAAGAAACCAAGGTTTAATCGTCCAGTAGGAAAAAGCCAAACTCAAGAAGGTGATGCTTGCTAGCCTAGTGACACTCCAACAAGGGCGCCGTTAACGATTTCTTATTAGCGCGTCTTCAACTAGTAGCAACGTGGAACCTGCACACAACATAACCAAATGCTTTGTTCCCAACTTACGATGAGGTTGTCAATCTCACCGGTTTGCTTGAAACAAAGGGTATGAGCGTATCGAGTGGAAAATGATAGTAGTATGCGAGTAAAGTAAACAGTGCGAGTAAAGTAAACAGGTGATAGCAATATAATGAAAATAGGACCAGGGTCCATAGTTCACTAGTGGTGTCTCTCCATGAGATAAAATAACAAATGCTGGGTAAACAAATTATAGTTGGGCAATTGATAGAATAAAGACAACGTGCATATGTCGAGAGGATCACTATGAGATTTACTCTGGGCATTACAACAAGATACATAGAACATCATCCAACTGCATCTATGACTAATAATCCACTTGTGGCGAATCAATCTGAGAACTCCACAAGTCTTAAGTTGCGAACAATAGATAACTGCATTAAGCAAAGTGTGTAATGTAAACAAAGCATATGCCCATGAGCATATGAATGTTGTTTTCTCCCTAGTGGCAACAGCACATCTACAACCTTAGAGGTTTCTGTCACTCCCCCTGATTAAATAGAGGCATGAACCCAACTATCGAGCATAAATACCCCCTCTTGGAGTCACTAGTATCTACTCGGCCAAGATAGCTACTAACAACGGAGAGCATGCAAGATCATAAACAACATAGAGATAACATAAGATAATATTCAGCACGTCAACTTAATCATAACACCAATATTCATCGGATCCCAACAAACACAACATGTAGAATTACATAACGGTGATCTTGATCATGTAAGGCAGCTCACGAGATCTGAACATGAAGCACATGGTGGAGAAGACAAGTAACTAGCTACTGCTATGGACCCATAGTCCAAGCTAGACTACTCACTCATCGCGCCGGAGGCAAGCATGGCGATGAAGAAGACCTTCGGTGGCGATTCCCCTCTCCGGCAGGGTGCCGGGAAGAGCTTCTGGACCCTCCCAATCTCGGGTCGACGGGGGCGTCGAATCGCGATGTATTCTGGAAAAGTGATCGGCGTTTTAAGTTTTTCCCGTCGGGGGGTCTTTATAGGCGAAGGGGCATCGTCAGAAGTGGACCGAGTCGGCCACACACATAGGGGGCGCGGCCTAGCCCTGGGCCGCGCCGCCCTATTGTGTGGGCCCCTCGTGGCCCCACTCCGTCTCCTCTTCGGTTCTCTGGAAGCTTCGGTGAATTTCTGGATGTTTGGCTTTTGTTTCGTCCAATTCCAAGAATATTTCCTGTGTAACTTTTCTGAAACACAAAAATAGCAGAAAACAGGGAACTGGCACTGTGGCATCTCGTTAATAGGTTAGTTCCGGAAAATGCATAAAAATGCCACGAAGTGTAACGAAACACTAAGCAAATGGTGTAAAAACAAGCATGGAGCATCAAAAATTATAGATACGTTAGATACGTATCAGCATCCCCAAGCTTAACTCCTGCTTATCCTCGAGTAGGTAAGTGATAACAAAAGAAATAATTTTTTAGGTGACATGCACCTACACAATCTTGATCATCTATGTAAGCGTTGTGCGCTGGGATCAAAAGAACTTAAAACATGGGCATGAAAGACATAATCTTGATAGAAGCAACTTAGCAACCATGTTATAACATGAGAAAGAACACAAATGAAAGATCATGAAAATGAAACAATGAAAGTCAAACGTGTGTTCAAATCATATGGAAAAACATACAAATGGTATTCAGCTTGTCCTTCATGAGAGAGCAAAACATAAATGCATAGGACACCTTCAAGTTTAAGAGGGCGACTAGATACATGTAATTTAAGAACAAGTGAAACCAACATCATGAATCAATCAATGAAAACTTTGGGACAATGCACATTATACTCAGAATGACAACTATGCTCTCTTAGACGGTGCATAAAGGTAGAAGGTGGAGACTCAACATAAACAGTAAAAGAAAGGCCCTTCGCGGAGGGAAGCAGTGATTAAACATGTGCTAGAGCTTTTCATTTGTAAAATAGAGATAAAAATTGGGTTTTGAGAGGTGGTTGTTTCATGTCAACGACTGGCAATGGGGTCTTACTATCTTCCATAATAAACAAGTGAGAGCGGTTCTGAGTTCTTTGAAAATTTGGCACATTGGTGCTCTTTTATAAAGCTTTGGCACTCCTCTCCACCTTTTTTCCTTTCTCAAACCATGGCTAACCGATTCCATCGGGTGCCCACCAACATTGACATACCATGGAGGAGTGCCTTTTTTGTTTTTTAGAATTAGATTGCAATGGTCTGACCAGCTCTCAAGCAAAATTAATGACGAGCAGATGAAGCTGCCTAGTTGAGGGGTACTTAATTTAATATGGAAGATAGCAATTCCGACCACTACGTCCCCATGAGCTAAAAACAGTGGCACAAAATGAGAAGTAGATGAAAGTTTTGAAAGGTAGCACATGAAAATTTACTTGGAATGGCTTACAAATACCATGCATAGGAATTTATAGTGGACACAATGGCAAACTTGGTTTTTAGGAGTTGGATGCACGAGTAGAGCTCATACTCAGTACAAAATGAGGGCTAGCAAAAGACTGGGAGCGACCAACTAAGAGAGCAATAACGGCCATAATCATGCAAAGCGACAAAGCGACATTAAAAGAAGCATAAGATGGCATCAAAAGTCAAAAAATAAATGATCATAGAGGCTTATGGCGACTTTGTATGAGTCAAACATGTGCGAGCATGCGCCAAGTCAACCCAATTAAAGCATCAAAGGAGAAAACCAAAATAATGCTTCCAAATAATTAAAACAACGCATGATTTTTTCAAAGGCTCATTAAGCAATCTCAGTCATTTGAGACAAGCCATGCTACAGCAAAACCACTAAGCATACTATCAAAAAGACATCAAGCACGACATGGAAAAGCCTAGGCCGCAGTCTACACAAGCTCCTTTTTGTACCACTTTTATTTTCAAACCAATTTCTATGATGCAATAAAGCCCTTGGCCAATTTATAGAGTTTATTTTGAAAATTAGTTTTAATTATGAAAACATGTTTATTACTGATTTAAAATGTTGTTTTGAATATTAGAAAACTTTAGAATTTGGTTTGAAATTCATTTGAAGCCAAAATGCAAAAGTTATGAAAGAAATAGAAATAGAAAATTAGAAAACAGAAAAAAGAAAAAGAAAAGGAAGAAAAAAATATGGAAAGGCTACGGGGAAACATTTCGGCCCAGCCTAAATTTCGGCCCACGGCCCATCTGGAGGATTTCCGAACCGGTACGCCATTTTTTTCCTTCCCCTCGCTGACTTGCGGACCCCACGTGCCAGACCACGTCACCATCGTCTACCTCGGCCCGGAAATCTCGCCGGAGACGAGCCCGCCGGATTTCTCTCCCCCCTCTTTAAATCCTTGCCATTTCGTCCCCGCTCCGCGCCTATAATATCCCCGCGACCCCCTCTGCCTTTCCCCTCTCCTCCCGTAGCCTGATATGCCGCCAGGCCGTCGACATTCTTCGCCGGAGTCCCGCAGACCCGCGGCCGTTCATCCTCGATTTTGGCAACGTCGTAAGCCCCCGAGCTCCCTCTCATGGTCCATTCTTCTTCCCCAGTCCTAGCACACCTCGTCATGGCCTTCTTCTGTTCAAATCTTTAGAAAATCATATCTTTATGCAAATCAGCCTATGAGATCCACCAGCCAAATGTCATGTAGTTAGATCTTTCACAACAGCCACCAAATATGTGTTATTTGCCAGTACATCATTGTACTGACCCCCATTTGTGGGGCTGCATATTCAAATGTGCAGGTTTTCAGGTAAAGATTGTTTAGTAGGATCTCGAGACTACATTCCAACATGTCTGCCTGTGGCACGAGAGGAAGATGGAGGCTCATTGCCACTTTGTTTTCCGCTATGTATCTGTAAGGTTTGAGTACTTATGTATTTGGATCCACGTTGTAATCTTGATACTATGCAATGAGTACTATATTTTGTTCTGTGGTGCTATCATTGATCCAGGGAATAGCACTTAACACAGATGTTCCACCTTAATCCAAAGGTGGGGCGTTACAGATGACCGCCTAGTTGGGAACCCCAAGAGGAAGGTATGATGAGCATAGCAGCAAGTCTTCCCTCAGTATGAAACCAAGGTTTATCGAACCAGTAGGAGAAAGAACCAACTTCCGAAGGTTGATGCTTGCTAGCTTCGCGATAGCTCCAGACAATTTATATATGGTGCCTCGTCCAGGGCGTAGCTTTGCACCAGCAGCAACGTGGAACCTGCACACAACACAACCAAGTACTTTGCCCCAACTTACAGTGAGGTTGTCAACCTCACCGGTTTGCTGTAAACAAAGGATTAAGCGCAACAAGTGGTAAAAGATAGTAGTTTGCAAGAATGTAAATAAAGCGAGTAAATGGTAAACGGTAATAACAATGTAAAAGAATGGACCAGGGTCCACAGTTCACTAGTGGTGTCTCTCCATAAGATAAATAACATGCTGGGTAGACAAATTTCAGTTGGGCAATTGATAGAATAAATCAAGCGTACAAATGTCATGAGGACCACTATGAGATTTTCTTGGGCATTACAACATAATACATAGACTGTAATCCAACTACATCTATGACTAATAATCCACCCGCCGGATGTCATCTGAGCAACTGTTGAGTATTAAGTTGCAAGAAACAGATTATCACCTTAAGCAAAATGTGTAATGTAAACAATACAAATGTCCTTGAACACAAGATTGTTGTTTTCTCCCTAGTAGCAACAACACATCTACAATTTTAGAGGTTTCTGTAACTCCCCCCAAGTTACTAGAGGCATGAACCCACTATCGAGCATAAATACTCCCTCTTGGAGTCACTAGCATCTACTCGGCCAAGATATCTACTAGCAACAGAGAGCATGCAAGATCATAAACAACATAGAGATAACATAAAGATGATAAATCAATAGATCAACTTGAAAAAGTACCAATATTCATCGGATCCCAATAAACACAACATGTAGAATTACACAACGATGATCTTGATCATGATAGGCAGCTCACAAAACCTAAACATGAAGCACCTGGAGGAGATGACATCCATCTAGCTACTGCTATGGACCCATAGTCCAAGGTAGACTACTCACACATCACTCTGGAGGCAGGCATGGTGATGAAGAAGGCCTCCGGCGGTGATTCTCCTCTCCGGCAGGGTGCCGGGAAGAGCTTCTAGACCCTCCCGATCTCGCGTCGATGACGGCGGCGGCTTGCACTATGTTTCGTGGAAAATTGATCAGGGGTTTAGGGTTTTCCCGTCGAGGGGAATATATAGGCGGAAGGGTGGCATCAGGAGGTGGACCAGGGGCCCATGACATTCCATGGCGCGACCAGGGTGTGGCCCGCGCCATGGGGTGGTGCGGCCGCCTCCTGGCTCTCCTCCGTCTCAGCTTTGGACTCCGTCACGCTTCAGGAAAAATAGGAACTTTGGCTTTTGTTTCATCCAATTCCGAGAATATTTCCTGTGTAGCTTTTTTGAAACCTAAAAATAGTAGAAAACAGGGAACTGGCACTGTGGCGTCTCGTTAATAGGTTAATTCTGGGAAATGCATAAAAACGGCACGAAGTGTAACAAAACACAAAGCAAATGGTGCATAAACAAGCATGGAGCATCAAAAATTATAGATACGTTTGAGACGTATCACCGCTTGATTAAGTTTTATGTCTACCTTCTTATTTACCATTATTTCACCTCTGGTCATGATCCATATGATGTCTTGTGAGTAGTTCATTTAGTTCTTGAGGACATGGGAGAAGTCAAGATGTTAGTAGTGAAACTATGTTGAGTAATATTTAATGGTTTGATATTTATGTTGTGGTGCTATTCTACTAGTGGTGTCATGTGAACGTCGACTACATGATACTTCACCTTTATGGGCCTAGTGGAATGCATTGTGTATTTGGCTACTAATTGTGGGGTTGCCGGACCAACAGAAACCTAAACCCCCGTTAGGAAACCATTGCACCAGGGAGTATAGGATCTCAGAGTTTAAGGTTGTGGTTAGATTTATCTTAATTACTTTCTTGTAGTTGTGGATGCTTGCAAGGGGTATAAGCACAAGTGTGTATTAGTCCAAGTTGGGGTAGTGCATTAGCATACGTTCACCCCCATAACACCTATCAAACTAATGAAGATTACTTAGCTGCATGAAGCGAAAGCACTTGACAGAAACTCCCATGTGTCCTCAGGAACGTTTGGTAATCATAAGTTACACAACCGGCTTGTCCTTTGCTCTAAAAAGGATTGGGCCGCTCGCAGCAATTATTAATATTGTCTTTTATTTACTCATATTTTATTTACTTGCATTATCAAATACCCTTGAAAACCCGTTTGCTAGTATTTATAGTGAATCCTTGATCAAAACTGCTTGTCAACACCTTCTGCTCCTCGTTGGGTTTGACACTCTTATTTATCGAAAGTACTACGATACAACCCCTATACTTGTGGGTCATCAGGGAGCAACCTATCAAAGGATGATGCAAAATTGCCTAGGAAGCCAAATAGGTCGAAACATCCAAGTATACATCGATGATATAGTCATCACCACAAGAAAAGAGGAGTCCCTAATCACTAATTTGAAGGAAACTTTCGAAAATCTCGACAGGTACAAACTAAAGCTAAACCCAACCAAATGTTCTTTTGGTGTTTCAGCAGGGCAATTTCTGGGATTCCTAGTATCGGCAAGAGGAATAGAAGCAAACCCAGAGAAAATCTAGGCAATATTAACAATGGGAAAACCAGCGAAACTACATGAAGTGCAGCAACTCGCAGCACGCGTGGTAGCACTAAGTCGATTCGTCGCACGATTAGGCGAAAAGGCTCTCCCATTCTACACACTCATGAAGAAGTCAGACAAAAAGTTCGAATGGATAGAGGAGGCAGACACAGCGTTCTCATAGCTGAAAAAGTGCTCTCCATACCACCAGTGTTGGTCGCACCAAAAGAAAGGGAGCCACTACTACTATACATCGCCGCTACACACCAGGTGGTGAGCACGATGTTAGTGGTCGAACAAAGTGAAGAGGGGAAGGCGAACGGAGTCCAGCGACTAGTATATTTCCTCAGTGAAGTTTTATCACCATCAAAACAGCGTTATCCACATTACCAAAAACTTGCGTACAGCTTGTTCACAACAGCACGGAAGTTACGACAATACTTCACGGTTCATCCAATCAAAGTGGTTAATGAAGCTCCACTATCGAATATACTGAACAACCCTGAAGCAACAGGACATGTATCCTTGTGGGGAATTGAACTTTCCCCTCTGGACATCACATATGAAGAAAGAAAGGCCATAAAATCCCAGGTTTTGCCAGATTTCACGGCAGAGTGGCTAGTATTATAGAACACAAGACCACCTGACCTGTCAAGCAATTGGACAATGTATTTCGACGGGTCCAAAAGGATCCAAGGAGCCAGAGCAGGGTAGTATTAATATCACCACAAGGAGATAAGCCAAAATATGTTCTAAGGATGAGTTTCCCGCAAGCTTCCAACAATGAAGCAGAGTATGAGGCTTTGTTTCACGGAATGAAGATGGCTAAAGCATGTGGCGCAACTCGATTAAAAATATTTGGAGATTCAAATCTTGTGTTCCAACAAGTGATGAATCATTGCGACGCTGTCAGCAACAACATGGCTGCCTATCGAAACATGTACTACTACTTAGAAGGAACCTTCGACGGATGCGAAGTTTCACATATCAGTAGGACAAGTAACAAGGAAGCCGATAATTTGGCAAACATCGGGTCCCAATGTCTGCCCGTACCACCGGGAGTTTTTTGGGAAGAAATCATTCAGAGATCAATAAAGGAAAGCAAAAATTCGAGTTCTGGAAAACCAAGCCAGCATACAACAGCAGGCTCGGGGGCTAGCAAGATAGGAGCAAAAAGTACGACAGAGCTAGAGGAGGTCATGATGGTTGAAGTAACCTGGATGCAGCCATACTTAGCATATATGGTTAACACGACACTACCCAAAGATGTGGTTGAAGCACGAAGGGTAGTATGATGATCTAAAGCTTTCGCCGTACTACATGGGAAGCTATACAAAAAAATATAACATGCGTGTTGCAAAGATGCGTCACCTCTCAAGAACGGCAAATCATACTAAAGGATATCCATGCAGGAGTTTGCGGTCATTGATACGTCTCAAACATATCTATAATTTTTTATGCTCCATGCTTGTTCTTACACCATTTGCTTAGTGTTTTGTTACACTTCGTGTCGTTTTTATGCATTTTCCAGAACTAACCTATTAACAAGATGCCACAGTGCCAGTTCCCTGTTTTTTGCTGTTTTTGTGTTTCAGAAAAGTTACACAGGAAATATTCTCGGAATTGGATGAAACAAAAGCTGAACCTCCTATTTTTACCGAAGCTTCACGAAGACCAAAGATGAGACGGAGGGGGGGCAGAGGCTGGCCACACCACAGGGGGCGCGGCCCAGCCCCTGGCCGCGCCCACCCATGGTGAGGCCTGATTGCGGTGCGGTGTTGATGTAGATGACCGCCCAGTTGGGAACCCCAAGAGGAAGGTATGATGAGCACAGTAGCAAATTTTCCCTCAGTAAGAAACCAAGGTTTATCGAACCAATAGGAAAAAGGCAATACATCAGAAGGTGATCTGCTATCTTCGCGACAGCTCCGGACAATTTATAAGGCACCTCGTCCAGGGCTTTGCTTTGCACCAGCAACAATGTCGAACCTGCACACAACACAACCAAGAACTTTTCTCCCAACTTACAATGAGGTTGGCAATCTCACCGGTTTGCTGTAAACAAAGGATTGAGCGTATCGAGTAGAAAACAATAGTAGTATGCGAGAAAGTAAACACTGCGAGTAAAAGTAAAACGGTGTAACAATATAAAGGAAATTGGACCGGGGTCCACAGTTCACTCGGTGTAACAATCTTGATCATGTAAGGCAGCTCACGAGATCTAAACATGAAGCACATGGTGGAGAAGTCAACCATCTAGCTACTGCTATGGACCCATAGTCCAAGGTAGACTACTCACTCATCGCGCTGGAGGCAAGCATTGCGATGAAGAAGACCTCCGGTGGCGATTCCCCTCTCTGGCAGGGTGCCGAGAAGAGCTTCTGGACCCTCCCGATCTCAGGTCAACGACAGCGGCGGATCGCGATGTGTTTCTGGAAAATTGATCGGGTGTTTAGGTTTTTCCCGTCGGGAGGTCTTTATAGGCGAAGGGGCAGCGTCAGAAGTGGACCAGGGGGCCCTCACCACAGGGCGGCGCGGCCAGGGGCTGGGCCGCGCCCCCTGGTGGTGAGGCTGGCCCCTGGCCCCTCTCCGTCTCCTCTTCAGTCTTCTAGAAGCTTTGTTAAATATTGGGATGTTCGGCTTTTGTTTCGTCCAATTCTGAGAACATTTCCTGTGTAACTTTTCTGAAACACAAAAACAGCAGAAAATATGGAACTGGCACTATGGCATCTTGTTAATAGGTTAGTCCCAGAAAATGCATAAAAATGCCACAAAGTGTAACAAAACACTAAGCAAATGGTGTAAGAACAAGCATGGAGCATCAAAAATTATAGATATGTTTGAGACACGTATCAGCATCCCCAAGCTTAACTCCTGCTCGTCCTCGAGTAGGTAAATGATAACAAAAGAATAAATTTTGAGGTGACATGCACCAACACAATTTTGATCATCTAAGTAAGCATTGAGTGATGTGATCAAAAGAACTTAAAACATGGGCATGAAAGACATAATCTTGATAGAAGAAACTTAGCAACCATGTTATAACATGAAAAAGAACACAAATGAAAGATCATGAAAATGAAACAATGCAAGTCAAATGTGTGTTCAAATCATATGGAAAAACATAGCAAATGGTTTTCAGCTTGTCCTTCATGGAATAGCAAAACATAAATGCATAGAACACCTTCAAGTTTAAGAGGGCAACTAGATACAAATAATTTAAGAACAAGTGAAACCAAAATCATGAATCAATCAATGATAAACTTTGGGACTATGCACATTAAACTCAGAATGACAACTATGCTCTCTTAGACGGTGCATAAAGGTAGAAGGTGGTGACTCAACATAAAAGTAAAATAAAGGTGCTTCGCAGAGGGAAGCAGTGATTGCAAGTTTTATAAACCTTCAAAAATTATGGTACTTACTAGCTTTGAGCTCTCATTGCCCCCATCATAGGCATCTTGAATGGTTAAAGTTAATGCGCGTACAATTATGAAGCATATGCTTGACAAATCATAAGTTGAAAACCTCATGTCCCGTGAAGTACAAATACCCAAACCTCATGCTACTCGACTTATAGTCCCAAGCAAGCTCTTGTCATTGTAAGTATACACGTATCATCGAGAACCGCCAACGGGGTACCTCCGTGCCCGATGACATGGAACAAGCCCATATCAAAATGATAGGACAAACAGACAATGAACACCTCGGCATCTCTTTTATTTACCATTGGTATAGCTTTTTATTTTGAGATGCGTCGTCGAATGTTCACTATGGGCATGCTGTAAATTTCCACCATGAATTATGCATGGCTTAGATTGGTGGCCCATGCATTTCTCTAACACGTATAAAAACTCCATGATCCCGCAAGATTCCCAATTTATTTCACATCGCGAGTATCCATAAACAAAAGATCACGATATCAACTCAAATAAGAAGTGCAATGTTGAAAGCTTACCCCATGACGGCATGGTTTGGCTAATTTCCAACTTACAACTTGCAAGCATAACAACTCAACATAAGAGAGCCACAATGTCAAATTTTTTAAGAACGAGAAAAAGAAAGTGTGCCATCAGGTTCGTGAGAGCTTTACTGACCAATTTTTGTATAACACCAAAAAGAGTTTAATTTGAAGGATAGATAAAAGCAAGTCAAATGTACTTTGGAATAGCAAATTGCTAATAGGTATGTATGGTGGACACACTGGAACAACTTGGTTTTTGGGAGTTGGATGCACGAGTAGAGCTCATACTCAGTACAAAATGAGGGCTAGCAAAAGACTGGGAGCGACCAACTAAGAGAGCAATAACGGCCATAATCATGCATAGCAACAAAACATCATTAAGAGAAGCATCAGATGGCATCAAAAGTCAAAAACTAAATGAGCATAGAGGCTTATGGCGACTTTGTATAAGTCAAACATGTTGTAAGCATGCGCCAAGTCAACCCAAATAAAGCATC
The DNA here is from genome assembly GCA_007115705.1 of Dactylis glomerata. Taxonomy (NCBI): domain Eukaryota; kingdom Viridiplantae; phylum Streptophyta; class Magnoliopsida; order Poales; family Poaceae; genus Dactylis; species Dactylis glomerata. Next base: position 11,978 of record QXEO01000516.1, read on the forward strand.
AAGGAGAAAATCCAATTAATGCTTCCAAATAATAATAAAACGCATGATTTTTTCAAAGGCTCATTAAGCAATCTCAGTCATTTGAGACAAGTCATGCTACAGCAAAAATCACTAAGCATACTATCAAAATTACATCAAGCACGACATGAAAAAGTCTAAGCCGCAGTCTAAACAAGCTCCTTTTTATACCACTTTTTTGCATGAAATTTTTTCTCTTTTCCAACACCATTCAAACCTTTTTGAAACAACTCTTTTGATAAAAACAAACATGGACCAGAGGTCAAAATACACCTTGATACAAAAATATAACAAGATCTGAACAAAAATCAAGGCAAAAAACGGAAGGTAAACGTAGTTCTAGAAAAAGAGAACACTCGTTGAACGATAAGAGTGAAAAACGGAGTGTTCTTGGCAAATAAAAAGCAAGGCAACTTTTCCAAAAGAAATTTGTTGGGGTCCAACCATTTATTGCAGCAAACAAAACTAAACAAAACTGAAAACTAAAGACGCTCCAAGAAAAACACATAGTGCATGAAGCAATAAAAATATAGTGTTTTGAAAGGTGACCTGATTTTTGCCGATGAAGAAGGGGTGCCTCGGGGGAATCCCCAAGCTTTAACGCTTGTACCTCTTGGATATTTCTTGGGGTGCGTGGGAATCTCCAAGCTTGAGCTTTTGTCCATTCTTCAACTCATCTCATCATTCTCCAATCCCTATACTTGAAAACTTCCTTCATACAAAACTCAACACAATTCTATTAGCAACATTAGTGTAAGCATAATAATGAATCAACCCCTTTTTGCTTCAGATTTTAACTCAAAATCACCACATATAAAGCATATACTACTGTAGCAACTTCCCCAAAAGTTCCGTGATCAAAAGAACTCAAAAATAAAGCGATCGAGAGGCAAACACAAATACTGGCAGAAATCTGTCAAAACAGAACAGCTGACAAATGTCGATTTTTTCGAGGGTTTTCTGTTGCTCAAATCAAAAAGTGTATAACTAATGAAAGTTTGGATATAACCTGGGGCATATCCACAAGAAATTGGAGGTCAAAAAGATATTCTGAGAATTTTCACGAATTTTTGCGGTGCAGCACCGAAATCTGTTTCAGGACAGCAACATCCCCACATCTTACCTCACTCAAATTAGAGGTTTCTCGTGGCACAACAACAAAATAAAAATGATAAGGAGCGGTTATTACAGTAGTAATAACTTCCAAGACTCAAAAAGAAAAATAACTGAAAATAAAACAATGGGTTATCTCCCAAGAGTGCTTTTCTTTAACGCCTTTGAGCTAGGCGCAGAAAGTGTGAATCAAGTAATATCAAGTGATGAAGTATCAAGTTCATAATTTGCTCTAAGAATAGAGTCAAAAAATAATTTCTTTCTCTTTCTAGGGATGTGTTCCACACCTTTCTTGAGTGGGAATTGATATTTGATGGTGCCTTCCCTCATATCAATGATGGCACCTACAGTTCGAAGAAAGGGTCTTCCCAAAATAATAGGACATGAAGCATTGCATTCAACATCCATAACAAGAAAATCAACGGGAACAAGGTTATTGTTAACCATAATAAGAACATCATTAATCCTTCCCAAAGGTTTCTTCTTAGCAACATCAGCAATAGGAACATCATAATAACACTTTTCAAGCGGTGGTAAATCAAGCATGTCATAAATTTTTCTAGGCATAATATAAATACTAGCACCTAGATCACATAAAGCATGGCAATCAAAACCATTAACATGCATATCAATGATGGGTTCCCAACCATTTTCTAACTTCTTGGGAATAGAAGCTTTTTGCTTCAACTTTTCATCCCTAATTTTCATGAGAGCATTGGTAATATGCTTAGTAAAAGCAACATTTATAGAACTAGCATTGGGACTCAAAGCAAGATTTTGCAAGAACAAAATAACTTCAGATATATTGCAGCCATCAACATCAAAATCATTAAAAGAAATAGAGCTATCATCTCCTACACTCCGAAAAATTTCAGCACTCTTTTGAGAAAAAGTTTTTGCAGTTTTGGGCTTTTTAACACAAGGAGTAGGAGTTTTCTCTACACCAATCAAAGTAACAGGATTGCTAGCATTTGGAAAAACATCATTAGAGGTAGTAATGGTACATACCTTCATCTTTCTAGCCATCTCATCTTCTCTTTCCCACCTGGCATGCAATTCTGCTAACATCCTAATATTTTCATCAATTCTAACTTGGATAGCATTAGCAGTGGCAAAAGTATTGTTCTCTTTCACCTTATTAGGCAACACTTTTAGTTTCAGCAGTTCAACATCAAGAGCAAGGCTATCAACTTTAGAAGCAAGAATATTAATTTTGCCTAACTTTTCCTTAACAGACTTATTAAAAGCAGTTTGCTTACCGATGAAGTCCTTGAGCATGACTTCAAGCTCAGAGGGCGCGGCCCTAGTGTTGTTGGAGGAATTACCATAAGAGTTACCATAACCATTACCATTGGTAGAAGGATACGGCCTATAATTGTTACTAGCAAAATTGTTCCTATAACCATTGTTGTTAAAATAATTATTTCTAATGAAGTTTACATCAACATGCTCTTCTTGAGCAACCAAAGAGGCTAAAGGAACATTATTAGGATCAACATGAGTCCTATCATTAGAAAGCATAAGCATTATAGCATCTATCTTATCACACAAGAAAGAGGTTTCCTCAACAAAACTTACCTTCTTACCTTGTGGAGCTCTCTCGGTGTGCCACTCAGAATAATTTACCATCATGTTGTCAAGGAGCTTGGTTGCGGTGCCCAAGGTAAGGGACATAAAAGTGCCTCTAGCAGCTGAATCCAATAGGTTTCTTAAAGAAAAATTCAGTCCTGCATAAAAAGTTTGGACAATCATCCAAGTAGTCAGTCCATGAGTAGGGCAATTCTTTATCATAGATTTTATTCTTTCCCAAGCTTGAGCAACATGTTCATTATCAAACTGTCTAAACTTCATGATATCACTACGCAAAGCTATAATCTTAGCAGGAGGACAACATTTTCCAATAAAAGCATCCTTACACTTAGCCCAAGAATCAATACTATTTCTAGGCAAAGATAGCAACCAATCCTTAGCTTTTCCTCTCAAAGAAAAAGGAAACAACTTAAGCTTAATAATATCAACATCAACATTATCATACTTTTGCATCTCAAATAACTCAACAAAATTGTTGAGATGAGCTGCAGCATCATCAGTACTAGCACCAGAAAATTGCTCTTTCATAACAAGATTTATCAAAGCGGGTTTGTTCTCATAAAAATTTGCAGCAGGAGCAGGTGGCGCAATAGGAGTGCAGATAAAATCACTATTATTAGTGCTAGTAAAATCACACAACTTGGTGTTCTCATGAGTACCCATTCTAGCAAAGCTAAAAGCAGACAAGTAAAAATAACAACTAGTAGGAAACTAATTTTTTTGTGTTTTTGATAAAAACGATGCAAGCAAAAAAATAAAGTAAAGCAAAACAATAAACAAAGTAAAGGATGTGCGTGCGAAACTCCCCTTGCAGAGGTCTTCTTTGTCCCCGGCAACGGCGCTAGAAAATAGCTTGATTGTGGTGCGGTGTTGATGTAGATGACCGCCCAGTTGGGAACCCCAAGAGGAAGGTATGATGAGCACAACAGCAAGTTTTCCCTCAGTAAGAAACCAAGGTTTATCGAACCAGTAGGAAAAAGCCAATACTTTAGAAGGTGATGTCTACTAGCTTCGCGACAGCTCCGGACAATTTATAAGGCACCTCGTCCAGGGCTTTGCTTTGCACCAGCAACAACGTGGAACCTACACACAACACAACCAAGAACTTTGCTCCCAACTTACAATGAGGTTGTCAATCTCACCGGTTTGTTGTAAACAAAGGATTGAGCGGATCGAGTGGAAAACCATAGTAGTATGCGAGAAAGTAAACAGTGCGAGTAAAAGTAAAATGGTGTAACAATGTAAAGGAAATTGGACCAGGGTCCACAGTTCACTAGTGGTGTCTCTCGATAAGATAAATAACAACATGCTGGGTAAACAAATTACAGTTGGGCAATTGATAGAATAAAGATAACATGCATATGTCACGAGGATCACTATGAGATTTACTCTAGGCATTACAACAAAATACATAGACCGCCATCCAACTGCATCTATGACTAATAATCCACCCACGGGGATATCGTCCGAACACCCCACGAGTATTAAGTTGCAAACAACAGATAACTGCATTAAGCAAAGTGTGTAATGTAAACAAAACAAATGTCCTTGGACACAAGAATGTTGTTTTCGCCCTAGTGGCAACAGCACATCTACAACCTTAGAGGTTTCTGTCACTCCCCCTGATTAAATAGAGGCATGAACCCAACTATCGAGCATAAATACCCCCTCTTGGAGTCACTAGTATCTACTTGGCCAAGATAGCTACTAACAACGGAGAGCATGCAAGATCATAAACAACATAGAGATAACATAAGATAATATTCAGAACATCAACTTAACATAACACCAATATTCATCGGATCCCAACAAACACAACATGTAGAATTACACAAAGGTGATCTCGATCATGTAAGGAAGCTCACGAGATCTAAACATGAAGCACATGGTGGAGAAGACAACCATCTAGCTACTGCTATGGACCCATAGTCCAAGGTAGACTACTCACTCATCGCGCCGGAGGCAAGCATGACGATGAAGAAGACCTCCGGTGGTGATTTCCCTCTCCGGCAGGGTGCCGGGAAGAGCTTCTGGACCCTCCCGATCTTGGGTCGACGATGGCGGTGGATCGCGATGTGTTTCTGGAAAATTGATCGGGTGTTTAGGTTTTTCTCGTCGGGGGGTCTTTATAGGCGAAGGGGCAGCGTCAGAAGTGGACCAAGGGGGCCTCACCATAGGGCGGCGCGGCTAGGGGCTGGGCCGCGCCCCCTGGTGGTGAGGCTGACCCCTGGCCCGTCTCTGTCTCCTCTTTGGTCTTCTGGAAGCTTCGTTAAATATTGGGATGGTCGGCTTTTGTTTTGTCCAATTCTGAGAATATTTCCTGTGTAACTTTTCTGAAACACAAAAACAGCAAAAAACAGGGAACTGGCACGGTGGCATCTTGTTAATAGGTTAGTCCCAGAAAATGCATAAAAATGCCATGAAGTGTAACAAAACACTAAGCAAATGGTGTAAGAATAAGCATGGAGCATCAAAAATTATAGATACGTTTGAGACGTATCAAGGCCACCTGGTCCACCTCCTGACGACGCCCCTTCGCCTATAAATACCCATCGTCGGGAAAAACCTAAAGGATGGATCGCTTTTCCCAGAAACATATTGCAAGCCGTCGCCATCGTCGAATTGAGATTGGGAGGATCCAGGAGCTCTTCCCGGCACCCTGCCGGAGAGGGGAATCCCTGCTGGAGGCCTTCTACACCACCATGCTCGCCTCCGGAGTGATGTGTGAGTAGTCTACCTTGGACTACTGGTCCATAGCAGTAGATAGATGGTTATCTTCTCCACCATGTGCTTCATGTTTAGATCTTGTGAGCTGCCCTACATGATCAAGATCATCTTTATGTAATCATACATGTTGTATTTGTTGGGATCCGATGAGTATTGGTACTATGTCAAGTTGATGTGCTGAATATTATCTTATGTTATCTCTATGTTTTTTATGATCTTGCATGCTTTCCGTTGCTAGTAGCTATCTTGGCCGAGTAGATGCTAGTAACTCCAAGAGGGAGTATTTATGCTCGATAGTTGGGTTCATGCCTCTATTTAATCTGGGGGAGTGACAGTTGCCTCTAAGGTTGTAGATGTGCTGTTGCCACTAGGGAGAAAACAACATTATTGTGTCTAAGGACATTTGCTTTGTTTACATTACGCACTTTGCTTAATGCGATTATCTGTTGTTCGCAACTTAATACTCAAGGGGTCTTCGGATGATATCCCCGCGAGTGGATTTTTAGTCATAGATGCAGTTGGATTATAGTCTATGTATTTTGTCGTAATGCCCAGAGTAAGCCTCATAGTGATCCTCGTGATGTATGTACGTTATCTTTACTCTATCAATTGCCCAACTGTAATTTGTTTACCCAGCATGCTTTATTTGTCTTCTGGAGAGACACCACTAGTGAACTGTGGACCCCGGTCCAATTTCCTTTACATTGTTACACTGTTTTACTTTACTCGCACTGTTTACTTTACTAGCTTTACTATCATCCTTTTATCACTCGATACGCTCATACCTTTGTTTACAGCAAACCGGTGAGATTGACAACCTCATCGTAAGTTGGGGGCAAAGTATTTGTTTGTGTTGTGTGCAGGTTTCACGTTGCTGCTAGGTGAAGACACACCAATAAGTTGTTTCGCGCCATTGGAGTGTCACTAAGCTAGCAAGCATCACCTTCTTAAGTTTGGCTTTCTGCTACTGGATTGATAACCTTGGTTTCATAACTGAGGGAAGACTTGCTGCTGTGCTCATCATACCTTCTCTTGGGGTTCCCAATTGGTCGGTTATTTACATCATCAACACTGCACCATTAGTCATCACGCCAGCAGCAGAGCTATAGCGGCCAAAGCCTTTCGTGCAGGATTTTACTGGTTAACAGCAATAGAAGACGCAAAAGACATCGTCCTGAGGTGTGAGGCTTGTCAACGATTTGCATCTAGGCCCCACACGCCAGCAGCAGAACTTCAGCCAATGCTATTATCCTGGCCTTTTGCACAGTGGGGTTTGGACATGGTAGGTAAGCTGCACAAATCATGGACAGGTGGGCACTTCTACATGTTGGTAGCAGTCGATAAGTTCACCAAGTGGGTCGAGGCAGCCCCAGTAACTAAAGATTCCACAGCAGCGATCAATTTCATCAAGTCGATAATATTACGCTTTGGGGTTCCACATAGTATCATCACAGACATCGGGATGAACTTCACATCCAAGGAATTCAAAAATTATTGTGAGAGTATGGGCATCAAATTGAAGTTTGCATCGGTCGCACATCCAAAGACAAATGGATAAGTCGAAAAAGCAAACGGTTTAATATGCAATGGCATCAAGAAGAGGCTACTGGCACCCCTCGAGAAAGCCAAACATGCTTGGGTAGATGAGTTACCCTCTGTACTTTGGAGTCTCAGAACCACTCCCAATGCAGCAACTCAAGAAACACCTTTCTTCCTGGTCCATGGCGCAGAAGCCGTGCTTCTAGTCGAAATCACTCATGAGGCTCCAAGAACTACAGCTTATGATGAAACAACTTCTAATGAAGCACTTCAAGACGACAAGGGTATAGCTAATAAGGCCCATTATCTGGGTACCCCTGGGGCCTGTTAGGGAAGCCTAAGCACAGATGTAGTCAAAATACGAGATGATATCATATACAGACATTGTAATTTGTCTTGAACCCGACTGGTTCCTTGAGATCTGGCCACCAATATAAAGGGGCCTGGAGAGGCCGGCCATGGATAGATTGAGATTGAGCTAATTGAGTACCACGCTTATTCTTGATACACACCAAACCTCACCTTGTTTGACTAATCTTTACCTTTGAGTTCATCTGACCCCCTCTTCCCTCGATCCTAAGTCCTTCATCTAGGACATTTGTCGAGTTAACCCTCGTCATCGATCCAATCTGGGCATGTTTTCATCGTTGGTTCTGTATGACCGTCCCTGAGCAAACTCACGTCCTTCAGAGTTCCGACCGCTGCCAAAACACAAGATACCATGCGGCAACTCTGAAAATCATCCACTTTGCCATCCCCTCCCGACCCCTCTCCTTCCTCTATCGGCGGACTCTTGTGGGATGCGATGGTAGAGCTTAGCAGCTGGCTTGAGCATGGATGCGAAACTGCGTGACCGGACAGACATGCACTCTGTGCGATTTGGTTCAACAAGCGATCATGATACCTCTGTCCGGCATGAGCTCTCACTAAATCAGACTGATGTAACCGTAGACTGTGGCTGTAACCGTATTAGCCTACTCGGCCACTTCTGATGGCTCATCATGGACCGCACGCGCCTGCCCGGGAACTGTAGGCTATGGCATTGCTCGAAAGTCGTTGTGAGTTTTACTTTCTCCATGATGTGGCACTGGCATGAGATGGTTTGAATCAGTAGAATCTCTACTGGATTCGTGTATTTAAAAATTTGCTTAACATGCTACAAGAAGATAGGAACAACATGGTTTTTCAATCATTGGATTTAGGACAAAACAATTTTAAAAGAATTGCTCTTTCTACTATGCACTACAGGGGAAAAGGGGGTTCAATCTGTAGCATATAATTCAGTATAAAACAACCTAGCATTGATGCTTGCATAGATTAAAGAAAGAGAGAGACGATAGGACGTACGGTAAATTCCACTAGCTATATAGGAACCAAAGGGCAGCAACCACAAAGAGAATGCTGCATCAGGGAGAGAGCTCCAAGAGGAGAGGTAGAGCTCTGAAAAGACCACGCATCCAGGTAAATAAGGACGTCAACTAGGAGTAAATAAGGACGTCAACTAGGAAGGATGCAAAATCATACATAATCTATTCATCTTTCCTTATTTTTGCAGCCATCATAATATTTGAAAATATATTTCTGGTGCAACGCATGGGCAATTTTCCTAGTAGAAACTTATGGGCCTTTCTAGGAGTCACCGTGAAGGTTCTAGAGGTTCCCAAGGGCCCTTGGATCCAAGGGTTTAGATCTGATGGCCCTGGTGAAGCCTTCAACACTATATATTAATCGGAAACCCTATTTTTCGGAGGTACCACCCATAGCTGCGAATTTTCCTTCCCCTTGGCTTCTATATCTAAGGGGTAGGGCTCCTATATAGTACCAACTTGATCCAAGGAAGAAGAAGGTCAAGGGGCCCCCGCTCCTTACAGGCTGCCGCCCTCTAGGGCAGCTGTTGGGCTGCCGCCACTGCCACCTTGGCCGCTAGCGCCGTGGCCGCCGCCTCTCCCCCTTGGGGAGGCACCTCTCCATCATTATCTACAGCACTTCTTCATCATCCCTACTATAATATCTTGGAAAACATGATGTGTGGTACAATCTATTGTTTTCCCATGATATATTATATCTATGTCTAAGTTTGAGTAGTGATTGTTGTTAGCAATTGTGAAATACTTTGTTGATTGGTTGCTGATGACACTAAGAAAGGTGCCACTTTCTTGGGACTCAAAGTGCAGAGTGTTGTAGCAAGATTAAATTTTCCCTATGAGGAAACTCGGGGTTAATATCGAACTCTCGGGGAACAGTCAAAAAAGCTCTCTTCATTCTCGTCAGGCAACCTGCAAAACAAGCTCTTGTCTTGTGTCCCCAACTCCACCAAATGGTTGTCAAGCACAAGGTGTGTATGTAAGTAAAATAAAATAATGATATCAATAAATAAATAACAATGTATTAAAATAAATATGATGCGGGAAATAATAAACTAAACTAATATGCAACTAAAATAATATTGTAAAGGTATTTTTGGGTTTTATATGTGAATGCAAGAAAGTAAATATATTTTTGTATTTTCGGAATTAATTAGTGCTGAAAATAAAAGTGCGAGTAGAAGTGTTGGAAATGTGTTTCTTATGATTAAAATTGGACCGGGGTTCATAGGTTCACTTGTCTACTCTCTCATAAAGTTGTGGTGGCATTAAGTGCAAGTTGGATGATCGAAACATCACATGATTTTATTATGCTAACTTGCTAATATTCATATGGGCATCACGTCATAAATTAAAGATGATGCAACATATCTTACTTATACTCCACTAGATAGGAATTTCACTTCAAGCAATCTAGTATTAAGAATTAACAGAGTATAGCCTTTGGTACATTGACATGGTGTATAATATCATATATGCTACCGCTTGGACATACTACAATAGGACTATGCCTATGAATGTCGCTTGGAATTCTCAGCTGTCACTAAGAAGTTATAACACATGCATTCTTTTTATCCCTAGTGAGGTAACCATGGAATTGGTAAACACCATAGCAGATCATGAAACAATTCACTATTCACTACTACTACCTAGTTACTCCATGTAATACACACCATCCCCCTCTCGCGCTCTCGCATACATGTTGGATCAGAAGAAGTAATAAAGAACAGGGTAATAATGTGCATCTACTCATACATCAAGAACATAATAACATATCACATCTTATAGATCATCCGATAAAATAAAGATCCACCACATAGGAATTATATAATATGCACCATAATCATGTTGGGCAGCTCATATGGCATCTAAATATTGAAGAATAAGAGAGAGATCAAACTAGCTACTGCCACAAACCCATAGTCCAGAGGTGGACTACTCCCTCTTCTTGGCGGTGTCGATGGTGGTGATGTCAGAGAGGTTGGAGAAGCGACCGGGGCAACATCGGCAACGTTTCCCCCTCCAATCTTCGCTGGAATAGCCTATGTTTCCATGTTTTGTGTTTCTCCGCCGCCTCGTCTCAGGAATGCCGAGGTAGGTATTTATATAGGCATTTTTAGGTCAGCTGAGCATCAGGAGATGAAGATTGATGGCATCAGAGGTCCAAGGCTCAAACGAGCCTGGGTGGTGCGGCCCGGGCCCGTGCCACCAGTTCTCGTTTGACCCTCATGGACTCCATCGTTGACATCTTGTGCTCCAGAAGGTTCTCATGATAAATATTAACACCCAAAATATCCCATGTCAATTTGAGTTCGGGAAGGTTCATGAAATGCCAAAATACGCAAAAACGAGGTTTTCCTATTTTGCAGAGTTATAACCAAAATAAGGGGGATCGAAGGAAAATCCCAATAAGTCAATATAAAACATTATTATAACAACTAATATCATTATAATATGTAGGAATATGCAACAATAAAGTACAAAGTTCATGCATGAATTTTGCATGCATCAGTTGCATACAAGTTTGTTATCTTCTATGATGGTCTTATATACTGACATATGAGTGCACACATATGTTGGGGGATTGATACGTCTCCAGCGTATCCATAATTTTTGATGCTCCATGCTTGTTTTTACACCATTTGCTTAGTGTTTCGTTACACTTCGTGGCATTTTTATGCATTTTCCGGAACTAACCTATTAACGAGATGCCACAGTGCCAGTTTCCTGTTTTCTGCTATTTTTGTGTTTCATAAAAGTTACACAGGAAATATTCTCAGAATTGGATGAAACCAAAGCCAGACGTCCAGATATTTCACGGAGCTTCTAGAAGACCGAAGAGGAGACAGAGAGGAGCCACAGGGCGCCCACACCACAGGGCGGCGCGGCCTAGGTGGTGAGGCCACCCTGGTCCACCTCTGACGACGCCCCTTCGCCTATAAAGACCCCCCGACGGGAAAAACCTAAACACCCGATCACTTTTCCAGAATAAACCGCGATCCGCCGCCGCCGTCGACCTGAAGATCGGGAGGGTCCAGAAGCTCTTCCCGACACCCTGCCGGAGAGGGGAATCGCCACCGGAGGTCTTCTTCATCGCCATGCTTGCCTCCGGCACGATGAGTGAGTAGTCTACCTTGGACTATGGGTCCATAGCAGTAGCTAGTTGGTTGTCTTCTCCACCATGTGCTTCATGTTTAGATCTCGTGAGCTGCCTTACATGATCGAGATCACCGTTATGTAATTCTACATGTTGTGTTTGTTGGGATCCGATGAATATTGGTGTTATGATTGAGTTGAAGTACTGAATTTTATCTTATGTTATCTCTATGTTGTTTATGATCTTGCATGCTCTCCGTTGTTAGTAGCTATCTTGGCTGAGTAGTTGCTAGTGACTCCAAGAGGGGGTATTTATGCTCGATAGTGGGTTCATGCCTCTATTTAATCTGGGGGAGTGACATAAACCTCTAAGGTTGTAGATGTGCTATTGCTACTAGGGGGAAAACAACATTCATATGCTCGAGGGCATATGCTTTGTTTACATTACACACTTTGCTTAATGCAGTTATCTATTGTTCGCAACTTAATACTTGTGGAGTTCTCGGATTGATTCGCCACAAGTGGATTATTAGTCATAGATGCAGTTGGATGGCGGTCTATGTATCTTGTTGTAATGCCCAGAGTAAATCTCATAGTGATCCTCTTGACATATCATGTTGTCTTTATTCTATCAATTGCCCAACTGTAATTTGTTTACCCAGCATGTGTTATTTTATCTTATGGAGAGACACCACTAGTGAACTGTGGACTCCGGTCCTATTTCCTTTATATTGCTATCACATGTTTACTTTACTCGCACTGTTTACTTTACTCGCATACTATTACTATTTTCTACTCGATACGCTCATTCCTTTGTTTACAGCAAACCGGTGAGATTGACAACCTCATCGTAAGTTGGGAGCAAAGTATTTGGTTGTGTTGTGTGCAGGTTCCACATTGCTACTAGTTGAAGACGCGCTAACTCGTTTGATCGTAAACGGCGCCCTTGCTGGAGTGTCACTAGGCTATCAAGCATCAACTTCAGTCGTATTGGCTTCTTCCTCTCCTGATCGATAAACCTTGGTTTCTTACTAAGGGAAAACCTTGCTGCTATATTCATCATACCTTCCTCTTGGGGTTCCCAACTGGATGGTGCTTTTCATAATCAACACCGTGCCGCATCAAGCTCTTTTCTGGCGCCGTTGTCGGGGAGGAAAAAGAATACTTCTGCAAGGGGAGTTTCGCACGCACATCCTTTACTTTGTTTTAAGTTTTGCTTTACTTTATTTTTACTTGCATCGTTTTATCAAAAAACACAAAAAAATTAGTATCCTTTATAGTTGCTTATTATGTCTAGTTTAGTTGCTACTACTATGTCGCCCGAGGATATGATTTTCACTTTCAAGCAAAAGAATGAGGAAAGTTTCAAGGAAGCTTGGTCTAGAATTTATAATTGGCATGGAAAAACTGAACTGAAAATGACTTTGAGTTTGCTTCTTAGTTGCTTTTACTTTGGACTTGCTCTTCGTTATAGATATGCTTTGGATGCTACTGCAGAAGGGGATTTCCTTCATTGTGATGGAGATCAAGCCTTCAATATTATAAAAAAGTTGATTACAATTTATAGCATGCCAACTGATCTTGATTCCTCTCTTGTGAGCATTTTTAATAGACTTAATACTCTTGAGACTCACACTGCTAGTTTGAATGCTTGCTATAGTACCTTGCATCAGTATTTTGATTATGTGCCAACAAATTCTGAACCTTCGAGTTGGTATCCTACGTTAAAAATCACCATTGGTGGTGAAACTTTTCATGCTCGTTGTGATATTATGTCTGAATTTTTTCTCATGCCAAAGGATGTTTATGAATCTTTGAGTCTTTGGAAGCTTTCTGAGGGGGGAGAAGAAATTTCCCTTACTAATAATGCCACTATATTTCCCGTTGGAATAGCTGAAGCAGTTTTTACAAAAGTCCTAGGAAGAATGATACCTACTGATTATCTTGTTATTGAATGTGTAGGAAAAGGACAAATCACACTTGGAAGATCCCTACTAAAGCTCCTGGGCGCCGTTATAGATGTGGGAAAAGGCAATATAAGATTTATCTCTCCACCTTGCAATAGCCACGTCTTTCCTAGAGTCAAGAGCAAAGGTAAGAAAGGAAGACGTGAGGCACCCACTGATCCTAGCACTTCAACACTTGATATTACTTGATTCGCATTTTCTGCGCCTAGCTCAAAGGCGTTAAAGAAAAGCACTCTTGGGAGATAACCCAATGTTTTTACATTCAGTTCTTTTTCTTTTATTTGAGTCTTGGAAGTTATTACTACTGTAATGACCTCTTCTTATCATTTTTATTTCATTTTTGTGCCAAGAGAAGCCTCTAATTTGAGTGAGGTAAGATTTGGGGATGTTGCTGTCCTGAAACTGTTTTCGGTGCTGCACCATAAAAAATCGAGAAAATTCTCTATATATCTTTTGGACCTGCGATTTCTTGTGCATATGCCCCAGGTTATATCCAAACTTTCATTAGTTGAACACTTTTTGATTTGAGCAACAGAAAACCCTCTAAAAATTCGACCTTTGTCAGCTGTTCTGTTTTGACAGATTTCTTCCAATATTTGTGTTTGCCGCTTTATCGCTTTCTTTTTGAGTTCTTTTGATCACGGAACTTTTGGGGAAGTTGCTACAGTAGTATATGCTTTATATGTGGTGGTTTTAGGTTGAAACCTGAAGCAAAAAGGGTTGATTCAATGTTATACTTACACTAATGTTGCTAATAGATTTGTGTTTAGTTTTGTATGAAGGAAGTTTTCAAGTGTAGGGATTGGAGAATGATGAGATGAGTTGAAGAATGGACAAAAGCTCAAGCTTGGGGATGCCCATGTCACCCCAAGAAATATCCAAGAAGTACAAGCGTCAAAGCTTGGGGATGCCCCCGAGGCACCCCTTCTTCAACGGCAAAAATCAGGTCACCTTTCAACGCACTATATTTTTATTGCTTCATGCATTATGCGTTTTTTCTTGGAGCGTCAGTTGTTTTTAGTTTTCAGTTTAGTTTAGTTTTGTTTGCTGTAATAAATGGTTGGACCCCAACAAATTTCTTTTGGAGAAGTTGCCTTGCTTTTCATTTGCCAAGAACACTCCGTTTTTCATTCTTATAATTTCAATGAGTGTTCTCTTTTTCTAGAACTGCGTTTAGCTTTCATTTTTTGCCTTGATTTGTGTTCAGATCTTGTTATATCTTTGCATAAAGGTGTATTTTTGCCTCTGGTCCATGTTGGTTTTCATCAAAAGAGTTGGTTATAAAAAGTTCGAATGGTGTTGGAAAAGAGAAAAAGCTTTATGCAAAAAAGTGGTACAAGAAGGAGCTTGTGTAGACTGCGGCCTAGGCTTTTGCATGTCGTGCTTGATGTCTTTTTGATAGTATGCTTAGTGGTTTTGCTATAGAATGACTTGTCTCAAATGACTGAGATTGCTTAATGAGCCTTTGAAAAAATCGTGCGTTGTTTTAATTATTTGGAAGCATTATTTTGGTTTTCTCCTTGATGCTTTATTTAGGTTGACTTGGCGCATGCTCACACATGTTAGACTCATACAAATTCGCCATTGCCTCTATGATCATTTAGTTTTTGACTTTTGATGCCATCTTATGCTTCTTTTAATATCACTTTGTCGCTATGCATGATTATGGCCATTATTGCTCTCTTAGTTGGTTGCTCCCAGTCTTTTGCTAGCCTTCATTTTGTACTGATTATGAGCTCTACTCGTGCATCCAACTCCTAAAAACCAAGTTGTTCCAAAGTGTCCACCATAGATACCTATTAGCAATTTGCTATTTCAAAGTACATTTGACTTGCTTTTATCTGTCCTTCAAATTAAACTCTCTTTTGGTGTTATGCGAAAATTGGTCAGTAAAGCTCTCACGAACCTGATGGCACACTTTGCTTTTCTCGTTTTAAAATTTTGACATTGTGGCTCTCTTATATTCAGTTGTTATGCTTGCAAGTTGTAAGTTGGAAATTAGCCCAGCCATGCCGTCATGGGGCAAGCTTTCAACATTGCACTATCTTTCATTTGAGTTGATATCGTGATCTTTTATTTATGGATACTCGCAATGTGAAATAAGTTGGGAATCTTGCGGGATCATGGAGTTTTTTATGTGTTAGGGAAACGCCTGGGCCGCTAATCTAAGCCATGCATCATTCATGCTGGAAATTTACAGCATGCCCATAGTGGACATTCGACGACGCATCTCAAAATAAAAAGCTATACCAATGGTAAATAAAAGAGATGTCGAGGTGTTCACTGTCTGTTTGTCCTGTCATTTTGATGTGGGCTTGTTCTATGTCATCGGGTAGGAGGTACCCCGTTGGCGGTTCTCGATGATACACATATATTTACAATGACAAGAGTTTGCTTGGGACTCTAAGTCGAGTAGCATGAGGTTTGGGTATTCGTACTTCACGGGACACGAGGTTTTCAACTTATGATTTGTCAAGCATATGCACCATAAGTGTTTTCGCATTAACTTTAACCATTCAAGATGCTTATGATGGGGGCAATGAGAGCTCAAAGCCGGTAAGTACCATAATTTTTAAAGGTTTATAAAACTTGCAATCACTGCTTTCCTCCGCGAAGGGCCTTTCTTTTACTTTTATGTTGAGTCACCACCTTCTACCTTTATGCACTGTCTAAGAGAGCATAGTTGTCATTATGAGTATAATGTGCATTGTCCCAAAGTTTTCATTGATTGATTCATATTGTTGGTTTCACTTGTTCTTAAATTATTTGTATCTAGTCGCCCTCTTAAACTTGAAGGTGTCCTATGCATTTATGTCTTGCTCTCTCATGAAGGACAAGCTGAACACCATTTGTATGTTTTTCCTTACGATTTGAACACACGTTTGACTTTCATTGTTTCATTTTCATGATCTTTTATTTGTGTTCTTTTTCATGTTATAACATGGTTGCTAAGTTTCTTCTATCAAGATTATATCTTCCATGCCCATGTTTTAAGTTCTTTTGATCCCAGCACACAACGCTTACATATTTGATCAAGATTGTGTAGGTGCATGTCACCTCAAAAATTATTTCTTTTGTTATCACTTACCTACTCGAGGACGAGCAGGAGTTAAGCTTGGGGATGCTGATACGTCTCCAACGTATCCATAATTTTTGATGCTCCATGCTTGTTTTTTACCATTTGCTTAGTGTTTCGTTACACTTCGTGGCATTTTTATGCATTTTCCGGAACTAACCTATTAACGAGATGCCACAGTGTCAGTTCCCTATTTTCTGCTGTTTTTGTGTTTCAGAAAAGTTACACAGGAAATATTCTCGGAATTGGACGAAACCAAAGCCAGACGTCCAGATATTTCACGGAGCTTCCAGAAGACCGAAGAGGAGACGGAGAGCGGCCACAGGGCGCCCACACCACAGGGCGACGCAGCCTAGGGCTGGCCCGCGCCCCCTGGTGGTGAGGCCACCCTGGTCCACCTCTGACAACGCCCCTTTGCCTATAAAGACCCCCCGACGGGAAAAACCTAAACACCCGATCACTTTTCCAGAATACGTTGTGATCCGCCACGGCCATCGACCCGAAGATCAGGAGGTCCAGAAGCTCTTCCTGGCACCCTGCCAAAGAGGGGAATCGCCACCGGAGCTCTTCTTCATTGCCATGCTTGCCTCCGGCGCGATGAGTGAGTAGTCTACCTTGGACTATGGGTCCATAGCAGTAGCTAGTTGGTTGTCTTCTCCACCATGTGCTTCATGTTTAGATCTCGTGAGCTGCCTTACACGATCGAGATCACCGTTATGTAATTCTACATGTTGTGTTTGTTGGGATCCGATGAATATTGGTGTTATGATTGAGTTGAAGTACTGAATTTTATCTTATGTTATCTCTATGTTGTTTATGATCTTGCATGCTCTCCGTTGTTAGTAGCTATCTTGGCCGAGTAGTTGCTAGTGACTCCGAGAGGGGGTATTTATGCTCGATAGTGGGTTCATGCCTCTATTTAATCTGGGGGAGTGACAGAAACCTCTAAGGTTGTAGATGTGCTATTGCTACTAGGGGAAAACAACATTCATATGCTCGAGGGCATATGCTTTGTTTACATTACACACTTTGCTTAATGCAGTTATCTGTTGTTCGCAACTTAATACTTGTGGATAGGGGTGGGCGTTCGGTCTAGACCGAATTTTCGGTTAGTGTATGTCGGTCTTTTTTAACTTCGGTCTAAACAGAAATCATGACCGAATGTAGCTGGAAAGTTTTGGTAACCGACGATTTCGGGTACCCGTTATTTCGGTCTTTAATTCGGTCAGACCGAAGTGTGCATGCAGGCAGTACCTCCAGAAACAGCAATTTTTGGCAGCATCTGCCCTATACTTCTGATAGAATTCTATAGAAGATATGTATATCAATCAGCGATAATCAGTCAGCGGTAATCAATCAGCGGTAATGACAGACTAATGGCACAATAAAGTAACAATCTTTCAAGTTTCAATAGGAGTGCGCAAGAACAACCCAGCCAGAAGCACTGTCCACTCGTATCGGTGTCTACTAATCACTGAAATTGACAAATTTTATTACACAGAATGAATTGGATGGCAGACTCACGTTGACGTTGCAGGACTCAGGAATTGCTTAATGCCGTTCTCGGTGTTGCGCCATCCCCAGCGCAGTAGACCTAGGACTCGGTATGTAGGTGCGCCGTCGCCGTGTTATGCGCCGGTGTGTAGCTGCGCCCTCGACGTCGGGCTTGGATATGAGCAGCGAAACTGCGAAAGGGGCTCTGGCGGGGTAGGGAAGAGAATGGCGGCGGACGGTGGTGGGTGCCTGGGCGTCGGGGACCTAGGGTATGGGCGTACGACGTGAGGCGTGCCCTGGAAATCGATGCGGGCGGCGTGATGAGTGGGGACTGGGGAACGAAGCAGTG
The DNA here is from genome assembly GCA_007115705.1 of Dactylis glomerata. Classification (NCBI taxonomy): domain Eukaryota; kingdom Viridiplantae; phylum Streptophyta; class Magnoliopsida; order Poales; family Poaceae; genus Dactylis; species Dactylis glomerata. The sequence continues at coordinate 30,311 of QXEO01000516.1, forward strand.
GATGAATTTGGGAAGATGTACAGTATTAGCTTACTGGGCCTCGGGAGTGGACGAGTGAAGACTATTAGATTGGGCCTCTAGCATGAATTTTGGTCCAATCGGTCTGTTCGGTCTATTTTTAATTGATGCCCGAATTAATCATATTAATTCGGTCTTAAAACATTTCCTACCCAAATTTTCGATCGGTCTTTTCGATCTCGGTCAGTTCGGTTTCGGTCTCGGTCTTCTCGGGTTTGGTTTTCGGTCATCGGTTTTTATGCCCACCCCTACTTGTGGAGTTCTCGGATTGATTCGCCACAAGTGGATTATTAGTCATAGATGCAGTTGGATGGCGGTCTAGGTATCTTGTTGTAATGCCGAGAGTAAATCTCATAGTGATCCTCTTGACATATCACGTTGTCTTTATTCTATCAATTGCCCAACTGTAATTTGTTTACCCAGCATGTGTTATTTTATCTTATGCAGAGACACCACTAGTGAACTATGGACCCCGGTCCTATTTCCTTTATATTGCTATCACCTGTTTACTTTACTCGCATACTATTACTATTTTCCACTCGATACGCTCATTCCTTTGTTTACAGCAAACCGGTGAGATTGAAATCCTCATCGTAAGTTGGGAGCAAAGTATTTGGTTGTGGTGTGTGCAGGTTCCACGTTGCTACTAGTTGAAGACGCGCTAACTCGTTTGATCGTAAACGGCGCCCTTGTTGGAGTGTCACTAGGCTAGCAAGCATCACCTTCAGTCATATTGGCTTCTTCCTCTCCTGATAGATAAACCTTGGTTTCTTACTGAGGGAAAACCTTGCTGCTATATTCATCATATCTTCCTCTTAGGGTTCCCAACTGGGCGGTGCTTTTCATAATCAACACCGTGCCGCATCAGGGATGCACAAAGTTGTCACCGTTACATGTGAAGGAAATATGTCCTAGAAGCAATAATAATATTGTTATTATCATATTTCTTGTTCATGATAATGTTTATACTCCATGCTATAATTGTATTAAGCGGAAACATTAATACTTGTGTGGTTTATGAACAACACCGTGTCCCTAGTACGCCTCTACTAGACTAGCTCATTGATTAATGATGGTTAAGGTTTCCTAACCATAGACATGAGTTGTCAATTAATAATGAGATCATGTCATTAGGAGAATGATGTGATGGACTGACCCAAATAAAGCACAACAATTAGATCGTGTCATTGTGTTCATCTTTGCGAAGCTTTTCCTATGTCAAGTATTGTATTCCTTAGACCATAAGATAATACAACTCCCTGGTATCGGAAGAAAGCTTTGAGGTCATCAAACGTCATCCTATGCGAGGGTGATCATAAAGGTGTCTCTCAGGTGATCGGAAAGTACTTGTTGGGTTGTATGTATCGAGATGGAATTTGTCCATCCCGAGTCGGAGAGATATACTTTGGGCCCACTCGGTAATCGATATCAACACCGCTTGCAAGCATGTGGTTAAGGAGTTAATCACAAAGTGATATCGGATTACGGAACGAGTAAAGTACTTGCTGTGAACGAGATTGAACTAGGTATGGCGATACCGACGATCGAATCTCGGGCAAGTAAAATATCGCGTGACGAAGGGAATACATATACGGGATTAATTGAATCCTGGCATCGTGGTTCATCCGATATGATCATCGATGAATATGTGGGAGTCAATATGGGTTTCCAGATCCCGCTGTTGATTATTGATAGAAGATCATGTCTGCATATTCTCGAACCTGTAGGGTCACACACTTAACGTGCATCGACGCTAGGATAGAATGGATAATTGGTTTATGAGTTTTTGGTCGGAGTCTTGGATGAGATCCAGGACATCACGAGAGGTTCCGGAATGGTCCGGAGAATAAGATTCATATAAAGGAAAGCAGTTTTTGGATTCCGGAATCGTTTCGGAGTTTATCGGTATTGTACCAGAAGGTTCTAGAAGATTCCAGACTTTCCCCTAGGCCGCCGCCCTAGGACTTGGAGGAGGGGCCAAGGTAGCCGGCCACTCTTTCCCCTAGGCCGCCGCCCTAGGACTTGGAGGAGGGGCCAAGGCAGCCGGCCAGCCCCCCATATAAGGAGGGGCAGGGGCACAGCCTTCCGAACTCCAACCCTAGCCGCCGGCCAACTGCTGCCCCTCCACCTCTCTCTCTCGCGACTGTGCATAGGCGAAGCCCTACCGCAGAAACTCTCCACCATAAGCACCACGCCGTCGTGCTGCAGATCCAATATATCTCTCCACCATACTTGCTGGACCAAGGAAGGAGGAGACGTCGCTGCACCGTACGTGTGCATCTCTCGGAGGCGCCGCCACTTGCGGCGTAGGATCGGATCGGATCGCGGGGAGGAGACGGCTAGTACGACTACATCATCCACGTTCTGTTGAACGTTTCCGCTGTGCGATTTCTTCAAGGGTATGAAGATCTCATCTACCTCTCTCGTTGATTACATCTCCTAGATTAGATCTTGGCTTTCTTGTTCGCATCCGTAGGAAATTTTTGATTTACTATGCTGCGAAACCCTTCAGTGGTATCAGAGCTAGATCTATGCGTAGATGTGTTTCACGAGTAGAACGCAACATGCTTGTTGCGGGCGTTGATGTTTTCTGTTGCAAACCTCTTTGTTTTGTATTTCTTATGGCGCGGCATAGTGAGATCGAAGCGGTCCAGGCCAACTTTACGCGACCTCGTTCGCGAGACCGGCTCCGCACTTGACGTGTGGCTTGTTCCACACATGCGGCTGGTGGATGCCAGTTTCTCTCACTATAGTAGTCATGAGATTTACAACGGATGTTAGCAACCATAATATCACCGTTGTGGCTTTTCGTAGGTAAGAATCGTTCTTAGCTCGTTACTCCCATAAGCCACGTAAAACATGCAACAACAAAGTAGAGGCGTCTAACTTGTTTTTGCAGGGAGTGTTTTGTGATATGGTATGGCCACAAGATGTGATGTGATATATGTCATGTATGCGATGATCATGTTTTGTAATATTTCACGACTTGCATGTCGATGAGTTCACAACCGGCAGGAGCCATATGGGTTGTCTTTATAATTGTGTATGACCTGCGTGTCAACTTCTTATACGCCATGTAATAGCTTTACTTTATCGCTAAGTAGTTAGCAATAGTTGTAGTTGCTATTCGTGGTGGAGGCAATCATGGTGGAGTGATGGAGATCATGCCGGCGCGCACAAGATGGAGATCATTGCGCGGAGATTGGCTATACCATGTCACATAAAATTATATGCATATGATGTTTATCCTTTTATGTATCTTATTATGCTTTGATCGCGACGGTAGCATTATAAGATGATTCCTCACTTAAAGATCAAGATAAAATTGTGTTCTCCCCTCGTATGCGCCGTTGCGAAAGTTCGTCATGTTCAAGCATCTCGTGATGATCGGGTGCTATAAACTCTACGTTCACATACAACGGGTGCAAGCCAGTATTTGCACATGCGGAGATACTTGGGTTTGACTTGAAGAGCCTAGCATGTACAGACATGGCATCGGAACACACGGACCGAAAGGTCAAGCATGAGTCATATGGATGATATGATCAACATATTGATGTTCACCATTAAAGCTACATCATTCACGTGATGATCGGTCTCGGTGTAGTGAATTTGGATCATGTTCACTAAACAACTTGAGGGATGTTGAATTTAGTGGGAGTTCATCTAGTAATTTGATTAACTTGAACTAATTATCATGAACTAAATCTTGATGTATTTGCATAAGTCGTTATAGTTTTTGGCACCGTTTCCCACCGACACTTAACTTAATTGAGTTAAAAGAACTATAGAATTCTGGATAATCATTTTTGGACTAGTGCCGTTTAGTTAAAATGTCAAGTTCAAAGATTGAGTCCTATTGCAGTTTTAGCAAACCTCACTTGCTCCATACGATTTAATAAGTTGTATTAATCTAAGAGCAATGATTCAAGTTTAGCATCTAAGATCATGTTTGCCTCCATGAGAAATTGATCTTCAAAATTGTTTGATAATGAAAGTGATCTTGGAGCTGAAAGAATTGTTTCAGAAACTAACAAGAAGTGAAAGATATTTGATATCTAAAACTTTGATTGTTTGCAAAATGATTAAGTATAATTTAGTAAAAGAATATATGCTCATATTGTATGAATATATGCGAAGATTGAAGATGCTAGGCATCCCAATCACCCAAAAGTTTGGGAAACTAATATTATACTTGTATTTGTCCTTAAGAGCTATAGTAGTTTCATCATGAAAGATGTCATGATAGGACGAATGAAAAGGTATCGGCTAAATTGTTTTGCCATACCAAAAGAATACTAAAGAATAGAATCTGGAAGAATACCAATCATATGATGATGGCGATCCACTTCAAAGTGCAAAATCCAAGGCTATTAGTATTTGACTAACATCATTTGGACTATGTGTCAAATGATTGATGCCACTATTGATGTCGATAGATTCTTCTAAAAGGAGAGGAAATGCTAAATAGGATCTACAAAAGTATTTGGTAGAAAAGGAAAAGACTGGAAATGTCCAGCACAGGTATATAAATGATATACATGTTATAGATATATTCTTTGCTAGTACATAATGTAATTCTTGGGTATTAGATACTAGATTGTTGGTATGAAATGTCATACAAAGCAATAATACAAGAACTACGATGGCCTAAGTAACTAGCAAAAGAATGTGGTAACAATGCGCATCGAAAAACAAATAAATGTGTTATTGTGTTTTTTGTTGGCATAAAACCTAGCCTTCTAGATTTGTTAAGAACTTAATAATTGTTATTTTGTTCCGGTATTATGAGAGCAATGGTTGTTCAAATTATTACCATCTTCCATAATCGATGGATAGATTATTATTATCTTGTTGGTGAAATAGACATTTATAACACTGATGCTAAAGGTCGCAAGACAAAACGAATTTCACTTATATATGACACCACCGTTTAAGTCATATTGGAAACAAAACATGAAAGAAATTCTATATTGATAGAATTTCGAGTCATTTGATTTTGAATTGATTGACGCTTGTGAGACTTTTCCTAAAGATGATTAAACTCCGTTCATGGGCCATGGACAGAACAAGTGACTAACTAAATGGAGATCGTACATGTTGATGTATGTAGTCCATGGTGTGAAGTCGATCATGGTGTATTTTCTATTTCATTAATGACTCGAATAGATGTATGGTATATCTGCTTGATGAGATAGAAGTATGAAACAATTGAAATTGTTCAATTTATGAAGTGGAAATTGTTGTAACAAGAAAAATTCAAGTTTTTATGATTGGATCATAAAGAAGAATATTTGAGTTACAAGTTTAGCAAACATCTAAGAGTTGGGGGAATTGTTCCACAAACTTGCATCGTGATAAACACCATAGGAGTATGGAGTTTTCGATGGATGTAATCAAACCTTGTTTGACATGGTTAGATCAATGATGAAATAAACTACCAATATAATTTGTGGATTATGCTTTAGAGACTACCGCTTTTTACTGAATAGAGTGCCATCATAATCTGCCGAAATGACACCATACAAGTTATAGTTGTCTTTTCTTGAATTTTGGTATGCAAGGCATATGTGTAAAATGTTTACAACCAAAATCGGATTAGTAAGTCTTTGTAGGGTTATCCCAAAGAATGTCGATGGGTGTTTCTTCTGCCATAAACCCAATTAAAAGTGATTGTCACTGAAAGAAGTGAAGTTTTTATGAAGGAGTATTTCGCGAAAGGTTTAAGTGGGAGGAAGATAGAACTTGATGAGGTTATTGAATCTGAGCAAGATGGTCAGAGTAGCGCAGCACCAGAAAATGTTCTGGAAGCGGCAACTACATTCATAGCTCACGCATCTACAATATGTTGTAGTCACGACATCGAAGTTCCTATTTAACTAAGTTGGTCGTAATCAAATAGTAAGATTTGAGGACGAGATATTATTAGATAATAGTAACCAACAATATACAAAGAAGCGATGATGGGCCCTGACTTCGTCATATGAATTATTCTAGCAACAATTACATATTGACATATGATAGTTGAATAAACGAAACAACGTTCCTCTACCGGAATGCACACCAAGGACGTGTAACTGACATGACCCAATGGGTTTTGTTGATTCAAAGGTTGCTAGATATGTATGCAAACTTCTATGGTAGAAGTAAGCATAGCGAAGTTGGAATCTTCAATGATGAAAATGTTAAAGTGTTAATTTCATCAAGATATTTGAAGATGCTTGTATTACAAGAAAGTAAGTGGGAGCGCTAAGACATATTTCTAATGCTTTATGTAGGTGACATATCGTTTATTGGAAATAATGTGTTTTTCTTGATATTGTTAAGTTTTCATTAAAATTAGTTTTTGATGAAAGACTTAGGTAAAACCAAAATATTAAGCATCAATGTCTATGCAGATAGATTGAGGCACTAATATAGTTTTGCCAGAGTACATAGATGAAATATTGAATTTGTTCAATATGGAAACAATAAGAACGGTTCTTGTTGCATGGAAGAGGTTGGAGCAAGAATCAATTGTTTTGACACTTGATGAGTGAAACCACAAGAATGATTTTATCAATTTTGTATACCATGATATGTAGATCCAGATGTGTCCAATGCTCTAAAGGTTATAGCATTCATATGATGATCGTTGGACAATAGTAAAGATATTCTTATGCACTTTCGAAGAAGTAAGAATATGTTCTGTATGCAGAAGTGACAAATGGTTCATTGCAATGAGTTACATTGGCTTTGTCACACATACAAGTAAAATTTTATCTCAATTTTAAGCCATTTGTTTTGAGTTAGAAGGTGGCATAATAAGATGGAAGAAAGTTCCATGATGACTTGGATGAGTTCCAATGTTAATATTGTGGCGGACACTGCAACGAGGGCTAAGTATATAATCGCTTTAGAAGCGGCATAAAAGATGCAAAGTAGATAGTGATAATCCAACTTATTTGTGGCACTGTCGTCCAGGTCATATTGGCATAAAACGCATAAAGAAACTCCATTCTGATGGACTTTTGGAGTCTCTTGATTTTGAATCATTTGACATGTGCAAGCCATGCCTCATGGGCAAGATGATCAAAAACCCATTCTCCGGAATAATGGAGCGAGCAACAAACTTATTGGAAATCATACATACCGATGTGTGCGGACCAATGAGTATTTCGACGCACGGTGGATATCGCTATTTTTCTAAGTGTGCTAGTACTATGTAGTCCTATTGTATGACAATAGTGACAACATAGTCTCGGCCAAGAAACAAAGGTCTCACCAGAAGACCAAGTTTATACGATGCTATCTCATACAAGATGAGTAATGCGTGCTGACGCAAAAGAATATGCAAATACAAACGGACCTGAAAGTGTCAGACCTGTAGATAAGGTTTACCACGTGCAACGCGTATGAATAACACCGGAATGCCATAGGTGTTAAAGGCGCAAGTATTAACTAGATTATTGACTCTAGTGCAAGTGGGAGACTGAAGGAAATATGCCCTAGAGGCAATAATAATATTGTTATTATCATATTTCTTGTTCATGATAATGTTTATACTCCATGCTATAATTGTATTAAGCGGAAACATTAATACTTGTGTGGTTTATGAACAACACCGTGTCCCTAGTACGCCTCTACTAGACTAGCTCATTGATTAATGATGGTTAAGGTTTCCTAACCATAGACATGAGTTGTCAATTAATAATGAGATCATGTCATTAGGAGAATGATGTGATGGACTGACCCAAATAAAGCACAGCAATTAGATCGTGTCATTGTGTTCATCTTTGCGAAGCTTTTCCTATGTCAAGTATTGTATTCCTTAGACCATAAGATAATACAACTCCCTGGTATCGGAAGAAAGCTTTGAGGTCATCAAACGTCATCCTATGAGAGGGTGATCATAAAGGTGTCTCTTAGGTGATCGGAAAGTACTTGTTGGGTTGTATGTATCGAGATGGAATTTGTCCCTCCCGAGTCAGAGAGATATACTTTGGGCCCACTCGGTAATCAATATCAACACCGCTTGCAAGCATGTGGTTAAGGAGTTAATCACAAAGTGATATCGGATTACGGAACGAGTAAAGTACTTGCTGTGAACGAGATTGAACTAGGTATGGCGATACCGACGATCGAATCTCGGGCAAGTAAAATATCGCGTGACGAAGGGAATACATATACGGGATTAATTGAATCATGGCATCGTGGTTCATCCGATATGATCATCGATGAATATGTGGGAGTCAATATGGGTTTCCAGATCCCGCTGTTGATTATTGATAGAAGATCATGTCTGCATATTCTCGAACCCGTAGGGTCACACACTTAACGTGCATCGACGCTAGGATAGAATGGATAATTGGTTTATGAGTTTTTGGTTAGAGTCTCGGATGAGATCCAGGACATCACGAGAGGTTCCGGAATGGTCCGGAGAATAAGATTCATATAAAGGAAAGCAGTTTTTGGATTCCGGAATCGTTTCGGAGTTTATCGGTATTGTACCAGAAGGTTCTAGAAGGTTCCAGACTTTCCCCTAGGCCACCGCCCTAGGACTTGGAGGAGGGGCCAAGGCAGCCGGCCACTCTTTCCCCTAGGCCGCCGCCCTAGGACTTGGAGGAGGGGCCAAGGCAGCCGGCCAGGCCCCCATATAAGGAGGGGCAGGGGCGCAGCCTTCCGAACTCCAACCCTAGCCGCCGGCCAACTGCTGCCCCTCCACCTCTCTCTCTCGCGACTGTGCGTAGGCGAAGCCCTGCCGCAGAAACTCTCCACCATAAGCACCACGCCGTCGTGCTGCAGATCCAATCTATCTCTCCACCATACTTGCTGGACCAAGGAAGGAGGAGACGTCGCTGTACCGTACGTGTGCATCTCCCGGAGGCGCCGCCACTTGCGGCGTAGGATCGGATCGGATCGCGGGGAGGAGACGGCTAGTACGACTACATCATCCACGTTCTGTTGAACGTTTCCGCTGTGCGATTTCTTCAAGGGTATGAAGATCTCATCTACCTCTCTCGTTGATTACATCTCCTAGATTAGATCTTGGCTTTCTTGTTCGCATCCGTAGGAAATTTTTGATTTACTATGCTGCGAAACCCTTCAACATGTTGTTTGGAGGAGGGATGGACAGAGTTGAACAAAAACGTGTTCCAAGTCTTATATGCATGCCATATTAATTCATGGTTAATTAATGGGGTATATATTTGGGGACCTTAGAACTTAAAGCGGTGGTTGGACATATTTGTCTTAGTGAATCCCTTGTTAGCACATTAACTTGACCTAGGGACCAATACTAGGGTGTGTAGTAGTTCATTTATTTGACTACTCCGATTTATGGCTCCACCTAGAAGAAACAATAGACTTTCTTTAAAAGAGTTAGGTGTTATGCATCTAGCTAGTATAAAATAATTTGTGCTTCACTAATTGTGCCAACCAAAACAAATGAAATATAAATTTGCCAAAACATTTGCTCCCAAGAGTTACCCTGTCTTCACTTTACTTGTTTTACTTTACTTGCCTTAGGTAGTTTTCTTTCCGTATTTATTTTCGGGACTAGGTAGTTTCACTTTACCATTTTCTAGTTACAAGCAAAGTACATTTTCCCCTTGTAGTTCATTGCATAAACGACCATATAAGTTGGTTATAGGGCTTTAGAGAATAGATAATTTACCTTCCGCTCCTCGTGGGTTCGACACTCGAATACTTATCAAATTGTGCTATAGTGATTCCCTGCACTTGGGGATTATCACATGTCGATCCAATCTACCACTCCCCCATATCTCGCTGGACCGAGGAGGAGGATTTTTTGGTGTCCTACACATGTGCATCTCTCAGAGGCGTTGCCACTTGCGGCGTTGAATCAGATCGGATCGCGGAGAAGATAAGGCTAGTATGACTACATCATCAACATTCTGTTGAACGTTTCCTCTGTGTGATTTCTTCAAGGGTATGAAAATCTCATCTATCTCTCTCATTGTTTCCCATCTCCTAGATTAGATCGTTGCTTTCTCGTTCCCTTCTGTAGGAAAATTTTGATTTACTATGCTGCAAACCTTTCAGTGGTATCAGAGCTAGATCTATGCGTATATATGTTTCACGAGTAAAACGCAACATGCTTGTTATGGGTGTTGATGTTTTTTTGCAAGCTTCTTTTCGTGTACTTATTGATGTCATGGCATAGTGGGATTGAAGCGGACCAGACAAAATTTACATGACCGCGTTCATGAGACCGGCTCCGCATTTGACATGTGGCTTGTTCCACACATGCGGCTGGTGGGTGGCTGTTTCTTCCACTATAGTTGTCATCGGATTTACAACAAGACTTTGGCAACCCTAATATCAACTTTGTGGCTTTGCGTACGTAAGAACCGTTTTTAAGCGTAGCTCCCATAAGCCACGTATAGCATGCAATCAATAAATTAGAGACGTCTAACTTGTTTTTGCAGGGAGTGTTTGGGATATGATATTGCCACAAGATGTTATGTGTATGATGATATATGTGATGTATGCAATGATCATGTTTTGTAATGTTTCACGACTTGCATGTCGATGATTTCACAACCGGTAGGAGCCATATGGTTGTCTTTATAATTTTGTATGACCTGCGTGTCAACTTCTTATACGCCATGTAATAGCTTTACATTACCGCTAAGTAGTTAGCAATAGTCGTAGTTGCTATAAAGGAAAGCAGTTTTAGGGTTTCAAAAAAGTTTTGATTTTTTACAAGAGGTTCCGGAATTGTCCGAACAATAAGATTCATATAAAGGAAAGCAGTTTTAGGGTTCTCGAAAAGTTTTGATGTTTTACCAATATTGTATCAGGCATTCTAGAAAGTTCTAAAGTGGGGCCAGGAGTGGGCCCACATGTCGAAGACCAGCATGGGCCTGAGGGATGGTGGTCTGACCTAATGGGCTAATGGGCCAGGCACACCAGCTCTCCAAGGGCCCAGCCAGCGCCCTAGGGGAAACCCAAAAGGAATCTTCTAGAAGGAAGGCGAAGACTTGCCCCCAAGTTTTCTATGGGCCGCCACCCTAGAGACTTGGAGAGGAGGCAACCCTAGCTGCCCCACCCTCTATATAACAGGGGGCAAGGTGCTGGCCTCCCACCAGTTCAGCCCTCGCCGCCATCCCTACCTGCTGCCCCAATCTCTTCTCCCCGAACCGCATGTAGGCGAAGCCCTGCCCACGAAAACTCTCCACCATAGCACCACATCGTCGTGCCGCCGATCCAATCTACCACTCCACTATATCTCGCTCGACCGAGGAGGAGGAGGAGTCATTGGTGTGCTGCACGTGTGCATCTCTCGTAGGCGTCGCCACTTGGAGCGTTGAATCGGATCGGATCGGATCACGAGGAGGAGAAGGCTAGTATGACTATATCATCCATGTTCTGTTGAACGTTTCCGCTGTGTGATTTCTTCAAGGGTATGAAGATCTCATCTATCTCTCACATTGTTTCTCATCTCCTAAATTAGATCTTGGCTTTCTCGTTCACTTCCGAAGAAATTTTTGATTTACTATGCTGTAAAACCCTTCAGAAAGGATGCACGAGGGGGAAAGTGGGCCCCACCATACGGCCTGGGTTGTGGCCCGCATGGTGGACCCTAACTCCTGCATCGCGCGTCCCCTGTTGACTTGTTCTTCTCACAGTCTTTCTATTCCTTGAGAAAATGACGTGGATAAAATATTGTGTCCATTTGACGTACGGAAGATACCTGAAAGTCAAAAACATGCAAAAACAAGCAAATCTGTTTCGCAGTGTAAAAATCAAATAAAAGGACATCATTTAGAAAATCCTCAGAATTTATGGAAAATATGTACATGTCCTCATAAAACTATCAAATAACTAAGAATATGATTTAATAAACTAGAAAGATCATGGATGCATTTTACATGCATCAACCTCCGATCGGGATGACGAAGATGCGGGATGGGTCAGCTCTAGCCAGAATCGAGAGGCACTAGTAGAAAAAGAGGTATTAGCACCGGTTTGCAACCTCCATTTGCACCGGTTTTGCAACCGGTGCAAAGCATCCGGCACTAAAGCCCTATCCTTTAGCACCGGTTGTATTACGAACCGGTGCTAAAGGGGTTTCACGTGGCGCATGCGGCTGGAGGACCCTTTAGTACCGGTTTGAGACACGAACCGGTGCTAAAGGTCCAGACGAATTTCTGGTATAAATTTTGAAAAAAATTTGAATTTATTTTTTGGTATTTCTCAATTTTTGGATATTTGAATTGTTTGACAGTTTCCAACCTAATCTTCTCTAATCACCCCTATTCTCTCTAATCACTCTTATTCTCAGGTCAAAGTATATACTCGTGGTCCCAATTCCCGGTCGGTCACCCATCCTCACACTGCTCCACTCTTAGCACGCTTAACTTCTCCATTCTTTCCCTACTAGCTTCCAAGACTGCGCTCGCGACTTCTTGATAATACTATGCTATAAATTATATTAACCCATACACTTTGATAACATATGATTTTACTTTTTTGAATTCCAAATAATTTTAAAAATAAGCAACAATGATTACTTATTAATAAGCATCAATGATTTCCAAATAATCATTGTGCATAATTTAATTATTAATTTTAAAACTTAAAATATTCAAAAAAAATCAAAAAACTTAAAAACTTAAAAAATCCAAAATAATATAAAAACTTCAAAATAACTAAAAAGTAGAAGAAATAATAAAAGAAATTCAAAAAATCAATTTTTTATTTTTTTTGACAAAATCTAAAATTTTCATGCTTTTATATTTCCCTTTGGAATTTTGAGAAACAAGAATTTGTGCGAACGGTCTATGGCTGTTGAAATCGGATGTAACTTTTTCCGGAGATAGTTTTTCATATATTATATGTTTTTTCGAGTCTGTATGCAGAAGTTATTGCCGATTTAATTTGGAACAACCTTTTTTTGCAAAAAATATCAAAATTAAAAATTTCAAATTTTCCATAAAAGTTGGTTGCGTGAGGTACATGCATGTCAAAGGATTTTGAAATTTGAAGGTTTTATCATTTTTATTTATTTTTTTAGACGTTTTTTCTGCGCGGGGATAGGCATGAAAGGAAAAAAAAAAGGTGTCAACCCTTTAGCACCGGTTCGTGGCTTGAATCGGTGCTAAAGGTACCCCTTTTGCACCGGTTCGTGCCACGAACCGGTGCTAAAGGTCACTACCTTTTAGCACCGGTTTGAGCCACGAACCGGTGCAAAAGGGGGGACCTTTAGCACCGGTTTGAGCCACAAACCGGTGCTAAAGGGTTAGCGCCTGCATGCAACCCCTTTAGTACCGGTTTGTGGCCCAAACCGGTGCTAAAGGTCTCTTACGAACCGGTGCTAATGCCCTGGCCTTATAAACCGGTGCTAATGCACCCTTTAGTCTGGGTTCGTAATACAACCGGTGCTAAAGCTCCGGGCAACTCCAAACGAAAGCCCTTTTTTCTACTACTGAGGTTATCCTCTGGGACGATAGGGAAACTGGAATCGTAGACGATGCGCCCGATGACGATGGATGCCTGTGAAGGCGGATCCTTTTCATATAATAAATAAATAAAAAGTCAGTGTTTACATCACTTCGCCCCCAATGCGGACTGTATGTCGGCAACAGCAATATATATGGAAGTGCCCGACGCGTTCGTGGGCCGGCCTGGCGCTGCTTAAGATCAGCTACGACGGCAATTCCGTTCCGCAATATGCAGACTCCGTGTCGTGGATGATTCGATATTGGAACCGGAGTCGGAGCGCGAGTTGCCTTTCCTTTCCTCGTCTTTCCCAGAGTCCATAAAAAGCGACCGACCGCGGCCGATCAGCAGCTCCAACCACAGCGGCAGCCGCCAATCAACTCCATCGCGCCAAGGAGAGAGATCAAGATCTTGTCAAGTGCAATGGAGGAAGAAAACTCCCAATCTCCGGAACACCAGTTCAACCCAGCAAAAGGCTCTGGCGATATCTACTACCACTTGGTTGCAGCCAAGGAGGAGGCGGATCGGATGAATCGCGCCGCCGCCATCGCGGAAGACGAGGAGATGGCGCACCGCCTGTACATGGAGGAGCTCATGGGGATGGAGGAGTGGCAACTGCGTGACATGGTTCGACCCTCCTCCACGGCTGCCGAAGACTTGCCGCTCGACTTCATCCCCGCCTCATCCCGCGCCGGTGTCGGCGCCAACACCGCCGCGCCGGAAAAATTCGGCGCCAGCACAAACATGGTTGGCCACTCTCCCACGGCTGCCGAAGATCTGCCACTCGACTTCATCCCCGCCTCAGCCCGCGACGGGGTCGGCGCAAACGCCGCCGCGTCCGGAAAATTCTTGGCGAGCACCCCACCAGCAATGCCGGATGAGGAGCGTGAGGCCGTCTTCCTCCCTCGGTCCGTAACCATGGTGGCCGACCGCGGCGCCGGCACAAACACCACTTCTGTATTTAAGAGGCCCCGTGATTTCGCCAACTCCGGCGACGCAGACCGTCCTCTCAAAAGCCAGGGCCAGCGTCGTCCCATCGGAACGATGCGGCGCCACTGCCCCGCCAGCAAGACCGACCGTCGACCCTGCCAACGACGACCCCGTTTCCAAGAAACGACGGGCCCTCCTTGCCGAGGCCGACTCGGCGATCATCTTCGCCGGCATGGAAGAAGGGCACAACTACAGCTGGTACGATCAGTCCATGATCCTGCCCGACGACGACGATGAGGAGCCAGAGCAGGAGGAGGTGGAGAGCCTCAATGAATCATTGCAACAGTGTATTCCGAGACCTGAACCCTGCTGCAAGCCAGCCGCCACGGTCGCCACCGAATTGCAAGAATTCTCGTTCCAGGACTTCTGCCGGAGGTGGGGCGCCAGCCCGTCCGACGTGAACCCTGACGAGCCCGACCTGCGAATGAAGGTGCCCCCTCTCGCCGACGACGAGGTCCCCACGTTCGAGTGTGGCATCTGCACGAACACCCTCCCCGTCTTCGACCTCTTCCACGGACTCCCCTGCAAGCACAGGTTCTGCGCTCCCTGCATGACCACGTACGTGGAGGACATGATCTGCGCTAGCGATCACCTCCCCATCGTGTGCCCCGACCCGGCGTGTGGCGGCGGCGTGCTGCACCCTGAGAAGTGCAAGAAGGCGATCGACTACGCTGCGTTCGGCGACTGGGGCGTGCGGCTCGCCGAGGGCGCGATCCCGCCGGGCAAGCGCGCGTACTGCCCGAACCAGCGATGCGGGCTCTTGGTGGAGACGAGCGACGAGGGGGAGCCGGTCGGGGCGTTGTGCCCGGCGTGCGGAAACGCACTCGTGAGGAGGCGATCGAGGTGTGCATGACCAAGTGTTCGACACCTAGTTCGACATATGTATTGATGTACTCCTAAGATGGTACTGTCGCTGTTTTGTGTTACGACTGATGAATCTCAACCTGGTTTCAAGGAATTCCCACATGAAATCCGGCTCGTTATCAATAAAGAAATCAACAGTGTACTTACGCGTTTTCTCATGGGTATGGAAAATATTGTATCCCTAATTTTGTTGTTGTATTGATTTGACCCGGGTGGGGGTTTATATAGAAGTACAAGGGGGTAGGTAGAGACTTGGAGTACAAGGCAAAAAACCTAGAGTCCTAGTCTAACCTAACCGTACATGTAGTCTAACATTCCCCCTCAGTCGTAGCGGGAGTGAAGCGGACGATTACGACTGGATTTGAAGTCGATTTGAAGTCATGCGTTTCCGTCCGTTGTCTTCTCCTCCTTGTCATCATCAACTGCGTTTCTGATGGGTCAGCACCTCTGGTGCCTTCCGTGTCTCTCCTCTCTTCCCTCCCGCAGTCACAGCGGGAGTGGCGTGGACGCAAGTGACGACGCGGACGCTGTTGACTGGAGTTCTTGAGTTGCTGTAGACGGTGTTCTTGATGTCGATGTCGAGGTAGCCGATCATGATGTAGCCGTGGTCGAAGTTGTCGTGGTCGTTGTAGCCGTAGAGCCGAAGGCGCAAAAAAAATTGCGCGTTTTTTGGCGGCGGCGGCAGGGGTTCTGCGGCGGCGGCGGGGTTTTTGGCGGCGGCGGCAGGTGTTCTGCGGCGGCGGCGGGGTTTTTAGGCGGCGGCGGCAGCGGTTCTGCGGCGGCGGCGGGTTTTGTCTTGTGCGGCGGCGGCAGCGGATCTGCGGCGGCGGCGGGTTTTGTCTTGGGCGGCGGCGGCAGCGGTTCTGCGGCGGCGGCAGGTTTTGTTGTAGGCGGCGGTGGCGATCGAAGATCACGGCGGCGGCGGGTTCTTGTCGTAGGCGGCGGCGGCGATCGAAGATCACGGCGGCGGCAGGTTTGTGTCGGCGACGGCGGAAGACCACGTGGATGTAGACCTTGACGACGATTTTTATTGGCGATGTAGAACTCGACGATGATCTTGACGTATCTTGATGTAGTCGTACAGCTTGATGTTGATGTTCGGGTCAATATGATCCGACTTAATGCAGTGCTGATCGGTTGGTTGGTGTAGACGTACGGGTCGGCGGCGCCGTGTTGACGATGCTCGGCTTGCAGGATCGTGTGCTCTTGTAGTCAGGCCGTCATCGATGAAGAGCTTGTAGTATATGTAGATCAGCTGGCAGCTTGATCGTGACTCCATGCATGGGCGGCATCACCGAGCATGCACGCAGCGCACGCTCTTAACGAAGTCGCCTGTCTGTGCCGCGTGCGTGTTGATTTGTAGCCCTCGAGGTCGATGGGACCTGCGCATGTCGGCGGTGCCGGACAAGGCACAAGTTCACGACGTGCGCCTCCGTGGACAGCTAGATTGAAGCTGATTTTTGCACCGATTTGCACCGGAAAAAGGAGATCTTGTGGATTTGGGGATCTTATTCGTGTCTAATTGGATCTAATCTATGAACTCGAAAATTTGAGTCTAATCTATCTAAAGGATCGATCCGATCATTGATCGAGATCAGTTGCCGCGCCCCCAAGGAGATCAATCTCCCCGGGGGCGGCGCGATGCGGAAGTGGTGGGAGAACCTAGGATCGGCGTCGTGAGACTAACCGTTCTGATACCATATGCGGAAGTGGTGGGAGAACCTAGGATATGCGGAAGTGGTGGGGGTTTATATAGAAGTACAAGGGGGTAGGTAGAGACTTGGAGTACAAGGCAAGAAACCTAGAGTCCTAGTCTAACCTAACCGTACATGTAGTCTAACAATGGGTACTGTTAAATTGCCATGTTGGTGTCTTTTTTTTATGAAAGATCTTATGTACAATTCTTGAGAGTTCACCAAAGAAGACCTCTGTCTAAAGGATAGGGGTTTTGTTTGGCCTGTGATTTCTGAGTTGTTAAATGTTTCGGTCGGTGTTGATTTTGAATCAGTCGCCCGGTGGTGGATTAGTAATAACAAAAACTCAGTTATCAATGTGGTTTGCACTGCTGTTCTTTGGTCTATTTGGAAATTGCGTAACTCTCTCTGCTTCCAGGGAAAAACTTGGCCAGGAGTGCAAGAAATCTGGAGGCGGGTAGCGTCGGAGCTCGTTCAATGGAGAATCCTCTCCAAAGATGCTGCTTCAGCAATTCTGGTGGAGAAAGCTCGTCTGCTCGACGTAAAACGAAGGGAGCTACTCCGCATAGCCTGGTGAAGATGTACAAGCTGCCCAACTTCGACCCCTCTTCTGCGATCCGCATCTCCGACAACTCTGGGCCAGAAGCAGCAGCCTGCAAGGAGCGGATTCTGAAGTTTCTGCAGCCGTAGTTTAGGTGCTTCCTGTGTCGGGTGATGGTCGTTGTTAGTTTGGTAGCCTCTTTCAGTTCTTCGTTTTGGCCCCTGTTTTGTTAGTACCTGGAACTTGTTTGTGGCTTGGGTCCTTGCTACTCCAAGTGGATGTTGCTGGCGCTAAGTTGACGCGGGAGGTTTTCTTCAATCTTTGGAAGTATTCTTCTTTAGTCCCGGCAACGGCGCCAGAAAATTAGCTGATCCCTTTGATGGCGTGTGGTTGACGTGGGAGCAGACGGTCCTTGTGCGTGGTGGATAACCAGCCCGTTGGGAACCCCAAGAGGAAGGTATGATGAGTATAGCAGCTAGTTTTCCCTCAGTTTAAGAAACCAAGGTTTATCGATCAGGAGAGGAGAGACAATGACGACTGAAGGTGATGCGGAACCTGCACACACACAACCAAGTACTTTGTTCCCAACTTGTGATGAGGTTGTCAATCTCACCGGTTTGCTTGAAACAAAGGTTATGAGCGTATCGAGTGGAAAACAATATAGTATGCGAGTAAAGTAAACAGTACGAGTAAAGTAAACAGTGCGAGTAAAGTAAACAGGTGATAGCAATATGATGGAAATAGGACCGGGGTCCACAGTTAACTAGTGGTGTGTCAAGATAAATTACAGTTGGGTAATTGATAGAATAAAGATAAATGTGATATGTCAAGAAGATCACTATGAGATTTACTCTGGGCATTACAACAAAATACATAGACCGCCATCCAACTGCATCTATGACTAATAATCCACTCCCGGGGATATCAATCCGAACACCCTAGAAGTATTAAGTTGCGAACAACAGATAATTGCATTAAGCAAAATGTGTAATGTAAACAAAGCATATGCCATTGAGCATATGAATGTTGTTTTCTCCCGAGTAGCAACAGCACATCTACCACCTTAGAGGTTTCTGTCACTCCCCCAGGTGAAATAGAGGCATGAACCCACTATCGAGCATAAATACCCCCTCTTGGAGTCACTAGCAACTACTCGGCCAAGATAGCTACTAACAACGGAGAGCATGCAAGATCATAAACAACATAGAGATAACAAAAGATATAATTCAGTACAGCAACTTAATCATAAACACCAATATTCATCGGATCCCAACAAACCAAACATGTAGAATTACATAACGGTGATCTCAATCATGTATGGCAGCTCATGAGATCTAAACATGAAGCACATGGTGGAGAAGACAACCATCTAGCTACTGCTATGGACCCATAGTCCAAGGTAGACTACTCACTCATCGCTCCGGAGGCAAGCATGGCGATGAAGAAGACCTCCGGTGGCGATTCCCCTCTTCGGCAGGGTGCCAGGAAGAGCTTCTGGACCCTCCCGATCTTCGGGTCGACGGTGGCGGCGGATCGCGATGTGTTCTGGAAATCTGATCGGGTACTTAGATTTTTTCCGTCGGGGGGTCTTTATAGGCGAAGGGGCAATGTCAGAGGGGGAGCCAGGCGCCCTCACGCGGGGCCCTGGTGGCCCCCCTCCGGCTCTCCTTCGGATCTCTGGAAGCTTCCGGGTAAAATAAGACTTCAGGAACTTGTTTCGTCCAATTCCGAGAATATTTCCTGTGTATCACTTCTGAAACACAAAAACAGCAGAAAACAGGGAACTGGCACTGTGGCAACTCCTTAATAGGTTAGTTCCGGAAAATGCATAAAAGTGCCACTAAGTGTAACGAAACAATAGGCAAATGGTGTAAAAACAAGCATGGAGCATCAAAAATTATAGATACGTTGGAGACGTATCAAGCATCCCCAAGCTTAACTCCTGCTCGTCCTCGAGTAGGTAAGTGATAACAAAGAATAATTTTTGAGGTGACATGCACCTACACAATCTTGATCATATATGTAAGCATTGGTGAGCTGGGATCATAAGAACTTAAAACATGGGCATGAAGATATAATCATGACAATAAGAAACTTAGCAACCATGTTGTAAACATGCAAATGAACACAAACAAAAGATCATGAAAATGAAACAATGAAAGTCAAACGTGTGTTCAAATCATAAGGAAAAACATACAAATGGTTTTCAGCTTGTCCTTCAAAGAGAGCAAAACATAAATGCATAGGACACCTTCAAGTTTAAGAGGGCGACTAGATACAAATAATTTAAGAACAAGTGAAACCAACAATATGAATCAATCAATGAACTTTGGGACAATGCATATCACACTAAGAATGACAACTATGCTCTCTTAATGGTGCATAAAGAAAGAAGGTGGTGACTCAACATAAAAGTAAAAGAAAGGCCCTTCGCAGAGGGAAGCAGTGATTGCAAGTTTTATAACCTTCAAAAATTATGGTACTTACCGGCTTTGAGCTCTCATTGCCCCCATCATAAGCATCTTGAATGTTTAAAGTTAATGCGAGAACAATTATGATGCATATGCTTGACAAATCATAAGTTGAAAACCTCGTGCCCCGTGAATATGAGTACCCAAACCTCATGCTACTTTACTTAGAGTCCCAAGCAAGGCTCTTGTCATTGTAAGTATATGCATATCATTGAGAACCGCCAATGGGGTACCTCCGTGCCCGATGACATGGAACAAGCCCACACCAAAATGACAGGACAAGCAGACAATGAACACCTCGACATCTCTTTTATTTGCCTTTTGTTTAGCTTTTTATTGTGAGATGCGTCGTCGAATGTTCACCATGGGTATGCTGCAAATTTCCACCATGAATTATGCATGGCTTAGATTGGCGGCCCGGCGTTTCCCTAACACATATACAAACTCCATGATCCCCACAAGATTCCCAATTCATTTCACACCGCGGGCATCCATAAACAAAAGATCACGATATCAACTCAAATAAGAAGTGCAATGTTGAAAGCTTGCCCCATGACAGCATGGCTGGGCTAGAATCCAACTTACAACTTGCAAGCATAACAACTCAACATAAGAGACCACAATGTCAGATTTTTAAGAACAGGAAAAAGTAAAGTGTGCCTTCCGGTTCGTGAGAGCTTTACTAACCGAATTTCGCATAACACTGGTAAGAGTTTAATTTGAAGAGAAACTAAAAGCAAGTCAAATTTACTTGGAATAGCAAATTGCTAGTAGGTATGTATGGTGGACACTTTGGAAAACTTTGGCTTTTAGGAGTTGGATGCACGAGTAGAGCTCATACTCAGTACAAGGCGAGGGCTAGCAAAAGACTGGGAGCGACCAACTAAGAGAGCAATAATGGCCATAATCATGCAAAGCGACAAAGCGACATTAAAAGAAGCATAAGATGGCATCAAAAGTCAAAAACTAAATGATCATGAAGGCTATTGGCGACTTTGTAAGAGTCTAACATGTGTGAGCATGTGCCAAGTCAACCCAAATAAAGCATCAAGGAGAAAACCAAAATAATGCTTCCATACAATAAAAACAACGCATGATTTTTTCAAAGGCTCATTAAGCAATCTCAGTTATTTGAGACAAGTCATGCTACAGCAAAACCACTAAGCATACTATCAAAAAGACATCAAGCATGACATGAAAAATCCAAAGCCGCAGTCTACACAAGCTCCTTCTTGTACCACTATTTTGCACAAAGCTTTTTCTCTTTTCCAACACCATTTGAAATTTTTATAAACACCTCTTTTGATGAAAACCAATAAAGATCAGAGGCAAAAATACACCTTGATGAAAATATATGACAAGGTCTGAACGCAAATCAAGGCGAAAACGAAAACCAAAAGCAGTAGCAGAAAAAGAAGAACACTCGATTTTTAATAAGAGTGAAAACTAGAGCGTTCTTTGCAAATGAAAACGAGTACATCTCCTCCAAAGGAAATTTGTTGGGGTCCAACCATTTATTGCAGCAAACAAACAAACTAAACCAACTAAGAAAACTAAAACAACTGACGCTCCAAGAAAAACACATAGTGCATGAAGCAATAAAAATATAGTGTTTTGAAAGGTGACCTGATTTTTGCCGATGAAGAAGGGGTGCCTCGGGGGCATCCCCAAGCTTTGACGCTTGTACTTCTTGGATATTTCTTGGGGTGATGCATGGGCATCCCCAAGCTTGAGCTTTTGTCCATTCTTCAACTCATCTCATCATTCTCCAATCCCTACACTTGAAAAGTTCCTTCATACAAAACTAAACACAATTCTATTAGCAACATTAGTGTAAGCATAACATATAATCAATCCTCTATTTGCTTCAGGTTTCAACTCAAAACCACCACATATATAGTAGATACTACTGTAACAACCTCCCCAAAAGTTCCGTGATCAAAAGAACTCAAAAGAAAGCGATAAAGTGGCAAACACAAATATTGGCAGAAAT
Source organism: Dactylis glomerata (assembly GCA_007115705.1). Taxonomy (NCBI): domain Eukaryota; kingdom Viridiplantae; phylum Streptophyta; class Magnoliopsida; order Poales; family Poaceae; genus Dactylis; species Dactylis glomerata. The sequence goes on from QXEO01000516.1 coordinate 52,328, forward strand.
CTGTCAAAACTGAACAGCTGACAAAGGTCGAATTTTTGAGGGATTTTCTGTTGCTCAAATCAAAAAGTGTTAAACTAACAAAAGTTTGGATATAACCTCGGGCATATGCAGAAGAAATCGCAGGTCCAAAAGATATACAGAGAATTTTCACGAATTTTTACGGTGCAGCACCGAAAACAGTTTCAGGACAGCAACATCCCCAAATCTTTACCTCACTCAAATTAGAGGCTTCTCTTGGCACAAAAACGAAATAAACAAGATAAGGAGCGGTCATTACAGTAGTAATGACTTACAAGACTCAAATAAAAGAAAAAGTACTGAAAAGAAAACATTGGGTTATCTCCCAAGAGTGCTTTTCTTTAACGCCTTTGAGCTAGGCGCAGAAAATTGCGAATCAAGTAACATCAAGTGATAAAGCATCAAGCTCATAATTTGCTCTAAGAATAGAGTCAAAAAGTAATTTCTTTCTTTTCCTAGGGAAGTGTTCCATACCTTTCTTTAGTGGGAATTGATACTTGATAGTGCCTTCCCTCATATCAATGATAGCACCTACAGTTCGAAGAAAGGGTCTTCCCAAAATAATAGGACATGAAGCATGGCATTCAACGTCCATAACAAGAAAATCAATGGGAACAAGGTTATTGTTAACCACAATAAGAACATCATTAATTCTTCCCAAAGGTTTCTTCTTAGCAACATCAGCAATAGGAACATCAAAATAACACTTTTCAAGCGGTGGTAAATCAAGCATGTCATAAATCTTTCTAGGCATAATAGAAATACTAGCACCTAGATCACATAAAGCATGGCAATCATAACCATTAACATGCATATCAATGATGGGTTCCCAACCATCTTCTAACTTCTTGGGAACAGAGGCTTTTTGCTTCAACTTTTCATCTCTAATTTTTATGAGAGCATTGGTAATATGCTTAGTAAAAGCAATATTTAAAGAACTAGCATTGGGAGTCAAAGCAAGCTTTTGCAAGAACAAAATAACTTCAGATATATTGCAGCCATCAACATCAAAATCATTAAAAGAAATAGAGCTATCATCTCCCACACTCCGAAAAATTTCAGCACTCTTTTGAGAAAAAGTTTTGGCAGTTTTAGGCTTTTTAACACAAGGAGTGGGAGTTTTCTCTACACCAATCAAAGTAAGAGGATTGCTACCAGTAGGAGCAACATCATTAGAGGTAGTAATAGTATATACCTTCATCTTTCTAGCCATCTCATCTTCTCTTTCCCACCTGGCATGCAATTACGCTAACAATCTAATATTTTCATCAATTCCAACTTGAATAGCATTAGCGGTAGCAAAAACATTGTTCTCTTTCACATCATTAGGAAACACTTTTAGTTTCAGAAGTTCAACATCATGAGCAAGGCTATCAACTTTAGAAGCAAGAATATCAATTTTTCCTAACTTTTCCTCAACAGACTTGTTAAAAGCAGTTTGCTTACCGATGAAGTCCTTGAGCATTACCTCAAGCTCGGAGGGCGCGGCCCTAGTGTTGTTGTAGGAATTACCATAAGAGTTACCATAACCATTACCATTGGTAGAAGGATACGGCCTATAATTGTTACTAGCAAAATTGTTCCTATAAGCATTGTTGTTAAAATTATTGTTTCTAATGAAATTCACATCAACATGCTCTTCTTGAGCAACCAGAGAGGCCAAAGGAACATTATTAGGATCAACATGAGTCCTATCATTAGCAAGCATAGCCATAATGGTATCAATCTTATCATTCAAGGAAGAGGTTTCCTCAACAGAATTTACCTTCTTACCTTGTGGAGCTCTCTCGGTGTGCCATTCAGAATAATTTACCATCATGTTGTCGAGTAGCTTTGATGCGGCGCCCAAGGTAAGGGACATAAAAGTGCCTCCAGCAGCTGAATCAAGTAGGTTCCTTGAAGAAAAATTCAGTCCTGCATAAAAGGTTTGGATAATCATCCAAGTAGTCAGTCCATGAGTGGGGTAATTCTTTATCATAGATTTCATTCTTTCCCAAGCTTGAGCAACATGTTCATTATCAAACTGAGTAAACTTCATAATATTGCTACGCAAGGATATAATCTTAGCAGGAGGATAGTATCTACCAATAAAAGCATCCTTACACTTAGCCCATGAATCAATACTATTCTTAGTCAAAGACAGCAACCAATCTTTAGCTTTTCCTCTCAAAGAAAAAGGAAACAACTTGAGCTTAATAATATCACTATCAACATCCTTATATTTCTGCATCTCACATAGCTCAACAAAATTGTTGAGATGAGCTGCAGCATCTTCAGTACTAGCACCAGAAAATTGCTCTTTCATAACAAAGTTCAATAAAGCAGGCTTAATCTCATAAAAGTTTGCAGCAGTAGCAGGTGGTGCAATAGGAGTGCAGATAAAATCACTATTGTTTGTGCTAGTAAAGTCACACAACTTGGTGTTTTCAGGATTGGCCATTTCAGCAAAACGAAAGTAAACAAGTAAAAACAACTACCAAGGATTCTAATTTTTTTGGGTTTTTGATATAAAGCAATGCAGGTAAAATAAATAAAGCAAAGCAAAACAATAACAAAGTAAAGGATGTGTGTGCGAAACACTCCCCTCGCAGAAGTCTTCTCTTCCTCCCCGGCAACGGCGCCAGAAAATTGGCTGCTACTCCAAGTGGATGTTGCTGGCGCTAAATTGACGCGGGAGGTTTTCTTCAATCTTTGGAAGTATTCTTCTTTATTCCCCGGCAACGGCGTCAGAAAATTAGCTGATCCCTTTGATGGCGTGTGGTTGACGTGGGAGCAGACGGTCCTTGTGCGTGGTGGATAACCAGCCCGTTGGGAACCCCAAGAGGAAGGTATGATGAGTATAGCAGCTAGTTTTCCCTCAGTTTAAGAAACCAAGGTTTATCGATCAGGAGAGGAGAGACAATGACGACTGAAGGTGATGCGGAACCTGCACACACACAACCAAGTACTTTGTTCCCAACTTGCGATAAGGTTGTCAATCTCACCGGTTTGCTTGAAACAAAGGTTATGAGCGTATCGAGTGGAAAACAATATAGTATGCGAGTAAAGTAAACAGTACGAGTAAAGTAAACAGTGCGAGTAAAGTAAACAGGTGATAGCAATATGATGGAAATAGGACCGGGATCCACAGTTCACTAGTGGTGTCTCTCCATAGATAAAATAACACATGCTGGGTAAACAAATTACAGTTGGGCAATTGATAGAATAAAGATAAACGTGATATGTCAAGAAGATCACTATGAGATTTACTCTGGGCATTACAACAAAATACATAGACCGCCATCCAACTGCATCTATGACTAATAATCTACTCCCGGGGATATCAATCCGAACACCCTAGAAGTATTAAGTTGCGAACAACAGATAATTGCATTAAGCAAAGTGTGTAATGTAAACAAAGCATATGCCCTTTAGCATATGAATGTTGTTTTCTCCCTAGTAGCAACAGCACATCTACTACCTTAGAGGTTTCTGTCACTCCCCCAGGTGAAATAGAGGCATGAACCCACTATCGAGCATAAATACCCCCTCTTGGAGTCACTAGCAACTACTCGGCCAAGATAGCTACTAACAACGGAGAGCATGCAAGATCATAAACAACATAGAGATAACAAAAGATATAATTCAGTACAGCAACTTAATCATAAACACCAATATTCATCAGATCCCAACAAACCAAACATGTAGAATTACATAACGGTGATCTCAATCATGTATGGCAGCTCATGAGATCTAAACATGAAGCACATGGTGGAGAAGACAACCATCTAGCTACTGCTATGGACCCATAGTCCAAGGTAGACTACTCACTCATCGCTCCAGAGGCAAGCATGGCGATGAAGAAGACCTCCGGTGGCGATTCCCCTCTCCGGCAGGGTGCCGGGAAGAGCTTCTGGACCCTCCCGATCTTCGGGTCGACGGTGGCGGCGGATCGCGATGTGTTCTGAAAATCTGATCGGGTACTTAGATTTTTTCCGTCGGGGGTTCTTTATAGGCGAAGGGGCGATGTCAGAGGGGGAGCCAGGCGCCCTCACGCGGGGCCCTGGTGGCCCCCCTCCGGCTCTCCTTCGGATCTCTGGAAGCTTCCGGGTAAAATAAGACTTCAGGAACTTGTTTCGTCCAATTCCGAGAATATTTCCTGTGTATCACTTCTGAAACACAAAAACAGCAGAAAACAGGGAACTGGCACTGTGGCAACTCGTTAATAGGTTAGTTCCGGAAAATGCATAAAAGTGCCACTAAGTGTAACGAAACAATAGGCAAATGGTGTAAAAACAAGCATGGAGCATCAAAAATTATAGATACATTGGAGATGTATCAGTCCTTGCTGATTAGCCAGCTGAACCTGATCTTAAAAACTCTATAACTCGTGTGTGTGGTTTCAATGAAGCCGGGACACGAGCCCTCTATTTCGAAAAAAAGGATAGGGGTTTGGCCAACACGATGCATATGCCAGAAAATTTATATCATTTGAAACTGATTTTCAATATGAATCTAATGGTATAATTTTAGGGACCGGCTAGAGCACAGTCGACTGAGAATTAATTAAATCTCAGTCGATTAACTCATACGGGCCTCGTAATCACTCCGGTATTTGTTTGTGTGTATTCCTTCCAATTCTTTATGTGTGCTTCAACCGTGAGCTCGTTGGGCTGTCATCCGTGTCTTTTTTGCTATCCCGTACGTAGCCTGTCCAACACGGTTTAACGGTTTGAGGCCAAAGTTATTATTTTAAAGTTCACATCTAATCTTGGGGCTACTGAATGTACAAGTTGTAGTTATCTCTGCTGGCTATTTGTAGAACTCACGCTTGCATGTGGTGTCTGTCTATCTAGGAAAATCAGTAACAAAAAATATGTACCGCTAGCTCACTTGAAAAATCTTAGTTGTAAACAACGTGAAATCAATTTTCTTTTTAAGAATGCAAAAACCATCTAGTAGCCACATGTCTCATATTTTGTTGATGAAATTGGTGGTCAAAGAAAAAAAAATTTGACTATGTGCATGCTTTATAAACTGAAACGGTGGGAGTAAATTTTAATAAGTGTACATGAATACAAGAGGATACTGTGATGCCCATAACTATAAAACAACATATTATAAAAGTAACATATTTTAAAGCATATCATTTGTGATTGTTGTGGAACAATATTATTTACAACTCCCTCCGGTCGGAAATAACTGTTGGTGATTTTGTACTAACTTAGTACAAAGTTTGTACTAAATTCTCGACAGTTATTTCCGATCGGAGGGAGTATTGCATAGTACAGAATTTCTAGAAACTTATAAATTTATCTAAGTTAATTTTGACACATTAAAAATGATGTCCACACATTTGTGGGCAACCACGCTAGTTATATTAATATTCAAAGATATAAAATACACCCAAACCTCTACCCCAACAAAAATATCCAAAGAGTTAAGGATGTACACAGCTAAAAAGAAAAATAAAAAAGAGAGAAAAGGTCCCCGCCATGGCGATCAATGACTCACCCCAGTGTACAAACCACCACAATACACAACACCCATACTAAAAAAAATTCTCCAAACATGATGCCTCCAACAAGGAAAATAGTGCCCAATTGACGAGGTTCGACCCCGGCAATGTCCGTGCTTCAGGGCTTTCGATTCATGGAGCGTACGTGGGTGTTAGCGGTGCTAGCCGCCCAGTTGGAAACCCCAAGAGGAAGGTATGATGAGCACAACGGCAAGTTTCCCTCGATTAAGAAACCAAGGTTTAATCGACCAGTAGGAGAAAGAAACCACTTCTGAAGGTTGATGCTAGCTGGCTTTGGCGACTGCTCCAGAGAATTTGTTTATGGCGCCTATATGTGGCGTACCTTCGGCGCCAGCAGCAACATAGAACCTGCACATAACACAACCAAAGTACTTTGCCCCAACTTGCAATGAGGTTGTCAATCTCACTGGTTTGCTGTAAACAAAGGATTAAACGTATCGTGTGGTAATAGATATTTGTTTACAAGAAAGTAAATAATGCTTGTAGAAAGTAAACGGTAATATATATGTAAAAGAATGGATCGGGGTCCACAGTTCACTAGAGGTGTCTCTCCATAAAGATAAATAACATGTTGGGTAAACAAATTATAGTTGGGCAATTGACCGAATAAAGAATGTAAAGCAATGCATGTACATGTCATGAAGATCACTATGAGATTCACTTGGGCATTACAACATAATACATAGACCGTAATCCAACTGCATCTATGACTAATAATTCACCCGCCAGAAGTCATCCGAGCAACCATTGGGTATTAAGTTGCAAGCAACAGATTATCGCCTTAAGCAAAGTGTGTAATGTAAACAATACAAATGTCCTTGAACACAAGATTGTTGTTTTCTCCCTAGTAGCAACAGCACATCTACAACCTTAGAAGTTATTGTCACTCTCCCAAATTACTAGAGGCATGAACCCACTATCGAGCATAAATACTCCCTCTTGGAGTTACTAGCATCTACTCGGCAAAGATATCTACTAGAAACGGAGAGAATGCAAGATCATAAACAACATAGAGACGATAAATCAATAAATCAACTTGACACAGTACTAAGTATTCATCGGATCCCAACAAACACAACATGTAGAATTACATAACGATGATCTTGATCATGATAGGCAGCTCACAAGATCTAAACATGAAGTACATGGAGGAGAAGATATCCATCTAGCTACTGCTATGGACCCATAGTCCAAGGTAGACTACTCATGCATCACTCTAGAGGCAGGCATGGTGATGAAGAAGGCCTCCAGTGGTGATTCCCCTCTCCGGCAGGGTGCCGAGAAGAGCTTCTGGACCCTCCCGATCTCGCTTCCACGATGGCGGCGGCTTGCAGTATGTTTTCTGGAAAAGTGTTCGGGCCTTAGAGTTTTCCCGTCGAGGGGAATAAATAGGCGGAAGGGCGATGTCAGGATGTGGACCAGGTGGTCACACCACCTGGTGGCGCGGCCTGGGGGTGTGATACGTCTCAAACATATCTATAATTTTTGATGCCCCATGCTTGTTTACACACCATTTGCTTTGTGTTTTGTTACACTTCGTGGCATTTTTATGCATTTTCTAGAACTAACCTATTAACGAGATGCCACAGTGCTAGTTCCCTGTTTTCTGCTGTTTTTGTGTTTCAGAAAAGCTACACAGGAAATATTCTGGAAATTGGACGAAATAAAAGCTGAAGTTCCTATTTTTCCCGACACGTGACAGAGTTCAAAGCAGAGACGGAGGGGAGCCAGGGGCTAGCCACACCATGGGGTGGCGTGGCCAACCCCTGGCCCGTGCCACCAGGTGGTGGGGCCACCTGGCCTAGCTCCTGACGCCGCCCTGCCGCCTATATATTCTCCTCAGCGAGGAAAACCTAAAGACCCGATCCATTTTCCATGAAACATACTGCAAGCCGCCACCATCATCGACGCGAGATCGGGAGGGTCCAGAAGCTCTTCCTGGCACCCTGCCGGAGAGGGGAATCACCGCCGGAGGGCTTCTTCATCACCATGCATGCCTCCGGAGTGATGCGTGAGTAGTCTTTCTTGGACTACGGGTCCATAGTAGTAGCTAGATGGATGTCTTCTCCTCCATGTGCTTCATGTTTAGATCTTGTGAGCTGCCTATCATGATCAAGATCATCGTTATGTAATTCTACATGTTGTGTTTATTTGGATCCGATGAATATTGGTACTTTGTCAAGTTGATATATTGATTTATCATCTCTATGTTATCTCTATGTTGTTTATGATCTTGCATGCTCTCCGTTGCTAGTAGATATCTTGGCCGAGTAGATGCTAGTGACTCCAAGAGGGAGTATTTATGCTCGATAGTGGGTTCATGCCTCTAGTAACTTGGGGGAGTGACAACAACCTCTAAAGTTGTAGACGTGCTGTTGCTACTAGGGAGAAAATAACAATCTTGTGTTCAAGGACATTTGTATTGTTTACATTACATACTTTGCTTAAGTCGATAATCTGTTGCTTGCAACTTAATACCCAATGGTTGCTCGGATGACATCCGGATGGTGGATTATTAGTCATAGATGCAGTTGGATTACGGTCTATGTATTATGATGTAATGCCCAAGTGAATCTCATAGTGATCCTCATGACATTTGTATGCTTGCTTTATTCTATCAATTGCCCAACTGTAATTTGTTTACCCAGCATGTTATTTATCTTATAGAGAGACACCTTGACAAGGGTATAGATAATACATCCCGTCAGTTGAGTACCCCTGAGGCCCGTTAAGCTAGGCCCAATTGTAATACTAGTCAAAATACGAGTTCTTACCGTATGTCGATATTGTAATCTGTATCGGACCCTACCCGATCCTCGAGACCTGGCCACCTATATATAGGGGCCAGGAGGGGACGGTGTAGGCCAGATTGAAAGCAAGCCAGGTTTTACACCCACGTTTACTTTCATAGCCACCTTGTTTGACTGAGTTTACCTTCGAGTTCATCCGACGCCCTGTCTCCCCGATCCTAAGTCCTTCATCTAGGACATTTGTCGAGTTTAACCCTCGTCAATTGGCGTCGACCGTGCGGAATCGGGGCATTGGAATCATGAATTCGATGGCTTTTTCGTTTTTAACCAATAGCAAACCAGAAGTCGACGAAAGTCAAGAAAAGGAATTGACGTTCGGAAGTCTAGGTGACAAGTATCTGTTTCGGCAGTTAACTGGCCTCTTGATCTGTCAGAGTTGTCAGGCTTGCTCATCAAAACCCCTTGCGAGGTATTATAATGAAAATAAGTCGCAAGACCAAATCGAAGATTTGAAGATATGAAGAAGTCAAAAAAAATGATCAAGTCAAAGATTTAAAGATTAGAGATTCAACCCAAATCTGCAATTCTGGTAGAATCTCGGGGGGGCTACTGACAAGGGTATACATAATAGAGCCCATCAGTTGAGTACCCCTGAGGCCCATTAAGCTAGGCCCAATTGTAATACTAGTCGAAATACGAGTTCTTACCGTATGTTGATATTGTAATCTACATTGGACCCTACCCGATCCTCGAGACCTGGCCACCTATATATAGGGGCCAGGAGGGTGATACGTCTCCAGCGTATCTATAATTTTTGATGCTCCATGCTTGTTTTTACACCATTTGCCTACTGTTTCGTTACACTTAGTGGCACTTTTATGCATTTTCCAGAACTAACCTATTAACAAGTCGCCACAGTGACAGTTCCCTGTTTTCTGCTGTTTTTGTGTTTCAGAAGTGATACACAGGAAATATTCTCGGAATTGGACGAAACAAGTTTCTGAAGTCTTATTTTGTTTGGGAGCTTCCAGTCATCCGAAGGAGAGTAGGAAAGGGGCCACCAGGCCCCCTCACACGTGGCTGGCGCGGCCCAGCCCCTGGCCGCGCCACCATGGTGTGAGGGCACCAGGCCCCACCTCTGACATCGCCCCTTCGCCTATAAAGACCCCCCGACGGGAAAAACCTAAGTGCCCGATTAATTTTCTAGAACACATCGCGATCCGCCACCGCCGTCGACCCAAAGATCGGGAGGGTCCAGAAGCTCTTCCCGGCACGCTGCCGGAGAGGGGAATCGCCATCGGAGGTCTTCTTCATCGCCATGCTTGCCTCTGGAGCGATGAGTGAGTAGTCTACCTTGGACTATGGGTCCATAGCAGCAGCTAGATGGTTGTCTTCTCCACCATGTGCTTCATGTTTAGATCTCATGAGCTGCCCTACATGATTGAGATCACCGTTATGTAATTCTACATGTTTGGTTTGTTGGGATCCGATGAATATTGGTGTTATGATTGAGTTGCTGTGCTGAATAATATCTTTTGTTATCTCTATATTGTTTATGATCTTGCATGCTCTCCGTTGTTAGTAGCTATCTTGGCCGAGTAGTTGCTAGTGACTCCAAGAGGGGGTATTTATGCTCGATAGTGGGTTCATGCCTCTATTTAACCTGGGGGAGTGACAGAAACCTCTAAGGTTGTAGATGTGCTGTTGCTACTAGGGAGAAACAACATTCATATGCTCAAGGGCATATGCTTTGTTTACATTACACACTTTGCTTAATGCAATTATCTGTTGTTCGCAACTTAATACTTGTGGAGTTCTCGGATTGATTCGCCACAAGTGGATTATTAGTCATAGATGCACTTGGATGGCGGTCTATATATTTTGTTGTAATGCCCAGATTGAATCTCATAGTGATCTTCTTGACATATCACGTTTATCTTTATTCTATCAATTGCCCAACTGTAATTTATTTACGCAGCATGTGTTATTTATCTTATGGAGAGACACCACTAGTGAACTGTGGACCCCAGTCCTATTTCCATCATATTGCTATCACCTGTTTACTTTACTCGCACTGTTTACTTTACTCGCATACTCTACTGTTTTACACTCGATACGCTCATAACCTTTGTTTCAAGCAAACCGGTGAGATTGACAACCTCATCGCAAGTTGGGAACAAAGTACTTGGTTGTGTTGTGTGCAGGTTCCGCGTTGCTACTGGCCGAAGACAAGTCAATAAGTATCGTTAAACGGCGCCCTTGTTGGAGTGCTATTAAGCCAGTCTGCATCACCTTCAGTCATTTGTCTCTCCTCTCCAAGAACGATAAACCTTGGTTTCTTAACTGAGGAAAACCAGCTGCTATACTCATCACACCTTCCTCTTGGGGTTCCCAACGGGCTGGTCATTCACCACGCACAAGGACCGATTGTCAACTAGGCAATCAGCTGTTTTTCTGGCGCCGTTGCCGGGGAGGAAGTAGAAGACTTCTGCGAGGGGAGTTTTCGCACGCACATCCTTTACTTTGTTTTATTGTTTTGCTTTACTTTATTTATTTTACCTGCATCGTTTTATATCAAAAACCAAAAAAATTTAGAATCCTTGGTAGTTGTTTTTACTTGTTTACTTTCGTTTTGCTGAAATGGCTAATCCTGAAAACACCAAGTTGTGTGACTTTACTAGCATGAACAATAGTGATTTTATCTGCACTCCTATTGCACCACCTGCTCCTGCTGCGATTTTTTATGAGATTAAGCCTGCTTTGTTGAACCTTGTTATGAAAGAGCAATTTTCTGGTGCTAGTACTGAAGATGCTGCAGCTCATCTCAACAATTTTGTTGAGCTATGTGAGATGCAGAAATATAAGGATGTAGAAAGTGATATTATTAAGCTCAAGTTGTTTCCTTTTTCTTTGAGAGGAAAAGCTAAAGATTGGTTGCTTTTTTTTACTAAGAATAGTATTGATTCATGGGCTAAGTGTAAGGATGCTTTTATTGGTAGATACTATCCTCCTGCTAAGATTATATCCTTGCGTAGCAATATTATGAAGTTTACTCAGTTTGATAATGAACATGTTGCTCAAGCTTGGGAAAGAATGAAATCTATGATAAAGAATTACCCCACTCATGGACTGACTACTTGGATGATTATCCAAACCTTTTATGCAGGACTGAATTTTTCTTCAAGGAACCTACTTGATTCAGCTGCTGGAGGCACTTTTATGTCCCTTACCTTGGGCGCCGCATCAAAGCTACTCGACAACATGATGGTAAATTATTCTGAATGGCACACCGAGAGAGCTCCACAAGGTAAGAAGGTAAATTCTGTTGAGGAAACCTCTTCCTTGAATGATAAGATTGATACCATTATGGCTATGCTTGCTAATGATAGGACTCATGTTGATCATAATAATGTTCCTTTGGCCTCTCTGGTTGCTCAAGAAGAGCATGTTGATGTGAATTTCATTAGAAATAATAATTTTAACAACAATGCTTATATGAACAATTTTGCTAGTAACAATTATAGGCCGTTTCCTTCTAATGGTGATAATAGCTGTCTTGGTAGACCTAAAATGCCTAGTGAAGAAAGAATTTTTGAACTTGAAAAGGCTACTAAGAATTTTATGCAGGCGCAATATGAGCAGAACAGGATTTTCACCAAGACTATGGAGGAGCAATCAGCTCTGTTGAGGACTATTAGTCATCAACTTGAAAATTTAAACACGGCTATTCCTGAGTTGCAAGCTAAGGTTTCTAAAGCTGAAACCGATATTTCATGTTTGTCTAATGTGCAATCTTCTTTGGTTAACAGAATGTCCGCTAAGCCTGATCCTTTTGCTACTGCTAACGCTATTCATGTTGGAATTGATGAAAATATTAGATTGTTAGCGGAATTGCATGCCAGGTGGGAAAGAGAAGATGAGATGGCTAGAGAGATGAAGGTATGTACCATTACTACCTCTAATGATGTTGCTCCTAATGCTAGAAATCCTCTTACTTTGATTGGGGTAGAGAAAACTCCCACTCCTTGTGTTAAAAAGCCTAAAACTGCCAAAACTTTTTCTCAAAAGAGTGCTAAAATTTTTCGGAGTGTGGGAGATGATAGCTCTATTTCTTTTAATGATTTTGATGTTGATGGCTGCAATATATCTGAAGTTATTTTGTTCTTGCAAAAGCTTGTTTTGACTCCCAATGCTAGTTCTTTAAATGTTGCTTTTACTAAGCATATTACCAATGCTCTCATAAAAATTAGGGACGAAAAGTTGAAGCAAAAAGCCTATGTTCCCAAGAAGTTAGAAGATGGTTGGGAACCCATCATTGGTATGCATGTTAATGGTTTTGATTGCCATGCTTTATATGATCTAGGTGCTAGTATTTCTATCATGCCTAGAAAAATTTATGACATGCTTGATTTACCACCGCTTGAAAAATGTTACTTTGATGTTCCTATTGCTAATGTTGCAAATAAGAAACCTTTGGGAAGGATTAATGATGTTCTTATTGTGGTTAACAATAACCTTGTTCCCGTTGATTTTCTTGTTATGGACGTTGAATGCCATGCTTCATGTCCTATTATTTTGGGAAGACCCTTTCTTCGAACTGTAGGTGCCATCATTGATATGAGCGAAGGCACCATCAAATATCAATTTCCACTAAAGAAAGATATGTAACACTTCCCTAGGAAAAGAAATAAATTACTTTTTGACTCTATTCTTAGAGAAAATTATGAGCTTGATGCTTCATCACTTGATGTTACTTGATTCGCAATTTTCTGCGCCTAGCTCAAAGGCGTTAAAGAAAAGCACTCTTGGGAGATAACCCAATGTTTTATTTTCAGTACTTTTTCTTTTATTTGAGTCTTGGAAGTCATTACTACTGTAATGACCGCTCCTTATCTTGTTTATTTCGTTTTTGTGCCAAGAGAAGCCTCTAATTTGAGTGAGGTAAAGATTTGGGGATGTTGCTGTCCTGAAACTGTTTTCGGTGCTGCACCATAAAAATTCGTATAAATTCTCTATATATATTTTGGACCTGCGATTTTTTGTGCATATGCCCCAGGTTATATATTTTGAACACTTTTTGATTTGAGCAACAGAAAACCCCTAAAAAATTCGTCCTTTGTCAGCTGTTCTGTTTTGACAGATTTCTGCCAATATTTGTGTTTACCGCTTTATCGCTTTCTTTTGAGTTCTTTTGATCATGGAACTTTAGGGGAAGTTGCTACAGTAGTATTTTCTATATATGTGGTGGTTTTGAGTTGAAACCTGAAGCAAAAAGAGGTTGATTATATGTTATGCTACACTAATGTTGCTAATAGATTTGTGTTTAGTTTTGTATGAAGGAAGTTTTCAATTGTAGGGATTGGAGAGTGATGAGATGAGTTGAAGAATGGACAAAATCTCAAGCTTGGGGATGCCCATGCATCACCCCAATAAATATCCAAGAAGTACAAGCGTCAAAGCTTGGGGATGCCCCCGAGGCACCCCTTCTTCATCGGCAAAAATCAGGTCACCTTTCAAAACACTATATTTTTATTGCTTCATGCACTATGTGTTTTTCTTGGAGCGTCAGTTGTTTTAGTTTTCTTAGTTAGTTTAGTTTTGTTTGCTGCAATAAATGGTTGGACCCCAACAAATTTCCTTTGGAGGAGATGTACTCATTTTCATTTGCCAAGAACACTCCGTTTTCATTCTTACAATTTCACCGGGTGTTCTTCTTTTTCTGCTACTGCTTTTGGTTTTCGTTTTCGCCTTGATTTGCGTTCAGACCTTGTCATATATTTTCATCAAGGTGTATTTTTGCCTCTGATCTTTATTGGTTTTCATCAAAAGAGGTGTCTTTAAAAATTTCAAATGGTGTTGGAAAAGAGAAAAAGCTTTGTGCAAAATAGTGGTACAAGAAGGAGCTTGTGTATACTGCGGCTTAGGCTTTTTCATGTCATGCTTGATGTCTTTTTGATAGTATGCTTAGTGGTTTTGCTGTAGCATGACTTTTCTCAAATAACTGAGATTGCTTAATGAGCCTTTGAAAAAATCATGCATTGTTTTTATTGTATGGAAGCATTATTTTGGTTTTCTCCTTGATGCTTTATTTGGGTTGACTTGGCGCATGCTCACACATGTTAGACTCTTACAAAGTCACCAATAGCCTCTATGATCATTTAGTTTTTGACTTTTGATGCCATCTTATGCTTCTTTTAATGTCGCTTTGTCGCTTTGCATGATTATGGCCATTACTGCTCTCTTAGTTGGTCGCTCCCAGTCTTTTGCTAGCCCTCGCCTTGTACTGAGTCTGAGCTCTACTCGTGCATCCAACTCCTAAAAGCCAAAGTTTTCCAAAGTGTCCACCATACATACCTACTAGCAATTTGCTATTCCAAGTAAATTTGACTTGCTTTTATTTTCTCTTCAAATTAAACTCTTACCAGTGTTATGCGAAATTCGGTCAGTAAAGCTCTCACGAACCGGAAGGCACACTTTACTTTTTCCTGTTCTTAAAAATTTGACATTGTGGTCTCTTATGTTGAGTTGTTATGCTTGCAAGTTGTAAGTTGGAGACTAGCCCAGCCATGCAGTCATGGGCAAGCTTTCAACATTGCACTTCTTATTTGAGTTGATATCGTGATCTTTTGTTTATGGATGCCCGCAGTGTGAAATGAATTGGGAATCTTGTGGGAATCATGGAGTTTGTATATGTGTTAGGGAAACGCCGGGCTGCTAATCTAAGCCATGCATAATTCATGGTGGAAATTTGCAGCATACCCATGGTGAACATTCAACGACGCATCTCACAATAAAAAGCTAAACAAATGGCAAATAAAAGAGATGTCGAGGTGTTCATTGTCTACTTGTCCTGTCATTTTGGTGTGGGCTTGCTCCATGTCATCGGACACGGAGGTACCCCATTAGCGGTTCTCAATGATATGCATATATTTACAATGACAAGATCCTTGCTTGGGACTCTAAGTAAAGTAGCATGAGGTTTGGGTACTCGTATTCACGGGACACGAGGTTTTCAACTTATGATTTGTCAAGCATATGCATCATAATTGTTCTCGCATTAACTTTAACCATTCAAGATGCTTATGATGGGGGCAATGAGAGCTCAAAGCCGGTAAGTACCATAATTTTTAAAGGTTATAAAACTTGCAATCACTGCTTCCGTCTGCGAAGGGCCTTTCTTTTACTTTTATGTTGAGTCACCACCTTCTACCTTTATTCACCGTCTAAGAGAGCATAGTTGTCATTCTTAGTGTAATATGCATTGACCCAAAGTTCATTGATTGATTCATATTGTAGGTTTCACTTGTTCTCAAATTATTTGTATCTAGTCGCCCTCTTAAACTTGAAGGTGTCCTATGCATTTATGTTTTTCTCTCTTTGAAGGACAAGCTGCAAACCATTTGTATGTTTTTCCTTATGATTTGAACACACGTTTGACTTTCATTGCTTCATTTTCATAATCTTTTGTTTGTGTTCATTTGCATATTTACAACATGGTTGCTAAGTTCTTACTGTCAAGATTATATCTTCATGCCCATGTTTTAAGTTCTTATGATCCCAGCTCACAAATGCTTACATATATGATCAAGATTGTGTAGGTGCATGTCACCTAAAAAATTATTCTTTTGTTATCACTTACCTACTCGAGGACGAGCAGGAGTTAAGCTTGGGGATGCTTGATATGTCTCCAACGTATCTATAATTTTTTATGCTCCATGCTTGTTTTTACACCATTTGCCTACTGTTTCGTTACACTTAGTGGCACTTTTATGCATTTTCCGGAACTAACCTATTAACAAGTCGCCACGGTGCCAGTTCCCTGTTTTATGCTGTTTTTGTGTTTCAGAAGTGATACATAGGAAATATTCTCAGAATTGGACGAAACAAGTTTCTGAAGTCTTATTTTGTCCGGGAGCTTCCAGTCATCCGAAGGAGAGTAGGAGAGGGGCTACTAGGCCCCCTCACACGTGGCTGGCGCGGCCCAGCCCCTGGCCGCGCCGCCATGGTGTGAGGGCACCAGGCCCCACCTCTGACATCGCCCCTTCGCCTATAAAGACCCCCCGATGGGAAAAACCTAAGTGCCCGATCAATTTTCCAGAACACATCGCGATCCGCCACCGCCGTCGACCCGAAGATCGGGAGGGTCCAGAAGCTCTTCCCAGCACCCTACCGGAGAGGGGAATCGCCACCGGAGGTCTTCTTCATCGCCATGCTTGCCTCCGGAGTGATGAGTGAGTAGTCTACCTTGGGCTATGGGTCCATAGCAGTAGCTAGATGGTTGTCTTCTCCACCATGTGCTTCATGTTTAGATCTCATGAGCTGCCCTACATGATTGAGATCACCGTTATGTAATTCTACATGTTTGGTTTGTTGGGATCCGATGAATATTGGTGTTATGATTGAGTTGCTGTACTGAATATTATCTTTTGTTATCTCTATGTTGTTTATGATCTTGCATGCTCTCCGTTGTTAGTAGCTATCTTGGCCGAGTAGTTGTAGTGACTCCAAGAGGGGGTATTTATGCTCGATAGTGGGTTCATGCCTCTATTTAACCTGGGGGAGTGACAGAAACCTCTAAGGTTGTAGATGTGCTGTTGCTACTAGGGAGAAAACAACATTCATATGCTCAAGGGCATATGCTTTGTTTACATTACACACTTTGCTTAATGCAATTATCTGTTGTTCGCAACTTAATACTTGTGGAGTTCTCGGATTGATTCGCCACAAGTGGATTATTAGTCATAGATGCAGTTGGATGGCGGTCTATGTATTTTGTTGTAATGCCCAAAGTGAATCTCATAGTGATCTTCTTGACATATCACGTTTATCTTTATTCTATCAATTGCCCAACTGTAATTTGTTTACCCAGCATGTGTT
The DNA here is from genome assembly GCA_007115705.1 of Dactylis glomerata. NCBI lineage: Eukaryota > Viridiplantae > Streptophyta > Magnoliopsida > Poales > Poaceae > Dactylis > Dactylis glomerata. The sequence goes on from QXEO01000516.1 coordinate 69,491, forward strand.
ATTTATCTTATGGAGAGACACCACTAGTGAACTGTGGACCCCGGTCCTATTTCCATCATATTGCTATCGCCTGTTTACTTTACTCGCATTGTTTACTTTACTCGCATACTCTACTATTTTACACTCGATACGCTCATAACCTTTGTTTCAAGCAAACCGGTGAGATTGACAACCTCATCGCAAGTTGGGAACAAAGTACTTGGTTGTGTTGTGTGTAGGTTCCGCGTTGCTACTGGCCGAAGACGAGTCAACAAGTATCGTTAAATGGCGCCCTTGTTGGAGTGCTATTAAGCCAGTCTGCATCACCTTCAGTCGTTTGTCTCTCCTCTCCAAGAACGATAAACCTTGGTTTCTTAACTGAGGGAAAACCAGCTGCTATACTCATCACACCTTCCTCTTGGGGTTCCCAACGGGCTGGTCATTCACCACGCACAAGGACCGACTGTCAACTAGGCAATCAGAGGGGAAGGTGTAGACCAGATTGAAAGCAAGCCAGGTTTTACACCCACATTTACTTTCATAGCCACCTTGTTTGACTGAGTTTACCTTCGAGTTCATCTGACGCCCTGTCTCCCCGATCCTAAGTTCTTCATCTAGGACATTTGTCGAGTTTAACCCTCATCACACCTCTAGTGAACTATGTACCCCAGTCCATTCTTTTACATTGTTATTACCGTTTACCATTTACTCGCATTATTTACATTCTCGCAAACTACTATCTTTTACCACACGATACGTTTAATCCTTTGTTTATAGCAAACTGGTGAGATTGACAACCTCACTATAAGTTGGGGCAAAGTACTTGGTTGTGTTGTGTGCAGGTTCCATGTTGTTGCTGGTGCAAACCTACGCCCCAGACGAGGTGCCATATATAAATTGTCTGGAGCTGTCGCGAAGCTAGCGAGCATCAACCTTCGGAAGTTGGTTCTTTCTCCTACTGGTTTGATAAACCTTGGTTTCATACTGAGGGAAGACTTGCTGCTATGCTCATCATACCTTCCTCTTGGGGTTCCCAACTAGGCGGACATCTACACCCCATCAGGGTGGCTCGCGCCAAAACATGGTGTGGCTGCCCCTTGGTCCGCCTTCGGCACTCCTTTGGACTCCGTCTTCATGTCAGGTAATTAGGAACTTCAGCTTTTGTTTCGTCCAATTCCGAGAATATTTCCCGTGTAATTTTTCTGAAACACAAAAATAGCAGAAAACTGAACTGGCACTATGGCATCTTATTAATAGGTTAGTTCCGGAAAATGCATAAAAACGCCACGAAGTGTAAACAAAACACAAAGCAAATGGTTTATAAACAAGCATGGAGCATCAAAAATTATAGATACGTTTGAGATGTATCAGTGGGATCCGGCGAACTCGACGGCGATCAGACGACACAGGGAAACACAGGTTTTACCTAGGTTCGGCCCGCTTGTTGGGTAATGACCTATGTCGTGCTTGTCTGACTTTATTGAGGGGTGATTACAATGGTGGTGTTTACAGCGAGGGTGTAGATTGGATCTAGCCGAGGGTGAGGAGCTCTCGAGGATTCGAGCGCTCGGGTGGAAGGTGGAAAAAAGTGTCTAAGGGCTGCTGGATCTCCCTCCCAGCCTTTTATAGGTGAAGGTTGGGTCTCGGGATTGTTCTCCAAGCCAATTATAGATAGAGACGGTTTGAATAAACCCTAGACAAGTCCTAATTCGACTAGGTCTTGTTCTTTGAGTCTTGCATTGCACGCCAAGTCTTTCTCCTGGGCTGTGCCAGGCGATCATGCTTATGGGCCTTGCTATCCCTTCAGTAGATGCCCTACCTAGGCCGAAAACCAGGTAGGCTAATAGCGAGGACCCGTGGATCATTCCTCCGTCAGTAGCCCCCGAGTGCCTAGGATAGTCGAAGACTATGGCAGGGACTCTAACTTCATTAACTCGAATCCCCATTCAGACGTTATCAAGCATTAGGTTCGTACCTGTAAAGATAGAGAAAACAACAACATGTATACGATCAAGTCGTTATCGTGATTAGGCTATTCGAATAAGCTATTCTCTAGCCTCGAAAATGCATAGATTTATTGCTAGAGGGATTGGCATAACGAGTCTGGAACTCACACTGGGTCCAGTTAATTGCATAGTCGCAAAAAACAACGGTTAGCTTTCTCAGATTCGAGCCCCCCGACTCGAACCCGCGTGGACTGGCGCCACTTCGACTCGTGCCGCGTGTGGACTTATCAGGTCGAAGCCCAATGATTTGTGAGGCACTCGATGCGTTCATCGATGCAAAACTTCATGCCGTAGGCATGGAAAATTCTCTCGGTAGAGCGCGCTTGATGCAAATACCGGGCCATCTAGTGTTGCTAACTGTGGGCTTACCTTTGTATTTGACATACGGCATCCGAATCGGTATATTGCCACCGAAATTCGGTAAATAGGTGTAGGTCAAGCGCGACAAGGATTTTAGAGGAGTAAGGAACTCCACCTGAACAAAGCATAGGCACTGCAAGCCCTGAGTGAAGGAAAATTAGGAAACTTAAGCCCATATTTGATCATGATAACGGCACTGATGGCCTGAAGAAGCGATCTCGACGGGCAGTGAAAACACCCTCAAATAACGAGGCATTACAAGCCTCGAGTGTTGTAAAGACGTTGCTATCCCAAAGAGAATGACCAAAATCCATGAATAAATATAGCACCACGGCACTGCTGGCCTAAGGGAGATGATTTGAGGGGTCGAAAATCATGACTCGAATAATACGATGGCGCCACTGGCCGAGAGAGAATGATTCGAGGGATCGAAATCCACAACCCAAATAATATGACGGTGCTGCTGGCCGAGAGAATAATTCGAGGGATCGAAATCCACAACTCGAATAATATGAAGGCGCTGCTGGCCGACAGAGAATAATTCGAGGGACCGAAATCCACAACTCAAATAATATGACAGCGTTGAATAATTCCAGAAGAGCGATTCGAAGGGCAAACAACCATACCCCGAATATCACGGAAGCATCGAAAACCTCAGGAAGCTGATCCAAAGAACTTGGAAACCCGAACTTAAATGAAAAGAGGGCGTTGTAGGCTCGGAAGGGTGCAATTCAAGAAAACAACACTTGCGTTTGTAGTACGCCAAGAGCACTATGGCCTCGAAGAATTTTGACGCAAAGCGTCAGCGGCACATCCCTTGAAAAAGCCATGACTCGATCGATTTCCCCCTCAAAATAAAAGGAGGAACCTTGCCAGAGGTGACATCGGGGATGACGCGTCACTCCCTCGAGTTGTCACGCCTACCCGTCGTAGAGATAGCCTAACATTGACAAGACCAGATGCCTGGTGGGTCCGATGCCGCGCATGCCAGCCATTGACTCCATTTGACCGCACGTCCCGCACAGCCGGTGAGGAAAATCCACCGTGCCACCTCAATTCCCATGAGTAGTGGGAGCCTTAACTCTCGCGGGCCTGATACATGGATGGCCGGATCTACGCTACCATTTCCCCTTCGGAACAGACGGCAAGGATGAGCCGGAGATTTTACCATAGCAGGATAAAGAAAGGAAAAGGGAGCAAATGTTTGCCCCATTCCGCCACCGTCATCTCCTTCCTCCCAACGCTCTCCTGCCAGTACTGCTCAACTCCCCTCTTGTTCTGCGAGCGCTCCTGCCCTAGCACCATCGCCATGGGCAAGAGAGGATCTTCAACCGCCGGCGCCACCGCGGCTGCTGCGAAGAAAGCCAAGACGAGCGCCAAGGTTGCCGACGCTGAAGCGCCCACCATGGGCAATTGGGTGCAGACCAAATTCCTGGAGAAAGATCTGCAGAATGCCGCGAAGACCGGCATTCTAAAGGATGACGTGGCGGAGGTCCGCATCAGCTAACCAGAGATCATTCCTCGACCACCCGCAGGATTCCGGGTACTCTTCCTTGCCTTCATTCTCCGAGGGTTTTCCTTTCCCCCGCACGAATTCCTCCGCGGGCTTCTTTTTGCATACGGGATTCAGCTCCACGATCTGAATCCCAACACCATTCTGCACATAGCGTGCTTTATCACGCTATGTGAATGCTTCCTGGGGATCGAACCCCATTGGGCGTTATGGAGGTGAATTTTCGTCGTCAGGCGCCCTCTAAACTATCAAACCGGTGGTTTCAACTGCATGGTGCGCCCCGAGGTCGAATACTTCAAGCTGCGATGCCTGAGAACAACCCTGGCTGGAGAACAAGGTGGTTCTATGCCAAGGACTAACCTGCCGCCGGTCAGAACTTCGGGCTTGAGGAATTTCGCCCTACCAACGCCCTTCGGCCTAGGGCGTCTTGGGCGCACGAGCTGAGCAAGGAAGAAATGGCGATTACAGAGCCTTTGATGGAGAAGATCCAGCAGCTGCGATCCACACCCGAAAAAGAGGTGACTGGCCTCCAGCTGATATGCACTTTCATCGAGCGCCGAATCCAACCCATTGCCACTCGAGCACACTGTATGTGGGATTACATAGATCGTCAGGACTCGACCCGATTCAAAACTAGGGGGGCAGACCGCGCGGGTGCAGCGGGCTAGGGTTTCACCGTAGATCGGGCTTTGAGGGTAGCAATCCCCATCCAAAGCTATCATGTGGCCATAATGTTTGTAGATAGGTGTGGTAGAGCTATCTCAGAGGTGTGATTACCCTGTTCATGCACATGCGATAACACTTTGAAAAATCGAGGGGGGTAGACCGCGATGGGCTAGGGTTTCGCCATAGACCGGGCTTCGGGGGCTATGCATGTCAAAACCTTTGCTTTACGCATACATATGACCTAACCAAAGTCAAAGGAACACACTAGCCTACCGCCACGATGCCATCCAGAAAAATCTAGGGGGTACACCGCGCGGGTGCGGCGGGCTAGGGTTTCACCGAAGATCGAGCTTCGGGGGTAGCAATCCCCTCCAAAGCTATCATGTGGCCATAATATATGTAGATAGGTGTGGTAGATCTATCTCAGAGGTTTGATCACCTTGTTCACACACATGCGATAACACTTTGAAAAATCGAGGGGGTAGACCGCTAATGGCTAGGGTTTCGCCATAGACCGGGCTTCGGGGGCTATGCATGTCAAAACCTTTGCTTTACACATACATATGACCTAACCGAAGACAAAGGAACACACTAGTCCACCGCCACAATGCCGTCTGAACAAATCTAGGGGGGTAGACCATGCGGGTGCAGCGGGCTAGCGTTTCACCGTAGATCGGGCTTCGAGGGTAGCAATCCCCCTCCAAAGCTATCATGTAGCCATAATATATGTAGATAGGTGTGGTAGAACTATCTCAGAGGTGTGATCACCCTGTTCACACACATGCGATAACACTTTGAAAAATCAAGGGGGGTAGACCGCGACGGGCTATGGTTTCGCCATAGACCGGGCTTTGGGGGCTATGCATGTCAAAACCTTTGCTTTACACATATATATGACCTAACCAAAGCCAAAGGAACACACTAGCCCACCGCCGCGATGCCGTCTAAAAAATCTAGAGGGGTAGACAGCGCGGGTGCAGCAGACTAGGTTTTTGCCGTAGATCGGGCTTCGGGGGTAGCAATCCCCCTACAAAGCTATCATGTGGCCATAATATATATAGATAGGTGTGGTAGAGCTATCTCATAGGTGTGATCACCCGTTCACACACATGCGATGACACTTTGCAAAATCTAGGGGGTAGCCGCGACGGGCTAGGGTTTCGCTATAGACCGGGCTTCGGGGGCTATGCATGTCAAAACCTTTGCTTTACACATCCATATGACCTAACCAAAGCCAAATGAACACACTAGCCCACCGCTGCGATGATGTCCGGAATCCCACCAAATATTGCATGTGGACCTACGATATGTGTGGAAGTGTGGTGGAAGGTGTGATTCACCAAATGGTGCAAGGCATAGCTCCCCGGTGTGACCTTCCTCACATTCGGGCAAAAACACTTAGCAGATTCTTGGACCTCTAGGTTGTAGTGTCCCGCTGCAGGTATACCGGAGGCTAGAATGTTCCAAAGGGTGCCAAACCTGGTTTTCCATGTGTCTATGGCCTAAACAAACCTAAAACTATGAAAAGTATATTGGTGGACCCTTGCGTGGAGAAATCTATGGGTGTAGACCCGCCGGGGCACACATATCGCCATTTTCGGGGGGGGGGGAGGGGATGACCGCCAGAGCACCTGAATCTCACCAAATATTGCATGTGGACCTACGATATGTGTGGAAGTGTGGTGGAAGGTGTAATGGTGCAAAAGTAGCTCCTTGGTGTGACCTTCCTCACATTCGGGCGATAACACTTAGCAAATTCCCCAAAAGCGCGGTTTGCTCCAAAACCCTGATATATGTGGGGGGGATGAAGATGTAGAGTATGTTGTATTGCAAAAAGCATGGGTATATGCACATTGTCTTAAGTAACACCAATAAATAGTCAACAAAATGTAAAGTTAATTGAAAAAATAAATGTAAGTATTAAAAGGAATAAAATAGAAAGGAAAAGAAATGAAAATGCCATATGGTGCACGGCAAAGGGTGGAACGCACGGCAAAGGCATCGTTGCCGTGCAACCTAGCATGGCCCATGGCAAAGGGTTAGGGCACGGCAATGCCGTGCGTTATTGTTGTGGTTTGATTCTTTGACATGCGCTTGTTTCTGTCGTTGCCGTGTTACCTTCCTTTGTCGTGTGTTTGGTCGAGCCTTTTCCGTGCGGTGCTCTTTGCCGTGCACTTCGTGTGTGCTTTGACGTGCATGGATTGTTTGTCGTGCATCATTTTGGTATCGCACGATAAAGCCATCGTTGCCGTGCGGACGGCGCACGTCACAGTTGTGCTTCACGGCAGTGAGTATTTTTCCGGTAGTGACCGGAGCTAGTTGACGCTCTCTCCAGGAGACAAGCACTAGTAGAAAATAGGGCTTTCGTTCGGAGCTCCAAAAGGCTTTACATCGGTTGGCTTATGAACCCAGACTAAAGGGGTGCTTTAGCACCGGTTCGAGCTGCCAGAAAGCTAAATGGAGCCCGTGGAGCTCTAGCACCGGTTTGATAGGAACCATTAGCACCGGTTCGTGCCACGAACCGGTGCTAAAGGTGTCGCGTCTGCCATATGGCAGGTGCCAGACCTTTAGCACCGGTTCGTGGCACGAATCAGTGCTAATGGTTCCTCTTTTGCACCGGTTTTGGGCACGGACCGGTGCTAAAGGTCCTGCCTATAAATACACCCACCTACCAGCCCTCTCCTCTGTTTTTTCCCGTGGAAAGTGTGAGAGGGGGTGTGCTAGTTTGATTTTTTTCCCTATGCACAAGAGGTGTTTGATGAAATGCCTAAGATCATGATGCTACTTAAGCTCACACCAAATAAAAATGATATGAGGTTCCCGAGCGATACTTAGGTCTTGTCCTCATTCTTTCCTCCTCGATCGAGGTTAGCAACTCTATCCTTTCATTTGTCATTGATACAAATGCATGTTTCGATATACAGTGGTCATTGCACTATTTATGATGTTCTGTAATAGTATTGGTAAACCTAATTATATGACGCAGATGAACCAATGACAATGGATGTATGGTGACCGACGCACTTCCGAGTTCATTGAAGGTCTTCGTAATTTTGGCGATGTGGCTCGGGCAAACATTCAGAATGGTTTTATGTGTTGTCCATGTGTTGACTATGGGAACAAGAAGGAATACTCTTCCTAGAAAATCCTTCAATCCCACCTGCTTCGGAAAGGTTTCATGCCTAGCTATAATTGTTGGACCAAGTATGGAGAAAGAGGGGTTATAATGGAAGACAATGAAGAAGAAGAGGATAATGATATGTACCCTGAATATGGTGATACTGCAACGGGGGAAGCTGAAGCTGAAGGGACAGGAGAAGCTAGAGATGAAGAGGCATCAGATGAGCCTGATGATGATCTTCGTTGGGCCATCGTTGATGCACACAGCGAAGCAGAAAGTGTGAATGAGAAGCGGAAGTTAAAGGGCATGTTAGAGGATCACAAAAAGAAGTTATACCCAAATTGTGAAGACGGGAACACAAAGGTCGGTACCACACTGGAGTTGCTGCAATGGAAGGCAGAGACTGGTTTATCTGACAAGGGATTTGAGAAATTACCGAAAATAATAAAGAAGAAGCTTCCAAAGGATAATGAATTGCCTAACAGTACGTATGAAGCAAAGAAGGTTCTCTGCCCTCTAGGATTAGAGGTGCAGAAGATTCATGCATGCATTAATGACTGCATCCTCTACCGTGGTGAGGAGTACAAGAATTTGGAAGCATGCCCGGTATGCATTGCACTGCGGTATAAGATCAGACGAGATGACCCTGGTGATGTTGATGGCGAGCCCCCCAGGAAGAGGGTTCCTGCCAAGGTCATGTGGTATGCTCCTATAATACCATGGTTGAAATGTCTGTTTAGAAACAAAGAGCATGCCAGGTTGTTACGATGGCACAAAGAAGATCGTAAGAAAGACGCGATGTTGAGACACCCCGCTGATGGGTCGCAGTGGAGAAAAATTAAGAGAGACTACCCGGACTTTGCAGGCAACGCAAGGAACTTAAGGTTTGGTCTAAGTACAGATGGTATGAATCCTTTTGGGGAGCAGAGCTGCAGTCATAGCACCTGGCCTTTAACTCTATGTATCTATAACCTTCCTCCTTGGTTGTGCATGAAGCTGAAATTCATTATGATGCCAGTGCTCATCCAAGGCCCGAAGCAACCCGGCAACGACATTGATATGTATCTAAGACCATTAGTTGATGAACTCTTACAGTTGTGGGCCAAACCAGGTATACATGCATGGGATGAGAACAAATAGGAGCCATTTGACCTACGAGCATTGCTTTTTGTAACCATCAATGATTAGCCTGCTCTTAGTAACCTTTCAGGACAAATGAACAAGGGATACAATGCATGCACACACTATTTAGATAAGACTGATGCTATATATTTGGAAAAATGCAAGAAGATTGTGTACTTGGGGCATCGTTGATTTGTTATGACCACGCATTCCCTAAGAAAGAAAGGCAAGCATTTTAGAGGTGTGGCAGATCACCGGCCAAAGCCTGAACTCCGTACGGGTGATGATTTATTTGATATGGTCAGGGACCTAGAAGTAATCTTTGGAAAGGGTCCTGGCGGTCAATCTGTTCCAAATGACATCGCTACCGGACACGCACCCACGTGGAAGAAGAAATCTATATTTTGGGAGCTTGAGTATTGGAAAGACCTAGAGGTTCGCTCTTCAATCGACGTGATGCATGTTATGAAGAATGTTTGCATGAACCTGCTAGGCTTTCTAGGCGTGTATGGAAAGACAAAAGATACACTAGAAGCACGGGAGGATCAGCAATGTATGAAAGACCCAAACAACATGCATCCATAGAAAAGACGGATAAAGGGTGTCACTTAAGTCCTGCCAGCTACGCTCTTACCAAAGCAGAGAAGGAAATCTTTTTTGAATTCCTTTCAAGTATCAAAGTGTCGTCTGACTTCTCGTAAAATATAAAGGGAATGATAAATATGACAGAGAAAAAATTCCAAAACCTGAAGTCTCATGACTGTCACGTGATTATGACGCAGTTGCTTCCGGTTGCATTAAGGGGGCTTCTACCGGAAAATGTTCGCATACCCATTGTTAAGCTATGTGCATTCCTCAATGCAATATCTCAGAAGGTAACCAATCCGGATATTCTGCCAAGGTTACAGAAAGATGTGGCCCAATGTCTTGTTAGTTTTGAGTTGGTCTTCCCGCCATCCTTCTTTAATATTATGACGCATTTCCTGGTTCACCTTGTCGAAGAGATTGCCATTCTCGGTCACGTATTTCTACACAACATGTTCCCCTTCGAGAGGTTCATGGGAGTCTTAAGAAATATGTTCATAACTATGCTAGGCCAGAAGGAAGCATCTCCAAGGGCTATGGAACAGAGGAGGTCATTGAGTTCTGTGTTGACTTTATTCCTGACATTAAGTCAATTGGTGTTCCTGAATCGTGGCATGAGGGGAGACTAAGTGGAAAAGGCACGTTAGGAAAGAAATCAATGTATTGTATGGACGGGATTTCTTTCACTCAAGCACACTACACAGTTCTACAAAGTTCCACCTTGGTGACCCCGTATATCACTGAACACAAGAATATTGTACGCTCCCAACACCCGGCTCAGTCTGACTCCTAGATTACACATAAACATATGGCTACTTTCGGTGGTTGGTTGCGGACACATCTCATAAATAACAACATTGTTGGAGATCAGCTATACTTGTTGGCCAGGTCACCATCTTCGACTATATTGACTTTCTAAGGGTACGAGATAAATGTGAATACATTCTACACGATCACCCCAAGATAAAAAAGAGCACCAACCAAAACAGTGGTGTCCGTATTGATGCAACAAACAACAACGGGCAAAAGGACACCTATTATGTTTGCAAGCCTACTAATTTTAACAAAATAATTTTCAGCATTTCAATGTGTGAAGATTTCATAGATATTTTTCTAATAAATATTTTGATATGCTATAAGTATTTTTCTGATTTTTAATTATTTTAGAACATTTTATGGAATATTGATCATAGCTTCAATATGGAATAAGGCGGGAACAACCAAAAAATTTAAAAATATTTCAAATGCCCCTTTAGCACCGGTTCATGGTTCAAACCGGTGCTAAAGGGGGTGGCGGTGCAGTGCCTAGCCAAAGCACCTTTAGCACCGGTTCCTGGCACGAACCGGTGCTAAAGGTCGGACCTTTAGCACTGGTTGGTGGTTTCAACCGGTGCTAAAGGGTCTTTAGCACCGGTTGAAGCCACCAACCGGTGCTAAAGGTCCTTGCTTTATGAACCGTCATCTCCTTCCTCTGCCGCATCGCCGAAACGACTAAGTCCCGCGCGTAGGAGCTCTCAGACGCAGTGAGGCTGTCGGATTTTTCCGTGCCGCCGACGACGCCGCGCTCGCTCGTCGCCGACGCCCGCTCGCCCGCGCCGCTCCCGCTCGCCTCCCGCGCCGCGCCGCTCCCGCCGCTCGCCCGCGCCGGCGGTTCCCTGCGGGTTGGAGTAGTTTTTTTTAGGTTTTTTATTAGTTTAGTTATTTTAAGAGTTGCTAGTTAATTAGATAGGTATTTTATTACTTTAGTTATTTTAGGATTAGTTAATTAATAAGTTAGTTATTTTAGGATTTGTTAGTTAATTAGTTAGGTTTGGAGAAGTTTTTTTAGTTATTTCAGGATTTGTTAGTTAATTAGATAGTTATTTTAGGTAATTTAGTTATTTAAGGTATTTTATTACTTTAGTTATTTTAGGATTAGTTAATTAATTAGTTAGTTATTTTAGGATTTGTTAGTTAATTAGTTAGGTTTTTAGAAGTTTTTATGAGTTATTTTAGGATTTGTTAGTTAATTAGTTAGTTATTTTAGGAATTTATGAGTTATTAATTTCTATCATATTTTTTAGTTAGGGTTAGTGTCCCTTAATCAATTTAGAGAAATACAAATATGATTATTTAGTTAGGGTTAGGGTCCCGTTATAAAATGGGGGCGTTGACCGGGCGCCGGCGCGGTGGGGAGGGAAGACCTACTCTTCCCCCACCGTGCCGGTGCCCGGCCAACGCCCCCTTTGTTTTGGTCTCGGTATCGGCATTATAATAATTTGTAATGATTCTTTGCAGAAACTATGGATCTCGGAAGAGACGAATTCTAGGAATATAGTATCGAGGACATCATCCGCGATAATGATGACGATGTCACCTCGTTGTTTCTAAACAACTCCGGTGAGGGAGATGAACAAAACCGTAGAGATGGCTCCGATGAGGGAGAATGTGCTGGTGAGGGTGGAGGCACCGGTGAGGGAGAAGGCGCCGGCTCTGACGAGGGAGAAGCCGACGGCTCCGATAGAACCTTGAATATTACAAAGTTCTGCGAGGTAGATGTGTATTAATGAATTAAGCCTCTGTTGTATAGATGGATTATTTGATTTGTGTATATACATATATTAACGCTCTTTCTTCTTTTAGCCCTCTGGATCGAGCCACTCTTCTGTAAATAAAAGAGGTCCGGCCAGAAGGTTGGAAGAACATGAAAGGTACCGGATAGAAGAAATCGGTGAAGATGGCGAACCGATTGCTCCCGCGGCTCACGTATGTAAATTTACAAGACAATGCGGAGTTCTTGGTAGGGACAATATTCCGATCACCATTCGAGAATGTAAGAAGACAAAGACGGAACCAGTTAACTATGTCCACAAGAGATTGAAGAATATACTTTGGAAGAAGCTCATGGTTAATTTTACCCTACCGGCGGCACCAGAGGTGGATCGAAATGAGGTGGATCCAAATGAGAAGGATCCAAATGAGGAGGATTCGGATGACAATGATCGTCATCTGAATATCATAGAGCTGAAAGTCAAGAAGTGGACTCTTTCGAAGATGGCACTATAATTCAACAACTGGAAGAAAAGATTGTACAAGGAATTTGTTGACAAAGAAAAGACTCCGGTGTTCACTGGAGCATATGAGAAGATAAAAGACCACTGGGACGCATTCGTGGAGCACAAGACTTTGGAGGCAGCTAAGAAAAGGTCAAAAATAAATAAAAAATGCTGCTAAAAAGAAGTATCACCATACTATGGGGCAAGGAGGCTACAAGTCTGGCAAGCCTAAGTGGAAGAAAATGGAGGACGATCTAATTGCTAAAGGGATCATTCCGGAGACATTGAAATGGAACGATCGGTCAAGGGATTGGTTTTACAGGAATGGAGGGAAGTTGGACTCAGAAGGAAAGTGTGTATATACAAAAAAGCATGACAAAGACCCCCTTCCCATTGATGCCCTTAGAAGCGCATCAAAGGATGTTGAAGAGGGGAGGTTCCATCCCGAAAGAGAGAAGGACGAGCTCACACGCGCCCTTGGGAATGATGAACACCCAGGACGAACACGAACCACACCAGGCACCAAACCGTGGAAACTCGGGTTTCCCATTGAAAGGAAGAAATTTCCCGATAGAAGCCGTCAGAGAAGAAAGGAAAGGGAGGCAGACCGCATGTCTCTGATAGAACAAGAGCTGAAGCAGCAATCAGACTTGTTAAATCGGATGAGCCAGCAAGGAACCCGCCGCATCTCAGCCGCAGATAGAAGCTGCACATGATGCTACCGGCCCACCATCTCAGTGGAAAAGCAGCGTGGCTTCCACGGACCTCCTAGAGGATGATGATGAACCGGCGATCCGCTACCCAGTGGATGATATCACGGAGTCGATATCTTGCGAGCTACATGTGAAAGTCGTGAACATAACCATGAAGGTGGTGGTCGGCTATGCCTTACCCATTGTACCTAATACAACTTATCATTGCTGTCCGATTCCACATGGCTACGCTATTGCCGGGGTGGATGAAGTTATGGGCGGATTTGAGCAGCTGAAGCTTGACCACCCTGCGGGTGAAGGGGATTTGTATGAGCTGGGAGAAGCCAAGAAGACCACCGTTCTATGGCTAAAGGAATTCATCATGCTTCCAAATTGGACGCCAAGGTCTCCAGCGCGTCACCCTTCTCTACCGCCATGTCAGCCTTCTCCGCCATCTCCGCGTCAGCCTTCTCTGGCATCTCCGCCGCATCAGCCTTCTCCAGCATACCAGCCTTCTCCAGCTAGTGAGCCATCTCCGCCACCTCCGCCCATTGAGGCTCAGAACCAAAAGCGGAAGCATACCATCGCCGCTCCATTGATGAGTCGTCGTAACCGATCACCGATCCGTCGACAGGAGCCCCTCCCAAGAGTACCTAAGGTTCCTCCCAAGAGACCTTACGACTATACTCCAGAGGAAAATGCGGCGATCGTACAAGAGAAATCAAAGAACTTTTTTGAAAAATTGAAGAAAAAGAAGACCGAGCAGTCCACCGAGCAGCCTCCTCTAGATCCGAAAGTGTTAAAAATGTTGAAGACCCTTCACCAACCCGAGCCAAAGCTTGCATCAGACTATGACCGCAATATTCTCAAGTCAGATGCAGCAAAGTGGTCGAAAGGTAAATCAGTTCCTCAGCTCGGAGAACAGATGAACTCGTGCCCCCCGCTCCAAGTGTTTCTCGATGTCCAGTATGATCCAGAGATCATAGCACTGTACAAAGAGGAGGCCGAAGCTCATTGTATGTCTGTTTCTCAGTACTTAAGCAAGTGTGATTTCCCCATGGCTAAAGTAGCATACCAATACTGGCACGAGAGCCCTCTTGTTAGACCCGAGGAGATTTCAAATCTACCAACAAGAATGCGAAAATTGCATAAGTGGTACATGGAAGCCTCACAGCATGGGGGCAGAACTGGATCATACTGGGAATTAATGATGAGCATTACTTTCATGGAACTAACGACATAAACATCGAATTTGCTGAATTATTTTAGTTATACAATCATGACACCCTCGACAAATCAATGATCAGTGCCTATTGTTTGTAAGTATTATTTTTGTAATTAAGTCTTTAGCTCATCTCGTTCATTGTTGTATGCATAATTTTACTCACTATATTATACAGATTGAAGAAACTCAAATGCAAAGAGGACAAATCTATGACATTGGGTTCATTGACCCATATACCGTGAACGAGCATAGTCTCCATAACCATATGAAGGACACGGAGAATAATTTGGTACGGGCGTTAAGGAAACAAGAAACCATGACAAAAATACTATTTTCTTACAACTTCAAGTGAGTGTGTTACTGTCTTATACACATTACTATTTTGGTTTCTCGATGTTAAGTGTGTGTTATGCATATGCGCAGGTATCATTTTATTCTGCTAGTTATTAAACTTGATAGAGGACGAGTACTAGTCGTGGACTCGAAACGTAAACCCCTTGAGACATTCGAGGATATGATTGATACACCCCAGTGGTAATTTCAATCATTATGCATGACACTATATCAGCAACTTTCGTTCATTTCCCGATATCAAGTAATTAGTAACTTCTTTATTCATTTTCTTTGCCGGGCAGTGCTTGGAAATGATTCACGAATACGGCACCGGGTCCCTGGAAAAAGGAGCTTAAATTTAAACAAGTACCGATAAGTACTACTAGCTAGGTCCGCGCATCTCTTTGGTTCTAGTTTCAATACCATTATCATCCTTGATTATTATTTTGATTGAACTCTATTCTCGTAAAGTGCTTGAAGCAAGAAGACGGTAATAATTTATGTGGATTCTATGTCTGCGAGTTCATTCGAGAGACTTGCCGTGAGAAGAACAGACTAGAACAACTAGATGTACGTAAACAATATTCAAAATTTTATTTTATTACCATCATTTATGTTGAGTTTTCTTCATTCATATATATTGATCCCCTTCTTTACATTTAGATCGAAGCAATGCGGGATCATCTTCTAGCAACCAAGCGTGTACGAGCAATTCAAGAGGAAGTGGCGGGATTCTTACTTGATGAGGTCATAGCACCAACTGGAGAATACCATCGGCATTACGAGTTTGGAAAATCATAACCGAAATTATATTGTATATATGCATGAACGTGTACGATGTACCATTATGTAATATGTTCGACCAAGCACGATGAAAGATGACACTAGCTTCGATCTCTATATACATGAAGATATTGTGTAATATAATGGTTTCTTTTATATGTGCATCAACATGTTTCAAATACCCAAGCAAATCGTATTTCAAATGGCTAGGGTTTAGGGTTTTAGCCGCGGCAGCGTTCAGGGTTTAGAGGCTGTCACGTCGCCAACCTTTAGCACCGGTTCATATTACGAACCGGTGTTAAAGGTCCTCTGGCGGGGGCGCGTGTGGGAGGCCACGTGGAGGGCCTTTAGCACCGGTTCGTAATGCAACCGGTGCTAAAGGATTAGGGCTTTAGTCCCGGAAGTGTTGCACCGGTTGTAAAACCGGTGCAAATGGCACTTACCAACCGGTGCTAAAGCCCAAGTTTCCACTAGTGAAGCTGTGATTCTGGCTAGGGATAAGGGTTTCACCAAGGCAACCTTTGCTTCTGATTGTCTCTCATTGATAAATCGTCTTAAGTCTTCTTTGCCTGATTGCTATCAAGTCAGATCTGTGGTGGCGGACATCAGGTTTCTGACGAAGTACTTCGTCGTAGCCTCATTATGTCATGTTAGTCGAGTTCTCAACAAAGTGGCACACATTTTGGCTAGATCTTGTGTTGATTCTAGTCTAGGTTTTATTCTTAATTGTGCTCCGGATTGCATTCAGAAGACTTTATGTATTAATGATTTTTGATCAATAAAGTGTCATATTCTCTCAAAAAAAATTCATGACCACCACTTGATGAGGGCTTGTAGGTTGCATACTCGATCATTGGGGCTCGCAGAGAAAATGACAGATAACTACCATATTTGCTCATAATGTCTCAGATAAGCGCAAGATCGAACCGTTTTGACACTTAACTACCACTATTCGGGCCTATTTATGACAGATAGCACTGATTGCTCATTTTAGTGAAGTTAACACGTTTTTTGCCTGCTTGGGCCCACCTGTCAGGTCTAGGTGGCGAGTGAAAAGCTAACAGCCGCTATCATTTTACAAAAAGAACCCTCAGAAATTATATCTTCTAATTTTATATCCCTAACTTCCACCCGCTGCGCCATGGACGCCGTTGACCCCCAGCTCGATCAACCGTCGCGTTCCCCGTACCTCTCTTTGCCCTCTCTCCCATCAAGGCGGAGTTCCGCTGGCCTAGTGGCCCTTGCTTGAGGCGGTCCGGGCGTTCCAGTCCTCTGCCGGGCGTTGTAGCCGCGGCTACCACCGCCGGGATCGACAACGACGGCGGCGCTCCGGCTTGATCTTCGTCGTTGCCTAATTCCCATGGTAGTAGATGGAGAGGCCGCCCCCAATTCCCGTGGGAGCACAACACACGCGAGAGTGGCGCCGGCGAGCAGCAAGGGAGCGGATGCGCCGGCGAGGAGGACTACAAGGGACGGTCGGGCTGTGGTCGATCTCCACCGTTGGAGCAGATGCGCGCCGCCAGGAGATGCGTCATGGACGGCCGAGCGGTGGTCGATCTCCACCGCAGGAGCAGATGCGCCGGGGACGGCCGGACGGTGGTCAATTGATGCAATGGCGGTGTTCACTGAAGGCGAAGGAGATGAACAAGGCGGCGGCCCATCCTAGAACGGGCCCTCTGGCTGCGCACCACTAGGGCATCCTGCACTACCAGGCCGGCGTCACGGAGGAGCAGCGCCGGCTGAGAGGACCACCAGCGGTGGAGATGAGCGTGGCGGCGGCCCTCTGGCTGTGCGCCGCCAGGGATTATTTTTTCATTCATATCTATTTTCATTTATAACTATTTTCATTATTACATGGGGAACAGAAGAGGAGGAAAATAAGATCCGAGGGGTTTTTTTTTATAAAATAATGAACTACTGCTAAGGTTTCACTTGCCACGTAGGATTGACAGGTGGGACCGACCGGTCAGAAAACTAGTTAACATCGCTAAATCAAGAAATCAGTGCTATCTGCTATCTGTCACGAATAGGCCCGAATAGTGGTAGTTAAGTGTCAAAACGGTTCGATCTTGCGCCTATATGAGACATTGTGCGTAAATGTAATAGTTTTCTGTCATTTTCTCGGCTCGCAGATTCTACATGCTGGCCGTGTGCCATATCTATTCTAGTTAGGTTTATTTTTCTTGGTAACGCTTTTTTACCGATGAACACCACAAAATCTGGTTACCGGGAAATCTCCAAAATCTTGTATTTTTTTGTTCAACATTATTTAAATAAATTTAATTTTAATTTTTCCTTCTCAAACAAATAGTCCACCGTATATGTGTTACAACAACTACAGTAGACCAATCTCCGATATCGGCTCGACTCGGATAATAAACTCCAATTTCCGATGTTGGGCAAAAAAACCTGACCAAAACACCTGGAAAACGGTTGGCTGGGAAAATATTTTTGGGGTTCCTGGATTTTGGTCCCCCGACGTTGACCCGCCATTTGTGTAGTTTTTGGAGGATGAAATCCAACAACCCCGATCGCTAGGGATCAGTTGCCATAACAGAAATTCCAGCTCTTTCAAAGCACATGTCCTCCTCTTCTCCCTGCTGCCACCGCCAATTTCCGCCTTCCACCCTAGATCTATGACGATTCTAGCCATTCCGCGCTGCAGAAAAGTTTCCTCGCCCTCTTCCTCTCCTTTTTCCCTATCTTGGAAGCTCATCGTCGGCAATTTTCGTTTCAGCGGGCAGGTCAAGTGTCATTCCCGCAATCGTTGTGTAGCCGAGTTTTCCCGGATTCAGCCACCCATCGCCATGACCGTCACCACCACCTCGTATGCTTCCTCGTCCTCCGCCATCCCCTCCCCCCGAACCGCCTGTCACTGCCACCTCGTCCACTGGAGTCCCTGAATCCCTTGTTAGGTTTCTTACACGAGGCTGAGACTATGTATTAAATTATTGAAATAAAAATAGAGTGAATTTCACTTCTTACCCTGTGGTTGTGCATTTCTGAGACATATTACCCCATTTAGTGGAACTTTTACCGAATTGTCTCAGTTAAGAGACTTTAAACATGATTTTACCCTAGGTTAGTATTTTGCTTGTTTTTGATAGATAGGACCGACAATTTACGTCGATGTGGCGTGACAAAATGTGTTAAGATTGAAGCTCGACGGTCTTGTCCAGACTTTTCATATCTAATATTTTAGAACCTCGGTCATCACTTCACACCTTACTAAATATACACAGATAAAAAAGAGATGGTCGAAAGTTTCTAAAAGTGGTAATCTACATAAATTTCATTCAGTGGAGTAATTGATGTCACAAATGTATAACTAGGATGTAAACAGTGGAATTCACTCTAAAAGAATAGTATGTGTATCATTTCGATGTGATGGCCAGGTTTAAACCTCTATTTAAAAAAAGTTCACAAAGTGACGTGCCTCCCCTAAAAACTATAATAATTACATATTAAAAACTAAGAATTTTTGTGTGGACATTTTAGTTAAAAAAATATATTTATCCAAATGGAATCACATCATGACACATGCTAATTAGAAGGTAGTGGCAAGACTGTGTTTTTCTTTAAAAAAGCCAGTTATCTTTTCATGAGAATGTCGTTGCGCGCAATGCCCCACTGTGACGCATGTACATTTCCTCCTCGGATGCGGGATCCTCACTTGGCGGCCACACTAGAACCCACGATGTCGACATTCTCCCACGCCCTGCGTGCTCAACGTCACCTTTTCTATTTTGTTTGCAATTGTGTTGTACTTTGTCGCAAACAGAAATAGAAATGGTGACATTCGGAGTATGTGGATTGATGGCTTACTCGCAACTACACAGAAAACAGGAATTATTAAAGCGAACTAATAGCAGAGTACCTCGTGCATGATCCATGGTCCATTTCTTGGGTTGCAAGCGCTGGTCGTGGTAGGATTCGCTCGACAATGTACTGAAACTCGGTAGGAAAGCGCGGCTTGCCGCGCGCTTGCCCGCCTAGCAACTATAGATATATATATTAAAGAGGATAAAATAAAATAATATATAAAATATATTAATACAACATGAGTTTTGTTAGCCCATAAGCGACTCAAAGAGATGTCCCAAGCTGAGAAGGCATGACCTCACAAGAATTGCTATCCAAGAGCTGTCATTGGTGATTTTTAATCAATCTACTCTACAGGCTTGGTCCCAGACTGAAAAAATATGCAAGTAAAAGGAAACTTCATTAGAAAGGACCAAACACCAGCATATCTCATCTTAATTACTTATCAATAATAGTGTTCACCTGCTGCTTAACACCATATTAACTGAATAGTATATATACCAAATTTCCTGATTAAAACGTATAGAGAATGCATACCTATAATTCAATGGTAAAATGGCGCAACTTTCCAATAGTCTAATAAACTTGGATGCATTCATGATATGATGAAGATCATGAAGACTAACAATTATCACATAAAGAAGGAATCACAAGTTTATCACCAGAACTGCTGGTGGAATCTGCCCAGGGGTCATTACATAATGGAGAGAGAAGAATGCACTACAATGTTTAACTGGCCAATTTGCATATATGCTTCATTGTGAAAAATCACCACAGCAAAAGGTGGTCACTCTTTATGTGATATAAAATGAAGCAGCACCATGAAACTGAAACAAGACAAAATCAGTAATATGATACAATGAAACTTCTAGGAACAAATGATGATAGATCAAGACATAAACAACAAACATAATGTATATTACTATTAGTAAAAGGCAAAAGAGGACTAAATTTTAATAAGGTTATGCATTCTTCACAGATATTGTAGAGGCGGGGGCTGCTTATAAAATGTTCCCAGGATTTCATACAATAATGCGAGACAAGACACAATAGTGTGTTAACTGGCCAATTTGTAACTATGCTTTCTTGTGACAAATGACCACAGTGAAACAGGGTCACTCTTTATGTGAAAAAATGAAGCAACATAATGAAAGATGGAGATGGTGCATAAGAAACTTTCTGGGTTAAATCATGACAGTCGGAACTTCACTTCTAACAGGGCCAACTGTAATTTTGCAGATATTCAATCTATCTTGTTCATCAAGAGTTTTCCCAAAATTTAAATAGTATCTTGTAATCGTAAGGGATTATCAGCTTTAGACTGCAAACACTGGAGACACCTAATTACAATAAATAGTGTATCAAAGCAAACCGTGGTCTTGTAAGTGTCATCTGAGAAAGCCTTTCTTCTAAGCAAGCAATTTCACAATGGACATAACCAAAATAAAACCGTGGAAGCATACAATTACTAAATTACCAAAATTAGAATGGCCAGGCTTTCCTTTCTTCACAGTGGCCAATACCATGTCACTAACGCAGGCAGAAGGAAGCCTATTAAGGCATCACTTGATTCCCTTCACTAAGATGATGTACAGATTCTTGGCTCCAGTGTTATCAGCACAGTTTATGGTGGCTGCCACGGTAGACCCAGCGGCATTCGGAACTTGTTACCAACAGAACCTCCACACCCTGCAGTAAAAATGACACCAGTAAAAGCATATTAAGATGAAAGAATCCCAAATGTCTATTAAGTAATATATAGAAGCATGGCAGCCAAAGAACAGATGTGATGATTATATGATATCATGAAAATTCCTTCAAAGCTCAAAGGATTACACCTATTTACTGAGCCAATACAACGAGAAATAGAATTAAGTAAATTTACAATCATATATTAACTTCACTGATGGAGCAGCTCGAGGCCGTGGATGCGAACTTTTGCCTTCCGTAACGACTGCTCAAGGCCCACATATGCGGACCATTTGCTTTTCAGTCAAGGGATTAAGCTGAGGTACCAGTGTCTGCAGAACCAGCAAAAAATATGTACTACCATTAGGATATCCTAGTATAGTCACATAATGATACATTGAATTCATGGCTGAAAACAACAATTTAGTTCAGGTTACAAACTTAGATACATTCAATTATTTGCACATCGCAATCACAGTTCAGATCGACCCTAAACATGCACTCTAACAAATGAAGACCCAAATACTACCTACTAATGAGTGCTCAAACCAAATCAGAATCCAAGTTCTTGGCAGGTCAACGCCAACCAAATCCATTCAGAAAATAGTATCATGAATAAGAGGTGACGCGAACAGGAGTCCTCACCTGCAAAGCAAGCGGGCCGGTGGGCGCTGACAAGGTCACCGGTGGCGATGTGGGGGACACATTGGAGGAGAGCTTCCCAAGCTGCGCTAAACTAACATCAAAACTTCCAAAAGTGGCACAACTTTATTTTTGTTAAAGGCAACCCACTTAATATGCTCATCATCGGAGAAGTACTCGAGCAAATTTAAACCATGACAAAACATGATTACCAGTACCACTCTTCTATATGTTTTAACATTCTCCGCAATTAATAAAGTACCAAAGATGATAAAACTATTCATTCCCTACAAATAAACTGAAATGCAAAACAGGGTGTTATTCAAAAATTATAAAACATTAAAATGTACAGATCACAACTTGTAGGTATATAAATTTTAAAACAATCCACTATTTCTTTAGACACCAAACTTAGGTATGCTTGGCAAAATATAACTAACAATCAAAATTTGCTTGCAAGATACCATACCTTATATCTTTTTAATAGATTTTCAACAACCGAGCTCTATGTTTATATTTCTATTAAAGTAAAAATAATCAAATCATTTTCTACATAAAACACACTCAAAAAATTAAAGCGGAAGGCAGCACCAACCTTCACGAGCCAAAGCGAGATGTCGCAGCCTCGCAGCGAACAACCACCTGATCAGTTACAGTCAGGACCAGACACCATCCAATCACCTCTGTCTCAGCACTGCAGCAACCCACATACCCATCAGTACCACACCAAAAATTTCAAAATTGGTTTGCTATGATGTAAAACAAAGGAAATAATCATGAATTTCCAAAACGTCACCAGTGTAACATGAGCAACCCAATTTTATTACATATTTGCATTTTTGCTTGAACCGCCTTTTTTCCTTAACCGTTAATTATACCATGTAAAGATCTCTCGTTGTCATAGCTATTTGCAGAAAAGACTAATGAAGGATTATTAATGATGCATGTACATTTGAAGCCTCAGGGTGGTTCGTGAGAAGGCGAAGCCAGTCAGTTATGTGCCTAGCACAATAGCAAATCAAAGGTGGCTTGCTGTGCATGAAAAAAGTTCAAAGCAAGAGCAAAAATCCAATACAATGTTGAATTGTAAGCATCTGACAGATAGTTCCATTTCAAAATTCATCTTGTGAAATTCTTCAGCGCAATAAATATAAACCTTTAGAAGTCACAGCGCTCATGTACTCCTTCCAGCACCATGTCACTGGCACGTTATGCCAATCGAGTGAATTGGCGTGCAGTTTCCCAAAAATGAAATACTACGGGAGATAGGGAGGATGGGAGCACACCTGCATTACATGGGAAACAACCACTGAATCCTTGTTCACCAAATTTTGGTCGTTGTCAACACCGGCGTAAGAATCTCCTGCCACCCAAACATCCCAATCACAGCTCAACATCTGCATAGCAGCCAAGTAGGCGAAAAAATGTCAGCACATATATCTTGAGCAGAACCACAAATTTGAATCATATGAGGCAACTTATCATTGAAAATTATTTGTCAAATCCATGGAAAAAATATAGATAGTATCACATTAACTAAACTCATTTAATATATACAAGAAATTTCACTTTGAATCGGGAAACATAAATACTCATCAAAATAAGTGGGTTTGCTACCACAGTTCTTAAGAGTTGTATTTGCATATTGGAATATGCTGGCAATGAAACCATTGAGCTCACGCAGAAATCAGCATGGCTGAATAATTATTTAAATGCTTCACCTAACATGGGATCACTTAATGTGGTCTATGCATTTAGTGCATGAAGGAAAATAATGAGAAATTATATGGAAGAGAACCATAATATATAAATATTAAAGATGAAAATTATGTAATGAAGCTACCAATAAGCCGCCACAATCCCTCTCAAGATTTTTAGATGGCAAATTCAAAGCCATTTTCATATATGAATGCACAACATAAAAAATAACCTTCTCGAGCGTTGAATATATGCCTTATGTTGTCAAACTACTTTGCCAAGTTGAGAGAAACATTCATCATGCAAAATAACCAGAAAACCAGCTAATCAAGCGATTAACCAATGAGTTTGGTCAAATTTGGTGTAGTTATGGTCAACCTACTTCTCAGATTCGAATATAACTCAGATATGTAGAAAAAAAGTGCATACAAATTTCTTTTACAATAATAACTTGTATAAAGACAGGCAGGAGCAGCTTACAGTGTGCAGGGTCTGGAGTTTCTCATGCACCATCTATTCAAGATCTACAACCAACTCCATTGTTGAAAGCCTGAAACCACATAAAGGTTCAGGAGGAAATGTGATGTCGTTAACCATGCATATGTAAAGCTAGGTTCCACAAATGAAATCTTTAGTGATTATTACTACACGCATAGGAGCAAACCTGCAGGCAGTGCAGCCACTTCATCTTAGAAAAGAAGGAATCACATCCTGGTAAAGAAGAAAAATCACAAAATAACATGCTAGATCTAACAATCAAGAAATTTAGTGAAGATAATTGAACGCCAATTGACTACCAGGAGTGAGAAGGGATTTAATACTCACTTATGTGTGAGGGGATCCACAGCTGAAATCACTTTTTCCTCCTGGACGCTCCACGAGGATTTCCCTGGTCGCATCTGCATCTCCTCTTGTACGCCACCTGTGCCTCAGTTTTTGGATTTGCTGTGTGCTGACAAAGAGAGAGAGAGAGAGAGAGAGAGAGAGAGAGAGAGAGAGAGAGAGAGAGAGAGAGAGAGAGAGAGAGATAGTGAGACGTGAGAGGGAGGGAGAGAGAGAGATCAGAGACGGGGATGGAGGAGGACATACCTGCGGGCTGGCGCTGTGGGTCGACCGGCGTCGCGCAGCAGCGGTGGTGGCGCGGTCTGCGCTTTTGTTCGGTAGTCGCCCTCGTCCTTCACCTGAAGCTGTGTTGTTGCTGCAGATGTCGTCGTGCTCGGGGTCGAGGAAATGGAAGCCACCGCGCCCTCCCTCCCAGTAGACAACACTACCGCCACCCGGCGAGACTGGCTGCCGCGCTCCAGGTCGAGCTCGAGGAATACGAGGAGGCTGAACCGTACCTACAAGATCTGGATCCATCCGCCACCTAGGTTTGCTTCCCGCTAACGAGGAGGCCATCGTGGTCGCTCCTCCCTCGCTAGCCTCCACCTCGGTCCCCATCTCGTGACGCCGCCACGGCCCACGGGAAACCTAGAAAATCCGGAGTGGCGTCACAAACGCCCGTCTCTAGGAACTCCAACACCTGGCTCCGACGAGGCTGACGTAGCTGGATGCGGAGGACGTGGCTGGAATCGGCCGGGATCTGGATGCCCGATGGGGAGAGGATGGGGACGAGAAGATCTAGCAGCGGCGGCGGCTAGGGTTTGACAAAGAGAGAGAGAGAGAGAGAGGAGAAGGCGCAGGAGTGGATGGCGGTTAGGCCCTTCCCTCTCTCCATAGCCAGGACATGGGCTCAGCCATGACCCTCCTGCCCCGTACCCGGCGACGCATGGCGAGCCGCCACGGCCGTCCTCTCCACAGTCGTGAGGAAGAAAATGAGACGTGAAAAGACCGTTTAACCCCTGGTGGGCATGCAAAACCACCGGTGCAGCCACCGCGCGGTACTGTTCGGTTCTATGCCCACAGACAACCGCGTACACTCAGTCGCTGACCTTTGGGTCCCGCGAAAAGCAGGCCCACAAATCAGTGACTGCGCGGGTATATCACGAAGGGCGATGGAGGGCTAAAGGAACCAACGGTTCGGACCACGTGAGCAGTGCTAGAAGTTGATCGAACGGCCAGGATTGGACGATCGGGAAAATGAACGGCCCGCGTGCGTCCACATCACTGAAATGAACGGTCAGGATTTACTTGGCGTGGATGGACCCAGATTCCCCGAGAATGTTTCTTTTAGATTCGTGGTTTAGAATAGTACATACATGTTTTACCCTAGCTCAACATCTCCCACCTCGCTAGTGTCAAAGTTTTTTTTTTGAACAAGGAGCAGCCCCGAAGGGCCTGGAAGCATTATATTAAAGATAAACAGTGGAGGTACAAGTTATAACAAAGGACCCCATAGAATACAGGAATAACACATGGGTCCCTGGCAAAAGTAGGAAGGACCTCGCTGAGAGATACAATAAGCAATCTGATCCTCCTCTCTCACCACCGTCGAGCCATAGGCAGAAGTCGGAACTGCCGCCGTCGAGAACGAAGGCGGGGACGAAACCACTTGCCTCCGAGCCGACGAAAGCCGCGGCAGCCGACCTCTGAAGGGGCCTCCGAATGGAGGTTGAACTCGTGCCGGATTCCTTCACCAGCATCTTGATGGGCCTAATGGCCTTATCATCTAGACGGCGTGCTCTCGCCGTCGCACAAAGGGTCGATAGATTGATCTTCCAGCTCCCAGTCCAACGGACGGGAACAGCAGGAGCAGATTCTTCACCGACGCCGCCGAGAAGGGCCATCCCACCGTCAAACTCCCAGAACCTGCCACGGACGGGAGGAGGCAGCACGGAGGAGAAACATACTCACAGGTAAGTGCTCGGGCATCCCGCCCGGGTGGGAAACGCCCTCCCAGACCCGGGCAGCAGGTAGCACCGGCCCTCTTGCCGGCGAGGTGACAGCACCAAGGGGAGGGATTCCCTCGACAGCTCTCTCCTGGGAACTCCACCAAGGTTGAAGCATGTCATCGCAGTTCTTCTCCTCGCCGCCACAGCCGGTCAGAAGAACTTGGACAACACACAGCAGCACTTGAGGAGTACTCGGAGAGGGCGTCACCGGCGATCCAAGACCGAGGTCCAGAATCCAACCGGTCTTGAGCTTATTTGAAGACGGCGCTTCAAGGTCTGGGCCCGGTAGACCACGGCACCACGCCGGTGTTACCTTGCCAGACGTCTCCACGACTCCTCCGTCGTTGCTCGAAGACGACCGAGGGTTACCGCCTGCCGCTGTGGCACCCATCCTCACCTCGAGCCCCTCGCCGCCACGGCCGGCCAGCAGGAGGGTGAGAAACTGTAACACCCCCGAATTTATCCCAAATTCGAAGTGCCCGTTATGTAATCCATCACAATCCCAGAATCATTGTTGTGATTTACATAACGTAGTTGATATCACAGTCATAGACATTAATAGTAAATAAAGAGGATTACATAGGTGGTCGCACAGACCAAACCTTATAATACATCAACATGCAGCGGAATAACACTTTGGGTCCATATTGTCAAGCTTCAACCGCACAGGCAAAGCGGACAGTAGGAAACGAGCCTAATTCGCAAAGTCGACAATGAGTCCTTCCTTCTTGGTCTTGCTCCTTCAAGTCTGGCCAAGTTAATAGCCAGGGACACAGCCATGAGTACATTGGATGCACTCGCAAACCATCTTATAAACAAAGTGATGAGAGAGATATGCATGGTTGATATGGTGGACTAAGCACTAAGTTGGTTTGCAAAAAGCTAGTTTTGTTTCCCAAGAATCTTCATTAGTAGAGAAGAAGATTTAATTCTCTAAGTTAAATCTAAAGAGGAACTTCAAGTGTTGGTCACCATCAAATATCAAGTCAAGTCATTCACCATGTTCAACTTCAGTTGTTAACCTTCTTGACAAAAGTCAAGTACAGCTTGCCAACTGTCCATGACCGCGGACGCGGCTATTCGAATAGTTTTGAAAACCTCTGCAGAGGGGTACACTTTACCCACAAGATTCAATCCATCTGCCGGGAACAATCCATGGATCGTCATACACAAGTATGCGGGGTTCAGATGATCAAACAAAATCTTTCACTTGCCTACTTTAGTATAGGATCCTCCCTACGAGTCCAGATACGGAATGGACTCATAGTTTTTCCGGCTACAGGGTGCTGTATTTTGGACTCCCATAGTCTGTGGTATCCTCCATCATAGCTATGGCAAGTCCCAGCTTCGGGGGCGTCCCGCAGGATCCATCCCCTATAAGTTCAATGAGGTCTCCCATACTAAAGCAAACAAACTACGGACTAAGCCCCTTCCCATATAGGGGTAATGTGGTCGTACGGTATGGTTGGCTCACATAGTACATCACTTATTATCATTTAGCAAATACATTCCATAGTCCTTAGTCAAGATTAATTTCCTTCATAAAACCATCATGTGGGAGAAGTCTCCAATTCAAACCTTCAAGTTCAAGTCACCAGTTTCAAGTAAGGTTCCCCTTATAGATGGCCTCAATTTTATTAGCGACTAAGCAACTACTATGAGTGATGCTATCACTAAGGGAATGTTGGATAAACTCAGTTTGATGCTCTTGTTAAGCAGGACATCACTACACAATTATTGTTCTACTCTAGTAATTCAATCATGCAATTTAATTTTGAAAGCAAGTAAATATGCAAGTTGAAATCTAGGTATTTGATCATGATTCAAAAGATGGCTTGCCTGGCTTGGCAAAGTCAAAATAGTCTTCATCTTTATCTTTGATTGATTGATCTCCATCTCCATTTCTTGGTGGACTCCGGGATCCATTCTCCTTACTCTCGTTGTCGTCTAATCGTCAGAAAGAAAATAGGCATACCATCACCACTCAATTTACAAGCAACACATATTCAAGCAAATAAGGATACTTGGGTAAGGGGAGCGATCTAGGTAGTCTATGGAGAGTGGTTTTGATTTAATTGAATCCATAAAGATGAGATTATTGCTTTCTTGACTTAAGTGAGGATTTAATTTACTTTGAATCGTGAAATATTTCTTGCAAGACCTTATTGACCATGGTCATAGACCACAAGTAGATATTCAAGATTATGATTCAACCAAAGAGGCTTCATAGGATTTGGAGTATTTTTCTTTTATTGAAGCCAATTCTAGTTTGCAACTATTTAGTAATCAAATTTGAATCTACAAGTAGAGTCTATAGATCCTAGTTGACTTGTATTAGGGGTCATAGATTGATATTTATAAATGTGGTTGATTCGAATTGGTTTCATATCATTTCCATATTTTGAGATAGGTGTGCAAGTTGAGTTTCTAATTACCACTATGTAGTATTAAATTTCCAAATACTTCCTACAAGTACACATGGACTAAGATCAATACCTACAGATAGGTATTTGGAAATGTGGTTTAACAATAGGGGTTCCATAAAAATTTTGATTATAGGTTTGAGTTTAACAAAATCCTATATGGCAAATGCTTATTTCACCATATAGGTAAATAGCATTTACTTTAAAAGGTTCAAAAATGGGATCTAATGCCATAGGCAGATGGGTATCACTAATTGTGAATTTCTAGAGTTGGATTTATATTTTTAGGAATTTTATTTGATTTGATATGGATTTTCTAAGGTGGAAAAGCTCATGTTTTGTTATTTTTACTGCAACCACTATGTAAATCTAATGGTGTTGAAACCACTTTTAATGGATAGCTTATGTTCTAAGGTTTCCAGAACATTTTCATTTGTTAAATTTGAAGCTATAGATCTCTGGGAAATTAGAATCTAAGAAAGCATCTGAATTATATTTCTCAAAAATTGAAATCGGAATTCCCCTTTTTTTTCAGAACCGGGCCAGATGCACAGACTGTAGTGGGCTGGCCCACTAGACTTGCTACGGGCGGGGAGAGCCAGAGAGGAGGGGAAAAAAGAAAGACAACCGGGCTGACCAAGGGGGCCCAGCTGCCAGGACTCGTCGAACCGGTACGGGGGTCGTCGTTCTCGACTCGGAATACTGCGAGGACTCACCGACGGCGAGGTGAAGGGCGCGGCGGCGTAGCTCGACGAGGAAGGCACGGGAGGCGCCGGCGAGTTGCAGTCCGGCGGAGGAGGTCCTCCTCTTCCACCTCGTCCAGACGGCGGCTCGAGGGAGGCGCTAGAACGCCGGGAACACGTGGCGCTCTGGGAGCATGCCAACACCGGAGATCTCGATGGAGAGAGCTAGAAGGGAGAGGAGGATGTCTGGGAGGTAGAGGGAGGTGAGGTGCATCTTTCCTGCAAACAATGGCGGCCTTTTTATAGACGGGAGAGGGAGCACGGGGTGAGTGGATCGGCGGCCGGAGCTTGGCCAGTGTCGGCTACAGAAGGGACGCGGCGGTCGGTGCTTTCGGCGGAGGGCTGCGGCGTGCTGTGGCGTGCTGCTGGCGCACTTGCGGGCGGCGGCTTGGTCTGGTGCAGAAGGGGCAAGGAAGGGGTGCTGCGGTGGTTCTCCTCTGTTCTTCCATGTCTCACGGCCCGGGTCGGGGCAGGGGAGGCCGGGGATCGACAAAGGGGTGAGAGGGGATGTCCTCGGGTACAGCTAGGGGGGCTAAGGCATACTGGGGGCTGCTTGCAACAGTGCTTGCACTATTTCTGAATCCTGCCCACTAGGTGTTCGACATAATGTCCGCAAGAAATCAAAATTCGAATTTTCGAAATTTTCAAATTGGGTTGGTCATTATATTGGATAGGGATTCTAAAACAATTTTTGTTAGGTCAAGAGGTGGGGTTTTGCTTCAGGGCTATTTTGAATTTGGGGTTGTCCTATGTTTCAGATTCAATCTTTTGCAGATGTTTGAGTGGGGTTAGCATTTGATTTTTTGTTTGAAATTTGTTGGTCAAGGAAGAATGTGGTTTGGTCTTGCTCAACCAACTGATCACACCCTTAGTTGAGTTGCAGATTTCTTAATCTAAGGGCCCAAAGTAGGGTAGTGGTTAACTTTTGCTAGATCATCTTTTCTTCTCTCTTTTCTTTATTTCTTTGAGTTCGGGTTTCTTGGTCCTGGTGGTTAACCTCTATTGTTTCTGTTGGTTAGGAGTGGTTTAACTAATCATTTCACAACTATTTAAAAGGCACATGAAATCATAGAACAACATGTATTTAAAACACTATGTATGCATGCAATAATAGATAAAAAGTTTTATCTTGGCCCAAAAGTGTTGGTTTTCTTGGAGATAACATGGAGTTGGGAATGTGTTTGTTTGGTCTAGAGGTGAGTTGTGGTGTCATTTAAATTTTGAATTTCGAATGGTATATGTAACAGATTCAAACTTTGGCAGAATATTAAATAGAGTTCCAAGTTGATTTTTGTTTCAAACTTTATTGTATTTGATTCTTTGTAACTTGTTCTTAGTGGTGGTGAAGAGATGGATGATGGTATAGTTCAAATATTGCTTAATATATAAGTGCAAAGTAGTGTAATCAGTAATTTTTTTAAGATCACTACTTCCTCCTTTCTTACTTAGGTTTTTGTGTTGCAGTTTATTTTCTTGATTCTTTTCTATTTGTTTGTGATTGCTTGACTTAATTTTGGTTTGGCAATTGACCCAAATGGGTTTAGCATGTAACCATGCACAAAATTTAATAGTTAGAAAACTATTTCAATTTAACAAAAACATTTTTTACAGGTATAATTATTTGTTTTTCGAAACATGGCTAAAGAAAACATTTGGGAGTTTTTCAAAGTTTTGAAAATAAGTTTTCGAAAGGTTGATTCCAACATTTTTGGAAATGCCAACTTGAGAGATGAGAAATAGTAATTTTTGAAATGGGATATTTTTATTCTCCTCTTTTTAAAACAAAGATAGGTTTCTTGAAAATAAAGGTTTTACCTCTATTCCAAATATTTCCTTTCTAAACGATTAACAATTTGGGCTCAAAGGATGGGTTTTAAAAAAAAACCTTCTCATACTCTTTTTATTTGAAGCATGGGAGCAAATGCTCAAATTCACAATTTTTAAAAGACAAGAAATTAATCTTGTATTTAAAATAAAGGTTTTTGTTGTCTCCAAAATTTGGTATTTTAATAAATCCATTTATTTCTATTTTCCAAAAACTTGGGTTGTTACAATCTTCCCCCCTTAAAAAGAATCTCGTCCCGAGATTCACAAGTTAAGATTGAGATAGATTGGGAAATGAGATTAACAGATAAGAGATGTAGTGTATATTGATTCCTATCGAGATAGAAAGATTGGGTACACCCAAAATGTGATAAGGCCAAATGGTCCAAAACACATATTCATCAATCACATAGCATTTTCAACAAACAATCACACTTTTCAAAAACAAAATGTTTTAGGTTTAAACCATAGAATTTCATTACTAATGGTCTTGCGGATTACAAGTCTTGCTCTTGATTTACAAAGAAATAAACAAGCCTACTAGTCCCAAACTAAGGTGACTAAGGCTTCTTGATTGGTGATCCAAAATATTGATCCAACTTGTTCCTACCAGCTTTGTAGCTAAGAGCAACTTCCGGGTACCTAGTGGCTGATTCCCGGTTTTCCTTTATTTGTGTCTTCATGCTGGAAGACTTACCCGAGGTTACTTTGGAAGGGTGTTTCCATCTTGTTGGGGTTGTTGCGTCCTTTGACACGATCTTCAGTGATTCCATGGTTTCGCGGACATGCGATAGATTGTGGTGCTTCGTTCAGCTTCTTTGGGCACTCGTTGGAGTAGTGCCCCTTGATTCCGCACTCATAGCAGGTAATGTTGGTCTTGCCACCAGTAACTATTTTTCCAGATCGCAGAGTCTTCTCATAGTCTCCATTGCAGCGTGTTGGACATCCACTTGCTTGACGGTACATATCTCTTGCTTGATTTCGCCTCTTACGAGATCGAGACTTTTTGCTAGTCTTGACAACTTGAGCTCCTAGCTGAAGAGAATTTGATATGACTCGAAATGTAGATTTCCTAGGGTGGGTCCTGGTGTAGTTGGCTAGACTTGCGAGCATGTGGGGTGCATCAGGGGTGGAGCTCTGCAGTATATGAGAGGGAACAACTTTCAAAAGGTTTCTAATGTGGGATTGGTATGGTTATAGTTGGTTTGGGCGAGAAAGACAAAAAACATTTTTGAGCAAACAAGTTTTCAAAGTGGTTGCTACATGTTGCCGGATGGCATATGAGCAACACATCTCAAAACAAATCAATCATTCAAACACCCGAGGCACTAAGCACACTTAATAATCCTGAGGTAAGGGTAGCTCAATCATAACAACTGAGCATTTCCTATAAATCCTGTGGGTCAAAAGGTTGCTGGGTCTTCATCATTTCTGATCACTCTCTATTTGCTCTTGAAGTCTTTGTCTCACAGGGTTGACTCTAGTTGGAAGATTTCTGGATCAGGTGAAGAGACTCTCTTTCGATGGTAGCGGTCGTAGTTGACATCCAAGGTTGGAGTCTTGAAAAATATTGAGTCCTAATCTTTTGATCCAAAAGTCCTTCGGTCTTAGGTCGGTATATCGTCCAGAGCATATATTTGAAGTAGATGAGGAATAGAGTAAAACAAATATTTGAAAAGACTTTGTAATTAAAGAGGTAAATAAATTCTTTGTCAAAATCTCTTGAGAGTATAAGTTGAGAGTGTAATATATTTGAAGTGAATAAGATGGGAGTATAAGTTGGGCTTTGGGTACCAAAGTAAATAAATTTCTTTTCTAGAAATAAGTTTTTGTCAACATATCACTTTCTTAGCTAACGACCATGCTAACTAAGGTCTCCTAAGGTCATGAGTCCTGATATCAAACTTGGGATACCAGAGATATCATTTTCTAACGACCATGCTAACTAGGGTTTCCTAGAGTCAGCCTAGGCTCTGATACCAACTTGTAACACCCCCGAATTTATCCCAAATTCGAAGTGCCCGTTATGTAATCCATCACAATCCCAGAATCATTGTTGTGATTTACATAACGTAGTTGATATCACAGTCATAGACATTAATAGTAAATAAAGAGGATTACATAGGTGGTCGCACAGACCAAACCTTATAATACATCAACATGCAGCGGAATAACACTTTGGGTCCATATTGTCAAGCTTCAACCGCACAGGCAAAGCGGACAGTAGGAAACGAGCCTAATTCGCAAAGTCGACAATGAGTCCTTCCTTCTTGGTCTTGCTCCTTCAAGTCTGGCCAAGTTAATAGCCAGGGACACAGCCATGAGTACATTGGATGCACTCGCAAACCATCTTATAAACAAAGTGACGAGAGAGATATGCATGGTTGATATGGTGGACTAAGCACTAAGTTGGTTTGCAAAAAGCTAGTTTTGTTTCCCAAGAATCTTCATTAGTAGAGAAGAAGATTTAATTCTCTAAGTTAAATCTAAAGAGGAACTTCAAGTGTTGGTCACCATCAAATATCAAGTCAAGTCATTCACCATGTTCAACTTCAGTTGTTAACCTTCTTGACAAAAGTCAAGTACAGCTTGCCAACTGTCCATGACCGCGGACGCGGCTATTCGAATAGTTTTGAAAACCTCTGCAGAGGGGTACACTTTACCCACAAGATTCAATCCATCTGCCGGGAACAATCCACGGATCGTCATACACAAGTATGCGGGGTTCAGATGATCAAACAAAATCTTTCACTTGCCTACTTTAGTATAGGATCCTCCCTACGAGTCCAGATACGGAATGGACTCATAGTTTTTCCGGCTACAGGGTGCTGTATTTTGGACTCCCATAGTCTGTGGTATCCTCCATCACAGCTATGGCAAGTCCCGGCTTCGGGGGCGTCCCGCAGGATCCATCCCCTATAAGTTCAATGAGGTCTCCCATACTAAAGCAAACAAACTACGGACTAAGCCCCTTCCCATATAGGGGTAATGTGGTCGTACGGTATGGTTGGCTCACATAGTACATCACTTATTATCATTTAGCAAATACATTCCATAGTCCTTAGTCAAGATTAATTTCCTTCATAAAACCATCATGTGGGAGAAGTCTCCAATTCAAACCTTCAAGTTCAAGTCACCAGTTTCAAGTAAGGTTCCCCTTATAGATGGCCTCAATTTTATTAGCGACTAAGCAACTACTATGAGTGATGCTATCACTAAGGGAATGTTGGATAAACTCAGTTTGATGCTCTTGTTAAGCAGGACATCACTACACAATTATTGTTCTACTCTAGTAATTCAATCATGCAATTTAATTTTGAAAGCAAGTAAATATGCAAGTTGAAATCTAGGTATTTGATCATGATTCAAAAGATGCTTTGCCTGGCTTGGCAAAGTCAAAATAGTCTTCATCTTTATCTTTGATTGATTGATCTCCATCTCCATTTCTTGGTGGACTCCGGGATCCATTCTCCTTACTCTCGTTGTCGTCTAATCGTCAGAAAGAAAATAGGCATACCATCACCACTCAATTTACAAGCAACACATATTCAAGCAAATAAGGATACTTGGGTAAGGGGAGCGATCTAGGTAGTCTATGGAGAGTGGTTTCGATTTAATTGAATCCATAAAGATGAGATTATTGCTTTCTTGACTTAAGTGAGGATTTAATTTACTTTGAATCGTGAAATATTTCTTGCAAGACCTTATTGACCATGGTCATAGGCCACAAGTAGATATTCAAGATTATGATTCAACCAAAGAGGCTTCATAGGATTTGGAGTATTTTTCTTTTATTGAAGCCAATTCTAGTTTGCAACTATTTAGTAATCAAATTTGAATCTACAAGTAGATTCTATAGATCCTAGTTGACTTGTATTAGGGGTCATAGATTGATATTTAGAAATGTGGTTGATTCGAATTGGTTTCATATCATTTCCATATTTTGAGATAGGTGTGCAAGTTGAGTTTCTAATTACCACTATGTAGTATTAAATTTCCAAATACTTCCTACAAGTACACATGGACTAAGATCAATACCTACAGATAGGTATTTGGAAATGTGGTTTAACAATAGGGGTTCCATAAAAATTTTGATTATAGGTTTGAGTTTAACAAAATCCTATATGGCAAATGCTTATTTCACCATATAGGTAAATAGCATTTACTTTAAAAGGTTCAAAAATGGGATCTAATGCCATAGGCAGATGGGTATCACTAATTGTGAATTTCTAGAGTTGGATTTATATTTTTAGGAATTTTATTTGATTTGATATGGATTTTCTAAGGTGGAAAAGCTCATGTTTTGTTATTTTTACTGCAACCACTATGTAAATCTAATGGTGTTGAAACCACTTTTAATGGATAGCTTATGTTCTAAGGTTTCCAGAACATTTTCATTTGTTAAATTTGAAGCTATAGATCTCTGGGAAATTAGAATCTAAGAAAGCATCTGAATTATATTTCTCAAAAATTGAAATCTGAATTCCCCTTTTTTTTCAGAACCGGGCCAGACGCACAGACTGTAGTGGGCCGGCCCACTAGACTTGCTACGGGCGGGGAGAGCCAGAGAGGAGGGAAAAAAAAGAAAGACAACCGGGCTGACCAAGGGGGCCCAGCTGCCAGGACTCATCGAACCGGTACGGGGGTCGTCGTTCTCGACTCGGAATACTGCGAGGACTCACCGACGGCGAGGTGAAGGGCGCGGCGGCGTAGCTCGACGAGGAAGGCACGGGAGGCGCCGGCGAGTTGCAGTCCGGCGGAGGAGCTCCTCCTCTTCCACCTCGTCCAGACGGCGGCTCGAGGGAGGCGCTAGAACGCCGGGAACGCGTGGCGCTCTGGGAGCACGGCCACACCGGAGAGCTCGATGGAGAGAGCTAGAAGGGAAAGGAGGATGTCTGGGAGGTAGAGGGAGGTGAGGTGCATCTTTCCTGCAAACAATGGCGGCCTTTTTATAGACAGGAGAGGGAGCACGGGGTGAGTGGATCGGCGGCCGGAGCTCGGCCAGTGTCGGCTACAGAAGGGACGTGGCGGTCGGTGCTTTCGGCGGAGGGCTGCGGCGTGCTGTGGCGTGCTGCTGGCGCACTTGCGGGCGGCGGCTTGGTCTGGTGCAGAGGGGGCAAGGAAGGGGTGCTGCGGTGGTTCTCCTCTGTTCTTCCATGTCTCACGGCCCGGGTCGGGGCAGGGGAGGCCGGGGATCGACAAAGGGGTGAGAGGGGATGTCCTCGGGTACAGCTAGGGGGGCTTAGGCGTACTGGGGGCTGCTTGCAACAGTGCTTGCACTATTTCTGAATCCTGCCCACTAGGTGTTCGACATAATGTCCGCAAGAAATCAAAATTCGAATTTTCGAAATTTTCAAATTGGGTTGGTCATTATATTGGATAGGGATTCTAAAACAATTTTTGTTAGGTCAAGAGGTGGGGTTTTGCTTCAGGGCTATTTTGAATTTGGGGTTGTCCTATGTTTCAGATTCAATCTTTTGCAGATGTTTGAGTGGGGTTAGCATTTGAGTTTTTGTTTGAAATTTGTTGGTCAAGCAAGAATGTGGTTTGGTCTTGCTCAACCAACTGATCACACCCTTAGTTGAGTTGCAGATTTCTTAATCTAAGGGCCCAAAGTAGGGTAGTGGTTAACTTTTTCTAGATCATCTTTTCTTCTCTCTTTTCTTTATTTCTTTGAGTTCGGGTTTCTTGGTCCTGGTGGTTAACCTCTATTGTTTCTGTTGGTTAGGAGTGGTTTAACTAATCATTTCACAACTATTTAAAAGGCACATGAAATCATAGAACAACATGTATTTAAAACACTATGTGTGCATGCAATAATAGATAAAAAGTTTTATCTTGGCCCAAAAGTGTTGGTTTTCTTGGAGATAACATGGAGTTGGGAATGTGTTTGTTTGGTCTAGAGGTGAGTTGTGGTGTCATTTAAATTTTGAATTTCGAATGGTATATGTAACAGATTCAAACTTTGGCAGAATATTAAATAGAGTTCCAAGTTGATTTTTGTTTCAAACTTTATTGTATTTGATTCTTTGTAACTTGTTCTTAGTGGTGGTGGAGAGATGCATGATGGTATAGTTCAAATATTGCTTAATATATAAGTGCAAAGTAGTGTAATCAGTAATTTTTTTAAGATCACTACTTCCTCCTTTCTTACTTAGGTTTTTGTGTTGCAGTTTATTTTCTTGATTCTTTTCTATTTGTTTGTGATTGCTTGACTTAATTTTGGTTTGGCAATTGACCCAAATGGGTTTAGCATGTAACCATGCACAAAATTTAATAGTTAGAAAACTATTTCAATTTAACAAAAACATTTTTTACAGGTATAATTATTTGTTTTTCGAAACATGGCTAAAGAAAACATTTGGGAGTTTTTCAAAGTTTTGAAAATAAGTTTTCGAAAGGTTGATTCCAACATTTTTGGAAATGCCAACTTGAGAGATGAGAAATAGTAATTTTTGAAATGGGATATTTTTATTCTCCTCTTTTTAAAACAAAGATAGGTTTCTTGAAAATAAAGGTTTTACCTGTATTCCAAATATTTCCTTTCTAAACGATTAACAATTTGGGCTCAAAGGATGGGTTTAAAAAAAAAACCTTCTCATACTCTTTTTATTTGAAGCATGGGAGCAAATGCTCAAATTCACAAGTTTTAAAAGACAAGAAATTAATCTTGTATTTAAAATAAAGGTTTTTGTTGTCTCCAAAATTTGGTATTTTAATAAATCCATTTATTTCTATTTTCCAAAAACTTGGGTTGTTACAGAAACAGGGGTAGAGCAGCACCAATGGAGCGAAAGTGGAGGCTTCTTCTCCCTCTCCAACCACCGAGGCCGGCAGAAGCAGAGAAGAAACGCCACCATGCCCTCCACCAGCCGAGAGGCCCCCCAGCTGCAGGGGACACCAGATCAAGTCCACCAGAGAGAGGATCGAGCGGGGTCCCGCCAATCCCGCCGCCACGTCAAGCTCGGGACGCTAGTGTCAAAGTGAACCGTCCTATCAAACTTCTTGGATGTTTCTCTATCCGTTTGGTGACATCAGTGTACGTGCATTTGGCTTCTCAAATAGGTTGTCGTCTTAGAGACTAAAAACAAAATGATTAGACTAGACAACAGCATAAAAGGTGTCTGCGTAGCATCCCAAATATCCGGACCACCACTCGACGAGGACACGTGGGTCGCGTACTCGATCGCATTGGGGCTCGTGGATTCTCCTTGCTGGCCGTGTGCCGATATCAATCCTTGTTAGGTTTATTTTTGGACAGTGCTACCCTAGGGACGTTCTGTCGATTTTAATTCCTAGCGGATTTGACAATGAACGTTTCAACAGGTGCGAGCGATGTGACGTCATCATGTAACTAAATCTCAGTCACCTAACGATTATCTTGTTAATTTCAATGATTTTCCTTGTTTGACCGCATAACTAGGTACGAGCTGTTCCCTTTATAAAAGAATGCAACTTTTTCATGCCTCGTTGGTTGGGCCTTTTTCCATGCGTTGTGCTAGTTAACTGAAATAATAGAGAATTATATTCCTGACATCGTTATCAGATATGAACCCTGTGTGGAACTTTCATTTCATAAACAACTGTTCAATATTTACACTCCCCGGCGTAGCTTCCCTTCACGCAGCTTGTGATTTTGCCATATCTATCAAGGATTCAAGGTTCAGCTAGCCAATACACGGTTCTTACAATGAATAACCATTTTCTTTCATGATGCCACAAGATCACACTCATGCATGATCTCCGCATTACCCCTTGGAACCCCATTCATTATTTACTCAAAATAAAAACATGACCCAAAAGTTGTCCATCCCATTCTTTCAAATTTTTGTCGAGCAGTTAGACGCAAAAGGATACAGCAAAGCAATCAATATACAGTTGAAGTGTTTAACACCCCATATCACGTGTGACTTGATAAAGCCTATATTCATCACATAGTTGACCTATAGGCGCTATAGCTTGAGAAAACTCCATCCACTTCTCTAAGAAATTCCTTGCCTCCACTCGGCTTGTACTTCTTGGACAAATTAGTTAATCTCTTCATAATCTCTCCTCAATTAGTTAAAAGCCCTCATTCCATTTCCATACGACCATCAGGTGCATGACACTTCTCTTGAATCGTGACACCTTTCAACCCAACTCTTCCTTTATCCACATGTCAAAGCCATATACATGATAGCATATGAAATTAAGAGTCCAAATCTTGTACCACGAGATTCAATGTACTATCCCAACGATATCTGCATAATTCTACAAAAGTTGGCAAAGAAGCAAATGTATTCACCGAAAATCATGCAAAAGCCACACAAAAGAGCATTGTTCGGATGAACTACAAGATAGCACTCCCTGTCTTTTTTTTGACTGGAACGGCAGGAGCTCTGCCTTTATGCATATAGATAGGGGAAAAAACACATTTTACAAGAGAAATACAATGCTCAAAAAAGGAAAGAAAACACCCGTCCAAAACATCAATGTTTGAAGGCAAGCTTCAGTTGCAACAGATCCTCCCTCGTTTTACAGGCTACCTCCCTCGGCAACAATTTGTGATCCTTGAAGATTCTCCGATTTCTCTCATTCCAAATGTTCCAGATCACATAAGATGCGGTAGTAATGCTCCTTTTCTTTGTCGGCCCCATGCATCTGTTCTGCACCTCTTCCCACCAATCCTTTATCGATAAGGAGTTGCTGGCCGCTTGTACCATCGTAGGCTCTTGATGCCTAAACTTATTCCATACCTCCTTCGCAAAGGGGGCAGTCAAGGACAAAGGTGGTATGTTGTCTCCAAGATCTGATCACAAAGGCAACACTTATCATCGTGTGGCCACCCCCTCTTGAGAAGCCTGTCGGCGGCCCACAATTTGTTCTGAATGATGACCCACATGTTGAATTTGATTTTTCCTTCTGCCTTGATTTTCCATGTTTTGGCTAACTCGTTTCTTTCAACTCTTCCCAAGAACTGAATCTCATAAGCCGAGGTCGCAGAATATTGACCATCAGTCGTTAGAGTCCAGCTGATCAAATCTGGAGTGTTGGAGAGGTGAACCTCTTGGATTTTGCCCCCTACTATTTAACTATAGAGAACAATTGAATTACATGCTGCTCAATTACAGATTCTGAACCACACGATGTTGGAGTCAACATTGCGAAGCTGAATCCTCGTGTAGCTTACGTCATATCTATCCACATCATCGGTGAAGTCCACTATGTACTGGTTTGATTAGATATATGCATAGAATACATGGAGCACATTTTTTGCGAAGAAAATACCTGTAAAATATATAAAACCATGGGAGCAATGTAACTTTTATGTGATGCCGCATCAGCAAAAAGAAAAGGAGTAGTGTGCACCTTTACCAGGCCTCGCTCGCTGGCCCATTGGCAACGCAGCTTGCAGCCCACCCAACCTCTCTTTCTTTTTTGGCAAGGACCCATCCCCAGAATGTTGCGCTAGGGCAATTCCTATTTGAGTCGGTCAGCGAAACACCCGAACCGAACCCAATTTGGACTGGAATCCGACCGTGTCGGGAGCCAGTAGCCTTTCCTTTCCTCGTTTTTTCCCTATAAAAGCCGACCGAGACCGCGACCGGGCTGCAACCTCCGTCCGACCACAGCTCCAGCCGCCAATCAAATCCTCGCGTCGCGCGCGCGAGCCGTCTCAGATCCCCTTGCTCTCCTCTGCTCTGCTTCAACGCCGGACGCCGCCGCCATGTCGTCGCCGCCGCTTCTCTCCGATGAGGGCATGGGCCGGGTGCGCCGCAAGAAGGACTTCTGCCACATGGACCGCGTCGACGGCCGCCCGCTCAACGTGCTCCAGGGCCTGGAGCTCCACACGGCCGTCTTCTCCGCCGACGAGCAGCGCGCCATCGTCGCCTCCGTCCTCGACCTCCAGGACCGCGGCCGACGAGGACTCCTCCGAGGTATGTTCTTCCTCCCCTAGCTCGACACCAATTCTCCATCATCGAATCCGATTCCCCTGTCCCTCCCGCCGCTCGCGAGCGATCTTGATCTTGACTTTCTTCTCTTCACCGACGCAGAGCGGACCTACTCGGAGCCCCGCAAGTGGATGCGCGGGAAGGGCCGCGCCACCATCCAGTTCGGCTGCTGCTACAACTACGCCGTCGACA
Source organism: Dactylis glomerata (assembly GCA_007115705.1). NCBI lineage: Eukaryota > Viridiplantae > Streptophyta > Magnoliopsida > Poales > Poaceae > Dactylis > Dactylis glomerata. The sequence goes on from QXEO01000516.1 coordinate 110,707, forward strand.
GGGACGGCAACCCTCCGGGCATCGTGCGGGACACCGCCGTCGACCCGCTCCCGCCGCTCATCGCCGCCATGGTCCGGCGCCTGGTGCTCTGGCGCGTGCTCCCGCGCTCCTGCGTGCCCGACAGCTGCATCGTCAACATCTACGACGTGGACGACTGCATCCCGCCCCACGTCGACAGCCACGACTTCGTCCGCCCCTTCTGCACGGCCTCCTTCCTCGCCGAGTGCGACATCCTGTTCGGGAGGAGCCTCAAGGTGCTCGGGCCCGGGGAGTTCGGCGGGGCCGGCTCCACGTCCATCAGGCTGCCGGCGGGGTCCGTTCTCGTGCTCAGCGGGAATGGCGCGGATGTTGCCAAGCACTGCGTCCCCGCCGTGCCTGCCAAGAGGATCTCGATCACGTTCAGGAAGATGGACGCCGGCAAGCTCCCGTTGGGGTTCACGCCTCACCCGCTGCTGCAGAACCTCGCCGCCGCGCCCACGGTCCGGCCAGCAATGACGAGCACGCCGCAGAACACAGGAGCAGCAGAGAAGCAGACTCAGAGTCCAGGCGGCGTGCCTTTCAGTCTCTCCACCAACGAGTTCCCGTCTCTTGGCGCCTCGCCGCCGGCGGTCCGGCTAGCAATGACGAGCACGCCTCCTAACCCGCAGCAGAACACAGGAGCACCACAGAAGCAGAGTCATAGCGCGGTGGCGCGAGCTGCGACGCCTAAGCAGCAGCAAGCGGCGGCGCATCAGAACAAGAATCAGGCTGCTGCTGTCACGGCCGGACAGAGCCCCTGCGGCGTGCCTTTCGGTCTATCCACTGACGAGTTCCCGGCGCTTGGCGCCTCGCCGGCCAGCGGACGCCGGCCGGGAAGGAGATAAACAAAACCTTTTTCCCTGAAAGAACAGCATAGAGATACACTAAGACCCGTACAATGGGGTGACATCAGCCTTCTCTTAGAGATGCCACATAGGAATTTTGCTTAGTCAGAGGAGAGAGAAATAAGAAAGGGAAGGTTGCCTTCTCTTAGCTAAGGGATGATCTCTTAGAAAATAAGAGAAGGCTTTTTATGCATTGTACCATGTGTCTTCCCTCAGCCAATTAATTTCTTACTAAAAATAACTATTTCACATTAATTGTTAGAGATGACAATAAGAAATAATACATTGTATAAATTATATTGTTTGCTTTCTCTAGATGATATGGAAGGCTAAGAGAAGGCATGCCTTCTCTACCATTGTACATGCCGAGTTCAGCTGCTTGTTTTCCTTGTACTAATGAGTTACAACATTCATTCATTCCATGTACTACTATTTACTACCCATCACAGATTAATAAAACATGAGTGGTTGATCTTTTGTTACTTGATAATGTACTTGAATTCATTTGATTTCGTGATCGAATCCAATATGAAAGCACTATCAAAGGACTGAGTTCACCTCTATGTGAATGGTGCCATCTTTTTAAGTACATACGTATAAGCGATTAAGCGGTACTCGGTAGGAGGAATTATAATTTAGCAAAGTCTAAATTATGATATTTGGAAACGGGTGATAAAGTAATTCTTTTGGTCAATTCGTACGGTTTAATGTATCCCACTAACCCATCCTGTGGAATTCTTTTTTTCACAACTTATGTACCTAATTCTACTGAGGGTTATATTTAAAACAAAAGATATATTTGAGTGGGCAACTGCTAGTTGACTACGAGATGGAGTTATGTCGGCGGCTCAAATATGGTCACGTGCGTCGGTTTCACTATGTGAGGGTAAAATTAGGGGTGGAAGCATTAGCACGGGAGAAATATTCTAGCCCTCAGGGGTAGAAGGATTGTTGGAATGTCGATAGAACCAACGATGGTAGTGATGGCACATGGAGTTGAGAAATGAGAGGAAAACACATAAAATGTATGGTTGGGACAGATCACTAAAAGCTAAGGGCCCAACTCTGAGAACCAAGGAGCCAACTAAATTTTGTTGCCTTCATTGCTTTCACATCTCCTTGTTGATAACAAAAGCCATCTGACTTGTCGGCTCCACAGCATTCCTGCACCATCAACATCTCTTCCCTCCCCTCTTTGGTCTTACCCGCGTGACAAAGTGATACACGCAGGATCAATACACCAGGATGGAGGGAGTATTAGTCGCCAATTTTTATTAAAGGGTGTTGCGAGTGCACATGAATTTATCCATTCCATTGAGAAATATTAAAGTGAAGGTGTAGTACTTAAGGTAGACTGTGTGAAAGCCTTTGATAAGATTGATCTTGCTTTCTTACTAGACCTTTTAGCAAAGACAGGATTTGGGAAAATTTGAATTTTCTGGATCAAAGCAATTGCTCAAAATGTCTCTGAGTGGAAGTCAAACTGAACAATATTATTGGTAAGTTATTTTTAAGGGATTTCTATTTTCGTGCCATCGGGTCCTTAGTTGTACTCAGTTTTCCCCAGCTCCTTAGTTTTTCCTCAGTTTTGTCCAAGCCCTTGTCTGAAACCGTCACCAGTGCTGGAACGGCCGGTTGCCCGACGGTTGAACACCTTTGACCGTTAACTGCTGACTAGTGGGGCCACGTAGAGCCCGCAAAGACACGTCAGAGCATCCATCTTTGTTTGACCGTAAGCATCGCCGTATCCCTGACCAAAACGCGGATGAGTGGGCCTTCGGTATATCGAATGACAAGTGGGGCCATGACGCTGATACAAGGGGCAATACACGGGTAGGATTAGATTTTTAAACGGAGCTCTACAGCGATGGCACGGAGGAGGTGGCCTGCGGGGTGCCGAGATGAGATCGACGTCCACAAAGAACTGCATGAGGCGAGACCAGACGCATTAGATAGATATGAACTAGATGCGTTTAACCATGCAAAGAAGAGAAGAAATGGTTGAGGACATCGACGACGACCTCAACACTTTGACTGACGGTGTCGGACACGAACGCGAGCAATGTAGAGAAAACTAGTGTCTCTCCTTTCTGGCGTGTATAGATAGGTGCTAGGGGAGTGTGGTGGCGAAGGGAAAGACCTCGCGGTGGTCTGTGGCGTCCAGCATAGCGGGGCGGCGTGGCCGTGCCCACAGCGGCGTGCATGTTCGGCATTGGCATCAGCATGTACGTTCGTCATTGGCCTCGGCGGTATCGCTGGTGTGTCAGTGATCGAATGAGGGGACGGGATTGAGGGTGCATCCCGACGGTGACCTAGCAGTGGCGGCGAGCATGCATACCCGTTCTGACCATGCCGATATCGGCATCGGCATCGTTTGGAGGCTGTGGCGCTCGAATCATAGTGGAAATTGCGATTCCCTATTATTTTTACATGCATAATATATAGAAAATAGCTAGATCTATAAATCGACGCATATGAAGCTACATATATATTCTTGGTCATAATCCCCTTAGATGCATGGCTTCACGTCGTCGTCGCTTTCATCGTCAGTATCTTCGTCGTCCGTGTAGTAGTACTTCCTGCACGTTGTTCCGTCGAATACCTTCACTGTGAGCACATAATCGCTTTCATATTTGAAGTGTAGGAAGCAGCCGAAATCCACACCGTGCGCGATGGCGAAATTCTCCCAGCCCTTGTCGAGGTACATCCAGCCTTGTCCGTCAAATAGGACCTCCACGGTCCAGAGACGAGGACCGCAGTCAGCTGCTCGCAGATACACCTTTGCGGGCTCCTGACCGTCAAGATAGTCCGCAAACTTTTGTGGGAGTGCCTGCAAAGAAATCGAGCGCCGATCGTTTGAAATTAAAGGTTTTTTAGAACATGCACATAATTAATCACATGCATCATATTGAAGGAAATATGCCCTAGAGGCAATAATAATATTGTTATTATCATATTTCTTGTTCATGATAATGTTTATACTCCATGCTATATTTGTATTAAGTGGAAACATTAATACTTGTGTGGTTTATGAACAACACTGTGTCCCTAGTACGCCTCTACTAGACTAGCTCATTGATTAATGATGGTTAAGGTTTCCTAACCATAGATATGAGTTATCAATTAATAATGAGATCATATCATTAGGAGAATGATGTGATGGACAGACCCAAATAAAGCAGAGCAATTAGATCGTGTCATTGTGTTCATCTTTGCGAAGCTTTTTCCTATGTCAAGTATTGTATTCCTTAGACCATGAGATAATACAACTCCCTGGTATCGGAAGAAAGCTTTGAGGTCATCAATCATCATCCTATGATAGGGTGATCATAAAGGTGTCTCTCAGGTGATCGGAAAGTACTTGTTGGGTTGTATGTATCGAGATGGAATTTGTCCCTCCTGAGTCGGAGAGATATACTTCGGGCCCACTCGGTAATCGATATCAACACCGCTTGCAAGCATGTGGTTAAGGAGTTAATCACAAAGTGATATCGGATTACGGAACGAGTAAAGTACTTGCTGTGAACGAGATTGAACTAGGTATGGCGATACCGACGATCGAATCTCGGACAAGTAAAATATCGCGTGACGAAGGGAATACATATACGGGATTAATTGAATCCTGGCATCGTGGTTCATCCGATATGATCATCGATGAATATGTGGGAGTCAATATGGGTTTCCAGATCCCGCCGTTGATTATTGATAGAAGATCATGTCTGCATATTCTCGAACCCGTAGGGTCACACACTTAACGTGCATCGACGCTAGGATAGAATGGATAATTGGTTTATGAGTTTTTGGTCGGAGTCTCGGATGAGATCCAGGACATCACGAGAGGTTCCGGAATGGTCCGGAGAATAAAATTCATATAAAGGAAAGCAGTTTTTGGATTCCGGAATCATTTCGGAGTTTATCGGTATTGTACCGGAAGGTTCTAGAAGGTTCCGGAGAGGGACCAACGTGGGCCCACTTGTCGGAGGCCTATGTGGGCCTAAGGGGAAGTGTCCTGGCCACTTTGGGCCAGGCGCACAAGGCCCCTAAGGCCCAGCTGGCCAGCCCTTAGGGGAAACCCTAAGGGAACCTTCCAGAAGGAGGGGGGGGGGAACTTGCCCCCCACTCTTTCCCCTAGGCCGCTGCCCTAGGGCTTGGAAGAGGGGCCAAGGCAGCCGGCCAGCCCTCCATATAAGGAGGGGCTGGGGCGCAGCCTCCTCCCACTCCAACCCTAGCCACCGGCCAACTGCTGCCCTCCAATCTCTCTCTCGCGCGACTGTGCGTAGGCGAAGCCCTACCGCAGAAACTCTCCACCATAAGCACCACGCCGTCGTGCTGCAGATCCAATCTATCTCTCCACCATACTTGCTGGACCAAGGAAGGAGGAGACGTCGCTGCACCGTACATGTGCATCTCTCGGAGGCGCCGCCACTTGCGGCGTAGGATCGGATCGGATCGCGGGGAGGAGACGGCTAGTACGACTACATCATCCACGTTCTGTTGAACGTTTCCGCTGTGCGATATCTTCAAGGGTATGAAGATATCATCTACCTCTCTCGTTGATTACATCTCCTAGATTAGATCTTGGCTTTCTTGTTCGCATCTGTAGGAAATTTTTTGATTTACTATGCTGCGAAACCCTTCAGTGGTATCAGAGCTAGATCTATGCGTAGATGTGTTTCACGAGTAGAACGCAACATGCTTGTTGCGGGCGTTGATGTTTTCTGTTGCAAACGTCTTTGTTTTGTATTTCTTATGGCGCGGCATAGTGAGATCGAAGTGGTCCAGGCCAACTTTACGTGACCTCGTTCGCGAGACCGGCTCCGCACTTGACGTGTGGCTTGTTCCACACATGCGGCTGGTGGATGCCAGTTTCTCTCACTATAGTAGGCATGAGATTTAAAACGGATGTTAGCAACCCTAATATCACCGTTGTGGCTTTTCGTAGGTAAGAATCGTTCTTAACTTGCTACTCCCATAAGCCACGTAAAACATGCAACAACAAAGTAGAGGCGTCTAACTTGTTTTTGCAGGGAGTGTTTTGTGATATGGTATGGCCACAAGATGTGATGTGATATATGTGATGTATGCGATGATCATGTTTTGTAATATTTCACGACTTGCATGTCGATGAGTTCACAACCGGCAGGAGCCATATGGTTGTCTTTATAATTGTGTATGACCTGCGTGTCAACTTCTTATACGCCATGTAATAGCTTTACTTTATCGCTAAGTAGTTAGCAATAGTTGTAGTTGCTATTCGTGGTGAAGGCAATCATGGTGGATTGATGGAGATCATGCCTGCGCGCACAAGATGGAGATCATTGCGCGGAGATTGGCTATACCATGTCACATAAAATTATATGCATGTGATGTTTATCCTTTTATGTATCTTATTATGCTTTGATCGCGACGGTAGCATTATAAGATGATTCCTCACTTAAAGATCAAGATAAAATTGTGTTCTCCCCATGTATGCACCGTTGCGAAAGTTTGTCGTGTTGAAGCATCTCGTGATGATCGGCTGCTATAAACTCTACGTTCACATACAACGGGTGCAAGCCAGTTTTGCACACGCGGAAATACTTGGGTTTGACTTGACGAGCCTAGCATGTATAGACATGGCCTCGGAACACACGGACCAAAAGGTCAAGCATGAGTCATATGGATGATATGATCAACATGTTGATGTTCACCATTAAAGCTACATCATTCACGTGATGATCGGTCTCGGTGTAGTGAATTTGGATCATGCTTCACTAAACAACTTTGAGGGATGTTGAATTTAGTGGGAGTTCATTAGTAATTTGATTAACTTGAACTAATTATCATGAACTAAATCTTAGTGTATTTGCATAAGTCGTTGTAGTCTTTGGCAACCATTTCCCACCGACACTTAGCTTAATTGAGTTAAAAGAACTATAGAATTTTGGATAATCACTTTTCGGTCTAGTGCCGTTTAGTTAGAATGTCAAGATCAAAGATTAAGTCTTATTGCAAACTTTAGCAAACCTCACTTGCTTCATGCGATTTAATAAGTTGTATTAATCTAAGAGCAATGATTCAAGTTTAGCATCTAAGATCATGTTTGCCTCCATGAGAAATTGCTCTTCAAAATTGTTTGAGAATCAAAGTGATCTTGGAGCTGAAAGAATTGTTTCAGAAACAAATAAGAAGTGAAAGATATTTGATATCTAAGACTTTGATTGTTTGCAAAATGATGAATTATAATTTAGTAAAAGAACATATGCTCATATTGTATGACTATATGCGAAGATTGAAGAAGCTAGGCGTCCCGATCACCCAAAAGTTTGGGAACTAATATTATACTTGCATTCATCCTTATAAGCTATAGTAGTTTCATCATGAAAGATGTCATGATAGGACGAATGAAAAGGTATCGGCTAAATTGTTTTGCTATACCAAAAGAATACTAAAGAATGGAATCTGGAAGAATACCAATCATATGATGATGGTGATCCACTTCAAAGTGCAAAATCCAAGGCTATTAGTATTTGACTAAAAATCCTTTGGACTATGTGTCAAATGATTGACGCCACTATTGATGTCGATAGATTCTTCTAAAAGGAGAGGAAATGCTAAATAGGATCTACAAAAGTATTTGGTAGAAAAGGAAAAGACTGGAAATGTCCAGCACAGGTATATAAATGATATACATGTTATAGATGTATTCTTTGCTAGTACATAATGTAATTCTTGGGTATTGGATACTAGATTGTTGGTATGATATGTCATACAAAGCAATAATACAAGAACTACGATGGCCTAAGTAACTAGCAAAAGAATGTGGTAACAATGCGCATCGAGAAACAAATAAATGTGTTATTGTGTTTTTGTTGGCATAAAACCTAGCCTTCTAGATTTGTTAAGAACTTAATAATTGTTATTTTGTTCCGGTATTATGAGAGCAATGGTTGTTCAAATTATTACCGTCTTCCATAATCGATGGATAGATTATTATTATCTTATTGGTGAAATAGACATTTATAACACTGATGCTAAAGGTCGCAAGACAAAACAAATTTCACTTATATGTGACACCGCCGTTTAAGTCATATTGGAAACAAAATATGAAAGAAATTCTATATTGATATATTTTTGAGTCATTTGATTTTGAATTGATTGACGCATGTGAGACTTTTCCTAAAGATGATTAAACTCCGTTCGTGGGCCATAGAAAGAACAAGCGACTAACTACATGGAGATCGTACATGTTGATGTATGTAGTTCATGTGTGAAGTCGAGCGTGGTGTATTTTCTATTTCATCAATGACTCGAATAGATGTACGGTATATCTACTTGATGAGATAGAAGTATGAAATTGTTCAATTTATGAAGTGAAAATTGTTGTAACAAGAATATTCAAGTTGTATGATTAGATCATAAAGAAGAATATTTGAGTTACAAGTTTAGCAAACATCTAAGAGTTAGAGGAATTGTTCCACAAACTTGCATCATGATAAACACCATAGGAGTATGGAGTTTTCGATGGATGTAATCAAACCTTGTTTGACATGGTTAGATCAATGATGAAATAAACTACCAATATAATTTGTGGATTATGCTTTAGAGACTACCACTTTTCACTGAATAGAGTGCCATCATAATCTACCGAAATGACACCATACAAGTTATAGTTGTCTTTTCTTGAATTTTGGTATGCCAGGCATATGTGTAAAATGTTTACAACCAAAATCGGATTAGTAAGTCTTTGTAGGTTATCCCAAAGAATGTCGATGGGTATTCCTTCTATTATGAACCCAAACACGTAGTGATTGTCACTAAAAGAAGTGAATTTCTTATGAAGGAGTTTCTCGCGAAAGGTTTAAGTGGGAGGAAAATAGAACTTGATGAGGTTTTTGAACCTGAGCAAGATGAGCAAAGTAGCGCAGCACAGAAAATGTTCTGGAAGCGGCAACTGCATTCATGGCTCCCGCACCTACAATATGTTGTAGTCATGGACATCAAAGTTCCTATTTAACCAAGTTGGTCGTAATCAAATAGTAAGATTTGAGGACGAGATATTATTAGATAATAGTAATAGTAACCAACAATATACAAAGAAGCGATGATGGGCCCTGACTTCGTCATATGAATTATTCTAGCAACAATTACATATTGAGATATGATAGTTGAATAAATGACATGACCCAATGGGTTTTGTTGATTCAAAGGTTGCTAGATATGTATGCAAACTTCTATGGTAGAAGTAAGCATAGCGAAGTTGGAATCTTCAATGATGAAAATGTTAAAGTGTTAATTTCATCAAGATATTTGAAGATGCTTGTATTACAAGAAAGTAAGTGGGAGCGCTAAGACATATTTCTAATGCTTTATGTAGGTGACATATCGTTTATTAGAAATAATGTGTTTTTCTTGATATTGTTAAGTTTTCATTAAAATAAGTTTTTTGATGAAAGACTTAGGTAAAACCAGAATATTAAGCATCAATGTCTATGCAGATAGATTGAGGCACTAATATAGTTTTGCCAGAGTACATAGATGAAATATTGAATTTGTTCAATATGGAAACAATAAGAACGGTTCTAGTTGCATGGAAGAGGTTGGAGCAAGAATTAATTGTTTTGACACTTGATGAGTGAAACCACAAGAATGATTTTATCAATCTTGTATACCATGATATGTAGATCCAGATGTGTCCAATGCTCTAAAGGTTATAGCATTCATATGATGATCGTTGGACAATAGTAAAGATATTCTTATGCACTTTCGAAGAAGTAAGAATATGTTTTGTATGCAGAAGTGACAAATGGTTCATTGCAATGAGTTACATTGGCTTTGTCACACATACAAGTAAAATTTTATCTCATTTTTAAGCTATTTGTTTTGAGTTAGAAGGTGGCATAATAAGATGGAAGAAAGTTCCATGATGACTTGGATGAGTTCCAATGTTAATATTGTGGCGGACACTGCAACGAGGGCTAAGTATATAATCGCTTTAGAAGCGGCATAAAAGATGCAAAGTAGATAGTGATAATCCAACTTATTTGTGGCACTGTCGTCCAGGTCATATTGGCGTAAAACGCATGAAGAAACTCCATTCTGATGGACTTTTGGAGTCTCTTGATTTTGAATCATTTGACACGTGCAAGCCATGCCTCATGGGCAAGATGATCAAAAACCCGTTCTCCGGAATAATGGAGCGAGCAACGAACTTATTGGAAATCATACATACCGATGTGTGCGGACCAATGAGTATTTCGACGCACGGTGGATATCGCTATTTTTCTAAGTGTGCTAGTACTATGTAGTCCTATTGTATGACAATAGTGACAACATAGTCTCGGCCAAGAAACAAAGGTCTCACCAGAAGACCAAGTTTATATGATGCCATCTCATATCAAGATGAGTAATGCATGCTGACGCAAAAGAATATGAAAATACAAACGGACCTGAAAGTGTCAGACCCGTAGATAAGGTTTACCACGTGCAACGCGTATGAGTAACACCGGAATTCCATAGGTGTTGAATGCGCAAGTATTAACTAGATTATTGACTCTAGTGCAAGTGGGAGACTGAAGGAAATATGCCCTAGAGGCAATAATAATATTGTTATTATCATATTTCTTATTCATGATAATGTTTATACTCCATGCTATATTTGTATTAAGCGGAAACATTAATACTTGTGTGGTTTATGAACAACACCGTGTCCCTAGTACGCCTCTACTAGACTAGCTCATTGATTAATGATGGTTAAGGTTTCCTAACCATAGACATGAGTTGTCAATTAATAATGAGATCATATCATTAGGAGAATGATGTGATGGACAGACCCAAATAAAGCAGAGCAATTAGATCGTGTCATTGTGTTCATCTTTGCGAAGCTTTTTCCTATGTCAAGTATTGTATTCCTTAGACCATGAGATAATACAACTCCCTGGTATCGGAAGAAAGCTTTGAGGTCATCAAACGTCATCCTATGATAGGGTGATCATAAAGGTGTCTCTCAGGTGATCGGAAAGTACTTGTTGGGTTGTATGTATCGAGATGGAATTTGTCCCTCCCGAGTCGGAGAGATATACTTCGGGCCCACTCGGTAATCGATATCAACACCGCTTGCAAGCATGTGGTTAAGGAGTTAATCACAAAGTGATATCGGATTACAGAACGAGTAAAGTACTTGCTGTGAACGAGATTGAACTAGGTATGGCGATACCGACGATCGAATCTCGGGCAAGTAAAATATCGCGTGACGAAGGGAATACATATACGGGATTAATTGAATCCTGGCATCGTGGTTCATCCGATATGATCATCGATAAATATGTGGGAGTCAATATGGGTTTCCAGATCCCACTGTTGATTATTGATAGAAGATCATGTCTGCATATTCTCGAACCCGTAGGGTCACACACTTAACGTGCATCGACGCTAGGATAGAATGGATAATTGGTTTATGAGTTTTTGGTCGGAGTCTCGGATGAGATCCAGGACACCACGAGAGGTTCCGGAATGGTTCGGAGAATAAGATTCGTATAAAGGAAAGCAGTTTTTGGATTCTGGAATCATTTTGGAGTTTATCGGTATTGTACCGGAAGGTTCTACAAGGTTCCGGAGAGGGACCAACGTGGCCCCACTTGTCGGAGGCCTATGTGGGCCTAAGGGGAAGTGTCCTGGCCACTTTGGGCCAGGCGCACAAGGCCCCTAAGGCCCAGCCGGCCAGCCCTTAGGGGAAACCCTAAGGGAACCTTCCAGAAGGAGGGGGGGAAACTTGCCCCCCACTCTTTCCCCTAGGCCGCCGCCCTAGGGCTTGGAGGAGGGGCCAAGGCAGCCGGCCAGCCCTCCATATAAGGAGGGGCTGGGGCGCAGCCTCCTCCCACTCCAACCCTAGCCGCCGGCCAACTGCTGCCCTCCAATCTCTCTCTCTCACGACTGTGCGTAGGCGAAGCCCTGCCGCAGAAACTCTCCACCATAAGCACCACGCCGTCGTGCTGCAGATCCAATCTATCTCTCCACCATACTTGCTGGACCAAGGAAGGAGGAGACGTCGCTGCACCATACGTGTGCATCTCTCGGAGGCGCCGCCACTTGCGGCGTAGGATCGGATCGGATCGCGGGGAGGAGACGGCAAGTACGACTACATCATCCACGTTCTGTTGAACATTTCTGCTGTGCGATATCTTCAAGGGTATGAAGATATCATCTACCTCTCTCGTTGATTACATCTCCTAGATTAGATCTTGGCTTTCTTGTTCGCATCCGTAGGAATTTTTTTGATTTACTATGCTGCGAAACCCTTCACATATATGTGGGAACGCGTACGTACCTTCTTGGCCAAAGGGTCTTCATAGATGGTGATGAAGAACTCCTCTATGATCAATGGCAGTGTTGACGGTGGTGGTGGCAATGATGATGATCCACCACCCCGGCCGCCCCTTCCCCTTCCCCTTCCGGTCGGCGTCCGAGACATGGAAGCCATGGCAATAGATCAAGTGTATGTGAACGAAGAAGAGAGAAGCAGAAACGAAGAAGAGAGAAGCAGAACCTATTGACATGAGGGATGGCCGTTGTGGGGGTTTATAAGGGAGAGATGACCGTTGTGGGATTTACACCATAAATTAAGGTAGAGATGACCATTGTGGGGTTTACACAATAAATTAAGGAGGAGATGACCGTTGTGGGGGTGGTTTATATCTCAACAAAAAAGTAATACCTAAAAGAAATGGAAATTCGTGAAAGTTCATCATTTTACCGTGAAAAGTAAAGCCTACAAGAAATGGAAATTTGTGATAGTTTATCATTTCAGCGTGAAAAGTAATGCCTACAAGAAATGGAAATTCGTGATAGTTTATCATTTTACCGTGAAAAGTAATGCGTAAAAGAAATGGAAATTCGTGATAGTTCATCATTTTACCGTGAAAAGTAAAGCCTACAAGAAATGGAAATTCGTGATAGTTTATCATTTCAATGTGAAAAGTAATGCCTACAAGAAATGGAAATTCGTGATAGTTTATCATTTTACCGTGAAAAGTAATGCCTAAAAGAAATGGAAATTCATGATAGTTCATCATTTTACCGTGAAAAGTAAAGCCTACAAGAAATGGAAATTCGTGATAGTTTATCATTTTACCGTGAAAAGTAATGCCTAGAAGAAATTCGTGATTACCCAACTTGTTGAATCCGGTGGCAAACTCGTCATTTAGCATACATAGAGGGGTAGTAGTTTGCCACCGACAGATAGAGAGAGGGTGGCACGATCCTGCCCGTTAGATCATAGGATCGACGGTAGGTGGGCACGATCCGTGTGACAACAGCTCGACCAATCAGGCCAAGTTTGGGCTTCTGTGAGAAGGGAGAGGGTAAAACTGAGTAGTATCAAGGATACAAGGGCAAGTAAATAGTAAACAGGCTAAGGAATTCAAATAAGAGATTTAGAATAAGAAAAACACATGTTTTGTACAATGAAACCCAGGTTGGCCTACCTCAAAGTATTAACAATTCAAATATACATGAGTGTAAAAATTATGGCCTCATTTAGACAAACAATGTTTTGGGTATAGATGTTTTGAGAAGGGGTTTGAGTGGAAAGCCATGAACCTTCATAGCTACTAGTGATTTCAGAAGTGGCCATTTGTGTGAAAACTTGATTTATATATGATTGTTATGATTTCCTACGTGGCAGGTCGCGTAACAAGACTCCATGAGTAGGAGGCACTATGATTTTATTTTTTTGAATTTTTTTGCGCATGAAATGACTCAATTAGATGGCTTAATCCCATCTGTTGACTCTCTGTTGACCAGCCACTTGAGGGTAAAACTGAGTATATTGCACTAGGCAGTATTAGTACTCGAGGGGAAAACTGAGTACAGATATTTTTCCAGTGTAAGATTCGAGGGTAGAACTGAGTACACGTAACAGTGCTGACGTGCAGTCCCACGGACGCGTGTCGCGGTGAGCAGCGGTTAGCCGCGCGGTGCGCGTGTTGAGACCAAAACGTCAACTGCTGAGACAAACCGTCACTTTGCCAGTACAGAGCCCCTCTCCCTCCCTCTGCACACAGTCTCATCATAACTCATGCACGCAACCACGCCTCTCACGTCCCATCACCTTCTCCAAAAAACCCCAGCCGCCCTACGCGCGCTTCCCTGCCGGCGATGGAGAAGAAGAATGCGCCGGCAGCCGTCGCCCCCGAGCCCGTCGCCTCCGAGCCCGTCGCATCCGAGCCCGTCGCCGCCGAGCCCGTCGCATCCGAGCCCGTCGCCGCCGAGCCCGTCGCCTCTGAGGGCGGCGCATCCAGGCGCGGCGCCTCCGTGAACTGGGCCTCTCTCAGGGCTGACGGACCACTTCACAAGATCGGCGCCTGCTTACTGGAGAACAAGGAGTACGTGGACACCTACTCTGCTTTGAGGCAAGTTTGTACTAATTGGCGCTCAGATTTACCTGAGCCCGATGTGCACCTGCACGAATGGATCATGGTAGAGCATGCCCTTCCACGCGCTGCTGAGTTCTCCTTCCTCCACCTCCGCACATCCCGCTACGTCACCATCGATCTAACGGAAGTTCATGCAAGGTTCAAATTCCTCCATATCTATAGAGTTAATCCTTTTATTTTCAATCGTAAACATCTTAGTGCTGAATGTTATCTTCATCAATCCCATATATTTTAGATACTACTTCGTCAGCTTTTGCCGTGGCGTCATCGTGCTTGCCCAGAAGAACCAGCCGCACAAGATACGGCTTCTGAACCCACTCACAAAGACATCGAACACTATATTTGAGGCGCAGATGCCATCTGTTATTCTGGAGTCAGTCACTGTAATGAAGTCCCCGACTATGCTCTTCTTTTCCACATATTACCCGGCGGAAATTGCTTGGGTCGATGAGAGCACTCCAACTAAGGGTATAGATGAAGATTGGGGAGAAGGAAGATTTTCGATCGAGCACCATTCTATGCGTTGCATTACCACGTTCAATGGTGAATTCTATGCACTAGCTGTGAACAATTTTGAGTTCGGAACATTAGTGTGCACCAATAATGTCCAGTTGGAGCAGGGCGCGAGCAATGTCAACATGGAGACACTTTTTTCATTTCCAGAACTTGGAAATGACAAGTTCTACCTTGTGAAGTCGGATGGTGATCTGCTGCTTGTGTTGTTGGGCGGTCGTTTGGAGGAAGGTCAAACATTGGTGTATCATGTGGACACTGAGAGCCGCTCTCTCCATGCCGTCAGTAACATTGGTAGTCGTGCCTTCTTCGTCCATCATGTCCGGTGTATCTCCGTCGACACCAGAGTGCACCCGACACTTCGACCTGGCTGCATCTACTACGCGGATTTGGGTTATATCAGAGAGTACTTTGATGATATGAACGCCTGGGATGAGTGGCCACTACGTGTGGATAGATTAGGAAAGTACGGTCTGAAAGATGAAGAAAGGCCATACCGTTTGGAGGATGTATTGGCTGCACACTGCAGACGGAAGGAGTTCAATGAATATTTCTTTCGGACCAGAAAATGGAGCGACGAATATATATGATGAATGAAGAACAGATTCATTCATCCTGGGGTATCCTAATCTTCATGTTGGGCATACATTGCGTCTTGTATTATTTTCACCTTAGTTTGTCGTGAACATTAACATCGTTATTGGCTGCTTTTGGCTGCTGTATGCAGTTTATGTATTATACTTAGTTTTCTAGATTTATTATGCTGCTGCGAATTTATCCTATACTAGCTTCTAGATTTGCTACTAGATTTGTTACCATATTGGGCAAAAAACGAGGGCCAAAAGGCAACAATCATTGAAGAAAGACAGAAATAGAAGCTTCTCTAGATTTGATACTAATTTGGTGAAAAGAGAGAGAACTATTACAGAGAGAGAGGGGAAAAGGCGCTCTGAAAAGGCGCTCTGAAAAGGCAATGCCAATTTGTCCCGAGAGAGACAGAACCGAGCTCTCACGTACAGCCAAACGCGGTCTCGTCCTGTCCCACGCGGTCCCTTTCTACCAGCCCCACGCGACGTGGCCCCACATGACGCGGCCCCACACGTCAGCACGGAAACGGTCAACTAAACGGGAATCCTCCGCCCGAGCTCCTTCTGAGGGTTTCAGACAACGGCTTGGGGAAAACTGAGAAAAAACTAACGAGCTGGGGAAAACTGAGTACAACTAACGACCTGAGGGCACGAAAATAGAAACCCCTATTTTTAATGGTAAATGTTTAAGATAGTGGGGCCCTCTATCTCTGCTTCTCTTTATGTGCTGACAAAAGTATTGTATGCAGAGCTGATCAAAGGGCTTTGTTCCGGCATCTTTCTGGGGGTGCCATTGATACGTCTCCAACGTATCTATAATTTTTGATGCTCCATGCTTGTTTTTACACCATTTGCCTATTGTTTCGTTACACTTCGTGGCACTTTTATGCATTTTCCGGAACTAACCTATTAACAAGTGCCACAGTGCCAGTTCCCTGTTTTCTGCTGTTTTTGTGTTTCAGAAGTGATACACAGGAAATATTCTCGGAATTGGATGAAACCTCATCATGAAGTCTTATTTTACCCGGAAGCTTCCAGAGATCCGAAGAGGAGTAGGAGGTGGGCCACAGGGGCCCCACATGCAGGGGTGGCGCGGCCAGGCCCCTGGCCGCGCCAGCCATGTGTGAGGGCGCCTGGTCCCACCTCTGACATCGCCCCTTCACCTATATAAAGCCTCGGGACGGAAAACCCTAAAGGAGTCGGCAATTTTCCAGAAGTAGTTCCGCAGCTCCGCCGCCACCGTCGACGAATTTCGGGGGACAGAAGTCTCTGTTCCGGCACCCTGCCGGGACGGGGAAGTGCCCCCGGAGCCATCTCCATCGGTCTCCATCGCCGTCTCCGCCGTCTCCATCGACCTCACCGCCATCTCCATCAACCTTGCTGTCTCCTATGATGAGGAGGGAGTAGTTCATCCCCGGGGCTGAGGGCTCTACCGGTAGCTATGTGGTTCACCTCTCTCTCCCATGATGTGATCTTTATGTGATTGTGAGCTTTGTATCATGTTGAACAAGTAGATGTTATTATTCAGATATTATGCTACTCCTATGCTTAATTATTATAGTATACTCTAGTGATGTTATTAAAGTAATCTATTCCTCCTGCCATGGTGTAACGGTGACAGTGCGTGCATCGTGGTGGTACTTGGTTTAGGCTATGATCATTATCTCTTGTGGATTATGAGAATAATTATTACTATGATAGTATTGAGTGATCTATTCCTCCTTTCAGGGTGTAATGTTGACAGTGTGTGCACCGTGTTAGTACTTGGTCTAAGTTGCAATGATTTCTATCTTGAATTGTGCTTTGATTTGGATGTCTCTATGAGTGGTGTTTGTCAAGTACTTGATGAACTTTAAGGGGTGCTTCTGTAGCCACTACACAATGATTAGTGTTATTCAATAGGAGAGTAATTCAGAGTACCATAGTGGAGAGAAGTTGTTTATTTGTTCAATCATGTTATATTGTTGGGAGCGTGTCCACTAGTGAAAGTATGATCCCTAGGCCTTGTTTCCAAGCTTTGCACACCATTTACTTACTGTTTTGTTACATGTTTGTTCGCAGCGATTTTTATTCCAGATTGCATTTATTACTTATAATCATCTATACCACTTGTATTTCACTATCTCTTCGCCGAACTAGTGCACCTATACATCTGACAAGTGTATTGGGTGTGTTGGGGACACAAGAGACTTTCTGTATCGTAATTGCAGGGTTGCTTGAGAGAGATAGCTTTGACCTCTAACCTCCCTGAGTTCGATAAACCTTGGGTGATCCACTTAAGGGAAACTTGCTGCTGTTCTACAAACCTCTGCACTTGGAGGCCCAACAAGTGTCTACAAGAATAGAAGTGCGTAGACATCAAGCTCTTTTCTGGCGCCGTTGCCGGGGAGGTAAGGTAAAAGGTACTCGCATCCTCCTGTGTGAGTGCTCGGAGTTATTTCCTTTAGATTCTGCAATTACATCTTTTTGTTTCTTGTTTTTATTTTCACTAGCATGGTGGCCCTTGCAAATGCAAGGGCGTCCATTGTTTAATTCTCTTTCTCTAAATCTTAACATTTAAAGTTCTATATATACCAGATAATTTGGTCCAATATTTAATAGTTGTTATTCTTTTATCTTCATCTAAATCTCAAATTTTACTGTTAACTTAGAAATTTACTTTACATGTACATTTTTCTTTCTTTCAGAGAATGTGATAATTGTGTCCGAGTCACGAACATCTATGGTATATAACTGCATACACCATTTTACCTTTTGTGGTCTTATCTCTCATTCTCATGCGATAGAAATCTTTTGAGTTTAAGGTTACACTATGCATTAAAAAATACACATGCTCTCTTTTTTCCAGACATACCACGTGACGTAGTTCATATATATTTGATACCTAGTTAAACATAGTTTATTTATTATATGAAGTGGAATGCTTTTAAGAAAAAACTATTGAAAGGAACTTTTAGAATATTGAATTAGATTATCTTTCTTGAAAGAATTCATTGGTTGTAGATTTTAAATTCCCCATCACTTTTGGCTTGTCTAGCCGATCAACTAATACATGGTTTTACGATTTTCGACTCCCAAGCTATAAAAATGGATTTTTTTAGAATATTTAATATTTATATTAATTATTTTCTTAAAATAATTTATTGAGTGTAGATCTTAAATTTCCCATCACATTTGGCTTGTCGATCCGATCAAATCTCATAGTACATAGTTTTACGATTTTCGACTCAGCTGTAAGAAAGCCAAATCTATTAGTTGCTGACATCATAGGACATCAGCATATGCATGTGTATGTTAGATTCTCCTTTTTCATTTTTTTTACCACAACGCCATCCCGTGCATGCATGTTTGATTAGGACTCTCGTTTTTTTTCCGTGGCAATTTCCTTACGTTACATGTCGTTACATGTCCGGACTCTTTTTTTTTTCAAACTCTGAACACGACTCAAAATATTAACCATGCATGTCAAACAACTCTACGGACCGTGTCAGCCCACGTTTTTATCTGGTTTGGATCCTATACCGTGTCAAATCAGTTTCAAACCAGACTATGGTACACAATTACGTGATAGTTAACCTATTGATAATCTTAGCCGTAAAATTTAGATCCAACTGCCAAAATAATTAGGATGATGTGGTTTAACGTGGTGTCTCTATTTTAGAACCCTGTATTGTGCTTTTAGTATATACTAGACTAGTTAGGCTTAATGGAAAATAAAGAGTTCTCTAGTATTTTTCCTGAGTTTAGATATGAAGTGTTTGAAGAGAAAATTGAAAAACCTTTGGAGCTTAATTTGCATGCTAATAGTGTTGTTAGTATGAATGCTTTGAACACCGTTATTGCTAATGCTATAGAAAAGTCTAAGCTTGGGGAAGCTGGTTTTGTTAAGCATGATATTTTTAGTTCCCCAGCTTTAGTGGAGAAAGTTTGCTCTGATGATATTTTATCTCCCATATGTGATGTTCCTTCTTATGATGATATGTTTGAAGAATATGCTTTGCGAAATAGTTGTTCTCTAGCTTGTGATGATACTAACCCTCTAGTTTATGATGGTTATGATGATGAGTATAGTATTTTTAGTTCACCTACTATTGAGGATAAAATTAGTTATGATTACAATATGCCTCCTATTTATGATGATTGTGGTGATGAGAATAATTATTCTATTGAATTTGCTCCTACTACTATTGTTCATGTGGGGAGTATTAATCCTTTTATGCATGTGGCTCATGATAGGGATGCTTTATGTGATAGTTATATTGTTAATTCTATTCATGATGCTACTGAAAGTTACTATGAGAGAGGGAAACATGGTTTGATGGATCTCAACAATATTGAGTTTCCCCTCTTTATGTTGCAATTCTTGAAGTTGTACTTGTTTTGCCTTCCTATGCTTTTTGCTTTGCGCTTTTATGACTTGTCTCTTTACAAGACTATTTTTCATAGGAAGTGGTTTGGATTTAAATGTGTTCCATACTTGCTTTTTGATGCTCTCTATTGCTTTAAGTTCCTATATGGCGCATTTGCCTCAAGCTCTTATATGGCGCTGACGAGGGGTTAACTCGACAAATGTCCTAGATGGAGGACTTAGGATCGGGGAGATAGGGCGTCGGATGAACTCGAAGGTAAAGTTAGTCGAAATAGGTGTGTGTCGAAAGTAAACTTGGGTGTTCAACCTGGCTTGCTTTCAATCTGGCCTACACCGTCCCCTCCTGGCCCCTATATATAGATGGCCAGGTCCCGAGGATCGGGTAGGGTCCGATACAGATTACAATATCGATATACGGTAAAGACTCGTATTTGACTATTATTACAATTGGGCCTAGCTATACGGGCCTTAGGGGTACTCAACTAACGGGCTCTATTAACTATACCCTTGTCAGTAGCCCCTGAGATTCTACCAGAATTGTAGATTCGGGTTGAATCTCTAATCTTCAAATCTTTGACTTTGATCAATTCTTCGACTTCTTCTTATCTTCAAATCTTCGACTTGGTCTTTCGACTTATATTTATAATAATTTGTTCGCAAGGGGTCTTGATGAACAAGCCTGACAACTCTGACGGATCAAGAGGTCAGTTAACTGCCGGAACAGATACTTGTCACCTACTTCAAATTCAATCCCCTTGGACTTGAATTCGGGATACCGGTCAAACCCATTCTTCTGCCGCATTTAGGACTTACAAAGAATGAATCCCAGTGGTTCTCAGGGTACCCAGTGCGTCCACCAGGATTTTCTTCGCGTCGTAGACACGGATACATACCAGCAGAGCGCATCCATGTGCGTATACCAGGCCACACAGGACGGATCCCGGGGTCTTACCTTCGTGACAAGTCACGGCATTCGAGTTGTGTTGCGATAACGCAACTCGAGAATCTCATGTCGCAGTCAAATTTTGACTGAAAATATTCGGGTTTCTTCAACCATAAAACTCGCTCCCAATGGGAGTAACACTCCTGCACTTCTCCAATTATAATGCTTTGCCAAGAAATATCGTCGGGTGCGCGCTTAGCGCTCCCGATGGGAGTAGCCCCCGAGGCTATAGTCGAAAAAGGCTTTTTTCGAGTATAGGCTTAAAAAATGTAGTGTAATCCATCATACTTCAACTCGAGATACTTTAACTGCTAGATACGTTATCTTCGAGATACTTCAACTTCGAGATACTTTAAGGACATACTGTCATCGAATACTAATCCACCACTTCAGAGAGAAGTTGTATTTACCATCTTTGAAAATAGTAGCCCCCATGGCTATAATCGAAACTCTTTCATATATAGTCTTGTGCACCTATTTTGTACTTGTCGGCGCCATCTTTTCCTCTTTCTTATATTATCTTCTTTATGATATCAATGAATACGTCATTCTGTACCATTGCGAACCGTTGCATGGGCAATATTGTAAATTTCTCTCTTTTTTTGACCGTTAGTGGTCTTACCGTTTCCTATCTTTGCGCCACGTCTCAACCCACGTTCCTTCTCCCAGAAGATATATAAAGGGGATCGTGGGGAGTCTTACTGTTTACCAGCTCTTTCTCTCCGCCGCCTCCATTGCTGATCTCCTCTATCTCCTCCTCTCGTGCATAGCCCCCGAGCGCACTTCGTACTGAATGCGCGTGAAACACCTAGCCACCAAGAACACCATGGCCAAGACTTCTGCCACCAACTGGGTGCGCTCCACCATCACAAAGAAGGAGGTGGAGAAAGCCAGGGCGGACGGCCTCATTGCCGCCGAGGATTCCATCAAATTTCCTAGTACTGAGCGGATCCCGAAGCCCCCGAGCAGTTATCGGGTAATGTTTCTTGCTTTCCTCCTCCACGGTTTCTCTCTTCCTGCCCACGAATTTCTCCGTGGGCTTCTATTTGTCTATGGTGTGCAGCTCCATCAGCTCACACCGAATTCCCTTCTGCACATCGCCTGTTTCGTGACCCTCTGCGAGTCATTCTTGGGCATTGAGCCCCACTTCCTTCTTTGGAGGTCAATCTTTCGGCTCCGCCCCAATGTTGCTTTGGCTAGGAAACCCGAACTGGGTGGAGCCGTCGTTTCTGTGCGCCCTGAGGCGCAATACCTTGAATTTTCCATGGCCGCATCTATCCAAGGGTCGAGGACAAAGTGGTTCTATATCAAGGACCGCAAATCCTCTCCTGAAGATGAATACGGCCTTCCTCCCTTTGACGCTTCCCAGGAGGTGAACAAATTGGCATCGTGGGATACGCTCCCCTCAGATGCAGAAGTAGAAGAAATTCTTCCTCTTCTTTCCCGCATCAAGGCTTTGAAAGGAGGTCAAGGAGGTGCTCTGTCGGGTATGCAACTCATGGCATTTTTCATTCAACGTCGAGTCCAACCCCTACAACACCGCCTTACTAAACTTTGGAATTACTCCGGCTTGGAAGATCCTACTCGCATATCTGAAGATCTGATATCGAAAGAAAACGTCGACAAGCGAGTCAGGAATCTTACCAAGCTCACCAAGGAACATGCAGTTGCGGATTTAACCGCTGATCTTTTCGACTCCGTGCACCCTCTGCCTGAGGTATGTATCTTCGCGTTCACTTGTTGTCAAATTTTGCTTTGATTCGACTTGCGTTATTCTGTGCCTTTGCATTCTGCTGACTTATTTATATGCAGGGTCACCAATTCCTTGTTTCTCGTCCTCCTCTTCCAGAGGCAAGGCCCCTACCGGCTGATCTAGCCTCTCCTGCGTCTGAAGCCCCCGAGGCTGACGAAAGTCAGGACGGAGATGATGTCGAAGAATCAGAAGAGGAAACTAGCTCATCGACGTCGCCTCCTCCTGCACTTGCTGAAGATGTTGATGTCGACAAGAAAAGGAAGCGTGTCGACGAAATTGCTTCATCAAGTTCCGCAGCGGCTGGTAAAGCCCCCGTTCTTGCAGAAGATATGGAGTACTTCGACATGCTAGCATCGTAAGTATTTTATTCGAGTTCTTCAATTGCATTGTTCTTGCCTTGTTTCCATAATTTATATTCTTCATGCAGTGATGATGAAGAGGCACCAGCATATGCGACAGCTGCTCCCCCCACTTCTCCTGCGGCCACTGATGAGCCTATTGAGCCAGATGTTGCGCCGAGGGCTACCAGGTCTTCTGTGAAGAAGGTTCCTCAAGCCCGATACCCCAAACGCTCAAAGAAGGCCAAAGAACCCGAAGTTTCTCTAGAAGCCCACACATCTACGGTTTCTTCTAACGATGTGAGCAATTCTTTTTTTACTTGCTTTCCTTTCATGCACTTCTGCTCTTACACACTCCTTTTCTCAGGCATTATTGAAGAGATTCATCGCCTTGGGCACTGAATGTGCTGAGTACCTAAAGGTTGTGAAAGCTTCCGAAGGTATGTTCGACATCCATTCATGGTTTTTCCTCCTTGCATATCTTGTGCTATTTTTCTGACTTCCTTTCTTCTTTCATTTTAGCTGCTCTAGCCACGGCCAATGCCCGGATTGCGTCGCTGGAAGCGGAGCTCCGTGCTTCTCAGAAAGCTTACGATGCTGCGGTTACTGCCAAAGCAAATGCTGAGAAGTCGCAGAAATCTGCGCTTGGTAAGGCGAAGAAAGCTGAAAAAGCTTTAGCTGATGCCAACAAGGATCATGCCCAGCGAGAGCAAGCCGTGGCGGAGCGTCTCCACACAATATCCACTGCTGCTAAAAGTAAGTGTTTCGCCTTGTCTCCTATTTTCGACTTCTGTTGCACTGCTGCTTGTGTTGACATCCTCCTCCTTCTTTTCTTTTCTACCTCCTTTGTGTCGTGCAGGTTTTACTGGGGTATCTCCATCGGCCCTGCAACCGGACGGTGACCCTCTAATGACTGCGGTTAACTTACTCGAGGAAAACTGGATATCTATCCAGGAAACTTTCGAGTTAGTTAGCCGCGTCCTTTCACGACTCTTTGTCGGGTTGTGGCCGAAGAAAAGGGCAGCAGTTCCGAAGGACAACTTGAGTGATCTTGCCAAGTCCTTCGACACAACTGAAGACCCCACTCTCCAGCTGAAAGGACTTTCAATTAAGCGTGGCGCCGAGGGTGCTATTGCACTTTCTCTTGCGCACGGTACGAATTTCGACTGGGAGAGGGTTAGCTCCCCTCATGGACACACCCGTGATGAGATGAAGGCTTTCTTCGAGAAGGCGAAGAAGTTGGCGCCTGCGTTGTTGACAACTATTTCCCCTTCGGCAGCTTCTGCGGTGCCTGTCGCACCATCTCTAGCAACGGAAGGTCCAGTGCCACCGTCGACTTCCGGTGAAGAAGTTGCCGTGCCCTCTTCTGCCACGGAACACAATGCTGAGGTGGCGTAGACTCGGCTTTCTTTGTAGCTTTTAGTTTTCTCCTTTTGGATGCAAAAACTTTAGTTGGGTGCAACCCGAGAACCTTAGTCATAGGGTGTTGCACTTATGTAAATATATTTCTGGCGTATGAAGTATTATGCTGTCTCTCTGAAATGTTTCTCCTTTCTTTCCCCTTTGGCTTGCAGTCGATGCGCGCCAATGATCCTTTGACTCACGGTCCTGCTCCTTCTTCTACCCGTGCGTTCGGTTCTCAGATTTCGTCGACTCCTAGTCGATGCAATCAGTGCGCAGAATATTCGTCAAGGATTTCTGACCTTGAGGTTCGCTTGACTTCAGCCAAATGCCAAGCTCAGATGGCGTTTGATAAGGCTAGCAAAACTTCTGCCCTGACGAAGCAGGTATCGATTCTTAGTGATGAAGTGTCCAGCTTGACGGCAAAGATTTTGCATTACGAAGAATGTAATTCTTTCATTCTTGGTATCATCGAATCCGCCTGCGAAATGTTGCGATGTGAGCTTCCTCTCAACTTATTTTCTTCTCTTTGTACTATTACTCTTGTAATATCCTTTGCCCTTATAGGCACTTGCTTGGACTTCGCTGCTGAAGATCGTCGGGTTACCGAACGAAGCGCAGCTCTGGAGAAGATGTCCGCAGGTGTTGAAAATTTATGGTCTGATCCTCGACGCCGAAGCGCTATTGTATTGCTTCAGGACCGTGCCCAGCATATTGGCGAGGCAGTGGATGGCTGTAGGAGAGCTCTCATAACTATGCACTCGGTGATGCTTCCTCGCAATCCTCTGCCTGCTACTTTTCCATTGCTCCTTGACGTTTTTAGATCCAGCCAGCGAATCCATCGGTTGATAGAACTGAACCTAATAGCAGGTGCCAACTTTGCTCTTGGGTGGATACGCAAGTGGTAGCCAAGACTCAATTATAGTTCAATGTCGCTGAGCTATCCTCCTGTTGGGGCAAGCCTTCGAGTACACTTAGAGAGTACCTTGCAGCCTGCCCGACGAATTATAGCCAGGTTGTTGCAAGAAGACTCCGCGTTTTTCCACGAGTTTCACTACTTAGACCCTTTAGGTGTAGATGACTCTGAAAACCCGATGTTGTAATATACTTTTGTATGTGTGTAACACAAGAGTATTTTATTTCGCGACTTTATGATGAAAATTTGTTCTCAGAGCGTTATTGTATGACTCGTGTGTTTGCCGCATTTTCTCTTTGAAAGACTCGTAAACTCGAATATGAGGAACGTTTTGTCTTCATTATATTTGCGATGTAAGATACATGAGGTGACCCAAAAGATCTGGCCTATGGCCCGTGTTCTGGATCTAGAGGGCATTGCCCCTGGTATAACTCGTGGCTTTTACAGCCTTATCCTTCTACTCTATTGTGCTTTTAATGCTTATGCTGTCGTAGCTTTCTCCTCTTCTCCTGTATTTTTGTCCTCTCCTGATGCTCCTACTCGCGGTTTCTTCATCTCTGGTTCCGCAGCTTGTCCTTCGAGTGGTTTGACGCCTTCCGTAGTCGTGCTTTTCGCCTTTTCTGCGTAGTTGGCTATCATGCCAAAGTTTTGCGCCATTTTGCGGAACTCCCTGTCGCAGAGATCTGAAACTTCAAAACTTCCTTTCACGGTAATTATTCCTCTTGGTCCTGGCATTTTTAGTACCAAATATGTATAGTGAGGTACTGCCATGAATCGCGAAAACGCGGGTCATCCGAGGATCGCGTGATATTGAGATGGCCAGTCCATAACTTCAAAATCTAGCTTTTCTCTTCTGTAGTTTTGTCGGTTGCCGAAGCAAACGTTGAGTGCTATTCGACCCAATGGGTAATTGGCACTTCCTGGCACGATTCCATGGAAGGAACAATCTGTTGGCTTCAGGAACTCTAGTGATATGTGCATTGCTCGGAGTGTTTTCGCGTATATCAGGTTAATTCCACTCCCTGCATCCATGAATATTATGTCGACATCATACGCGCCGATTTGAGCTTTGAGTACCAAAGGCGCGTTTCTCGGCCGAGGTACTGTTATAGGGTGATCTTCTCTGTTGAACTCTATTGGTTGTTCTGACCAGTGCAGATACTCCGTTGTAGCTGGAGGTGATATGACTGCTAGGTTGACTTGTCGAGTTATGCTCTTCTCTTCTTTGTTCGACTTGGGTACAGGTTGTATCATTGCTGTGATGTGTCCTTTTGATGGAACGTACCCTTCATCGTCGTCGTGTCCCTGATTTTGCTGGTCTTGTCCTTGAGGAGCTCCATTATTTCCTTGCTGCTTTGCCGGAGGGTTGTTGCTTCCTTCGAATCCTTGTCGCCTTGCTTCGATTTGCTTGTTTACTGCCGCCTCTTGAAGTTTTAGGAATGTTGTGCAATCTTTCATTGCATGCCTTGATACTCGCTTCCCATCAACGAACGCTGAGTGTATATGACAAGGTCCATTGAGCATGTCTTCTGGCGAGGGGTTGTATTCTCTGGATTCTCTTACGGGGAATTTTTCATAGTCCTCTTTTCCGTAACTTCGATATCCTTAACTTCTTCGATCACTTCCTTGATAGCTGTTGTCTTTGTATCCTGCGGCGACTTGGCTATGAGGGCCATAGTTGTCGAAATTTCTGGACCGTCTTCTTTTACTTCCATATCTATTTCTTCTATCATCTTATGGAGATCGCGTCCTTTTGTTGTTGCACGCATCTTCTCCATCTGCGAATCTGTTTGCTGTGTCCATGAGGTCTGACACTGTTTTCGGCTTGATTCTACCCATCTCCTCGACTAGGTCTCTTCGTCTTAATCCAATGATGAACGCATCTATTGCTCTTTCGTCTGAAACTTCGACTGCTAAATTTTTGATAAGGCTCCATCTTTGGATGTATGCCCGTAGTGTTTCATCGCGTTGTTGCACACATGCTTTGACTTCTTCTATTGATGCTGGTCGTTTGTATGTCGACCTGAAGTTGCTTGTAAATTGCTTTGTGAGGTCTTCCCAGCTTCCAATAGATTCTTTCTCTAGTTTGCTCAACCATGACCTTGCTGCGCCGGTGAGGTGTAGTTGCAAACTTTGCATTGCTGTTTCTCTGGTTCCTCCTAATATTTGAACTGCTTGTAAGTAATCTGCGAGCCATGATTGTGGTTCCTGTGATCCATCGTATTTTTGCTGATCATGAGGTAGCTTGAATCCCTTGGGAACTGGAGTGGTGCGAACCCTGCGGGTAAAGCATGATGCCCCATCTCTTTTTCGTCATCTTCATAGTCGCATTTTTCATTTGGGGACCGTGATCTTCGAGTTCCACCGTGCTGCTTTGGTGATGGCGATCGAGATCGGTGCTTGCTGCTTCTGCGCCGAGGACTATTGTGACGGCAAGGTGACCTTGCTTTGTGCACTTCCTTGTGGTGATATGCTTCCTCTGCTTTTGCTGATAGCTTGTGGCCCACATGTTGAGTCCGTTTAGTGCTGCTCTATGCATATGTTCTCTAGGATCTCCTGGGCTTGGTCGGGTTGTAAGTAGATATGCTTTTGCTGCCACTAGTGCTGCTTCAGGAGTTTTTGGTAGGATGTTTCCCTGCTCGTCGACCGATAGGAAGGACGAGTCGAGGTTTTTAGAAATACTTTGCCTGTCGGAGTACTCGAGGTTATCGTACCTTGAACCGTGTCGACGATTTTTCCTTGCGTTGCTGTATGATGCGTCGCTTCGTGCTTTTCGAGCAGCTTCGCTAGCTGCAATGGCTGAATCTTTTCTTTTTTGTATCTCTATTTTCTCCTTTGCTAATTGCTTGGCCTGCTGCCTTAGGGCGTAGTGATACCCCAAAAGCATGTTTTTGCTAGAATTTGGTGGTATTGGTGTGCCGTGTTCTACGGCTTCTCTTATTATCCTCCATTCGTCGACTGATAGTCGAATTTTTTCCCTGGTTCCGAGGGACTCTGGTGTTTGCCCTTCTGCTAGGTGATTTGCTCCTCTGTCGATATTTGCTGGGTTTAATACTGGATTGTCATTTTCGTCGAATTCTTCTGAGTTATCTCCTATAATGGCGAGCACCTGGCATTGTTTGCCGATGTTACCCTTGAAGCTTGAGAAGATCGAGTTACTATCCTCAGAAAGCTCTAATCCTGTCTTCCATGTATCTGTTGACTTGTTTGCAATATCGTCGAAGCAGATCGTGAAATCTTCGAGTTGGACTCCTACGTCAAAATTTCCCTTTTCTTCGTTGTCCTCTGCGATCTTTCCTTTTTGCATTTCCTCTGGGCTGACCGGCGAATTTACCTCACTAGAAGAGCCTTCAGAATATTCCATCACTGCTGTTGTTTTGGGCTCACCTGCCGACGGATCTTGTTTCGTCGGATCTGAAAGGCGAGATGAACCCGACGGTCCGATGAGGATGTTTAAGCTTCCGATTGTCAACTCCATCTCTTGATTTTCGTCGATTTCTGTACTGCTGTTGGCTAAAAGCGAAAAAGCCGTCGAATTCATGATTCCAACGCCCAAGGTCCCCACAGTCGGCGCCAATTGATGAGGGGTTAACTCGACAAATGTCCTAGATGAAGGACTTAGGATCGGGGAGATAGGGCGTCGGATGAACTCAAAGGTAAAGTTAGTCGAAATAGGTGTGTGTCGAAAGTAAACTTGGGTGTTCAACCTGGCTTGCTTTCAATCTGGCCTACACCGTCCCCTCCTGGCCCCTATATATAGATGGCCAGGTCCCGAGGATCGGGTAGGGTCCGATATAGATTACAATATCGATATACGGTAAAGACTTGTATTTGACTATTATTACAATTGGGCCTAGCTATACGGGCCTTAGGGGTACTCAACTAACGGGCTCTATTAACTATACTCTTGTCAGGCGCCCACATGAGCATATTTGCAAATTACTGCGCCTAGCTCAAAGGCGTTAAAGAAAAGCACTCTTGGGAGATAACCCATTGTTTTATTTTCAGTACTTTTTCTTTTATTTGAGTCTTGGAAGTTATTACTACTGTAATAACCGCTCCTTATCTTGTTTATTTCGTTTTTGTGCCAAGAGAAGCCTCTAATTTGAGTGAGGTAAGATTTGGGGATGTTGCTGTCCTGAAACAGTTTTCGGTGCTGCACCGTAAAAATTCGTGAAAATTCTTTGTATATCTTTTGGACCTGAGATTTCTTGTGCATATGCCCCAGGTTATATCCAAACTTTCATTAGTTGAACACTTTTTGATTTGAGCAACAAAAAACCCCTCAAAAATTCGACCTTTGTCAGCTGTTCTGTTTTGACAGATTTCTGCCAATATTTGTGTTTGCCGCTTTATTGCTTTCTTTTTTAGTTCTTTTGATCACGGAACTTTTGGGGAAGTTGCTACAGTAGTTTATACTTTATATGTGGTGGTTTTGGGTTGAAACCTGAAGCAAAAAGAGGTTGAATATATGTTATGCTTACACTAATGTTGCTAATAGAATTGTGTTTAGTTTTGTATGAAGGAAGTTTTCAAGTGTAGGGATTGGAGAATGATGAGATGAGTTGAAGAATGGACAAAAGCTCAAGCTTGGGGATGCCCATGCATCACCCCAAGAAATATCCAAGAAGTACAAGCGTCAAAGCTTGGGGATGCCCCCGAGGCACCCCTTCTTCATCGGCAAAAATCAGGTCACCTTTCAAGACACTATATTTTTATTGCTTCATGCACTATGTGTTTTTCTTGGAGCGTCAGTTGTTTTTGTTTTCAGTATTAGTTTAGTTTAGTTTTCTGCAATAAATGGTTAGATCACATCAAATTTTCTTTGGAGGAGATGTACTCGTTTTCATTTGCCAAGAACACTCTGTTTTTCACTCTTATCGTTTCAATGAGTGTTCTTCTTTTTCTGCTACTGCTTTTGGTTTTCGTTTTCACCTTGATTTGCGTTCAGACCTTGTCATATCTTTTCATCAAGGTGTATTTTTGCCTCTGATCTTTATTGGTTTTTATCAAAAGAGGTGTTTATAAAAATTTCAAATGGTGTTGGAAAAGAGAAAAAGCTTTATGCAAAAAAGTGGTACAAGAAGGAGCTTGTGTAGACTGCGGCTTAGGCTTTTTCATGTCATGCTTGATGTCTTTTTGATAGTATGCTTAGTGGTTTTGCTGTAGCATGACTTGTCTCAAATGACTAAGATTGCTTAATGAGCCTTTGAAAAAATCATGCGTTGTTTTTATTATATGGAAGCATTTATTTGGTTTTCTCCTTTAATGCTTTATTTGGGTTGACTTGGCACATGCTTACACCATGTTGACTTCAAAATAAGTCGCCAATAGCCTCTATGATCATTTAGTTTTTGACTTTTGATGCCATCTTATGCTTCTTTTAATGTCGCTTTGCATGATTATGGCCGTTATTGCTCTCTTAGTTGGTCGCTCCCAGTCTTTTGCTAGCCCTCGCCTTGTACTGAGTATGAGCTCTACTCGTGCATCCAACTCCCAAAAACCAAGTTTGCCATTGTGTCCACTATAAATTCCTATGCATGGTATTTGTAAGCCATTCCAAGTAAATTTTCATGTGCTACCTTTCAAAAAAAACCTTCAAAATACTTCTCGTTTTGTGACACTGTTTTCAGCTCATGGGGACGTAGTGGTCGGATTTGCTATCTTCCATATTGCTTATTCCAAAAAGAAAAAAAGGGAAAAAGAAAAGAAAAAAGGCACTCCTCCATGGAATGTGAATGTTGGTGGGCACCCGATGGAATCGGTTAGCCATGGTTTGTGAAAGGAAAAAAGATGGGGAGGAGTGCCAAGCTTTATAAAAGAGCACAAAAGTGTCAATCTCTCTCAAAAACTTGCTTCATTTTTGTATGGAAGATAGTAAGAACCCCATTGCCAGTCGTTGACAAAGACAACCACCTCTCAAAACCAATTTTTATCTCTCTGTTTTACAAATGAAAAGCTCTAGCACATGTTTAATCACTGCTTCCCTCTGCAAAGGGCCTTTCTTTTACTTTTATGTTGAGTCTCCACCTTCTATCTTTATGCACCGTTAAGAGAGCATAGTTGTCATTCTGGGTATAATGTGCATTGTCCCAAAGTTTTCATTGATTGATTCATGATCATGGTTTCACTTGTTCTCAAATTATTTGTATCTAGTCGCCCTCTTAAACTTGAAGGTGTCCTATGCATTTATGTTTTGCTCTCCATGAAGGACAAGCTGAAAACCATTTGTATGTTTTTCCTTATGATTTGAACACACGTTTGACTTTCATTGTTTCATTTTCATGATCCTTTGTTTGTGTTCATTTGCATGTTTACAACATGGTTGCTAAGTTCTTATTGTCAAGATTATATCTTTCATGCCCATGTTTTAAGTTCTTATGATCCCAGCTCACAATGCTTACATATATGATCAAGATTGTGATGGTGCATGTCACCTCAAAAATTGTTCTTTTGTTATCACTTACCTACTCGAGGACGAGCAGGAGTTAAGCTTGGGGATGCTGATACGTCTCCAACGTATCTATAATTTTTGATGCTCCATGCTTGTTTTTACACCATTTGCCTATTGTTTCGTTACACTTCGTGGCACTTTTATGCATTTTCCGGAACTAACCTATTAACAAGTGCCACAGTGCCAGTTCCCTGTTTTCTGCTGTTTTTGTGTTTCAGAAGTGATACACAGGAAATATTCTCGGAATTGGATGAAACCTCATCCTGAAGTCTTATTTTACCCGGAACCTTCCAGAGATCCGAAGAGGAGTAGGAGGTGGGCCACAGGGGCCCCACATGCAGGGGTGGCACGGCCAGGCCCCTAGCCGCGCCAGCCATGTGTGAGGGCGCCTGGTCCCACCTCTGACATCGCCCCTTCGCCTATATAAAGCCTCGGGACGGAAAACCCTAAAGGAGTCGGCAATTTTCCAGAAGCAGTTCCGCAGCTCCGCCGCCACCGTCGACGAATTTCGGGGGACAGAAGTCTCTGTTCCGGCACCCTGCCGGGACGGGGAAGTGCCCCCGGAGCCATCTCCATCGGTCTCCATCGCCGTCTCCACCGTCTCCATCGACCTCACCGCCATCTCCATCAACCTTGCTGTCTCCTATGATGAGGAGGGAGTAGTTCATCCCCGGGGCTGAGGGCTCTACCGGTAGCTATGTGGTTCACCTCTCTCTCCCATGATGTGATCTTTATGTGATCGTGAGCTTTGTATCATGTTGAACAAGTAGATGTTATTATTCAGATATTATGCTACTCCTATGCTTAATTATTATAGTGTACTCTAGTGATGTTATTAAAGTAATCTATTCCTCCTACCATGGTGTAACGGTGACAGTGCGTGCATCATGGTGGTACTTGGTTTAGGCTATGATCGTGATCTCTTGTGGATTATGAGAGTAATTATTACTATGATAGTATTGAGTGATCTATTCCTCCTTTCATGGTGTAATGTTGACAGTGTGTGCACCGTGTTAGTACTTGGTCTAAGTTGCAATGATTTCTATCTTGAATTGTGCTTTGATTTGGATGTCTCTATGAGTGGTGTTTGTCAAGTATTTGATGAACTTTAAGGGGTGCTTCTGTAGCCACTACACAATGATTAGTGTTATTCAATAGGAGAGTAATTCAGAGTACCATAGTGGAGAGAAGTTGTTTATTTGTTCAATCATGTTATATTGTTGGGAGTGTGTCCACTAGTGAAAGTATGATCCCTAGGCCTTGTTTCCAAGCTT
Source organism: Dactylis glomerata (assembly GCA_007115705.1). Taxonomy (NCBI): domain Eukaryota; kingdom Viridiplantae; phylum Streptophyta; class Magnoliopsida; order Poales; family Poaceae; genus Dactylis; species Dactylis glomerata. Next base: position 143,530 of record QXEO01000516.1, read on the forward strand.
TGCACACCGTTTACTTACTGTTTTGTTACATGTTTGTTCGCAGCGATTTTTATTCCAGATTGCATTTATTACTTATAATCATCTATACCACTTGTATTTCACTATGTCTTCGCCGAACTAGTGCACCTATACATCTGACAAGTGTATTGGGTGTGTTGGGAACACAAGAGACTTTCTGTATCGTAATTGCAGGGTTGCTTGAGAGCGATAGCTTTGACCTCTAACCTCCCTGAGTTCGCTAAACCTTGGGTGATCCACTTAAGGGAAACTTGCTGCTGTTCTACAAACCTCTGCACTTGGAGGCCCAACAAGTGTCTACAAGAATAGAAGTGCGTAGACATCAGCCATCTGCATTGCAATATGCATATGATACCATCCTCTTTGATGAAAAAACATATAGTTAATTAGTCTCTAATTTTAAGTGGGTCCTAACTTGCTTTGAACGGGTTTCTAGGAGGAGTATTAACTACAATAAAGGGGAGTTAATTCCTTTAGACTTTAAGTCAGAAGAAGTTGTATCTTTCAAACAGGTGTTTGGGTGTGATGTAGGGCATTTACCCATCAAGTATTTAAGGATCCATATACATTATGAAAAACTAACAAGAGAGGACATCCAACCTCTAATAGACAAGATTTTGAAAACAATACCAGGATGGAGAGGTAAATTTATTGTCATATGCAGGTAGACTAACTTTGATCAGAGCGTGTCTTGCAAGTATAGCCATCTAGCTATATGGTCTCCTTGAAGAAATCAAATTGGCCTTGGACCTGATAAATTCTCAAATTTCCAATTGCCTTTGGAATGATTTCGAGAGTTATAGGAAATTGCATCAAGCTTGTTGGGAACTAATTTGTAAGAAGAAAATATTTTGCTGGTCTATGTGTCCCAGACCTAGCCAATGTAAATATTTGCTTACTTAGTTCGTGGGTCAAAACATATATCAATGATGAGGGTAAGTATAGGAAAACAATGGTAGATCATAATATATCACACGTAACCCAAAACATATGTAGTAACAATAATGGAGTGTCTTAGTTTAAAGAGGTAATGTGGGTTTTTAACTCTCAAAATTTAGTTATAGATGCAAAACTGGAGATGGTAGAACAACTAGATTCTAGGAGGGCACTTGGGTAGGGACCTCCCTTTTTGTTGTTTTCTAGGCATAAGGCCTTATAAATATCGATGACTGGATAAACTATAATAGGGTAATTGCAGTAGAAAAAATAACAAATTATTCCTAAAGTATCGTCTATAGGAGCTCTATGTCTTGGAACTACATAGCTCGGCAACTACGTTGTCAATGCAACCACGTTCACACTTAAACCTTGGTTTGGAAATAGCATAAATTATAAGTTTAAAAGATATCTATAATAAAACTAGTGAAGTAAGAACAATAATGAAACCAAGAAAGTAAACAGAAAGTAAACTAAGAGCATGCAAACAAGGTTGAATGGAACTGCAATGGATTAATGGTCTCCTCGGAGAGTTGCGTATTCATCACTAACATAGTTAAAACATGATTATGATATATGATGTCCTTGTAGTATATGGGCCAAATCGTATAAAGGTGCATGAAAATTGTGCTAATATGCACCTCGCATAACCACCACTGGTCCCTCCAATAGCATGCCCCCGCAGTGCACTAGTGATTAAGGGTTTCCCCATGGTTATGGATATCCAATCTAGAATCTCCTTTATTCCCTCATTGATGTATAGTCGGCAAAGGCAATGGATCCTATCACTTTACATCCACGTACCACTGGCTACAGACAATGATGATTCCCTCCATGTCCCGAAGGTGCAAACTATTGTGTGGTCGACATTCACACAACATCATGGAGATAACCACTACATACATCATACAAATAAAGATAATATAATCATTCTTTTAGTTTATGATATTGCTAGGGTCCATCTCCCGAAGAACCAAAGGGACTACTCACATATGAAGGTACAATATATCACACAACATCATAGAGATAACAACTACATACATCATACAAATTAAGATAACATAATCATTCTTGTAGTTTATGATATTACTAGGGTCCATCTCACCAAGAACAAAAGGAACTACTCACACATGAAGATACAAGATATCATCATAATAACAATATGAAAGGCAGATGGATGATTGGATGAATACAAGTGTAAATCCACAACAAGTTTTCGAACTACAACAAGATGAATGGAGGGATCGATGACAAGCGTGTAGATGATGATGGAATTGATGTCATGGCCTCCTTGTCCTAAGTCTTCTTCTCCTATTACTTGGATGGTGTGGTGGTGTTGAAGATCTATCAATGGAGATGGCACGGCGGTAGGGCTCCGCCGTGGATGCATGTGGAAAGGATGATTGTGGTGACTAGAGTTCTCCTCTTTAAATAGTCTCATGGAGGTTAGTTTCGCATTCCTACGAAGCTCCACATCGAATACCCCCATACACCCCTCTTTAACGAAGAGGTTTTTTATGTTATGGAGCGGGTGGTACCGGCATGGCGGCATCTGGTACAGTCATCATGCATTTACTAGTTTGTGTTATACTTGCAGATGGTTTGATGCCTTGGGCATCATTTCCTCATACGAACTCCGATTGAGGTGTGCGTTGCCTCGTTGGATTCATATGGACGAGTTCTACACCACCATGGGATTGGATTTTTATTTTGTGATTGCGGAGAAATATCATTTTTCCACCCTTTACAATGGCTAAGTCGTGGTACCTGCAACTCCTCCATATTGAACCTTCTTGGCTCCTTTCACCGTGCTTTATTCATAAATGTCCAAAACACCTACACACACATCAAATACAAGAAAAAGGAATAAAATCCTAATCAAACTAATAATAGACATAATAATTACTAAATAAAGCATATGATGAGGGATTTTATAATGAAAAATTAGGTTCAAAACACCATATAAAATCCTCTTCACCCATTATCAGGTGAGTAGGTGTTGTGTGGAAGCTTCGGGTTTTTAGTGTATGTTTTTTGTCCGCTTCCATGCAGAGGCTGGGGGTCTCATCCTCCATTTTGAAAAAATATCCTCTGCCAGGAGCAAGGTAAACTGTCAGCCAGGTTTGCAAGTGCTCCCAAGAAAAACTAATTGTCCGAAGGAGAATTTCTGGTATGAATTGGAAGGTTTATCCTCTAGCATTGGCCTACATTGCTGAATGTGACTCCCTCATTTGGCAATATACAGATGGTTTACTCCACTTCTACTATTTATAACATTATCAACCAAAGTGGTGTTACTCATGTTACATTTCACTCTAAGAATTCATATCTTTTTATGGCTCCTTGCACAGAATAGGTTAGTGACCATGAATAATCTAAAAAAGAGAAACATGAATAAGCCTGAAGATTGCATTCGCCCTGAGCCTGAGTGTATATCTTCTATTCATTGGTTGCATTGTAGCTAGCCAATTCTGGCTAGAGATAGCAATATTTTTTCAGCTTTCATTAGGTGATTTCAATGAATCTTTTGCTAGATTTGGGAATCAAACAACAAGCATTCTCTTTGAACTTTGTCTGCGTTGTTGTTTTATGAAGCTTATTCTTTGAACTTTGTCTGCGTTAGTATTTTATGGAGCTTATAAGAAGTTAGGAATGATTATAGATCTTCTACAGTCAAGCTTGGATGTATATGAAACAGGCCTAGAATATTGCTCCTATGCTCGCTCAAACGCTGATGACTGATATTCATGGACCACATGCTAGAGATGGCGGGCGAATAGCTCAGCGACGACGTTTTTCCTTGCAATTGGCTGTGGTGCGACATATTTGACGGAAATAGCTAGGATACGACGGCATTGGACACCAAAATAGCCAGGGCACACCGTTGTCAACGAAACAGTATTAGGGCAGGTTAAGTGGCGGTGGGACCCACACACATCGTCATGGCTGAGTCAAACTAGCCTGCCCGACCGACCGACCGACCAGACCGACCCTGTCCGAGCGTGTCCGAGCTCGACAGTGCGCCCCTCAGATCCCTCGCCGGCGGCAGAGCTGTCGTACTCCTGGGCGGCGCATTCGTGCTCGGCGGCGTCTGTGGTGAGTGAAATCGAAACCCAATCGCATTCCCGTCCGAATTCAGCCCCGAATCTGATTGAATCGCCCATGATTTGCAGCAAGATTTTGGCGGGCGAGCGGCGGCAGCAACCTAGCAGAGTGAGTGTTGCCCTGAAGTAGATGGAGGCGGCAGAGTCAAACTCGAGGTATTTCATCACTCTCGTGCTAATTTTTCTGTCGATTAGAGCTCGTTCGCTTCCAATTCGTCACATTTCCGCACCATTGTCGAAATAGGGGAGGTGATCGGCGTAGCTTCGAATTGTCAGTCAAATTTTTTCTATCTAAGGCGAAGCTAGCAGATGGTAGCTTGAGGACTATAGAGCACGACAGAGTAGTTAGTTGGGAGGCTGAATTTGCAGAGATCGATCCACAAGAACTAGTGAACCAAGAAGAGAAAGCGGTGAGGAATATTGTGGAGAAACTAGGAGAGAGTGTAGCTTGGGGTCCAGAGCAAGAAGTGTCATTGCTATGGTTCGAAGAATGGAAGGGTGAGTATGTGAGAATGGAGGATGGTGAAGCGCTTGTTGATGAAATCGATCGGCAAGACGGCTGGACAAGCAAACGTGCTACATTTCTTGCCGAGCTGGTTGAACTGAAATCTGATTCAGTTGTAGGATATGTGCCATCAAAGTTGGCTATGCAGATTGCAGATGATGACTGGGCTGCAAGTAGACAGATAATGCCCATTGTAACCGAAGTGACAGTGTTAGCTGATGACGCACAAGAGAGATGTGATGGTGCTGCAAATGTGGCTGTTGTGGACTAGAATTTAGTAGAACTGCAAGAGCGTACTGACTTGGTCATTGCACCAATAGCTGACACAGAGATGGCAATTTTTTTTGGAATTCCAGTACATGATAAGGACAAGGAGAAGGACAAGGAGAAGGAGAAGGAGAGGGATGAGGCTACTGTGGCTGCTGGTTCTGAAGATGTGGATCCAGAGTTGATGAAGGAAGCTGCTGATGATGTAGATGATGAAAATGGTGATGAGATGGTAAATGTATATGACAGAGACAACCCTGTAATAGAAGTAGGAAAGTTTTTTCCAATCATGGCTGAGTTTAGGATGTGTTTCAAGACATATGCAGTGAAAAGGGAGTTTGACACCAAGACTTTGTGGACAGATACAAAGAAATTTTATGCAAAGTGCAGAGGCTATGATGGGGGTGCCAAGCCTTGCAAGTGGTATATTTCTGCTAGACGCCAACCTGATGGAAGTACAGTCAGGGTTAATCAAATCCCAAGTCAACATACTTGTATTACTAGTTCACAGAATGTATCAACCATGACCTCACAGGCCTGGGTTGCACAAAAGATCACTCCAATTTTAGCCAAAACACCAAACACTACTGCAAAGAAACTGAAAATAGACATGGAAAAGCAGTACCCTATTAAGCTGAATTATACCACAGTGTGGAAGGCAAAACAGAAGGCAATGAAAGAATTATATGGTGATTGGGCAAATACCTTCAGGATGCTGTATAGTTTCAAGGCAGAGGTGGAGAAGAGATCACCTGGCAGTGTTGTAGAAATTGATACTGAGGTTGCACCTGATGGCAAGGTATTTTTCTCCAAATTTTTTATGGCTTTCAAGCCTTGCATTGATGGCTTCAAAGCTGGGTGTAGGCCATATTTGAGTATAGACTCATCTTTTTTGACTGGGAAGTGGAATGGCCAATTGGCAGCATGCAATGCTCTAGATGGACACAATTGGATGTTTCCAGTTGCTATTGGCACACTAGTGGGAAAAGGATTATAGATAGATGTTTTACTAGTGGAGCATATTAATCAATATGCGCCACTAGTATTTACTAGTGGCGCATTATCAAATATGCTCCACTGATATATTTTTTACTAGTGGCGCATTCTGTTCAAAATGCGCCACCAATAAGTCTGTGGGACCCACCAGAAGGGTCGTCGACAAAATATCTTGACTTATCAATGGCGCATTTGCAATATGCGCCACGCATATTCGACCCTTTAGTGGCGCATATTGTGCATAATGCGCCACTGATAAGTCTGTGGGACCCACCTGGGCCCCACTGGCCTGACCCCTGCCAGTGTTATGCGTGGCGCATATAGCAATATGCGCCACTGATAAATAAAATATCAGTGGTGCATATTGCAATATGCGCCACGCATAACAAGTGGTGCCCACGCATATCAAGCCTTCGACATCAACGCATATCACGCTATCCTATGCCGATGACGAAGCCACCGTCAAGGAAAGATTCTTCGGAAGGATCGAGGAGATCTGGGAGCTCGACTACGCCGGAGAGAAGGTGCCGATGTTCCGTGTCAGATGGGCCAAGAGCGTCCAGAAAGAGGGCCGGTATTTCACCACCATGGTTATACCCGATACCTCCGCGAAGAACGCCTCCGCACAAAACGAGCCATGGGTACTCGCGAGCCAAGTTGACCAATGCTTCTTCATCACCGACCCGTCAAAGCCAAGCCGTGTTGTCGTGAGGAGGGGCAAGAGGAGCATCATCGGAATGGAAGGACCCGCCAACGACCAAGACTTAGAAAAGAACGGCGATCCAAAGATCGAAGAGGAATTCGACAAGTACTTCGACATTTTTATACAAGATCATGACATTTTTTGTGTATGCATGCGTTTACTCGAAACTATATAGACTATCATAATATTCGTACGTGTGTGTATGGATATCGATGTTCGTGTGACACGACGATATATATTCGTGGTTTTTTGAATAAACTAACTATTATGATACTCGCAAATGAAGTGAGAAAAAGATGTGACATGACGATGATGTTTGTGTTTTTTTTACTATTACAAACTATTATTTTGAAGTAACTTGTATTTGTTAGAAATTGTGAAAAAACAATTTAAAAATATTACAAACCAATATTTTGAAGTAATTAACTTGTATTTGTTAGAAATTGTGAAAAAACAATTTAAAACTATTACAAACTATTATTTTGAAGTAACTTGTATTTGTTAGAAATTGTGAAAAAACAATTTAAAACTATTACAAACCATTATTTTGAAGTAATTAACTTGTATTTGTTAGAAATTGTGAAAAAGCAATTTTTTTAAAAAGGTGTGAGGGCAAGGTTCGAACCCTGGATCCCCCCGCTGGCTGCAGAGAACCCTACCACTGAGCTAGTGACCGAATCTTGTCTAAGTGCAGGTGCTCGCGCTATTTGACTAAGTGTCAAATATGCGTGGCGCATATAGCACGAAATGCGCCACGCATAGTTGACACTTAGGGGAAATACCGCTTCGTCGCCTACCAGAAGATCTTCCCCCCCATTTCCCCGCCGCCGCCGCTCGAAGCCCTAACCCTAGCCGCCGCTCGAAGCCCTAACCCTAGCCGCCGCTCGAAGCCCTAACCCTAGCCGCCGCTCGAAGCCGTCACCAGGAGGAGAAGGAGCACCGACACCGGACCAGGAGGAGAAGGACCGCCGGCACCGGACCAGGAGGAGAAGGAGCACCGGCACCGGACCAGGAGGAGAAGGAGCGCCGGCTCCTGCAGTGCTTCTGCGTCATCGTCGTCTACTCCCTCGACAACCCCTCCGAGGCCGCTCTGCACCGCGTCCGCGAACTCGCCAAGAACTCCTGCAAGGTGCGCTCTGTTCACCCCCCTGTAATCTAGTTAATTTGATTTTCGTCTTCCCTCAAGTCAGAACCAAAGCCAAGAACAGCAAGAATCGGATAAGCCAAAGCCAAACCAATCTTTCTTCAGAACATATTGCGAATCAGCTGCATATAGATGAGTCCTGAAGACGCTACTGTCAAAACATATTTTTCCACTAGTGTACTTTTAACCTGCAATTACTCTATCAGAACATGGAAACAATTCATGCTAGTTGCGAATCAGCCAGATGTGTAGTGAACAATTGTAAAAGTACTAATTCAGCTACTGCCTACTGGAGTACTGATGCTGTTGCTTATGATGTTGTTTATGATGCTGTTTATAGTGTATACTTTGCTGCTGCTGCTGTTTATGCTGCTGCTGCTGCTGTTTATGATGCTATTTATGGTGTGTACTTTGCTGGAATATGTATATATGTGAATTGCTGTAGGTTATTTCTAAATGAGTTGCCCATTTCTCCCGAAATGTCGATTTACTTCCGTTTCGGTTGAGAAATGGGCACTCCTAGGTCAAAAAACAGCAAAGGTCATGCCGAATTTTTCGGTCGACTCTAGCTTAATTAATTATTGTACTAATTAAATTATTACATATTTTGTATGAAGTGCCGACATGTCGAGCGGAGACAAAGACGTCGGGGCTGGCCCTTCTCAGCCCATGAGTGTCAAAGAAGAAGCAAGAAAAGCCAACCTAAAGTTTTGGCGGCTTGGCGATGACTTGAGCGGGTCCGACGAGGAGGCCGAAGAAGCTGCGGCCGATGAAGTTGGCGAGGAGGCCGAAGAAGGTGCGGCCGATGAAGTTGACTCAGATCCGAAGTCCGAATATGACTTCGAGGCTGAAGAGGCCGAAGATGGCGACGACGCCGGAAGCAGCAATGGCGACGAGGAGGATGACTTAAGTAGTCATGGCGGCGGTGACCGCATGGACGTCGGTGGATCGGACGCCGCTGCTAAGAAGAAGAAGAAGAAGAAGAAGGAAAGGCAGGATCAGACGCCGCCGGTACTCGGCACCAAGCTCGAAGAGTTCATGTATGTGAAACCGAGTGGCCAACCCGTGGAGCCTGCGAAGCTTGCCGCTGGGTACGGCCTACAGCTCGGGTGCATCGTGCGGGAGAGCATGAGCATCAACCAGAAGAACATAAGAGCTAAGGGCAATACGCGGTTGCGCAAGCTACTCATTGAGAAGCTTCACAACCGGTACCAGTTCCCAGAGTCGTTCAATAACAAGAAGCTCAAAGGGAACAAGGTCAACAAGTTAGCCCTCACGAGGATGAGCACAGCCTTGAGCAGCTGGAAAAGCCGAGTGAAGAACAGGATTCTCACCGGCAAAAGTTGGGAGGAGATAAAGAAGGCCGAGCCGATGCTCGACGAAGATGAGTTCATCAAGTTCAAGGATGTGTGCCTCACTCCGGAAGGTATCGAATGGACCGAGTGGGGGAGGCATATGCGGGACCTCAACATAGGTAACTGATACGTCTCAAACGTATCTATAATTTTTGATGCTCCATGCTTGTTTTTACACCATTTGCCTATTGTTTCGTTACACTTAGTGGCATTTTTATACATTTTCCAGAACTAACCTATTAACGAAGTGCCACAGTGCCAGTTTCCCGTTTTCTGCTGTTTTTGTGTTTCAGAAGTGATACACAGGAAATATTCTCGGAATTGGACGAAACAAGTTCCTGAAGTCATATTTTACCTGGAAGCTTCCAGACATCCGAAGAAGTGTCGGAGGGGGGCCACCAGGGCCCCACACAAGGGGGCGGCGCGGCCTGGCCCCTGGCCGCGCCACCCCTGTGTGAGGACACCTGGTCCCTCCTCTGACATCGCCCCTTCGCCTATAAGAAGCCTCGGGACGGAAAACCCTAGGGGATTCGGCAATTTTCCAGAAAGAGTTCCGCAGTTCCGCCGCCGCCACCGACGAATTTCGGGGGACAGAAGTCTCTGTTCCGGCACCCTGCCGGGACGGGGAAGTGCCCCCGGAGCCATCTCCATCGATCTCCATCGCCGTCTTCGCCGTCTCCATCGACCTCACCGCCATCTCCATCAACCTTGCTGTCTCCTATGATGAGGAGGGAGTAGTTCATCCCCGGGGCTAAGGGCTCTACCGGTAGCTATGTGGTTCACCTCTCTCTCCCATGATGTGATCTTTATGTGATCGTGAGCTTTGTATCATGTTGAACAAGTAGATGTTATTATTCAGATATTTTGTGTACTCTAGTGATGTTATTAAAGTAATCTATTCCTCCTGCTATGGTGTAACGGTGACAGTGCGTGCATCATGGTGGTACTTGGTTTAGGCTATGATTGTGATCTCTTATGGATTATGAGAATAATTATTGCTATGATAGTATTGAGTGATCTATTCCTCCTTTCATGGTGTAATGTTGACAGTGTGTGCACCGTGTTAGTACTTGGTCTAAGTTGCAATGATTTCTATCTTGAGTTGTTCTTTGATTTGGGTATCGCTATGAGTGGTGTTTGTCAAGTACTTGATGAACTTTAAGGGGTGCTTCTGTAGCCACTACGCAATGATTAGTGTTATTCAATAGGAGAGTAATTCAGAGTACCTTAGCAAAGAGAAGTTATTTGTTCAGTCATGTTATATTGTTGGGAGTGTGTCCACTAGTGAAAGTATGATCCCTAGGCCTTATTTCCAAGCATTGCACACCGTTTACTTGCTATTTTGTTACTTGTTTGCTCGCAGCGATATTTATTTCACATCACGTTTGTTACTTATAATCATCTATACCACTTGTATTTCACTATCTCTTCGCCGAACTAGTGCACCTATACATCTGACAAGTGTATTGGGTGTGTTGGGGACACAAGAGACTTTCTGTATCGTAATTGCAGGGTTGCTTGAGAGGGATAGCTTTGACCTCTAACCTCCCTGAGTTCGATAAACCTTGGGTGATCCACTTAAGGGAAACTTGCTGCTGTTCTACAAACCTCTGCACTTGGAGGCCCAACAAGTGTCTACAAGAATAGAAGTGCGTAGACATCAGTAACCAACGCTGCGGAGGCGGCGGTTACCGAGGAAAGAAGGCCATTTGGGCAAAGGAGGACGCCGAGTATGCCCGTCTAGGGAAAGAGAACCCGTGGCACAAATTCACGGACGAGCAGGTGATGCAGTTTGTCCGTGCCCGCTACTATCTCCACTCCAAACTCAAGGAATTCGTTACCGACGACGATGATGTGAGGAAGTTCCAGAAAAAGCTGGTAAGGAATTTACCGCGCATCTCGATCGAGTCGATATGCGTTCTAAATTTCTAAATGGCCATCTCTTTCCTTCTCTGCAGAGAATCGAAGAAAGATCTTGTGCTTCAAGTGCGAGCTCGTCCCAGGGGTTGACGGCGGACCCGCGGTGGGACACGCCCTTCAACAGGGCGATAAACGTGATCAAGGGGAGAGCCAAGTCCTTGCCGCCGACTTCAGCTGGCCGCGTGGCCGGCTATGGTACGTACGACAAGGTTGGCGACTTCAAGAAAGAGGACCCCGAGGCGAAGAAACAGAGGAAGGCCGCGGCAGCGGCGGCGGCGGCGGCCGCCGCCGCAAATGAAAGACGCGAAGTTGATAAGCTCCGGGAGCAGATGCTGGACCTGATCGCCCAGCAAGTGCAACAGAAGATCCGCGAGATCATTCCCGATGAGCTGTGGGAGGGGCTTGCTGCTTGGAATGCGGCAGGTCGACGAGGGGCGCTAGTGGTGCCCAGCATCTCCGGCAGCAACTCTATCTAGCACATGTCGCCGGATGTGGTGACTCCCGATACCGCCAACGTCGAGGAGGCGCAGCCGGTGGCCGCTCCGGTGCCCCCTCCCGCCGTCGCCAACACGAACGCGCACCCGGAGGTCGTTCTGGTGACACCACCTCCCGCCGACGCCAACACCGAGCAGCCAATCGCACCGGTGCCTCCTCCCGCCACAGCTAAGGCGCAACCGACGGTGCTTCGTCATAAGGCATCTCGGTGGGAGAATGATACCGGTGTCTCGACTTTAGCCGAGCTCAACGCCATCTCCAAGGTAATGACTCCGGCCAGCACATTTCATTTCCTTTGCCTTTGATGACTATAGCTAGCCAGCGACATCTCACGATATGCATGCAAACTTGTTTTCCCACAGGACACACCTTGCACACTTTTGCATTTCATGGACGGCGAGCTGAAGGATGTTGCCAAGGGCACAATCATTCAGCCAAATAGCACAGTCATGCATCACAAGGAGATGGTCTCAGCGGTGTTCAAGGTCCGGCTGGCTCGGGTGTTGCCGGGATGCGAAGACATTGACCCCCCAACCCAACCTCAAGGCGCCGATGAACATAAGACCCTTGCGGGTTGCTTCGGCTGGGTCTTGACATGGCCGAAGACCCAGATTCGGCTTGTGAAGGAACAACAAGTTACTTAGCCTCCGCCACGTATGGAAAAAGTTACTGAGCCGCCGCCATGTTCGGCACCAGTTACTGAGCCGGCGCTGCCACGTATGGCGCCACCGCCTCGGCGGCCAAAACAAGTTGTCTTCGCCAACACCTCCCGTCACCAGAAGTTGTTGGCCGCCGCTTTACCGCAGCCACCATCAGCACCACATGGCAAGGCCGTCGCTCCATCATACCCAGTACTGGTTGAGGACATCAACGATGATGATGATGACAACCCAGATGACTGGCTCAACACCGGCGCCACCGACTCTTTGTTCATGCCAAACATGGAAGAACCCTACCGTGTCCGTGAAGATCAAAATGCTCGCACCAAAGCATGCATGCGTTTGGACTTCCATGGTGCCCTAGAGGAGACGCCTCCGGATGCTGGCGCCGCTGATCCTAAAGTCAATACGGGAAATATTTTTAGCCCCAACACACTCCATAAGGTGGTGACCGGCGGTGATCAGTTGGCAACCGACTGTGGTGAGCAGTTGGAAACCGGTGGTCCCATCCAGAAGAAGCACCACCGGAAGAGGACCAAGAAGGATAAGCCGTCTGCGAGCCAGCAGCCGATCGGTCCGAAGAGGCCCAGGGTTCACGACAACCCGATGTCACAACCCGCTAAGGGCACCTTGCAGGGCATAATTCATGAAGCTGGAAAACCGATTATGACTGAGGAGCAGGTCGCCCATGCGAGTGGAGCGATGGTGAGCCTTATGCACGGTATTCTGTTTCTGGAGGAGGGCCTTCTTAAGGAAACAAATCCATCATACCCCGTTTACACGGTGAAGGTTCCAGCGGACGTGGGCTTCGTCGATGATCACCCCGCGGATATCTTCTTCATATCGTACGAGGACGTCTTCAAGCTTTTCAACGCCAAACGGCTGGACTATAACTTGGTCCGCCTATACGCGCTCCAGCGAGCAATGAAGGTCAACAGAGAGGAGAACCCTGGCGTCGCGATAACGGACCCCTACTACATGCGTGAAGGCATGTTGATGAATCCAGCGAACCATTCCAGAGCAAAGGAGTACCTCCAAAAGTTCCTGCTGGACAACAAGAGTACAAAAGACATTCTTCTTCCTTACTTTCCCGAGTAAGTGCACACTCGATCACTCGGCCACCGTAATAACTTGTCATTTCTTAGCTCCTTTTCCAACATTCTTTCGTTTCAACTGTTTTGCGCAGAGACATATACTGCACATTGATCCTCGTTGCCCCGAGGTACTCGGTAGCCGTCTACTTAGACTCGGGGAGTGAGGCAAAGACAAAAAACTACGCCTACATCAAGGGTGTTCTAGATGATGCTCTCGAGGGATACGCCAGGAAGGGAGGCGACTTCAGGAAGGGGGCGGAAAATATCAAGGACGACAGACACATGTTCAAGCACGTAATCAAGTTCCCCTACGTCAAGCAGCCGCCTAATAGTGTCAAGGAGGCCTTCTACGCCCTCCATCACATGCGGGCGATCATCCAGAACGAACACAGGCTTACGACGCCAGCTAGTGTCCGAGGATGGGCCAAAGAGCATGCAAGGATCGAGGACGCTGAACTTAGGGACGACTTCTTCCGCATCCAGAATCAGATTGCGACTATCTTGCAAGAAGATGTCATCACAAGGGGCGGAACCTTGTCCTACGCCAGACCGTTGTCTAAGCGCGAGATCGACGACTGGCTCCGAAAACAGCGTGACACTAGGACATGGACAACGAAAGATTGCTACAAACCGTTCCCGGAGCCATGTCAACCAAAGTCTTCATGATTCTTCCTAGTCGTTTTCGCGTGTATGTCAATCGTCTGTGCTTGAGTCATAAACTTTACCGTATCTGCAACTCATTCCGGTGTGTGTATGTGTGTGAGGTGTAAACTTATAACTTGCCTTAGTCGAAAGCATCGTTGTTGGACTTATTTACTTTTGTATACGGGATACTTATATATAACTCTTTTCTTAGCTCGAGTACTTTCCTTTGTCGACATGCATGTGAATCCTTTCATTCTTTCGGTTGCATATGATATATGGCTTTGTCGACATATGTAACTCTTTTCTTATAGCTTGAATACTATATATATGGCTTTGTCTACACAGAGATGCCGAGATGCTACGTGGTGTACCAAGGATGGGTACCAGGAGTCTACGATGAGTGGGAGGATTGCCAGAAGCGAGTGAACAAGTTCAGCGGCAACTCCTACAAGGGGTATCCGACGAGAGAGCTAGCGGAAGCTAGGTGGAGGATCCACCTCCTAGGAGAGCGGAGAAACAACAACCGGATGAAGACCTTGATGATCGTGCTCCCGGTCTTGCTCACCATTGCGGGTGTAGTCTACTCGGTCTTTGGGTGAGATGTGTAGTGTGTGTAATATGTGTAATGTGTGTAATGCATGGACTTGTGCTATATATGCTCTAACACTTCTAATATTCGGGAACTTTGTCACTATTATGGATCTAATTGTTTGTGATGATGATATATTTGTTTTATACTGCATGCTGTGTATTCTACAGTTATATTGTATACCTATATATATTCTTGTGCATTGCTGTGTATAAATACCAGAAAATATCAGTTTTTTTTGGACCTGTACGAAATATCAGTGGCGCATATTATAGGTGTTTAGTGGCGCATTATGTATTGGTGGCGCATATAGCAATATGCGCCACGCATAAGACACTAATGGCGCATATTCTATATGCGCCACCAATATTCAACATATGCGTGGCGCATATTGACATGCGCCACCAATAAACTATTATTAGTGGCGTGGCAGTGGTGGCGCATCCCATATGCGCCACGCATATGCCAAAATGGTGCGCCACCAATAGGCTTTTTTCCACTAGTGGCATGTTTCAATCAGAGACAGAGGCTTCATGGACATGGTTCATGATGCAGTTGAAAAGATGCATTGGGCTAGTGACTCCTTTGTCTATACACACAGATGCTTGCAAAGGGCTAGAAAATGCAGTCAAGACTGTATTTCCACATGCTGAGCAGAGGGAGTGCTTTGGCCATATGTGGATGAATGTGATCAAGAAACATGGAGGAGAAGATTTTGGGAGACTGTGGCCAGCTGCAAGATCTTACTCTAAGCAGACACATGCTTATCACCTTGCCAAGGTTATTGCATCAGATCCTAAATTTGAGCACTGGCTGAAAGCATACCATTCCCTTTTGCAGTATAGGTCTGGGTTTAACACTGCCATTAAGTGTGATCATATCAACAACAATCTGGCAGAAAGTTTTAACAACAAGGTGAAGGATTTGAAAGACTTGCCTGTGCATGACATGGTTGACCAAATCAGGATCATGATCATGAGGTTGTGGGAATTGAGGAGAAGAATAGGTGATGCTTTGCAAGGGGATAAGCTTCCAGCAGTGGTACAACAAGTGGTTAACAGGAGCAGAAATCTTACACACTTGGCAGTTGAGAAATCTTCATTGTGGGGAGCTGAAGTGAGAGATACCAAGACTGGAAGGAGGCATGTGGTTAACACTGAAATGCATGAATGCACTTGTCTGGAGTGGTGCAAACTGAATCCATTTTGGATGAAGTGGTGCAAACTGAATCCATTTTGGATGATGTAGTGCAAACTGAAACTGAATCTGTCATGCTAACTGAACTGAATCTGTCATCTGTTGCGGTGTCAACTAAACAAGATCAAGAATTAGCTCTAGGTCGTCATGTGCGGCGTCCTAGTGCTACTGACGCAAAGAAAAGGAAGAGCATGAGGGTTTTGTGTGGTGTGCCGGCACAATCAAGTGGTAAGAAGAAGAGAAAATCGAGTGCAAAGTGAATTCTTGTATGAATGAT
The DNA here is from genome assembly GCA_007115705.1 of Dactylis glomerata. Classification (NCBI taxonomy): domain Eukaryota; kingdom Viridiplantae; phylum Streptophyta; class Magnoliopsida; order Poales; family Poaceae; genus Dactylis; species Dactylis glomerata. The sequence continues at coordinate 159,434 of QXEO01000516.1, forward strand.
TGTTATTTGTATTTCGAGGCATGAAACTTGTGTAATAATTGTAAACATGAATGCACTATGTTTGCTATAAGTTCGCTCTTTGTTCCCAAATTTTGAATTTCTCCAAATTTCAACCAAATTATGAATTTCTCTAAATATTTGAAATATTTTGATCGGATTTTGGCTTAACCGTGACGTCCAAGTCATTTCTCAGTTGCTATGCTCGTTTTGTGAACAATCCTAACCCTTTTGGTAGGGTAAACATCTCCAACATGCAATTGGTTCTCCAAAATGAGCTAAAAAAGAGTCCCAAAGGTAGCCCAAACAGCCCCATTTCTAATCAAACCATTTTTTCGACCTTCTCAAATGACCTCAAACTGTAGGGTTAACATCTAGTGCACTAATATAGTGCCCTTGACCAATATGGAGTCATTTCATAAAACTATAATCAAACCCTAGGTCTCTTCACACTTGACTTCATACGACATATTGCGATATCACATTATATACATGCATTTTTTGTTCCAATGTACTTAGACCTTGTTTATCCACTTAAACCGTTAGTATATGATATAAGAAGACTATGTGCACCGGTTTTTTATTTTTTGAATTTTTTTTGAATTTTTTGTGCATATTTGTATTTTGGTCAAACCCTAGGTTTGACCAACATTTAAACACATTTAAAACATAAAAATGAAAAACTAAGCCTGGATCCTTCTTACTCACATCAAAATGAAGCTTTGGGGAGGTTTTTGAAATTTTCATGTTACAAACCCATAACCACTCCTCTTCACCCTTGACTTCGTACGATAGAGTTCGAGATATCACCTTAGATACATCAAATTTGCGTTTCAATATATCTATACCTCATCTATCAACTGTAATCGTTAGTATATGACATAATAAGACTATGCGTGCAGGTTTTTCATTTTTTGGATTTTTTTTGAATTTGTTATGATTATTTTGAGTTTGGTCAAACCTAACATTTGACCAACGTTTAAACATTTTTGGCAAAGTGAAATGAATAACTAAGCCCGGACCCTTGTTCCTCACTAAAATATGAAGCTACTGAAGATTTCAAATTTTGAAATATAACGTTGACTACACTTCAAAACGCGCTAACCCTGTTGACCAACCTCGACCGTTCATCTAACAGCGTGGCGCAACCCGGTCCGTGCGATCTGTTCTTCTAGAAGGTGAGCTCATTGACTGGGAACCGATCCGTGGGATCCTTTCGTTTGCAACGGCGCCCGTTCATCTGTGCTACGTGGCTTAACTCTGGCCGTCCGATATCGTCTTCTAGAAGGTGAGCTCACTGGCTGGGAACCGATCTGTGGGAGAGCTGGCTAGCCTGCCTCATTGGCTGGTAACCCATGCACTCGTCGGACCGTTGTTTTAAGCCGTCGTGGACGTACGCATGCATGCGCCGGCCCGCGCTCACCAGCTATGGCCGCCCTCCCCCATGCATGCACGCGCGCAGCGACGCTCGATGCAGAGCAAAAGCAGGCACTGCATGCATACGTCGCAGCTCAGCCATTATATGCACAGACGCGCGTGCGTTCACGGGAAGGATAAAACGAACGGGAAGGACACAAAAGCACGGCCGCCGAAGCCCACGCCGCTCCCAACGTAGCCCGATGGCTATTTCAAAGCTCTGACTTTTGGCGTGGTACAAGCTAAGTGGATAAACGGGGGAGGTGCCCGCCGTCCGTCCCCGTCCTCACATTGAAGTAGCTACGCGTGCTTCACACTTATGGCGCTCGTTCACTACGCAGACACCGCTATAAAAAGTACGGGCACCCCATCTCCATCTCCACCCCGCAGTGCATCCCATTCTCTTCTCCAAAGCCCGCACCTCTACCGCCGTAACCCTCCACCGCCCATCCACCATGCAGTTCACTGGTCCTACCTTCCACCGTCTTGCCATCAGCGAGGAGCTGCGCTATCCCCCGGGCAGGATGGTGGAGAATACCTTGAGGTGCTGGGCCATCTCTAGGTGGAGGGGGCCTGTCGATTTCGCCAAGTTCTTCCTCAGGTCCTGCTTCACGCACCTTCCCGCGGGAACCCCGCCCATGTTCTACCTCCAGGAGGTCCGTATGGGAGGCAGCGGGATCCAGGTCACCTTCACCAACCCCTACGATGCCTACCATCTCCTCGGCAAAGCCTTTTGGTGCGGCTGTGAGTTCATCTGCTTCACCATGTGCAACATCTTCACCCAGTGGGACTGCATCTTCCCAACCGCCAACCACATGCACTGCCTCCCCTACATCTTCCCCGACGACGACGAGGAGTGAAGGGGATCTGCAGCTCGAGCCCTAGATTTCATGTTGCATCTTGAAGAGCTCGAGGAGTGAAGGGGTAGGGCACGGCTTGCCAATTTCATGTTGCATGTTGCATCTTCGGTAGCTTTCTACATGTTTTTAGTTTAATCTATGTCATCGATCGAGTCGTTATTCGTCGAGTCAGGTCCTATGTAGTCTATGCCTTATGTAGTGTTATGTCCTATGTAATGCTATGCCCGCCCTATGTAATGCTATGCCCTATGTATGCTATTTATGCTATACAATGTTTGAGTCTTTATCAAAAAATGTATTCGTCTAGTGAATGCTATGGCAAAAAAACATATTTCTTTGCCAATATCTTCCACAACCATCAATAAAAATATATCACTTTATTACTTTGCTAATATCTAAAAAATGTTTCAATCCAAACTAGAATAAATGGGAAAAAAATATATTTCTTTTAGTACACACCAAAACTTGACACATACTCACATCCTACACTTTGAGCTAAGTACAAACGTTTATTTTAACTTGACACATCATTTTTTGTGAGCACTACACCTACCAGTACATTTCTTTTTCATCCGACAAAATTTGAGCCAACACAACAAAGTTTAAGCCAATACAACAAGCATTGAGCCAACACAACCAAAATTTGAGCCAAAAAATTCTTAGCCAAAACTACACAATAATATTTCATTTAGCCAACACGACACACCAGAATTTGAGCCAAAAAATTTGAGCCAACAAAACCTATTTTATATCGCCAACACGACACACCAAAATTTGAGCAAACACAACAAATTTGAGCCAAACAAAACGAAATTTGAGCCAAACACCCATTTTCTTGGTCGAAAATAACATTTACGCAACATTCCAACACGTCTAATAATGTTTTAGCCGACAATAACGTGTCAAAATCTTTCATCCACAAACTGAACCCTTCACGCCTTATTTGCCAACACGAACCTTTTTTCCTTACTCATTTATAAAAGCAGTACTCACTGATTGGCCCAGCAACAGGCCCAACAATCGGCCCATGAACTGGTCGATTTTAGTATTTTCTGAAACGCCTAACTGAAACTGTTCGAGGTGTTAACTGAACCTCATCGAGTTTGTCTTCCACTGAATTCATACGTTCTCGATTTTGACTGGAAGCATTCGGAGATAATTAATTCAAATTCATAACAGAGTTCATCTTACAAAGGCCACGCCCTGTTACAAACAATATCCTACATCGGAAGCTCGCGCAATCCACAACTCCTAAATTGAAATGGCTAAACCGAACGCCATAGAAACATCAAATATATGGCAATGATGCACACATAAAATGCTCCTGCAATCATGTTTGACTGCTTCTTCAATTCCACAATCTGGCTCAACAGCTTGTTCAATTTCTGCAACTCCCCATTCACCTCCAATGGCCCAATGCCTCTGTTTGAGATCTCCTCCTCCACAGCAGATGCCCCAGCAGATGAGATGGGAGCCTGGATTGGGGGCAGCACTTCAACTATAAGCCCTCGATCCCGAATGTACTTATCCATCCACTCAAAATGGCCACATTCTTCCAAATCCTAAAAAGGGGAACGCAAACCCTAATTCCCAAATCCAAAGTGTAAAATCAAAATCAAGACAAATCGAGACAAATCAGGACAAATACTACTTTCCCATCCTTCCCTTGACGTGGCTTGCTCTCGCACTTGACAAATTCCCAGCCGACGTTGCCCCTCGCCGAGCGCACACATGTCAACCGCTTCAGTGGATCGAGGCGAGGGTAGTCCGGGCATCTAGTCATCGGGACTTCTCCATAACGCGGCCAGGACTTCACGGAGCCAGAAATGGAGCTGGACATCCCTCGCCGCCGCCGCCGCCGCCGCGGACCGTTGCCGGAGATGAGGAAGAAGAAGGTGCGCGGGGAAGAACGGGAAGAACAGAGGAAGAACAGGGGAACGGCGATGTCGGGGCCATGGGAGCGGGGGCTGAGTCTGTTTCTTTCTAAATAGATAAGGCTGACCTGGATAAGTGGTGGGTCCCAGTCTGAGGTGGCGCGCAGTGGGTCCCGCATAGCAACGGTCGACTGGTGGGTCCCGCATTCAGCCTAATCCAACTACGTTAACGGCTAGCATTCGGTTTAAATGAGTAAAAGAGCCGTATCGGGCCGTGGCTATTTGGGCCGTTCCATATGTCGCATCTGAGCTATTTTATCGAAAAACGTCATTTTCCAGCGAATAGCGAGGAAAAACATCGTCGCTGAGCTATTCGCCCAGAGATGGCAGACAAGCTGAAGCTTTGCCAATTGCCAGCACATCTCCAAGATCCTGCCGAGGCCTATGTAACTGGATTCATAGAACTTGGCTAGTGGAGGCAGGCGCATCCACCCTCAGGTCTAATGACCCCCTACCCCGTACCGACATATCCAGAACAGAAGAGGATCCCCCAACCTCCTACCTTGACTCTGGATTCTGCGATCATCTCGCCCTGCGTTTGATGCACTGATGAATTCTGTACAAAAGTCTTTTCTCTGTTGCTGCCTCTGAAGACAGTAGTTTATTTCCCTTTTTCAGTTTGCCTGTAGGGCTCTTTTTGCTACCTCTCGCGTCATGCTTGCATAATCAAGACGATGTTTCAAACCTGTTTACAGGGTTTCATTTCAATGAATGGAACCAGGGATGAGGTCCTTGTTGCTCTAAGAAAAATTTGCTTTTATAGTATGAACCGGAAGTGCAACACAATGCGAAGATCGCTTCAGTGAGATTTATCCTTTACTGTTTTGTGAAGTCTAGACCTGTATAGCAGGCAAACTAACATGTATTGTGCTTGGTTACGTTATCGCAATGGAACCGAGTAGAGCGTCCGATATCTTCTCGCTCACTGGAAGGACCACTGTATCTCCTCCAGAGTCCTCCCCTTGGTCTCGGGCACCCAGAGGATGACGAACACAAGGGTGAACGCGCTCACAACCATGTAGGATGCGAAAGTCCCTGCAGAGATTGTTCAAAGACATGTAACTTGGATCAGGTTTGATGGTTCAAGAACCCTTGGTCAGGCAAGAGGAAGGCAGAAGTACGGACCTCCAGCACTCCAGCTGAGCAGCAAGTTTGCTGTCATTGTGACACCGAAGGATGTGAGCATGTTGGCAAGTGTTGCGAAGCTCCCCGCGAAACTCTTGATGCCAACCGGAAGGATCTGAAAACATTCAAAGGTATTACTGTAAAATTCAGAGTACTTACACTTGTTCCTAGTGGTGAAATTTAAAGTTAGTACTGTAAAAAAAATGTTATTCTATGACATGCATGTGCCGACATCATATTATGGGCTATGATGCTAGCAACTCTTACCTCAGACATTATGAGCCACGGAATGGCACCCATGCCAAAGGAAAAGGCAATGATGTAAGCCTGAAGGAAATGTCCAAGTTAAGACTTTTGGCGTAGGTTCCACATATGACATGTGACTGACGAAATAATCTAAGTGACAGACATACCACAAGAGCCACCAAGGACACCATGCTTAAGATGTAGTCCGAGTGAGGATCATGTGATAAATTATCCTGAAACCAATAATCAACACAAATAATGGTTTTTTACATGAACAAACAATATGTTAATAACGATCGAGTTGCTTGACTGAAGAGACCCGGTAAAAATATAATGTTGCTGCTCAAGATATTCAGAAACCATGTAGTAGAATTTTCGAAATTGTGCAATACATGTTCCTTTTATGAGTATCAAAAGCTAAGAGACCTGAATATACCTTGAGGAAAAATGCAACAGCAACTGCAAGAAGGCTTAGGGTCGTCCCGGCAGTAGAGATCTGAAATTCGAAGTGAGAAATGTGTTACAGTGCTGACATGCAGCTTACAAACAAACTAGTGGTTTCACGGGGAATGAGGAAGCTACAATAAGGAGGATCCGTCGGCCAGCTTTATCTAGTAAAGAAGTTGTAACTCCAGTGGCGAGGACCTAATTAAGGTGAAGTTGTTAGCGAGAAAAGATCGATCCTTCCTTAGAGCATACCCAAATGACAGCCAAAGGAGTTCCCTACCTGAATAGCTCCAAGTGCACATGTGGCCAAGTCACTGTTTGTGAACCCTAAAGAACTTTGCATGTCAAATTTACAAGCCAATATTGACTGCAATATTACTACTGTACTTAACCCGCAAAAAAGGAGAATCACTGTTGTACTTGAAAATAGAATGAAACTTACAAGTACTTACGAGCTACTACAGAATAGGGATTCTACCAAAGATAAATGCGCCTAGAACTTACTATGCATAAACAAAAACACCTCAAATGAAAAATACTGCACAAGTCACCTGCAGCTTTGAAGATTCTACTTGCATAGAACAGTATACCATTTATCCCACACAGATTTTGAAGTACTAGAAGGCCAGTTCCTATCTGCCAACATGTAACATAATTACCATTTACAAAATTTTCTGATTTTGATACAAAATGGACTAAAAGGATGAAAAAGGGCGCAGAAGTTACTAATAATGGAGTCCGGTACTTCTTCTGATTTAACTCTTGAAAACGGACCGTGGCCTTTTTGTTTGCTGATGCTACTGCTCTCTGCACAAAGCAGTCAAAAGTTCAAAAAGTTATACTTCTTTTTTTGCAGTGAAACTAAAAGTTATACTTATAGAAGAATGAGGTACATATACATATTTGTCCAATGTTAAATTATACCAAACTGAAAATACTCCAGAAGGGTTTCCAAGTAAATAGGGGGAAAAGAGTGGAAGTTCATGCCTTTATATCAGCCACTTCCACTGAGATGTCGGTCTCAAAACCCCTCAAAACTTGTAGAGAAGTCTCAAAATCATCCATCAAGTTCATCTTTGCCTGTAGACAGATGCATAAAAAATGTCATTATAGGTTTCAGAGTGATGCACTACTTCATATAGAAATTGACCATATACGCACCAGCCATCTTGGAGATTCTGGAATGAAGAACAGACCAGGTATTAACAATGTACAAGGCAAGGTTCCTAAAAGAATGGATGTCGGAGATTCACATCAGAAAGAGTTGCTAGAAATTAACTGAAAATACTCACAAAAAGAAAGAAATTACTGCAAACAAGTAGCAGCAAGAACAAACTTTAGTACTAATATGTTTGGTATTTTTTTGCATCGGAAGCATACCTAGTACAGCAAGCAATCTCCAGGGAACAAACATGCCTAGCAGATAGGCCAAGAAGATACCCATGGTGACTGACAACTATGTAATGAACAATTTCAGAGTGAGCTTGACATAAACAATCCATGCATTGTCTCGCGAAAGATGAGATGCTTTTGACTGGTGAGAATAGGCACACCTGGTTCACGGAGCCAAGGGCTCCTCTTGTGTTCTGAGGAGATATCTCTGCTATGTAAACAGGCACCTGGTACAATAGATATTGCATAATTCAGAAAAAAAGAGTTAGTACTCAAATTCTTAGAGCACAAAGCTACAAACATTCTACGCACAAAATCAGCATGGAGCGAAGATAGTTCATACGAACCACGTATGATATGACACCAACACCGAATCCTTCGAGCAGCCGTCCCAAATAGAGAAATGAGGAGTCCTGCAAATTAAACATCGACCGGCAAGCATGAAGCTCCTATGGTTAGAAGAATTAAAAGGCAAAACGTAAATAGGCTTAGTAAATATGTGGCGCGTGTCATACTTTCGCGAAGGAGATTGCAAGCCAGCCAATGATGTTGGGAATCGCCGCGATCATCAAGGACTGGAAATTCAGTTAGCAAGCACATCAGAGTAAAAGAGTAGAGCTTCAGTGCAGCTAACTTGTTGATCTGTCACAAGCACAACCACCTAACTACTCCATTTGGTCCTCTAAAAGTGGTACTTTTGGACATCGGCACCGTGTTTAAGCTACAACCCTGTCCACTAATTTCTACTGGTCAGGCTCTCAGCTACACCCCCTATCTGAGCTGTTAATAGGTGCATCAAGATCCGTGCTGGCCTGATTTTTGCCCTCTCAAACAACTTTTCTTTTTTGTATCTCTCAATCTATACAACTTTTGAATCTAAAACTTTCCAGTTCACTGAAATGTTTGAGATAGAATTTGGGAAAAATATTTCTGAATTTTTATGACATTTTATATATACTTTTTTAGACAAATTTTGTTGAATTTTAAATATTTGAAAATTTTAAAGATCACAAAAAAATTACGAATTATTTTTCCCACAATCTAGTTGCAATACTACAGTGACCTAAAAAAATTAAGTCTATATGTTTTATAGTTTAGGAGATAAAAAAAGACAAATCCCAAAAAGTAAGAGGGTGCAGGTGTCATGGTGCTCAGCCAAGTTTTTTCCTTGTTCAATATATAAATTTGGGAGGTCCGAGACAAAGATCGACCCCCGTAATTCGATCTAGTTCCAGTGGAGTAACATTTTCTGCTAATTAATAACTGCACGAGGGAGATAATAGTCAAAATTCCTCACCCCTTTCCGGCCAATGTACTCGGCCATCTGCCCGCTGGCGATCGCCCCGACCATGGCGCCGACGTTGGAAAGCGAGCCGAACGCCGAGAACTGCAGCTAGGTAACACTTCAGGCAATGGAGCAGAGGGGAAAACAGAGCAAGCATGGAGAGGTTGCAGATCATGCAAGGGACCTGGGAGATGGAGAGGCCAAGGTCGCGGATCATGGCGTCCTGGGTCGGGGAGGAGAAGCCGCAGGTGAAGCCGAACTGGATGGGCCCCAGCGCGACGATGAGCGTGCAGAGGAGCGCGGAGACGTGGGACTCGCGCAGCACGGCCATGGAGGAGGCCCCCGCCGACTGCCGCCACGACGACCCCATCATCCTGTACCAGCTCCCCGTGTTCTTGAGCAGCAGCGGCTTGCTCGTCGACCCGCCCCCCTCATGGTCGCTGCCGCCGCTCTCATCGCCGCCGCCGTTGTTCATCGCGCCGCCCGCCGAGCTTGGCTAGGCAAGGCAGCTGGCTCCCACTGCCAGACGCCTTTGCGAGTTGCGACACGACAAGATCGGAGAAAGAGCGGAAGCGGGGCCAGCGGGGAGAAGACGAGGTTGTCCTGTGGCCCGCCCGTCGGTGGGTAGCTTTGCGGACGCTCCCTGAGCTGGACGACAGGGTCGCCGTGACGCCGTCGCCATTTTTGTAAGGAGCCGACATAAATAAATCGGCAAGATTTGTCTTCTCTCGCCATACGAGGAAATCCAGCTCTTGAAAAGTACATGGACCGTGTCCGTCGTGATCGCGTCCGGACACAGGTTGCGTGTCCACTAGACTAGTGCGGTATACATCGAGGAGGAAGAGTCATCGCAAGAAACAAAATACACCAAGAGGCCATGTTCCGTCGAGCTAAATTAATGCCGAGCCACTCAGGAGCGATTACACGTAAATAACTTAACCCAAATACTCGTATGGTTTCCTAATTACTTTGTGTGTACACACGCCGACCTTTTACTTGAACGTCCCGGCTTGCTGTTGAGCGATTTGGCGAGGTCTTCGGCTTTTAGATGATGTGCGTTGATGTGAGGCCAGGGCAATGGACTTTATTCATGGTCATCTCCTTTATCGGTCATATAGGTATAGCGAGTGTTGCTAAGATGGTGGGTTTAGATATTTGATCTTTGTTGTAATCTTGTAAGGCCTTGGTATTTTTTCTAATAAAAAAAGTTATGTGCATCCTTTAGATGCAGAGGCTGGGGGTAATCCCTCCATTTTAAAAAATGACGACCTTTTACTGTAAAAGTTTTACATGCTCATTGCACATCTTAAGAATATAGTTTGCACGTAGAACAATAATTTTGTGGAAGGAGAAAAATAATGTTGCGACGCTCAGATTTTTAATCACACAATATACTAATCTTGCGCTAGAGATGTTGGTGTTACTTGTTGCGTCGTCATCTTTCAATGGTGTCCGGAACCAAGGACACGAAATTTAGCCGTCCCTTGACCAAGACCTAGCCGAAGAATTAAGCATGACGAGAGAGTTCTTGTTACAGCACCAAGGTTTTGGCTCTCGGTAGAAGAAAAAAATCCTGAGGGGGCTAGGATTTCTAGTGATGCGGTTACCCAAAAATCACGACCGCTTACCAGATGCATTTGAAATCAAAAATTGATTTCCTATTCCTCGGTATGAACATTTACTGGCTTTTGTCGTTAAAATTCCAAATTTTAGAATTTTAGAATTTTTTGCTTCATATGACTAGTTATAGGGGGTGATCGGGAAATCTGGTTACCAGATGGTATCCAAATTTTCCGACCATTAACCAAAACCATGTGTAGCAACATGAACGGATCGTATGGGCACCTAGAGGGGGGGGTGAATAGGTGCTACTCAAATTTTAATTCTTTTTCAATTTAGGCTTGACACAAAAGGTAAATTCTCTAGATATGCAACTAAGGTGAATTTACCTATATGACAACTAGCAAGCTAAGCAAGATACAAGTAGTAAAGGCAATAAAGGATAGAGGTAACCGAGAGTGGAGCACACGGAGACACGGATGTAATTCCCGTAGTTCCTTTCTTTTTAGGGGAAGTATGTCTACGTTGGAGGGGTGTGGTTGCCACAAAGGCCTAACCAACGCCACAAAGGCCCACCCTATTCTCTGGTGCAAGCTTCCGCCACAAAGGCCTAGCTCACTTTCCACTAAGGGATTCCTCAAGGCGGAATCTGCCTTTACAAAACTTGGGGCACAACTCCACAACTGAATTGGAGGCTCCCAAGCACCACAAAGCAATCAATCAACAAGTATCAAGATATCAATCACACAAATCAAGGTCAAGGGACACAAGGGAACCCAGGACACAAGGGGCCCTCAAGCAAATTAGAGGGGAAATCAAATCGCTTCGGTGAGGATGTAGATCAAGGCCTTCTCCTTCGATTCTCCAAAGATCAAGAGCTTTGGTGGGTTGAGGGAGGAGATCTTGTGGATTTGGTGGCTCCAAATGGGGTGTTCTTCTTGTGCAGGACAAGCAGCTTGAGGTTGAAGAAGGGGAGGGGTATTTATAGCCCCTCCCAAAATGTAGCCGTTGCTGAGTTGGAGGGGCGGATTATCCGGCCAAAGTATGGCCGGATTATCCGGCTGGCCGGATTATCCGGCCCCCCTGGCCGGAATATTCGGCCCCTTTACTGGATGACACCGACTCAGGTCCTTAGCCAAATTCTGAGGTCGTCGAAAAAAGGGGGGCGGATTATTCGGCCCCTGGCCGGAATATCCGACCCTATTACTGCATGACGCCGACCAAAGTCCTTAGCAGTTTTTGAGCTCTCGCGGGGGGGGCGGATTATCCGGCCCCCTGGCCGGAATATCCGGCCCCATATCTGGTTGACGCCGAGCAAAAGACTTAGCCGTTTTTCGACCTCTCGCCGGAGGGGGCGGATTATCCGGCCCCTAGCCGGATAATCCGGCCTGGAACAGGGAGACACCATTCCAATGACTTAGCCAATTCTTGAGCAGCAAAATCTGCACCACTTAACACACACTTAAAATTCCTAATGTTGTTATCTAACACACAAAACATGAGGGATACAAAGTATGCACTTTCAATCTCCCCCTTTTTGGTGTTAGATGACAACACTAGGATTTGCAATAGAGATCGAATATTTCAAACACCAAATATTTGAGCAAGAAATAAAGCTCCCCCTAAATGTGTGCATCTACACAAATGAGTTTGTAGGAGGCATACCTTTTCATGGATAACTCAATCAATATGGAATTCCGAATATGATAATGACGAGAAACCGAACAATAATTCCATAGCCATCTCACACATATACCATGAGCTCACAAACATAAGTGAACAAACATAATGTTCCACACGGCACATATAAAACATATAACATAGTCTCATACACACCATAGTAGCAAATAAACTACACGAAGTTCCAAACTTAAGACAAGTAAAATAAGAAGAAACACAAGCGCCAACGGAATGATAAACGCGCAAGCTTGTGTTCCCACCCATGCAAATCCCATGAGACTCCTAATAGAACTACTTCTCCCCCTTTGGCATCAAGACACCAAAAAGGGAGAAGAGCGATGCTACATGCCCCGAGGAATCAATCCTCCCAATCACCGATGTCGTCGGAGTCCTTAGCATAATCATCTCCGCCATCACCATCATCTCCTTCAGCATCTTCATCACCTCCAGCATCTTCATCCTCCATGTCCTCCTCAGCCTCTGGATGAGTATCTCCTGTGGAAGCATCTGGAGCACCAAAGAGATGCTTCTGCATATCAACCCAGTTGTAGCGATCGGTGTTCCAAGCTTCATAGGACGTAGGAGCAGTAGGAGTGGGATCGGCGGTCTGAGCACCACTGAGACGGTGAAGGATCAGCTGCTGAGTGTCCTGAATGTTCTTCCTCTCAACATAGGCCCGGTAGTTCTCATGATGGATCTCAACCTTCATGCATAGAACGTTCCTCTCAAACTAGCTGAGCTTCCTCACTTTCCTAGACATAGCAGATGCAGCAGCCCTCTGATCACGAGTAGAAGCACTCGACCTCGCATCAGCCATGAAGGTGCTAGGGTATGCAACTGATGGAGCAGTAGTCTTCTTCTTCTTGACATACATCTTCTTGACTAGGTGATCCAAACAGTCATCATGGATATCATAATCTCCAAGGGCATTCTTGATTAGGAGCATGATATAGGGAGCATAGGGCACGGTGTTCCTCTGAACGATAGCATCCTTAATCTCATAGAAGATGAAATCCATCACATCAAGAGTAAAATCCTCATCCAGGTCAGTCGAAGTGGCACACTCATGAGCAAGAGAGAGAAGGTCAACAAGCGAGGTCCGAATGGCATCATTGTTACCACCACTAGGAGCAATGTTCTCTCTAAAAATACGGACAAGCTGATCATAAAGAGGATGTAGGCCATTGATGAAGCCCACAACACCTGTGGAGTCATAGAGGTCATAGAGCTTGTCCTTGTCAGGCTTTGTCCCCGAATTGTGAACACGGCGACCCACTGGAGTCTCTCCATTATACGCATACCCCAAGAGAGAGGCAAACGTGGAGAAGTCTGATGTACACTCATGCTCGCCGGTCATACACTTCATAGACTTCTGAGCATTGGGCAAGATCACAAGAGTAGCAAAGAACTGCTTGATGAGACCGGGGTTATAGTTGCACTGAATGGTAGCCAATCCCATCAATCCCATCTTCTCAACCACAGAAACTGCTTTAGCAAAATAGGTCTTGCTGCGGAGATGATCAAAGTCAATAGGATGCATCGGTCGACATGGATACTTGAGAGGCTCATAGACATCACGGAAAATGCCCCACTGCTCTTCATTCCAGAAACCACGGTCCTCAATGTCTTCATCTCTAGGTGTGGCGTACCAATTGCTCCGCCGCACGAGAATGTACTCGGCCTCTGGCATGGTCTTGTAGTTGATACGTGGTGCTTGTGTTGCCTTGCCTTTGCGACGACGGGCTTGAGCCTTGGCAGCCTTTTCTTTCTCAGCTTTCCTAGCAGCCTCCCTCTTTTGCTGACGGATTGCAACCTCATCAACTAGGACTCCTTCCTCATTCCGAATCAACCGGCGCTTGCGCTTTGGCAAACTCGAATCACCTGTGAAGTAGAGAGGCATGGATAGCATGGGGGTAAGCATATGCACACGAGTTACTGAAAAAGGATCAAGAATCATGTAGTATTAAAGCACAATCTTCACCCGATGAATCAACTTGATAGCAGCAAGGTAAAAAAAACTGGAAGTGCCAGGCCAGATTATCCGGGCAGGGGGGCGGATAATCCGGCCCCCTCGAAAAAAAATTCTACACATGCTACAGCACACAAATTGGTAGATCGGGAGAAAACAACATACTACAAGATTCATGATGACAGGAATTGAACAAAGAGAGGGCCAAACACCAAGAATATGCATAGGTAAAAACAACCCTAGGGTTAGGAAAATACCCGCATCCATTGCAAAAACGGCTTGGTGAAAGCCCTCCCAAGGTGGAGGAGAGCAACCTCCGGCAAAATCCGGCCAAGGGGATGGCCGGAGCTCCGACGGCGGAGAGGCGGCGGCGGCAGAGGAGACCAGGGGGTTAGGGTTGGAACTGCCTGGAGGCACCCCGACCCGCCCCCTTTTATACCTGGCTATCACTCCGGCCGGATTATCCGGCCTGGGGGGCGGATAATCCGGCCCCCCCGGATATTCCGCCCAGGGGGGCGGATATTCCGGCTTGGGAGCCAAAAAACTGAACAACTCGAAATTTTCAAAAACTAATGTTGTTTTGATGAAAAATTTGAACTCGTGTGCAAAGATTAGATGTCTTGAGATAGGATGGCTTAGGTGAGAGAGCAAACATGGAGTGGTTCTCGGCACTTGGCATTGCAAGAGCAAATCAATGAAAAAAACCAATGCAAGTGCCTTCCCATATCAAAATAAGAAACACCACCAAGAAAGAACACCAAGACTTCAAATAAGATATGCAAGGAATCAACTCTTCTAAAAGAAGAGGTCGGTGGCCGAAGCCACCATGTTTGAGTGTTATGGCATTGGACCGCGAAGATGTATCTTGGATCCATAACCACTACTCGTCATTGAAGCTCATATATCACAAACATGATATTAAGAGAATGATATGATTACTATTGGCATTATGGGTGGAGGGATAGCCCAATTGATTAGGACCGCACTCCCCCTATCTCCATGCCCACACCTAAACCAAACAAGCATTGAAATATAGGTGTATTTGCAAGATGCTCAAGCCACACTCCTTGAATCAATGATATTTAGCTCATTCCTCAAATATCCAAATCTTGCTTCATCAAGAGGCTTCGTGAATATATCGGCAAGTTGATCCTTGGTGCTAACATATGCAAGCTCAATATCACCACGGGCAACATGATCTCTAATGAAATGATTCTGAATCTCAATATGCTTGGTTCTTGAATGTTGCACCGGATTATAGGCGATCTTGATAGCACTCTCATTGTCACATAAAAGAGGCACTTTGTCACAATTGACACCATATTCCTTTAAAGTTTGCCTCATCCATAACAATTGAGTGCATCCACTTGTGGCGGCAATGTATTCGGCTTCGGCGGTGGAGAGAGATATACAATTTTGCTTCTTAGAAGACCAACACACCAAAGACCTACCAAGAAATTGGCAAGCTCCGGAGGTTGATTTCCTATCATCCTTGTCACCGGCCCAATCCGAATCCGTGAAGCCACAAAGAGAGAAATCCGAGCCTTTGGGATACCAAAGCCCATAAGTTGGGGTATGAACCAAATATCGAAAGATCCTCTTAACCGCCATAAGGTGGCTTTCTTTAGGAGCGGCTTGATACCTTGCACACACACCTACACTCAACACAATATCGGGTCTAGATGCACAAAGGTAAAGCAACGAACCGATCATAGAACGGTATACCTTTTGATCCACGTTTTTACCATTGGGATCTAGATCAAGATGACATTTAGTGGCCATTGGTGTGGCGGCCCCATTTAGTTCCTTCATCTTGAACCTCTTGAGCATGTCTTGGACATATTTGGCTTGATTAATGAAAGTCCCTTCTTTCAATTGCTTGATTTCAAAACCAAGAAAGAACTTCATTTCGCCCATCATAGACATCTCGAACCTATCGGTCATAAGCTTTGAGAATTCATCATTAAAAGCTTTGTTAGTAGAGCCAAAAATAATATCATCAACATATAGTTGGCATATGAAAAGCTCCCCATTGACCCTCTTAGTAAAAAGAGTGGGGTCGATTTGCCCAACTTCAAACCCACGGTCTAACAACAACTCCCTAAGGTGCTCGTACCACGCATGTGGGGCTTGTTTAAGGCCATAGAGTTCCTTATGGAGTTTGTAGACATGGTTCAGGAAGTTGAGATCCTCAAACCCCGGGGGTTGCTTAACATACACTTCCTCTTTCAATGGACCATTTAGAAAAGCACTTTTAACATCCATTTGTTGCAACTTAAAATTATGATGAGTGGCATATACAAGAAGGATACGAATGGACTCAAGGCGAGCCACGGGAGCATAAGTCTCTCCAAAGTCAATTCCTTCAACTTGGGAGAAACCTTGAGCCACCAATCTTGCCTTGTTCCTCACAACAATCCCATGCTCATCTTGCTTGTTCTTGAATATCTACTTTGTGCCAATTACATTCTGGCACTCCTTCGGCTTCTCCACTAACACCCAAACATTATTGCGCTTGAAGTTGTTGAGTTCTTCATGCATAGCATCCAACCAATCCGGATCTTCAAGGGCTTCAAATACTTTCTTGGGTTCAACCATGGAGATATAAGCATGATGATTGCTAAATTGTGTCAATTGACGCCGGGTTGACACTTTGCTCCTTAAATCTCCAATAACCCTCTCAAGAGTATGACCTTTAAGTTCCAAGTCCCTTTCAACTCTTCTCTTGCGACGGGCTTTGATCTCCTCATTTGACGATGGAGGAATCACTTGATCATCTTGATCATTTTGGTCCCCGTCTTGACCATCAACTTGACCTTGATCATCATTATGCACATCATTGCTCTCTTCATGAGTAGGTTGATCTTGGTCTTGTGAAGAATTAGGGGCGGTTGAAATAACCGGAGAGGATGGGGGTGCCCCTTCTTCTTCATGAAGGTCCTTGTCTTGTTCTTCGGTTGGTGCATTAGTTGCTTCTTTGGGAGAGGCTTGTTGAGCTTGTGAAGATGAGGGCTCCACTTGAGTAGAGCATAGTCCTTCTCAGTCTGCCACAAGGTGTCCCTCAATGGGGCGGAAAAATCCCACGCCCATTCTTCTTATGGCATCTTGAGGAATTTCAATATCTACATCACAAGCAACAACATCTCGCCCCCCTTGGGAGCTATCATTTTCTTCGAATACCACACTACAAGATTCTTCAACACGTCTGGTGGACTTGTTGAAGACTCTATAAGTGTGGGATTCGGCACCATAACCAACAAAAATACCTTCTATTGCTTTCAGATCAAATTTACCTAAACGAACTCATTTTCTTTGAAAGAAACACTTACACCCGAAAACCCGATAGTAGGAGATGTTGGGCTTGCTTCCGGTGAGTATTTCATATGGAGTCTTATTTAAGCCTTTGCGGAGGAAGAGCCGGTTCGAAGAGTGGCACGCCATAGAGATAGCTTCGGCCCAAAAGTTGTATGGAGACTTAAACTCCGCCAACATGGACCTAGCCATATCCATAAGAGTCCGGTTCTTCCTCTCGGCTACACCATTTTGTTGAGGGGTGTATGCAGCGGAATATTGATGATGAATCCCCTCATCACTAAGAAATCCATTTAAGGTGTAGTTCTTGAACTCAGTGCCATTGTCATTTCTTATTGCCAAAATAGTTTGCCCATGTTGACGTTCAACTTCTTTGGCAAAGTCGATGACGGTTTGTTGAGTCTCACTCTTGTGCTTGAAGAAATAGACCCAAGTGTATCTTGAATAGTCATCAACAATCACTAAACAATATTTCTTCCCACCAAGACTTGCATGAGAGGGAGGACCAAAGAGATCCACATGAAGGAGCTCCAAGATCCTCTTGGAAGAAATGATAGTCTTGCTTGGATGGGGAGAGTCATGCATTTTTCCTAGAACGCAAGCCCTGCAAACACGATCTTTGGCAAAAGAAACATTCTCTTTTAGTCCGAGTATGTGGCCACCCTTGTGAAGACTTTGCAAAGTTCTCATATTGACATGGGCTAGTCGGCGATGCCAAAGCCAACCCACATCGGTCTTTCCGAATAAACACATTGCACTTGTAGTGGTTTTCCCCGAGAAGTCCACTACATACAAGTTGTTTTCAACGTGCCCAACAAAAGTGACCTTTAGAGACTTGCTCCACAAGAGTACCACAATATCATTATCAATGAAGACGGCAAAGCCCATCTTTCCAAGTGCACGAACTGAAAGTAAATTGTAACCAAGGGTCTCAACAAGCATGACGTCCACAAGGGAAATATCCGGTGCGACCACCACCTTGCCAAGACCCAATACCTTGGATTGTGACATATCTCCATAAGTGACGGTTATATTGTTGACGTTAGGCTTCATCTCCGTCATAATATTCTTGCTTCCGGTCATATGACTTGTGCATCCACTATCAAGCACCCATTTTGAACCACCGGAAGCATAGTCCTACAAGAGATCATTGCTTGGTTTTAGGTCCCCATTTCTCAATGGGTCCTCTTTTGTTAGTAACAAGGGTTTTTGGAACCCAAATAGACCAAGCAACATAACCATCATTTGGACCAACATATTTTGCATAAACATCACCATAATAATCACGAAATAAGACATAGTGAGGGTTAGCAATTCCCGCATGATCATCATGAGTGGCTTTGCCACCCACAATAGGATCCTTCTTTGCTTGTGCGGGCTTGGCCTTCTTTTTCTTGTTGTTGTTCTTCTTCTTCTTCTTTGAGACAAAGCCAATCCCCGTTTTATCACCAAATACCTTTTGCTTACTCAAAAGGTCATTCAAATTTTTCTCACCTATGGGAATGGAGGACTTGGCAAGCTCATCTTTCAACCTAGCATTTTCTTCAATAACATTTGCATTTTTACAAGTAGAAGTAGAAGAACTAGGCACATTATTCTTAGTCAATTGAATTTGAAGTTGTTCATGTGACTTGGTAAGAATAGAGTGTTCACTTTTCAAGGCCTTGTGAGCCTTGTCAAGATCTTCTAAATCCTTAACAAGTATATCATGACCAACACCAAATTCAACCTTTTCCTTTTTAAGCATTTTTACTTTAGCACAAGCATGGTCTCGCTCTTTAATGAGTTTGGAAACAACTTCATTATTAGATTCCTCAATGGAATCGAGCTTCTCTTTGAGAGTTGCTCGTTCCTCTTGCTCTTCTTCAAGAGACTCGGTTAGTGAGGCAATATCTTGAGCATATTCCTTTTCAAGCCTCATTTGTTCATCTAGTTTTTCAAGAGTTTTACCATATTGGCTCAATAGACGTTCAAAGTGTAGCTTGTGAACGCCATCTACACTAGACACATAATCATCAAAGGCAACAATTTCTTCCTTTACTCTAAGACTAGCAAGATCATTCAAGGGAGCATCATTTGTCTTAGAGGAGGAGAAAGATGTGGATGATACCTCGGAAGACTTGGCCATAAGGCACTTGACGTTCTTGACGAGAGAGTCCTCATTGGGGGATTCAAAGAGTGATGTGGAGGAAGTGGAGGTGGTTGCCATTGCGGCCATCTCACTAGTTGTGGTTTCTTCTTCATCACTCTCACTTGCGGAGTACTCTTCTTGAGTCAAGAACACAAACTTTGGTTGTTTCTTCTTTGGTCCACCCTTCTTCACAAATGGCTTCTTTGATGGTGACTTGGTCTTGCTTTTGAGGATGAGCTTTCCACCATGGTCTTCTCTCTTCTCATAAGGGCACTCGGCAACAAAGTGGAATCTATCATTGCAATTGTAGCATGTCCTCACCCTTTGACCATTGTTGTCATTCCTTTGATAGCCACTTGACTTGCTTCTTCTTTGATTGTCTTCTTTAGCCTTGTGTGGATCAACCCAAAAGGTTTTTCCATAGAAGGCCATGTGCTCATTGTACTCATGTCTTATGTCCTCGGGATACATCTCTAGCCTTGCTTCAATGCTTTCTTGAAGAGGAACCTCTTTCTCAACCACACTAGCTTTTAATGCAAGATTGGAGCTTCTTTGCATCCCTATGGCACGAGCACGAGCATCTTCCACATTTTGTGCGACAACCTTGTAGGCTTGAATCTCTTGCATCACTTGATTGGAGGTCATCTCATTGAAGTTGTGCTTGCCTTGAACACTCTTCATATCCGCGGGCTCATATGGAGTAAGAGCAAGAATGTACTTCATCTTGATCCACTCATCATCAATATGGTGAGCATCGAGATTCTTGAAGGTGGTAGCGATAGCCTTGAGTCTTCTATACATATCTTGATGGTCCTCACCATCCATCATGAAGAACCCCTCCGCTTGATTTGAGAAGGCCACATATCTTGTTTTCTTCATGCTCTCATTGCCAACAAAGACGTCGGAGAGTCCTTGCTAAGCTTCTTTGGCGGTGGAGAAGTGTTGGATGTGAGGCAAGTCCTTGGACCCAACGGCGACTTGAATCATGTGAAGAGCGGTAGCATTGAGTTGACTATCGACCGTCTCTCTTCTTGTCATGTTGTTGGGATCCACGGCCTTGAATCCTTCCTCAACGATCCTCCAAAGCTCGATGCAAGAACTGCGCATATGAGAGATCATTTGATATTGTCATTGACCAAAGTTTAATGCATCAAGCTTAGGTGGATCTCCTCTATTGTTAATATGAGGATAAGGAACCAGCGGGTCGGGTGAATACCAATGTGGGAATTCACCTTTCCCGTCGCCCTTGGTGGAAGACTTAGCATCGGTATTTTTGTCGGCACCCTCCACATCTACCGCCACATTCTCCACTTGTGGAGTAGTGGGTTTTTCCGGAGGTGGAGGAGCATTAGCAGTTTTAGCTTGCATGAGTTGCGCTATCATTTCACGCAACTCGCTTATTTGAGATGTCATGGAAGTCATGGATAATTCCAAAGATTTGAACTCACCCATGGAAACTTGACCCGAGCCCTCACTAGGTGGTGGATCCATACTCTTAGGCGGTTAAGCCCGAATTAAGAGCCGAGGCTCTGATACCAATTGAACGGATCGTATGGGCACCTAGAGGGGGGTGAATAGGTGCTACTCAAATTTTAATTCTTTTTCAATTTAGGCTTGACACAAAAGGTAAATTCTCTAGATATGCAACTAAGGTGAATTTACCTATATGACAACTAGCAAGCTAAGCAAGATACAAGTAGTAAAGGCAATAAAGGATAGAGGTAACCGAGAGTGGAGCACACGGAGACACGGATGTAATTCCCGTAGTTCCTTCCTTTTTAGGGGAAGTACGTCTACGTTGGAGGGGTGTGGTTGCCACAAAGGCCTAACCAACGCCACAAAGGCTCACCCTATTCTCCGGTTCAAGCTTCCGCCACAAAGGTCTAGCTCACTTTCCACTAAGGGATTCCTCAAGGCGGAATCGGCCTTTACAAAACTTGGGGCACAACTCCACAACTGAATTGGAGGCTCCCAAGCACCACAAAGCAATCAATAAACAAGTATCAAGATATCAATCACACAAATCAAGGTCAAGGGACACAAGGGAACCCAAGACACAAGGGGCCCTCAAGCAAATGAGAGGGGAAATCAAATCGCTTCGGTGAGGATGTAGATCAAGACCTTTTCCTTCGATTCTCCAAAGATCAAGAGCTTTGGTGGGTTGAGAGAGGAGATCTTGTGGATTTGGTGGCTCCAAATGGGGTGTTCTTCTTGTGCAGGACGAGCAGCTTGAGGTTGAAGAAGGGGAGGGGTATTTATAGCCCCTCCCAAAATGTAGTCGTTGCTGAGTTGGAGGGGCGAATTATCCGGCCAAAGTATGGCCGGATTATCCGGCCCCCCTGGCCGGAATATCCGGCCCCTTTACTGGATGACGCCGACTCAGGTCCTTAGCCAAATTCTGAGGTCGTCGAAAAAAGGGGGCGGATTATCCGGCCCCATTACTGCATGACGCCGACCAAAGTCCTTAGCAGTTTTTGAGCTCTCGCCGGGGGGGGGGGGATTATCCGCCCCCTGGCCGGAATGTCCGGCCCCATATCTGGTTGACGCCGAGCAAAAGACTTAGCCGTTTTTCGACCTCTCGCCGGAGGGGGCGGATTATCCGGCTAGAGCCTGGAACAGGGAGACACCATTCCAATGACTTAGCCAATTCTTGAGCAGTAAAATCTGCACCACTTAACACACACTTAAAATTCCTAATGTTGTTATCTAACACACAAAACATGAGGGATACAAAGTATGCACTTTCACAACACATGGGAATGACCGAAGTGAGTGTCCACCATTCAGCCCTGAATCCTCCACCAGCACGGAAGGTAGGGAATCAACAAGGTAGTTGATATCGAAGAGCACCAGCTAGCAGTGTTAGTGAAATCTATTGAAAGTTGAAGCCAATACGGGATACTAACGTGGAAAAGATACAAGGATACAAATGTTAATACAAAGATTAGTAGTCAAAAATTTACTGGATGGAGTAACAAAAAATCCAGGAGCTCTGAGGCTAGATCAACCCCTTATTCTATCGAAGCAAGCTAGAGTAACATATTCTGCTAATTAATAATTATGTGAGGGAGAATAGCTAAAATTCCTCACCCTTTTCTAGACCAATGTACCCAGGAAGTCACAACAACCGTTGAATTTCATTAACACTGGCATCGATGCATCAAAGTTATTCTTGGCGACTGAAGCCACTCCTTGCCAGGAAGCACCAATCTCCCACAACTCTCTTTCTCCTTCTAAGGATCTTCTTCGACTTCGGTGCGAGATCCATGGTTGATGTCGCCCCAAGTGTGGGATCCATTCACGGAGTGCCACACATCATGCTCAAGGATGCTTAAGTGGGGCAAGTAGGATAAGTGGGATCACAGTTTTACATTTGTACACTATACTTCAGATTATTATTTTCATTAGATAAGTGAGATACTCAATTTTAGATTTATTAAAAAGAAAAATAGAGTCTAGAGTCTGAAATAGAGATGTTAAATAGAGGCGACCTTCCAAAGGTTTCCTTCTAGCTTTTTTTAGGGTAAGGTTTGGAAGGTGCTATGCCCCGCCTGTTGCTAGACATTTCCAAAGATTTTCCAAAGGTCTCCGACTGGGCCGAGCCAGTTTGGCCCAAAATGTATGCATCTTTTTTTTTCTTTTTAAACAAATTTTAGATGTGCACAAATTCAATTAGAATGAAATTCAAATAAATTTCAGATGTGAACAAATTTTGAATTTGAACAAAATTTGAAATTTGAAACAAATTTCAATTGGAACAAATTTCGAATTTGAATGAATTTTGAATATGCACAAAATTTGAATCTAAACATATTTATAATTTTTACAAATTTATTATGTGAACAAATTTTGAATATTAACAAATTTTAAATTAGAACAAATTTCAAAAATTTATCAAAAATTGGTATTTGAAACTGAACAAATTTCAAAAGCAGAAAACAAAATTAAAAATTAAAGTTGGCCCAGCGAGTGAAGCGTGGCGGGCGGGACGGATTTCACTCCAGCAATGGACGGGAGTTAGGATTTCCGGAAGGTTTCCTTCTAGCTAGTTCAGAGCCCTTATTTTTTAGAAAAATAAAGTTTCATAGACGGCCCACCATTGATGGGCTGCCAAGGCCGACGCAAGTATACACTTTTTCTCTTCTTCTGCGCGTACGCCTCCACTCCACGGTCCACGCCGCCGTGGCGCCGTCCATCACCCAGCGCAATGCCCAAGACCAGGTCGGCGGCGACGCCCCGCCCCTGCGCCGCCGCCACCGCGACCGCCACAGCAAAGATCTCCTTCCGCTCCCGCAAAATCGTCAAGACGCCACCCGCCAAACCCCTCACCGTGCTCACTGTGCCGCCACCGGCGCCAATCGCTCCGGCGCTGCCCGCGCTGTCCGCCCCGGGCGAGCTCGCGGCCGCGCTCCGCCACCTCTCCGCCGTAGACCCACTCCTCTCCGCGGTCATCGCCTCCACCGACGCCCCCGCCTTCACCTTGACCCCCTCCATCCCCGCCTTCCACTCTCTCGCGCGCTCCATCCTCTACCAGCAGCTCGCCACCTCCGCCGCCGCCGCCATCTACGCCCGCTTCCTCGCCCTCCTCCCATCCGCCGCCGTGGGAGACCCCGGCGGCGCGGTGAGCCCCGCTGCCGTGCTCGCCCTCGCTGCCGCCGACCTGCGCGCCATCGGCGTCTCGGGCCGCAAGGCCGCCTACCTCCACGACCTTGCCGCCAGATTCGCGGCCGGGGACCTCTCGGAGTCTTCCGTCGCCGCCATGGACGAGGACGCGCTCCTCGCCCAGCTCACCAAGGTGAAGGGCATCGGCGAGTGGACGGTCCACATGTTCATGATCTTCTCGCTGCACCGCCCGGACGTGCTGCCCTCGGGTGACCTCGGCGTGCGCAAGGGCGTGCAGGAGCTGTACAAGCTGAAGACGCTGCCCAAGCCGGAGGAGATGGCCGCATTGTGCGACCGGTGGCGCCCGTACCGGTCGGTCGGCGCGTGGTACATGTGGCGCCTCCTCGAGAGCAAGGGTGCCACGGCGAAGAAAGCCAAGAAGGGCAATACAAGCTCGTAGCTTGGTATGTGTCATCTATGTGCGATGCTTGTCTTTATTTGTTGTACTCAAGCTGTTAAATTTAGATGGCAATGAGGCAGATGATGCCTGGATTAGTGAAGTAGTATGTGACACTGTAACTTGCGTGTCTATCTGCACATTATGGTTGCTACTATGGTTGTATCTTGAGTTCTTGACTATACTTGTACTGCATTGTATCAATAAAACTTAATTTCTTCCTGTTCTGATACTTGTAGAGGAGGGAAAAAATTTGTGGTTGGAAATAATATGGAATCACGTATGTCCATGTCTGTGTAGAGTGGTCATATATCATTGTTCAGCCTTAGATTGATTGTAGAACTTAGAGTTAGTTGAGATATATAACCGGTTGAACTTGATTAGATTCAATTTTGCAGCCAGAATAATGCTGATAATTTCTTCCTTTTTGATGGAATAATGAGCGTATCTTAGCCAATCTGCAGGACTGTTCTTGATTCTACCGTAGTAGTACCACCCTCAATTCTGTGTTTCTCTTGACAGAGAATATTGGTGGGCTCAGATGTATATTATTCTGGCATTAGGTTCTTCCTGTGGTTCTTGAACAAAATTTAGTGACTTCTCTTTTAGGAAGGTAGTGGTGACAAGGATTCTGTCCTTTCTGAACTTGTGGAGTCCAAACTGAATATAATGGTCGGCTAAACGAGTTACCGGGGACAACAAAATGCTACAAATACAACTTTTTACAAACAACACAAATACATTTACATACACGGTTTACTTGATGACTTAGTTCGAGGGAATAATGCACACTTGCAGTTCATGAATGTAGACGAGAATCTACAACGACATAGGGGACTTAACCTTGTACATAACCTAATAATTTGTGCACACAATACTGCTTTTCTCCATGTTATTCTCTAACCAATGCTGGATTACTTTGCTTCCTCCTAGAACATCAGTCCATTCTGAGAGATCTAGTTTATACACCTTTGTTCACTGTCCACTGGAGTTTACATTGATTTCATCCTGCAAACATGAGAAAACACTTGCACCGTAAGCTTATCTGAACGCTGAACACGAATATAGCTACTCAAATAGAAGAGACTTGTTCTTCTAAGTTTTTTGTTTTGGAAGTAGGGAGATTATTCTGATAGTGCTAATATCAAACCCAACATGATTAGTCGGTTTTAGAGGGCAAAGACCGATAAACTGGACCAAGATCCTTTGTCTGGGTTGGAAAGGATGTCTGTAGTTAAGCAATTTGGCTCACAGAGAGTTCATGATGTCAGTCATGCATGCATGGTGGTAACCTCTAAATAAAAATGAAGTACTAATATACCCCTGGATCCTGTGCCTTTTAATTCAAATATATGTGCTAATGACACAATCATGCATTGCACATTCTTCACCAATGAACAGAAAACTAACATGGCACTAACTGCTGTGCTTATACTCAACTGAAAACCTGTCAGAAGCAGGGCATCTTATTCTGTATGGGAGAACTATCATGAGTTTCTTACCTCAGGTCCAGAACCCCTGCGTCTTGTACTTGGGGTACGCCACGCGCCCAGCCTCGATCATCTTGACGTCGTCTTCGAGGTCCTGGTAGTGGCAGCGCACCTCCTCGGCAGACTTGCTTCCCCCCATGGCGCTGGCCACCTTGTCCCACAGGTTGGGGGCGCTCAGGCCGTAGTAGGCAAGCGCGTTCTCGAACATCTGGTTCTCCTTCGTGCTCCACACCGTGTTTGAGCTTGGCGAGTTGCTCCGAGATGACCCAGAAGACATCTTGAGTTTCCCTGGTAAGACTTTACTGAACTAAATGCTAGCTTCTTGTATCTGGTGTCTTGGGACTCCTGGAAATTTTTTGCTCTTGAAGAGGCTCTGGTTGTTTGGTGCCTCTCTTGCTGCAAGGGCCGCTATTTATAGGCCCTGGGGGTGTCCTGTCTCTCTCTGCGTGGTTTAAAGGTGGCTAGCTGAGGAGAATAAGGTTCTCGCAGGTTTATTGAGCTAAGGAGTTTATTGAGCCAGGGACATGGAAAGCCTGTGAGTAATTAAGCTTTTTGGCGCATGAGGACATTCCCAATGCATGACGTCTAAAAGTTGTATCCAGCATTATACACATCATCCAGATATAACTCTAGAAACTGACTCCCGAATTCGTCGTATTCTGAATCTGAATACGCCGTTCGGTTTAATGCAGAGATGTCTTCATGACAAATACGTTGGTGTGATACACAACTTCTGCTCACAGTGCATTTCCTAGCTTACTATATGTTTTTTGTGCCAAGAAAACTTATATGTTTTGCTATGGAGTTCGTGGTAGCTTAGATGGAGGTGATTCTGGGCTGGTTCTGCCTGCGCACCCCATGTCAGCGTGGCCATGCATGGCACAGAGGCCACTGACAAATGGCAAAAATGGTTTTGTTTCGCGTGCGGTGTGACCTCTCCAACATGTAACGTCCTAGCTAGCTTGCATGCATTTGACAACTGTTCATCACTAGCCAGCAGTTGCTACTTCCATGCCAATATGCCATCCTATCACTTCACAGTTTCTCAACCATCAACATGGCAAAATTATCTATCTAAAACAAATTGACATGGTCAAATTATCTATCTAAAAGAGACTATTCCAAATGACAAAGCAAATATATAGTTTGAAATTATGTTGGCAAGTTCAAAAGTTCAATTCTCCGGTCAAACTCTACCGTTGTTTTCTCAATGAATAGGCAGAACTACTGACATCAGTTTCGAAAAACAAAATAGCATATAGTATGTAAAAGGGAAGAAAGGTGGTAACATGACTTCAGGTATCATCAAACCTTTGGATCGATCTATCAGGAGGTATGCATCCAACTGCTGTTTTGTCACCTTTGCAAGCAGAAAGATGGTGAGTGCTCAGTTTCAAAAAGGGGGGAAAAGAGCAAGTGCTCTGGATGCATGCGCCTTCCAAATGCAAGGTCAACTGGGAGGTGGTGTGTAGGCCAAAGAGATATGGGGGTCTTGGGATCCTTCACTTGGGGAAATTCTCCACGGCCCTCCGGTTGCGTTGGTCTTGGCTTGAGTGGAAAGACAATGGCAAAATTTGGTCGGGTTCCGGCAACCCTTGCACCGAAAAAGACATGGAGATCTTCTATGCCGCCACTCATATTGCGCTTGGAAATGGCCGGAAGACCCCTTTTTGGCATGCGCCGTGGCTTGATGGGCGCAAGCCCAAAGATATTGCCCCAAAAAAATTTGAACTTTGCAAAAGAAAAAAATTGGACCGTGGATAAAGCTTTGCATGGCAACGAATGGATCACCAAGCTATCCTCGGAGGCTACAATTTCCATGGAGCACCTTCTCAATTTGTGCTCCTTTGGGCCCTCATCCAAAATGTGCACTTGAGTGAAGATGAGGATGACATCTCTTGGAAGCTCACGAGCAATGGGCAATACTCCACGGCATCCGCATATAATTTGCAATTCTTAGGCCTCATTGAGTCTCCTTTGAACAACTTTGTTTGGAAAGTTTGGGCGCCCCCTAAATTCAAAAACCATGCATGGCTTGCGTTGCAAAATAGGCTTTGGACGGCGGATAGATTGAGAAGGCGGGGATGGGAAAATTGTGGGCTTTGCCCTCTTTGCAAGCAAACCAAAGAAACCAACAATCACCTTTTCGTTCATTGCCGCTTCACCGCTAGAATTTGGGAGCTCTTAAGAGAATGGCTTGGCATACATATAATTCAACCGCTTGCGTGGTGGGGGGGGGGGGGGGGGGATGGACACTCGACATTGGTGGGCCACCTTGGTGGAAGGATCGAATCATCTCCGGAAGGGCCTTGCTTCCCTTGTCTTGCTCACCGTGTGGGCAATTTGGCAAGAGCGCAACGATAGGATTTTTCGTCGGAAACTTTCTCCAACTTTTGTAATTCTTGACAAAATCAAGTGTGAGGCTAGGTTGTGGGTGTTAGCGGGGGCAAAGCGGCTGGGTGATTTGATGCCAGGAGAGTAGGCTTGTTACTTGTTTATGTGGTTGGTCTCACCCCTTGTAAACCTCTTCTTAATTAATTAAATAAGGGCAAATCTTTTGCCCTCGTTTCGTTTCTTCCTACCATTGGTTTCAGCTAAGTTACCACTTAGGGCTTCTTTGATTCATAGGATAGAAAAACCATAGGAATAGAAAATACATATGATTGGAATGTCATGCCTACTTGAATCTATAGAAAGATAAAGTGGATTTGATTG
Organism: Dactylis glomerata; assembly: GCA_007115705.1. Classification (NCBI taxonomy): domain Eukaryota; kingdom Viridiplantae; phylum Streptophyta; class Magnoliopsida; order Poales; family Poaceae; genus Dactylis; species Dactylis glomerata. Next base: position 188,052 of record QXEO01000516.1, read on the forward strand.
TTGCAAAGGAATTTTTTTATGAGGTATGACCTAATGCTTTTTTCCTATAGGATTTACACTACTAGTTATCCTATAGGATATGTTCATATGAATCAAACATGTGTGTAGGAAAATTTCCCATAGGATCCAAATCCTACACAATTCCTATGCAAATCCTATGAATCAAAGGAGGCCTTACTATGCTAGCTAGCTGGCCTTGCTCCGAGTAGAAACTTGTGAAGCCTTTGGTTACCTTTGCATATCTTTGCTTGCCCTATTCTCTCAAGTAGCAAGTCACATTGATCACATGTCTAACAAGTTTGCACAGTACTTTTAATTTCTGCACCATGGCATGGCATGGCATGATGGCAGCTTGGTTGGGATTTGTGAACAGTTTTCCTCAAAATCTCAACAGCTCACATAAGAATATATGTGTATCAGGCATGCTTCACAATGCTTAGATGATGGATCACCTGTTGTCATGGCCTTGTAAGAAGAGGGTATTGCATCTGTCTTGTTCGATGACAAGACCCCATTTTGAAGCGCAGAATTCTTCTCCGACTCCTATCGGAATTGGGCCATGCGTTCCCAAAAAATTCTACTAGTACTTCTTAGTTCCAAAAAAATAAGCCATATAAATTTAGTCAAAAGTTAATATTTTCTAAGTTTAACCAATTTTATTGACAAAAATATGAAAATCTACAATACGAAATCAATATCAATAGATCACCATAAAATATTTTTTGTACTGCATTTATTCAGTATTGTTGATAGTGATATTTTCTACTATATATGTTTTGTCAAACTTGGTAAATTTTGACTTTTGACAAAATATATAGTACCTTTTTTTTAATGGAGGTATGAAATCCCTGAGTTTCAGGTAGCCAAAAACCCACGAAGATTCAATGAAACGCATAAACAATGCTGCCGTAGCAAGGAGCATGCTCACATCAGGAAACGGAGCATCTCTGAACCATGATGTCTCAGCCGTGTGATCCTGACATGGATCAGCAGAGTCTCTCGTAACGCGTGCGTGTCAGCCAATAGGCTGCAAGGTGGCCACAGGAGGAGGACGTTCGTATACGCTCTTCAGAGCAGAGCTGTACACAGGTGCGCATACCCAAAAACCTCTGATCTCAATGCTCATTCTGGTTTTCTGAAACCCCTCTCAGATTTAATGCTACCAAGCACCGCCATAGCGTGTCTGAGTTACCAGTTCATCTGAAAACACCGTAAAAGATCAGAAGATTGTAAAAGCATGAAGCATAGTACAATTTTCTCTGAATTGTTCAGAAAGAGCTCTACAAATATAATTTTTACGAACTAGGAGCTAAAGAGCTCTTGGAATCCAGAGTGTTTTGCTTGACCATGCATTTAGGGATCAACATAATTCATCCGAGAGAAGGCCAGGATGTGGGCTAAGAACATCCATTCTTTACAGCCGTGTGCCTCGCGCAATCTCCGCCACCCGGTCGAGGCGATCCATAGAACAAATTCCAAAGGGGGTAACCAGACGATGATCGAACACCCCTGGGACCAAAGGAATATATCTATCTTTCCATCTCCAATGGTCTTGGAAAGGGAATTGACAGAAGGCCATCATGTTCCTCGACCCTTGCTGCTGCTGCCGCTTGCTCACAGAGTCTTGGGATTTGCATCGGATGCACCGGATCGGGCTGGGGCGGCGGGTGCAACTTGCGTTGCGTTTGATTCTAGCGGCCTGGATCGGAGATCTCTTCCTCAGAATCATATCTGTGTAAAAGCAATGGCAAAGATGCAGGATTCCCTGTGATATTTTGGACAATCGGAGGAAAGTATTCAGAGAGATGCTGGCTAAGTGCATGCTTCCATGCATTTTGCAGCCATTTTGTCTACGCAAAGTATTCAGAGAGATTTTGTCAGTTCAGTATTGTTCCACACTCATAGGCTAACTTCGAAAATGGTGTGCTACAATACACCTTCTGTAAAAGAAGGTTGTCACAACATATTCCAGTATGTCAAAACATAATTCTGTCTCATATACAATTGCTAAAATTTGATTAGCTAAGCGGTGTAGACGTTTCATTATATTTGTCAGCAACTTAATGTAGGATTTTAGTATTGCACCTCTTTCTGGGTGAACATGGAAAACTTTGTTTTCGACGTGTCATCTTACTACATTCTGCGTTGGGGCTCCGGAAAGTAAGAAGATCCTTAGTTTGACCGCAGAGTCTTGTCTCCTTCAAGTGAAAAGATGGAAGAAAGGTTGAGGCATATTGCGAAGAATACATTATCTTGTACAGGGGGCAACTTTCTATCTACATATATGTTTCTGATTCCCGGAGAAAATTCATCTGATGTTGAGGCCTCACGAAATCCCACCCAGCCTGGATTTGTACGGGCAACTTGCCTCTTTCATCAGTACAATCATCTTCAGGAAACATGGGCTGAGCTAGGCAGAGCAAAGCAGAAATTCTTTCAGGCTCTGAGCCATGATTAGTTGGTATCTTGTACAGAGCTACTTATATGGTTCCGATTCTTGGAGAAAATTCATCTGATGCTGATGCCACCATAAGCTAGATCCCTCACTAGTCACCAGTAGGAGCATCATCTTCATAGCTAGAGCACGAGCTGAGCTGAAAGTAGAAATGCTTTTGGACTCCTGCGTGAGCCATCATTAGTTGGTATCTTCTTTGCCAGCTGCTTGACTGGCCCTACCTTTGGCCAAGTAGCCTGGATTGGATTCCGTCACTGCATCGTCGGCTGGCTGGATTCCAAAATCTTGAGCCCAAAAGCTTGGGGATCTGGATTCGGTTCGCCGGTCAAGTTGCCCGAGGAGATGGGAATCCAGGGTGATCTCTGCGCGGGTCGCAATGCTGGGGATTCAAAGCCAGTTTCCTTTCCGTTTGAAAAGGAAACGGTGTCTCGATCTCTTTCTTCAGAGTGTACATGCACGACACACACCACACGCAAATTTGTTCATCCAGAGTGTAAAACCAGGCAAGTGGATCAATTTTTCTTCAACATAGCGGATAGGTGTATTGCCACACAAAGAGAGGCCAAAAACCACAAAATTATTGTCCACTCAAGCTACAAAACACTGGCAGATGTGAAATCGCTATAGTATAATGATGGTGCATACAACAAAACTCAGCGTCAGCATTACGATTTACAAGGGAAGCCGACCGAGGTCGGCGCCCTTGTTCTTCCTCTGATCTGTCACAGTCACGAACAAGGCTAATTGTGCCAAAGTCCAAGCCATGGTACATTGACAGAGCTAGTGAAAACTCTCAGGAGGTGAGGTCAGAACGCCCGATCGAGAGGACGTCCACAGCTTGCTCAGTATGGTGCTTTCACGTTTCTGCGAAAGCAACAAGAAACGGACGACCAATTTACCAGCTTCCCAAGATGTAGATGAACCGGACACTCTGGCAAAGTCAGTATGGTGCTTTCCCCGCAAAAAAAAGAAGTCAGTATGGTGCTTAAGGGCCAGCAGAGTTTCGAGGAGAGGCAAGTGGCATGTCCTGCTCTGGCAACATGACCACTAGAATCCTATCTAGTACGTGTATAGAGATGCTGTACAACATTTTCCTATTTTTGAAACCATGGCAAAAGCTTGGCTATTTTTCACTAATTAAGAGAGTTATTATTTACACCACGTGGCCTACGGCCAAGGCCCCAAGGCCAAACTTAAGCCTACTCTCCCGGGATAAAATTACCTACGCAAATCAGGTAAACATTACCTACCCGAACCGACACCCCCTGTGTAATATTACAAGTAGTCACCGACGGGAGGGAAGAAACATACCGAGCGTCTAAGCCACAAGCATCATCATGGATCCCTGGCAACAACTGGGTAGAACAGCAAAGGTCAACCAACTAGTCTTGTGTTCTCTCGGGCAATATCCAGCAAGAGCCTTAGCTCAGGTGGCCAATTTGCCACGTGTGCACCCAGCTCATCATCTAGGTCCGAGTCTTGTGCTCTTGGTGCACTGACAGTTGGATCAAGTCAGTTAGTAACTTGAGCAGTGTGGGCATTGCTTGTACTGCTTCCAGCTCCTGCTGCACTAACACTGGGCGCTACACTCGGTGAGCCTCTGACCGAAGTATGTGCGTTTTGGATTCCACTGACAGCATTCTCAAGAGGATTCTGATTGCTAAGAGAGAGGCCACCTCGTTGTGGCCGCATGTCCCTCGCAACCTTCACTCTCAGGGCATGTCCCTCCAGAACCTGCAGAAATACAAAGTGAAAACCAGATTCCTGAATGGAGACTCAAGTTGGCACTGAAACCAGCAAACTGTTAAACCGACCTGCTTGTTGAGGGCATGTATCGCGTTGTGAGATTCCTCCTCGCTTGCCATTGTGACAAAACCAAATCCCCTCGAACAGCAGGTGTCTCCTCGGCTCTCGTAGATAACTCTAGCATCAACCACTTTGCCATGCTTGCTGAACAGCTGCTCCAACCGAGAGTGGTCCACTTGCGTCGGCAGATTGCATACAAAGATTTTGAGTGTAGAATCAGACTGACGGCGAGCAGTGTCCACCCGGCCGCCGCCTCTAGGAGGTGCGATTTTTACAGTCAGAGGCCTGCCATACACCATCTGTACCGTCCACATGAAAGCTTATTCAGCGAAGCCCAAAGCATAATATTTCTAGTTTTTAGCAAATGAACTGAACTACACTCTACGGGCTCAAAAAAAGAGATAGATTAAAGCACATTCTCATTACATCCTGCATGCCACCTATGAATGAATGAGCTAGTAAACAATGCTAGCAGACTGAGAAAAAAGATGCCTAAGTTGTCTTAGATTAAAAGTTAAGATTAAACTAGCCCATCAAGTTGCTGAATATACTCACGGAGCCCTGGTACATCCTTACAGCCACCTCAGCCTCCTGAACAGTATTCATGGTGACATACCCAAATCCACGGCTCTGACCTGTTTCTCTGTCGTAAATGACCTGTGCATGTATTCACTTTAGAAAAATTGGAACAAAAATCATAACCTACAAGCTGCGTCCCAACAGTACTGATGAAAAAATAGGGTGCCATTGAAACAGATTTTCTAACAAATAGATGTGTAATGATCCATAGAGCTCGTACTCAGCATCCCCTCCACCCAGCAGCTCCACCCCAGTGCAAAGGAAACATATCATAAAGGAATCTTACAAACCAGCCAACTAGACTCTAGCAGCTCCACCCCTTGAGATTCAATTGCACATAAGTCCAGTCATGCTTTGAGGCATTTCTTTCACAAATAGTTTTGCAGAAAAGGACAATGAAGAACTAAAAGGCTCACCTTTGAGAACAGGACGACACCGGCATCCTGGAAGCTCAGCTTGAGTCTCTCATTGTCAATGTGGTAGGGAAGGTTCCCGACGTACACCGTGGCCCCCTCTGGAGCATCCGGCTCCCCATTGGTCATGGCGGGGTAAGTATTTTGAGCAGAGCGAGCATTGCTCGAACCTCTTCCAGTTCTTGCCCCAGGGTACACTCTTGGTGCACTGATAGTTTGCTCCACTGGGCGAGTAATTTGAGCAGTGTGAGCATTGCTTATACCTCTTCCAGTACTTCCCGCCGGGTATGCTCTTCTGCCACTAATAGTTGGATCTACGGGGTGAGTAATTTGAGAATTGTGAACATTGCTTGTAACTGTTGTTCCAGTTCTTGCTGCAGAATATGGTCTTGCTCCACTGACAGTTGGCTCTACTGGGTGAGTAATTAGAGCAGTGTGAGCATTGCTTGTACCTCTTCCACCTCCTTCGGCGGGGTGTGGCCTTGGTGCACTGACAGTTGGCTCTACTAGGTGAGTAACTTGAGCACTGTGACCATTGCGTGTACCACTTTGAACTCTTGTTGCAGAGAATGCTCCTGGCCCACTGACAGTTAGCGCTAGTGAGTGAGAAGCTTGAGCGTTGCTTGTATGTCTTCCAGCTCCTGCCGCAGGGTGTGCCCGTGGTGCCCTGGCAGTTAGCCCTAGTGCGTGAGGAACTTGAGCACTATTACCATTGCTTGTACCTCTTCCAGCTCCTGGCGCAGGGTATGCCCTTGGTGCACTAACACTTGGCTCTACTAGGTGAGTAACTTGAGTACTGTGACCATTGCCTATGCCACTTTGAACTCTTGTTGCACTCACAGCTAGTGCTTGTGGGTGAGAAATTTGAGCAGTGTGAGCATTGCTTGTACCTCTCCCAGCTCCTGCCGCAGGGTGTGCCCTTGGTGCACTGACAGTTAGTGGTAGTGGGTGAGAAATTTGAGCAGTGTGACCATTGCTTGTCCCACTTCCATTTGACCGTAGCCGGAATGCCTGCCTCAGCGTTTTCCATATGGTTTCCTTATCCGTAGCATGACAATGCTTATAAACCGAGATACCTTTATCCCAATAGCTGCAGGGAGCTGGGGCGTCGCATACAAAACAGTAGCACTGAATTTGGAAAACGGCAATGAAATGACTTTAAATACAAATGTACTGCCTACGCTGCTGATATAATTGTCGTATCACATTGCCCAGCAGCATCAGGGAGCGGAAATGTTCAAAACTCACCATGCTACAATGCTTCTCGTGAGAGGTGGTGTCGAAGGGCATATTAGAACATAAATGGCGCGAGTGAGGGAAGTCCCTGCATGCTACCTGCAGAAACATAGCCAATGATGGAGATCAGAAGTAGTATATATAGGTTCCACAAAGAAACTCCTACTTATAAAATGTCTTCATCAAATTTGACGTCAACCAAGAACTGTGGATATTCATAGAAAACACAAGCAGGTAAACATGGAATAATCATTTGAAATCAAATATGCCACTCAGTCTAGTAATGTATCTTTAACAATTTGCAATCAATTGAATACAAAAGTTATGTTCTGCCGCAGCAAGCACATGATACTCAAATTACAGTATACTCCTAAAATCACTTTGCAAGCCAATTGCGTACTACTTATGTCTTGAAATATAACAAGTACTGCCAATACTGTATTATTTTTAACGAAAACTTCTACTGTATTCACAAAATCAAATTGCAATTCCACAGATCAAAATGCCAATACCTGGCCTTTCTCCGCGACTATCTGCAATTCCTCATCCGAGCTGCCATCTCCGGCACTCCCCTCCTTCCCGCCGTTCACTGTGACCGCGCTATGAGGATCGCTGTCTAGAATCACACAGTCATCGTCGTCGTCATCATCATCAACAACGCCACTGGCCATGCCGTTCCGCTGCACCGTCGAACTCCTGACCACGGGGGACAAGTCCTGCTCGTCGGATCTGACCTCCACAACGCCCAGCGCCGACCCCCGGGAAGAACTCGAGCACAGAGACAGATCGCCCCCCACCGCCGGCGCCACGGGGGGCAGGTCCTCCTCCTCCTCCTGACCATCAAAACGCAGCACCCTGGCCAGTGGGGTGTCGGACCTGATCTCCAAATCCCGCGGCTGCGACCCCGTCCTCCCGTACTTCCTGGCGAGGACTCCACCAGACCGAGGAACCAGGAAGACCTGAACAAGGCCGCACAACCCCTGAACAAGGCCGCAGTAGCCCAAGCTGTCGTCGGCGGCCGCCATGGATCCGGAATCGCGCTGCCAAGAAACGCCTCCAGGATCACGCGCGTTGAATTGGCTCGATCAGCGGCCGCTCAAGGCTTTCTACCGACGGGAACTTGGCGGCGATTGGGACTTTGGGAGTGAGGAGCTCGACCTGCGGCGCCGGCGCGACCATGGCCGGCACGCAAAGGGCGCCATCTCTACTCTGTTGCTAGCACACTGACTCCCACTTCCCACTCCCGACAATGAGTCGTCATTCCACTATCAAGTGATGTCCACGGTGGCATTTGACATGTCGAACAAATTACCAAAGCATTCTTACATGGCAACAACTCATCAAAACAGAGCAGTTCTGGCTTTTAATTTTAATTTTTTAGTATTTGTTGGACATATTCACCTTGAAAAGCTAAACCTTTTTTTAAAACAAAACAGGCAACATTATCTTATTTTATTTTAAAAAGAAGAAGAGTATTTTGACCAGTTCATTAGTGGGCAACGGGCCGAAAACCGTACACATACACCAATGTCATCATGGAACACAACCATATTAGGCACAACCACCGGCCGACCTAGCCACGTGCCAACAGTGGGTCACATATGCCAATGGAAGACAGCTCTGACCTTGACGACAAGATTCAGAAGAGAAATATGTTAGGCTTGCTGCCAACCGAGTCCTCCATCTTCCACTAGTTGCCCATCATCGTTGCTGTAGGGCACACTTCGCCGCAGCTCCGACTTCACAGCAACACCGCGAAGCACAAAAGAACTCATTGGACACGTCGAAGACTGACTAACCAAGCTCGAGCCGCGACCCGAACTCCACTCGCAGCATCATCGACATATTGGTTATCACTCGAAATAGACATCAAGATTGGTTTAGAATACTTTAGAAAGCTAGGATATGAAAAATTACTACATGTCGTAAAAACGGATAACCTCGAACACAAAATCCACTTAAGCTCTTCAGCTAAGGTATACCATCCCTTTAAGGTATCACAAATGTCACTTGTTATTAGAGCATCTACAGTAGATCCCTTAGAAGATTTTTCGTTTCCCCTTAATATCAACCCCCTAGTACCCTGATTTCCAGTTTCGGAGGCAAAATTTTCAGTAAACTGAAAAGGTTCCGAAGGTTGGCGGGAAGGAAACTTCTGGCCGAACAGTCACCGACCAGCAGCTGCTCCAGCCAAACTTCCAGCAACCTGACCAAATTCCGGCGAGGTTCATCCAATCCAGCGGTGGAGACAAGCACCGTCGCCGAGAACTGGCCAGCAAGAAGCTCTGCCACCACTAGAGCTCTGCCTGCATGTCGTTCTCCTCGGGATCCCACCGAGCTCCACTAGCAGAAAGGTGATGTTGTGGTTACCGAATAATTACCGCACCAGCATAGGTACTGTGATCAAGAACACCCCAAACACGAGCACTGAAACATCTCCACCTGAAGAAACAGACCAAGAGGCAAGAGGCAGACGTGAGACGACATGTGTAGTGAAGTGATCTTCTGACAATGGGAAGAAAATATTTGGGCACTGACCTTCTGATCACAAGCTGTTCTAGGCGGGTTTGTATGAACACTAGAGCCTCTATGTTTGGAGAGACAAGAAGGATGATGTTTGTGAGCTTCCTGCTATTTCTTGTGCGTCATTTCAACAAGAGAATGAGCAGAAGCATGACACTCTGAATGCCGCTTGTTATCACCAAACATAGCTTCACAAAAAAAGGATCTTCACATATCACCCTGTTAACCATGATATGTTAAAATCATCAAAATGATCTACAAATTTGATTGTGCTCCAGAATATGTACTACAAACAGAACATATCTATGGATGTTTAGTTTAAGAACTTCAAATGGACAGTGTTGACTCCTAAACCAAAATCTACTGTGTGTAATAGCAATAGAAACAACTTTATGGCTTACCTAGCTAATGGCTCCATGTCATCTGCACAGAGGAAATCCATTTCCTCTGGTATTATGACCCTCTGGAATTTCAACATCTTCAGATTCCAGTGTAAAGTCTATGTGATCTAACTTTTCACCATGATTAAATCTAGCTTAATGAGATGTCTTATTGCCACCTTGAATATTCTTTCCTGGAAGAATGCCGACACAGAGGCCTCCTTCAATTATGCTAGTAAAGATATCCATTACAGTTCTGCAGTGACTGTAATCTGTTTTACAGCTGGACCTGAGTAGTAAGCAATTTTAGTTAGGCCCTTCTTCAGGAAAAACTTTATCTAAATTTAACTTGTTATTTCCCCTTCGGCTACCGTGTGGGAGTGTTCGTAATTTTCACATCAAACACAAAATGGGGGATCAAGTTTTAATAATGTTATGCCACAAAAACACTTCTTGTACACAAGATTCAAGCATTGACATTGCTAAGTAAGAAACTGTTAATGTTACCTTGTGTGTAGGTACCCGACGAGTTGACAATTTGTACGCATCGATGAACCTTCGTTAAATATCAGACTCGAGCATTGGCATTGCTATGTGCAGTTCTACGCCATAAATCCCACAATAGTATATCCATGCTTCGATTTCTTTTTCCTTTTGATCTGATCATTCATACGAAGTTCCCAACTCCGGTATATTCCATGCGCAGTTTACCAGTCTAGTTGGTGGACAGTGTTGAAGTAACACCAACAGTCTCAATGAAAAGAGCTTAGGATTACAATATCAAAGCCTCATCCTCCCAGAAATGTAGTGTGCCAGAATCGACTTAAACTAGTTCATCTGATGCTATTTTTTAATACACTGAGTAAGTACCATCAACCAATCTCATCAAGTAAAGTAAGTTCAGAGAACTCGGGGGGATACCCAGGATTTTTAAGTAGATCTTGTCAGCTCATCAAGTACTACATATATCATTTCTGCCTCCAGGTGCTCTTGTTCTTGTGCAGTGAAAGTATGAGTCTCCTTCATCACCTCAATCCACAGCTGAATCCTGGTTCCTTCACTACGCCAGCAAAATCCATCCCCTGTCTCAACTTCTGTGCATCCACCCATAGTCCTTTAGAGGCATAAATATTTGACATTACAATAGAGGGGCCACTGTCTGTAGGATCTGCCAAGAGCGCCATTTCGGTGGCATACCTCCCAATTTCAACATTACCAAACAGATGGCAGGCACTCAGCAAGCTCCTCCAAATGGCCGCAGTGGGTTCAATTGGCATCTTTTCAACAAACTCCTTGGAGGCCTGCAGTTTCCCTGAACGACCAAAAAGATTGACCACAGAAGCATAGTGCTCAGTGCCTGGTTCAATAGCATATTTTGTTTTCATAGAGTCAAAAAGGTGTAACCCTTCATCCACGAGGCCTGCATGAGCACATGCTGACAACACACCAACAAATGTCACATAGTTCGGTTCTACTCCATTTTCTGTCATCATCCCGAAAACATGAAGAGCTTCCTTAGCATGACCATGCTGTGCATATGTCGAAATCATGGAGTTCCAACAAATGACATCCTTTCCCAACGCTGAATCAAACAACAGCCGTCCTTCTTTGATGAAGCCACACTTTGCATACATGTCTATGAGAGCATTTGAAACACGGGGGTCACTGTCCATACCTGCTTTAATGATCTGGGCATGGAATTGCTGGCCGTGAAACATGCTTGCCAGGGTACTCGCCACAGTTACTAGCGCAACAAATGTGAATTCATTAGGTGTTAACCCAGAGATGCGAAGCTGGTTAAAGAGCTTCACAGCCTCTTCCCCTTGCTCATTCTGTGCAAGGCCGAAAATCATAGCATTCCAGATTACCATGTCCCTGTTGTTCATCAGACTGAATACGAGTTTGGCATCGTCCACAAGGGAAAACTTTGAATAGACATCGATTAGAGCACTCCCTGCATACAGGTCCAGTGAAGTTCCTGATTTGATAATGAGACCATGAATCTGCTTGCTCAGTTCAATGTCTGACCGCGATGATGACACCCCAAGGAGAGAAACGAATGTCAGTAGGCTTGGCTTTAGGGAACAGTATCTCATTTTATTGAATACTTCAACTGCTCCCGTAAGATCACCTAGTCTTGCATGCCCTTCAATCATTGCATTGTAAGAAATTGCATCATCTTCTACCAAGGCTTCAAATACTGCTCTTGCTTCAGTCAAACACTCACATTTGGCATACATGTCAATGAGAGAATTCTTGACATACTCATCAGACTCCAGATTAGCCTTTATGGCATGAGCATGCACCTGCCTCCCTTGCCATATCGCTGACAAAGAGCCACACGAGTTTAAGACGCTAGTGCAAGCAAAAACATCTGGCTGCCACCCAGCCCGGCTCAGCTGCCAGAACATGTCCATAGCTTCAACATCGCATGAATTCTTCATATAACCAGCAATCATCGTCGTCCAAGACACAAGATTGCGGTTCTCCATGGAATCAAACAGCTTGCGAGCCAAAGAGATCCTGGAGCACTTACAGTACATGTCGATTAGCGCGTTGACCACCGACGCATCTGTTTCTGCTGCCGTTCGATACGCATAAGCGTGTATTTCCCTGCCTCCCTTTAGAAAGCCAAGTGCAGAGCAAGCACTAACAGCACTCGCTAGCACAAACCTATCGGGCCGAACACCGTCAAGCCCCATCTTTGCAAACAAATCCAAGGCAACACCACTCTGTCCAATCTGAGAATACCCTGCCACAACCGCAGTCCAAGTGACAGGGTTCTTCACCGGGAGTGCGTCAAAGACCAACATCGCGACGTCAATGCAGCGAGCCTTCGCGTACAGGTTGATCAGCGCAGTCCCGACGTATACATTCCCATCCGTTCCAAGCTTCACGGCATCGCCATGCACCTGCTCGCCGAACGAAACGGCTCTGGACTGCGCACAGGCCTTGAGGACGCTGGCGAGCAGGAACTCATTGGGCGCCTCACCGGAGGCCCTGCGGAAGGCGGCGAATAGTTCGATCGCGTCATCATCGCGCCCCTGCTGCGCGTACATGGAGATGGCGGAGCCCCAGGAGACGAGGTTCCGGTGCGGCATCCCGTCGAACAGGCGGCGGGCGTCCCGGAGACGTCCGAGCTTAGAGTAGCCGCGGAGGAGGAGGTTGGCGAGGAAGAGGTCCGGGAGAGAATTTGTGACGACGGCGCGGGCGTGCGCCAACGGTAGGAGGCGGCGGAGGCGATCGCCGGCGAGGCATGAGAGGAGGAGCTGGGCGAGGCTCATTTGCCGCTGGTTCAGGAGACAGCCGCCGCCAGGCGGACAAGGAGTGGCAAGTGATGATGTTAAGCTAATGGGCCATATTCCATGGGCTAGTTGAGCCTCTGGTCACATTATCAATCAGCTGGGCCTGTATCAAGCATATTTAATTATTTACTCGTCTTTTTGTCTTAAAAAAATTACTCGTCCTTTTTCCCTCAAAATATAATTTTTTCGTAGTCTAACAAATAAATGCAACTCGTATTTTTTACTAGTACCAATTACAAAATACAATATCCTTCAAGACTCAATTGAACGACTCCAGAAAAAAATCCAATGCAAGACAGCACAATTAATTATGAATGGGAATTTGCAACAAATGGAATGGTGCTTTCTAAGATCATTTATGAGATTCTTGTAAATTCTGAAGCACTGAAGTAGTTGATAAAACAATTCACAACTTACAAGGGTTCTCAAACCAGTTGCTTGAGTAATGCCCTTCAAGTGAAAAGACGGGAAAAATTTAAGACGTATTGTGCAATATACATTATTTTGTATGGACGAATCTAGGTATCGCACGCGCGATATTTGATAGCTTCCATCGCACACCTAAATACGGAAAGTTTCTGTCGGGCCAGCTCCGGTCCTGTAGCGAAGGAACGACCCTTCTCTCCCTCTCTCGACCCTTCTCCGCCCGTGCTCGACGCTCGAGCTCTTGCCTGCTTGTCCGAGAGTTCCCGCTTGAGGCGCCCTCAAATTATGGCGACACCTAGCTCGCCGCCCCGCTGCAGCCCTGGGCGAGCTGCCCTCGCTGCCAGCCATATCCTCCGCTCCGCGTTCTCCATCTCGTCATGCAGGCGGCGCGGCTGCGTGGGCCATGCGAGGGTGTGGCCGGTTAGCCAGAGCGGAGAAGGGAGGACCTCGCGCGGCGGCCTGGGACAGGCGACGGAGCGTAGGGACAGCTAGCGCCCGGCGCGCAGGAAACAACCGGTGGTCGCTTGCCCTTCGTCTGTATTGGATGGAAGCTTCTCGCTTACAATGTTGACCTCCACGATCCAGTAGGGGTTACGTGGGACAAGTGCTCACTTGTGGATAATGTGGGCTGCTATTTTTTTTTAAACTGAATGGGCTGCTACTATAGATGTAAATAATGGGCTTCCATCTCAATTTCTATCATATGCTCTTATGGTTTTTCGTATGCTATAAATTGTTGTCTAAAACCACATAGTAGTTGCTCCATGTAAATAATTAGTTGCTCAATTATGCTGGTTTATTGCCTACAGATATACAGTAGTTGTAATTTGCCCCAACAACTGTCCAGTTATCAAATTGTAAAGTTTCGTACTTGTTGTGTGAAGTTGTATATCGTAGTGAATCTTTTTTTTCGTACTCCAAAGTTGCTTTGCCATGCATAAAAATTGTTTTCTCGCACACTGAAGTTGCATGGTAAATTATTTATCAAAAAGACACTTGCTTTTAACAGCAATGAAGTTGCCTAGTATTCTTCGTGTGCCTATTGGACACAATATATTTGCCTACAGCTACTATAAGTTTGCCTAGTGTTATTGGGAAGTTGCCTACTATTTTTCAAAAGTTGTAAATTTACCTAATGAATTTGCCTAGCAACAACATAGTCACCAAAATTCCGAAGTTGTCTACGAATGTTGTGAAATTTCCTATGGGTGTTATGAAGTTGTCAACGGATGTTATGAATCCAACGGTGATGGGTAGACAACTTCGCAGCAGAGGTAGGCAAGTTCACAACAGCGCGGAGCAACTTTAGTACAGTTATAGGCAAGTTCATATGAGCGGTAGACAACTTCTACCACTGCCTTTTTCCGCTCACGTTCTCCTCTCCCATTGGACGCAAGCTGATGGATCCCACACACAATTCGCACGCCACCTCCACAAAATTTGTCCACGATTCCCATAGTCGTCCCCGCCCACAAGCAGTGGGCCGCCCGACTGCAGCGCAACCCGCTTCTAGTTCAACTCCTTGCAACTCCTCCCATTGGTGCCACAATAGTAACCCCATAAGCTTTGCTTGCAGATCTGGACCGCAATAAAGAACCTTTGACGGATCACGGCCCTCGGCCTAGGCAACTTCGCAACAATAGGTAACTACATGACACCAGTAAGCAACATTGATATGCAACTTCATAACTATGGAAGGCAATTTAACATCATCGGTAGGCAAACTTCACACTAGCAGAAGTTAATTTAGTTAATACAACCGGAATTTAACATCATCCGTAGGCAAACTTCTAGTGCTAGTGTAGTGTCATACACCCATAATTGTAAGCAACTATGTTGGATATAGACAATATCACAACGGCTGTTTTTTGGGTAACTTCTAGGCGACAAACCAAAATAATTGAGAAACTATCATTAAATAGGCAACAAATTGATAGAATGAAACAACTACTATGTGCAATTAAGCAACTAATATGAAAAAATCGGATTATGACACAAGGTTGTAGCATGTTTGCCGATTTCTACGAGGACAGGGACCTTGATGCAAAATGAACGAAGAGATAATGTCTAGTTTCTCTCCTCGAGCTGGTCTGGTTCCAGGATTTCCCCGATAGCTGGTTCTCCGCTGCCGAAACACCACGTTGAACGGGCTAGCTCGGAGCCGGCCGCCGTTTGTCTATCACGTCGGCCTCCTCCTCCATTGGTAACTTGAGTGTAGCGCGTGACCGTGGCGATGAAGGGCGGTGTCGAATTCGGCAAGAAGCGGAGCTGAGGCGACGAAGACGACTCAGGGGCGGCGCGCTGGGTGGTCTTCCGGGCGGGGCCCGTCGATGGCGGTGCGGAGCGCCTCGACAGCAGGGCCGACACACCTCGATGCTAGGGGCAGTTATGTTGGCACCGAAGCACGGGTAGGTGGTCGCCGATGTTGCATGAGGAAGGGAGAGGGGCGTGGCCGCCAGTGAGCTCTCCAGATGCTGAGGCGAGGGTGTGTTTAACCAGCGGAGGGCTCGCCGGCGATGGTGTGTTTAACCAGCGGAGGGCTCGCCGGCGATGGTGTGTTTAACCAGCGGAGGGCTCGCCGGCGATGGTGTGTGTAGCCATGTGAGCGCTCGCCGGTGACGGGGAAAACAGGGAAAGGAAGGCCGGTGGCGGGGCGCGCGTGGAGGAGGTAGTCCGCCGGTGGGATGCGGAAGGCAGCTGGCGACGGCTACCTGCTCCATTTGGATCTGGTTGGATTGGGGAATTCCACCGGTGGGACGTTGTGCCGTTGTGCGTGAACCGCTCCTGACAAAAAAATTCCTGGCCCACCAACGCGGAACGACCAGGGGAAGCAACGCTAGGATCACTTCATCGTATGGTTGAGGCGCGTCCGACAAGAAGTTCCATCTATCGCACGCGCGATGGTAAGCATTTGGGATTTTGTATAGGGGCCATGTTTCTGATTCTCATGATCAAACATCCTCACAGAGCAAGAGCTGAAAATATATGTTTCAGAGTGTACATGCACAACACGCACCACACGCAAATTGGCTAATCAAAATTGTAGACCGTAGGTGTATTGCCAGGACTTCACCACAAACAGGCCAAGCATCACAAATTATTGTCCAGTAGTACATAACAAGTCGAGCTACAAAACTTTCATGACATATGTGAAATCGCTCATAGTATGTGATAATAATCTAGTATAACATAACAGCTTAGCTATCGAACTTGCCGGCTTGTTGGAGAGGCAAAAACTCAGCGGAGACACTGGACAGACAAAAAATTCAGCAGCAGTCATGCCTTGGTCGCCCATATCTTGTCTCAACGCGAAGCTTTGCCGCCAGCTTTACCTCGCATGCCTCCTTTCTGGCCACCACCAGATGCACCTTTCTTCCCCTTCCCGCCTTTGGTGCCACCCTTGCCGCCCTTCCCCTTTCCCTTCCCCTTCTTCCCCGCCTTCTCGGCCCGCTTGTCCTTCTTCATCCGCGGGTCAACCAGCACCTTCCCCTTGCCAGTTCTCACCTGAACCCCCTTCTTGGCGACAACGTACTCCTTCTTGGGCCTCTGCGTCGACACTGCCTTCCTGTAGATCTTGTCGATCATCTTCGCCTTCGACTGCTCGTTGATGTCGCTCTGGTCCGCCACGATGTCCGCCTTCTGCCGTGCCTTCTCCAGCTTCTTCAAGGCAACACGCTTCTTCCGGGCCTTGGCCTCCGCCACTTTCTTTGATGGCCGGGCGTCAATCTCCCTAAACTGGGCTTTCATGGCAGCTACCTCCTCTTTCGTTATAGGTTTCATAGCCTGGGTGTGCCTCTTCTCATCTTCAACAAACCATTTGGGCAGTCCTTCGTCATCAAACATGTACCTATTGTAGGCATCATCGAGTATCTGCTCCCTCTGCTTCTTCCTCAGCATCTTATGCGCGTAGGCTAGCACTTCAGCTTTCGCATCATCGTCGAGGTCCTCCTCTGGTTCTGACTCGTCAGAGGATGAAGAAGAGTCATCTTCAGTTCGGACTGGTTCTACTGGTACCATCTCAATATCATCTTGTTGCAAGCGTTGAGCAGCTTTAGCCGGTTTCTCCTTTCCTGAATCTATCTGTGCTTTAGCTGGCTTTTCCTTATTTCCTGAATCAATCTTCTTTTTCAAATTCTTACGTGGTTTCTCTCTTTCATCTTCACTGTCACTCTGCTCAGCTAGGCCGGTTCCTGCTTCTGCGAACACGTCCTGACTGAACCACTGGTCTACAATCTCATCTTTTGTACGCTTCTCTGCATCTAGGCGCAATAAAAGGGGGTTGGCATCTTCATCTTCATCTTCGTCAGAACCTTGATCATCCATCTCAACATCTTCACCATCATCTTCACCTCCCTATCAAGTCATCACATAATACATCTATTATCATCAATCATTTATGGTTTTTTCTAATCCAGACAAAAGAACAGAGCAAGTTGGGTCAATTAGCTACAGAAAAATATTGGGTTCAAAGAGGAAAATTCATGTTGATTAAGGTAAGAAAGTACCTCTAACAAATCTGCATCAGCGTCAGGATTGATTCGCTTGGCACGTTTCCGTTCTTGTTTTACTTCTCCACCTTTTTTTGTCACAAAACGCTCATAAGCTTCATCGAGCATGTCCTCAAGTTGAGCGTCATACCTGGTTTAAAAGACGCTATGTTACAAATCTCTGGGATTTTCAGTAAATATCGAAAATGATGTGAATTTTATGACCCAACTATTGTACTCCCTCCATTCACTATTATAAGGTGTTTTAGATATTTTAACGTGGACTAGATACAGACCGAAATGAGTGAACCTACATATTAAAACGCACCTAGATACAACGCATTTTTTAAAAAACCTAAAAGGTCTTATAATAGTGAGGAAGTATTATTATTTGGTGTGGGTGTCTGAGAATTTACCTCCGTTGTTCTTCATCAGAATCCATTTCCTCATCAGAGTCTTCATGAGTTTGAGTCCCTTCATTCTCACTGTCTCCAGAGCCATCTTCCACATTAAACTCTGCTGACTCAACAGCTTTAAGTTCTTTTCCACCCTATAAGGAAGGATATATCACTTGAGATCACAAGCACAAACTTACAAAGGTAATATCATACCAGGAAAGAAACTTGAGAGAAATCCCTTGAACCAAAATTACTTTTCCAAGTGTTTTTAACTAATAATTATAACTAAAGAAAAATTCTGAGAGCAAGAATGTTTCAACTTCCGAAGTGTACAAAGCAAAGATAGAAAGATAGGACTATGGAAACAGCAGGAGACCTTGATAGCATTAATAGAGAACAAATCAGGATCGCCATATCCTTCTTCTGTAGCATCAATTTGCATTCCTGTTGCCTTGCGTGCTTTATCCTGGAATGAAGAGACTAATATGTTAGCACACAACTGAAATAAACACCACATGCAGCAAGTGTTACATTATGCTTCAGAATGGATATACCTTTGCTTTTCGTCTTGATTGACGCTTCTTCTCTTGCCGTTTCTTTCTATCAAAGACACTAGTCAATTCTTCCATTTCCTGTAAAATTTGGTCATCATCCATGACTTTAGTCTCGGTCACAGTACCAGCAGCCTTTGGTGTAACTTGTGATGATGACGACAGTGCTTTCCTTATCCGTATGCGCCATCTAACATAATTGGACATCAGTTCCATGAGATTGAAAGGATCAACCTCTCCACATGCCAAACAAATACTAATAGACATGCTTTTGGATAATCATAATCTAGACTAGAAATTAACTTAATGAGAATAGAATAGGAAAATTACACTTACTTCAAAATATGCTTGAAGCTATTTTTATCCAGCACACGTAAATCCCCACAAAGGGTTTTTATCTGATACACAGAGTAACATACGATCAGCCAGCATTACAACTAAGATAGAATACATGTTTAGGCAGCGGGCGTACAGAGCAGCAAAGGGATTACTTCACTACCTCATCTGTAGTAAGCTCATGATTCTTGATAGGCGCGGATGCTGGATCATCGAATGAAATTTCAGTAACAGAACCAAGCATTTCAAGTGGTGTCTGGGCCTCAGACCATATAAAATCTGACGCCAGACCAACTTTTGTCAATACCGTGACTCCTTCCTCATACCTGCATGAAGCATATACAACAGAACTTAGAGAAGTAATCACACCAAACTGGACTATGTAATTCAAAATTTGGAAGTATCGTACAGACAAATAACCAATAAGTTCAGCTAATTCCAGTTCTTCATACCATTTAAAATAGCACAAAAGGCCGAAGTTATCAGGGTCAAATTTCAAATGTCTAGCTACTTATTTGACTCTCAAATAGAATTAGCAAAAAAAACATCAAAACCATCAAAATAATGCTCAGTTAGTTTACAGAAATCACAGTGTGACTGAATGATCAATCAAGATATGCAGAGAAATGAACTCATGCATGTGGCACAACACTGCAAATTTGGTGATACCCTTAGTGTGAGAAATGGACAAGACATGCCAGATCAGAATACAAGTTATATATCCTACTCCACCGTGTTGTAGTCTTGTGGACACTGACAAATGCACCAATATGTCAAGTGGATTAATTAATTGTTCCATCTTGAACACGCTATAATACTTTCTGGGGGTTAACCAATAATGTGGTAAATTATAAAAAGAGTGAAAGCTTGATGTTGTCTAAATCATGTGTAGTTAAACCATGCATGCTTGCATTAAGTACTGATGCACAGAGATACAAATGAACTACTATGCAGGATGACCCTGATTCTTGACACACAGAACTACTACAAAAAAACAGTAATGCAAAAAGTCAAAAAGAACAAGCAAACTCCAGCGACGATTTAAGAAGGCATACTTACCCTTCACGGCTTCTTTTGTCCTTTTTAGTAGTAAGTACATCCCTAGGCTGCAGAACCCCAAAAAAGGTAACAATAAGGGGATGCTAACACCTAAACAATATGAGAAATCGAGCAGGTAAATGGGCCAAATAATTCAACCTACCATCTTCTTCTCATTTTCCACACTGAATAAGTGCTTGATATCAAGAAGTTCTGGTTGGATCTTGGCAGGGGCTTTATATTTCAGACAGATAATATAAATTTCAGCAGATGTGCCACGACTCGCTTGAGGTTTGGTCACCTCAACCTTCTCAAATAGCTACAAATGGGCATATTTGATGCATCAACGCACTACTACAAAATACTAAGTAACACAAACACTTGATATAACTGTGATCAATACACACCTGTTTAAGACAGAACATGATAGCATTGTAATCTTGTGACCTGAAGACCTGTTGAAGAAAAAAAAAACAGCTGAGTTTGTATGTGCACTTCACCTAGGGGAACAAGGCCACGAATAATTTGCACCTGGTTTTATATATTTATTTCATATAAAGATTTAACGAGCCGACATTTGATGTGCACGTTTCCTTACCTTGGTGATGAAGGCGCCCTTGGGGGCAAGGAAATAGGTGGCGAGGCGCACGGCGTCGATGACGAGCGCGGACTGCGTGGTGGCCTCCTGCGCCCAGGCGCCGCCGACGTTGGGCGAGCCGTCGTGAAGGACGACGTCGAAGGCCGCGACGCCCTTGGAGTCCATGAGCTTGCGAATGGACGAGCGGCACTTGGAGGTGGTGATGTCCTCCGTGAGGGAGTGCGCGCCGCGGATGGGGCGGATGGGCACGAGGTCGACGCCGACGACGAAGGCGCCGACGGGGGCATGCTTGACGGCCACCTGGACCCACCCCCCGGGCGCCGCGCAGAGGTCGAGCACGGCGCGCGCCGTCGGGAGGAACCGGTACCGCGAGTCGAGCTGCAGCAGCTTGAACGCCGCTCTGCTCCGGTACCCCTGCTCCTTGGCGAGGTGGTAGAACTTGTCCTGCCTCTGCTTCCCCTTCGTCTTGCCCATCGCTGCCGCCGCCGACGAGCCTTGGAAGCAGGGGAGGAGAAGGAGGAAGGAGAGGAGCTAGGGTTTATGGTTCTGGTCTGCGGCTGCGCTGCTTTGTCATAACCTTGGTGGCGGTTAAGCCGCGACGGCCTCATGGGCCGGGTCTTGGGCCTCTCTGGATTTGAGTCTAGGCCTAGGCCCATATGGTCCTGGGCCGCAGGGCAAATTAAAACGTTTCGTCCTCCCTTTCGTCTCTTATCCCCTTTCTCCCACTGTCACTCCCATTCGCTTCCTCCACTCTTCGCAATGGAGATAGGCCTCTTGCTCCGGCTCGTCGCGCCGCCAGCCTGTATCTCCCAACGTAGGGCTCTTCCACCGTCGTGTGCGAGCCGCGGGAGTAGCGTACGGTCCTCGAGGCGCGCGCGTAGTAGTAGGTATGGGGCTGTGGCGAGTGGGGGTCTGAGCTATTCGGTGGTTGAAGAGGAGGTGGACGAGGAGGATGAAGGTGTGGCGGAGCTGATGAGGCCGCGGCTTGAGCTCATCGAGAAACCGGACCGGAACCTGGCGCTGCTCGACGAGTACGAGTCGGAGGAGCTGGGGGCGTCGCTGTGCGCCAACCACCGCAGCGGTGAGGCTTTCTCTTCTGTGCTTCATCTTCATGTGTTTGTATTCTTGTTGGAGTTCAGTGTTGTAGTGTTTATGATGTGTTAAATGACACTAGAATTTGGAGGAAACAACTTGCTTGTTCCAGAATTCCCAAAATGAAGTAGTGCGCGTCACAACAAATTGGAACTTTTCATGTTATGAGTCATGTGTGTTTCAACAGGTTATGTTGCTGTGTTGGGGAAACCAAATGTTGGCAAGAGCACTCTTATAAACCAAATTGTTGGTCAGAAGCTTTCAATTGTTACTGATAAACCACAGACTACACGTCATCGCATTCTTGGTATATGTTCGGAACCAGAATACCAGGTATAATCCTTTAGTCTCTAAAGCACCTGCAGAATTCAATTTGATATTATGTCAATTTATATATCCTCGATGGTTTCTCGTCCCACAGAGGATGTCCCACTGCTAATCTGAGTTATCATTTAGTTTGCAGATAATACTTTATGACACACCGGGTGTCATTAAGAAGGAAATGCATAAGCTAGACTCAATGATGATGAAGAATGTTCAGAGTGCTATTGGTAATGCAGACTGTGTGATCGTTGTCGCTGATGCTTCCAAAGTGCCTGAAAAGGTATTGTCAACGAAAGTAGTAAGCAACCAAATGAATATGTTGAGTCTACCTTGCATGACGGCGTCTCTATGATTTTAGATAGATGATATGCTGGAACAAGGTGTGGGAAACAAAGATACTGCGGTCCCTGTTGTGTTGGTGCTGAACAAGAAAGATATGATAAAACCGGGAGAAATTGCAAAGAAACTCGAGGTAAGAAACTTATACAAAATCGAGTATATGGTTTCCGACTTGCCGTGCTTCCTCTACTTGCAAATGGTACATTTCATGACACTCTTTTTGCAGTGGTACCAAAAATTCACTAATGTTGATGATGTTATACCTATAAGTGCTAAATTTGGTCATGGAGTGGATGATATCAAGGAGTGGATATTGTCAAAGCTTCCTTTGGGTCCTGCTTACTACCCCAAGGTATTAGCATGGAAGATGCAAAAGTTTCCTCTGGCTTCTTCTGAACAAGTCTTAATTAGTATGCAAGGACAAGCATTTTCTTTATCATGTAAACCTAGCAAATCAAGTAGAAATGTGCAATGCAATTAATATGATGACGAGTTTTTTTCCTTGGCCTTAATCTGCAACAATCAACACCATTTCATAGTACGATTAATCAGTGGTTCTGCCACATTGCTGACTCTGTGAACTCAAAGCCATGATAATGCAATTAGTACATTACCTATTTTGTTACTGCAAATCAACTGTTCGGAATTTTTTTGAAAATAGAGAATACGGATTTCAGTGACTTATCTATTTAAAGTCCTTAATTTGCGAAAACCAGTGTTACAGATTTTCTTAGCTAGATATTCATTTTTTTACAATTTTGCGGTATATCTGTCAAAGATAGCTCCAAACATTTGCTCTATTATCTACAACTTGGGATGCGTCCTTGCCATGAGATCTCATGTTCCTTGATTAGATGGTTCACTGCTGCTACTGCATTCTATTCATTTTGATGTTCAGCTACAACCACTAATCTTGAAATACCGAGACACTTAAAATATTTATACATGTTCTTGTTCCAGGACATAGCTAGTGAACACCCTGAGAGATTCTTTGTGGGGGAAATAGTGAGGGAAAAGATTTTTCTTCAATATAGGCAGGAAATTCCATACGCGTGCCAGGTATGTCTTCTGGTGATTACCCTCATCTTTGTTTAGAAGCTTATCCATCTTGTTAACCTGATTGTGTGAAGTAAATTTTGTTTCTGACAGGTTAATGTTATAAGTTACAAAAGCAGGCCTAGTGCTAAGGATTTTATTCAAGTTGAGATACTTGTCGAGAGGGAATCACAGAGAAGCATTATACTCGGGAAGGTAAAACATTAAAAAATCATCCCTATGCATTCAGGGTATTTCAGATTACAAATTCAATGAAGTTAATAGTAATCAGAAATTGAAGGATTTTGCACAGAGTACCTTTCAGGAATTTATATATATATGTTCTTCTTGTACAAAATTTTGAATAAATGAAACAATATTCAGGATCATCTTAAATCCATTGTCAAAATAGGAATTAGGCCATAAATAAGGAAAAAAAATCCGAAATAGGGGCATACCCCGGCTTCTAAATGTTTGGGGGAACAAAACAGTTCCTTCCTTCCTTGCTTAAATATTTGAACGAGCAAAACGGTCATACACTATGTTTCTCAAACACAGGAAGGGAAAGCTATAAAGACGTTGGCAACAGCATCAAGGCTTGATATCGAGGATTTCCTTCAAAAGAAGGTTTATCTTGAGGTCATAACTTCTTCCCTTCTTGTGTAGCCATGGTTTACCCACTCTGGTACTGCCCTAGAGCAGGTTCTAATTGCTGCATAGTATGTCCTGAGCAGATAGATGTGAAGGTGAAGGAGAACTGGCGACAAGATGAGCGGCTTTTGAAACGATATGGCTACGGTGGGGAGATTCAAGCTTTATGAGTACAAGCGTGATTTCGCTTATCAGACCACGAGAGTAGGAAGTAGTTTATTGTTTTTACTTTTTCTCCCTGCCGAGTGAGGTATTTAGATGTTCAAATTAGATCAGTTATTAGTCAGGAATTTTGATGTACGTCTGATGTATCATGGGATCATTGTTTCTGCATCTAAATCACATTCCAGCTCTGTCATGGTAAAGATAGTCTGCAATGGTGCTAGGCCAACTCAATCTTCTCTTTTCAAATGGTGA
Organism: Dactylis glomerata; assembly: GCA_007115705.1. Classification (NCBI taxonomy): domain Eukaryota; kingdom Viridiplantae; phylum Streptophyta; class Magnoliopsida; order Poales; family Poaceae; genus Dactylis; species Dactylis glomerata. Next base: position 212,441 of record QXEO01000516.1, read on the forward strand.
GCATGCTTCTTTTGTCTTGTGAAGTTCCATTGGCTACTTGGTGAACATTGTTCCCATGAACCATCACGGCACCTAGGAATATGTTCCGCTCAAAGTTGTATGAAATTCAAGCAAAGTCTGCCGGATGATCATAGCATATTTTTGGGTTCATTTCATCTTCTGATAATCATGACTAAAGACTACCATGAGTGAATAACAAGTGTAAATATGTCCATTGTTTTTCAATGTCTGAACTAAAGCCATCTCATTTTTTTTTCTCATCGATCTAACAGAAAATTTTGCTACCCCTAGCTGCTGCTACACAAATGAACTAAAAGAAGCAGGTACTGAAGCAAAATCTCTCATCTCCTCCGATTCCGTCGGCAGCAACTGGAGGAGAGATCGGCCATCCAAAATTACCCAAAAGAAAAGGCCGAGAATAAAACCATGATCAAAATCTGAATGAAGCAAAACAAGCAAAATCTGAAGCGAGCAAACGACCAAGATCTTGATCAGCTAGCCGTGGTGTCTTCTCTACTACAGCTGTCGCCGCCGCCGCTGACTAGGGGCTGCACCGTGCAACTGCTTCCGCCGGCGCCGCCGCCGCCACTGCTGCTGCTGCTACCGATGTATGACGTGAGCGCGGCCGCGAGCACGGCGGTGAAGTTGGGGTCGGACGTGATCTTGGCCGTGGCAGCATTCACCGTCTCTTCAATCTTTGCGCCGCCGCCGTCCTGGGTGCCAGCCACGGCCTGCACAGCGGAGAGCTTGGACTGGTCGTACAGCGTCTGTCCGAACAGCTGCGGCAGCGACACGGGCCGCGCCGCCTCAGCCAGTGCCGCCTGGAGCTGCGCGACCTCCGGCTGTCGCGGCAGCGACGCGCCCGTCTGCGTGAGGTCAAGCGTGACGGTCGGGAACGGGGCCGACGCCGAGATGGTGGCGACGCTGGAGGAGCAGGGCAGCACGGCGCGCGCGAGGAAGTTGGACCCACCGGCCATGAGCCCGTCAGCGCTGGCCGTGGACCCCGACAGCAGCATGGATGCCGCGGCCGCCGTGGTGGACGCCATCGCCATGGCCGCAGGCGGCAGCGGGTGGTTGTGGTTTCCCTCGTACGTGGTGATGAGCACCGTCCGGTCCTCCGCGCACCGCTGCACCTGCTTTCGCACCGGGCAGCCGGCGGCCATGGTGCACCGGTAGTAGGCCCGCGGGCACGGGTTGCCCTTGGCCATCTTCTGCCCGTACTTCCGCCACTGGCACCCATCGCTGATCTGTAAGAATAACGTGGCACGAAATTAAACCCAATCCATGCCATGCTTTGGATAAGGACGATCGAGGGCGTACCATGGCTGCTTCGGAGCGGGCACGGACGGAGACGCGGGCCTTGCGCATGGTGGCGGCGGCCTCGGGTGCTGGCGGCGGCACCTCGGGCACCTTGGCGGCGGGGAGGAACTTGGGCACCTTGCCGGGGAGCCAGCCCTGCATCGTCTCCGGGTTGCCGCCACTCTCGTGGTGAACGCCGTGGCCGTGCTCGAAAGGCGGCAGCGGCATGAGGTCTGCCTTGCCGGCGCCGCCGACGACCATGGCGCTCTTGCCCGGACAACCCATATAATTCATTGCCGCGTCAGGGACGGGGTTGCTGCTGGGCGACACCGTGGCGCAGTCGCTGCCCCGGGCGGATTCGTGCGCGGTGGAGCCGAGGCTGATGAACTGCCTCGGCAGCAGCTCCAGCTGCTGCTGCTGCTCCGGGTCCCTGTGGCCATGGCCATGGCTGCTCCGCTGCTGCTGCGGCTGCTGCTGCTGCATGAGCGTGATCTGCATCTGGAGGGAGTTGCACTTGGCGTTGGCATTGTTGAGCAGGTTCTTGAGCCGCTTGTTCTCCTCATTCACCCGCGCAAGCTCCGATTTTGCAGCTGCCAGCTGGTAGATATAAATTAGGACTGAATTAGTATTCCGCTTTTGTTTGAAAATTTTGTATCACACCGCCTAAAATTGCATTGATTTTTTAAGAGGTTCAATTTCATTGAAATGTTAGAGCAATTTTTGGTTTTGATATTTATAAGTTCCAAACTTACCTCAAGCCACGTCACTCCGCTATCAAGTTCAAAAACTTACCTAAAAACTTAGGAAAATCGGCACAAGTTTTGGAATTCTATAAACATGCCTTCTCAAATTCTCATCATTTTTAACTAAACATCTTTTTGCGTGTTTTTTTTTCAAGATTCCATGAAACTTACAGATGTGTTTACTACATGTTGGTCCATAATCGTACAACCAATATTTAGAAAATTTTCAGTATGCATTTCATGGGACAATCACAAACATATATAAGAACCCTCCGAACAGAACACGAAATTTACCGAGAAAGAGCTACTTCTAAAGCCAGTCTATTATTCCGTATCGGATATTCTTGGTCAACAATCCTTTTTTAGCAATTCTTGGTCGACAATCCTTGAACGAAAGACATTGTAAAATCTAATGTCCAGGCGTGTTTCTTTATTGAATATTTCCTAGATCAATGAGTGAAGATATTTGGCTCCAGGACACTAGTGATCTCGTTTAAAAAAATCAAAATCATATTTACGAGTTTTATTTTTTTTAAAAAAAACTCCAGATATAGCCAATGATTTATCCCACAAACACGCAAAATATCAGTTTCAAATACTTTGTAATTTTTGCTACATAGAAAAATGGCAAATGTGTGGCTCTAAGTATGTATATTTTCAAATCTCTAATGTCTATCAAATTTTATTATTTTTGTGTAGCCCATAATACAAAGAATTTCACATTAAAGATTGGCATGCTTACAGGTTACATCATTGACTATGTCTAATTCGACGACGTTGGAGTTGGACGGCGGCCGATGGTTTCGGTGATTGCAAGAAACCCTAGGAATTGATTTGTATTTCTCGATTTCTTACGATTTTCTCTGCAAAGTTTTCGGGATAATCATTTTATCCCGGTTTGTCTGTTAGCTAGTGTCCACATATGTTGCTTTTTATAACTTGATTTTCAATTAATGAAATATATGGTTGCTCTAGATAAAAGACTATGTCCAAATTTTGTTTTTAGAATTTTGGTTACATCATTCATTTTTTTTTATCTTTAAAATGACCGCTAATCAACTGAAGTGTCAATGAGCAGACAGCATCAAGAAGTTTTTCTATTGCATTTTCTTAGTGAGCCTAAAATTCTTACGTAGGCATTTGTATCAGGCTTTCTTAATCGGCAATCTTGAATGTGACTCGTACGACTGCATATATCAAGAGGGACTTAAGTGTAGTCAAAGTCATACACAAGATGGAGTCAAGCGTAGTTTCCGTTTCCTTAGTCGACGATTCGGAACATTGACTGTCAACCGTAACATATATACTTTGACAGGAAATTAGTGATCTCGTGTGTTTCTTACTAGCGCTAGACAATCTGGAACGGTGGTCTTCAATCTAACGGTCGTGAGCAGCTGTAGCTTATTTGCTCTCCAAAAGAAAACGGAAAAACGTACATGCAATTCGAAAATTTAGAACTTAGCGGATCGAGAAACAAGAGATCATGCATCTGAGCATCTCACCTCGGCTTTGGCCTCCCTGTAGTCTTCGTCGTTGGAGGAGACGCCGTCGTCGACGGTGGACTCCTCGCTGCCGCTGTTCCTCCGCCTGCCCCCGACGTGCAGCCCCATCTGAATCAACAACACCATTGCAGAGATCGAAACAGACGCGACGTCAATCAATGCAATATATACTATATACGTTTCGATTCACGCCAGATCAATAAACAGCAGAAAAGAATCGGCGTCGATCGATCCATCAACCGACGGCCATTGCTTACGTCGATGGTGAGGTCCCCCTTGTTGATTGCGAGGTCGTCCGCCGCGCCGGCGTGCCCAACGGCCGAAGCGGCGTCCTTCCTGTCCCGCTTCTCCTTCCTCATCTCGGTCTCGAAGAAGTCCATCTCGCCCACCACCACCCGGCGCTCCTGCTGGTCGACGTCCCCGCTCCTGCGCTTGAGGCCGGCGGCCGCGGCCACGAAGGACGACGAGGACTGGTCCATTGACAAGGAAGAAGAATATCTAACCTGGAATGGCTATGGGGAAGTGGAGGAGAAGAGGGAGGAGGAGAGAGACCATGGATGGGTGGACGGAGGCGCTTAAGAAGGTGGCGGAGGGGGACGCGTGGCGGGCGCGTGCGGGCGGGCGGATCCGGTAAGGAGTCGAGTCCATCATTCTAGGCCGCAGTGTTGGTGACCATTGACCTGACCAGTCACCACGACGGGGAGACCTCGCATCGCGATCGAATGGAGAGGATCGATGCCTGGAAACGGTCAACCGGTGCCGCGACTGGCATCCCCTGCTGATCCGGGGAACAGTTTCGAGAAGGAAGAAACAGAGCGCGCTGGGGTCTGTTTCAAACTGTTACGGTCCGTTCGTCGTCAAAGAGATAAACCTAGTCACCGGCTCACCAGTCGCCGCGGAGGCACGGACTATGCCAGCTTCTCCACGTACACCACCCTCGTGGCAGAGTGACGTCACCTTTGCCCGATAGATGATGTCGCTGTGGTCTATGTTGAGCTGAAGAAGAAAATACTACTAGTATCTTTTCCTAAAAAGTCTTTTATTTCAAAACGGAGGTAAATATTTTATAAGATTTTTGGTTGAGTTAAATAAAAAATCTACTTCCTCCGGCTTCAAATAGTTATCGCAATTGATGGGCATGCATGGTTGTAATCAGTCATGGGCCGGCAATAGGTAATTCGGGCCGAAGGGGTATCGATTTCACGATAGTCAAAGGACCATGTTTTTTCGGCGCCCTCACAAGCCGGAGATATAAAACTTTTGTTAAATAATAGAGACGGTGGATGGCTACATGGTACTTCCTCCGATCGGAAGCAAGTGTCGGTGACATTGTACTAAGTCACTGTCATTTATTTTCGATCAAAAGGAGTAGATGGAAAGCAGAAACCTACAGAAGAAAAGTTGTTCAAATAGTGCTTTAAATTAGTAGAAATTTCAACTTATGCCATGAGTGTTTTCCCATTTTCTATTGTTATTTGGCACTAATTTGAAAGGATCCAGCTAGAGATCAATGAACATACGTCCTCACGCTGGGTTTTTTTAATAAGAATCTTTGCATTTTTCATTTCTTACCATGTACAGCCTTTCATGTTTGGCACGTGTCTACAAACAAAAGCGCACCGGACAAGTGTTTCTAACCACAAATTTTAGATCCAACTATAAAGATGATCTAACTGATGTGGCTTAATGTGATGCCTCAATTAGACATCTATTATAATAGATAGGGATGGAGGAGGGGGGCAAATGCCCCCCCCCCTCAGGCAACTAGCATGTCTCAAATAGGAGTCGAGGAGGCGGTCGCGATCGTCGGCGGTGTGCTCTGCATGGCTCGAGAAGCTCAGCTGCATGCGTGGAGCCTCCCCACCACGGCGGAGCCAGAGAGCGAATGGGCAGCTCGGCCGCCTCGTCCACAGCCAGCGAGATGATGAGTTGATCCAACTTGTCTTCCAAGGATGGGGCTAAGTGAGTCACCAGATCAACAGTCGCCGCGGAGGCACGGACTATGAAAGCTTCTCCACATACACCACCTCCTAGGAGCGCGACGTTACGTTTGTGAACGGATCGTATGGGCACCTAGAGGGGGGGGTGAATAGGTGCTACTCAAATTTTAGTTCTTTTTCAATTTAGGCTTGACACAAAGGTAAATTCTCTAGATATGCAACTAAGGTGAATTTACCTATATGTCAACTAGCAAGCTAAACAAGATACAATATATAAAGGCAATAAAGGATAGAGGTAACCGAGAGTGGAGCACACGGAGACGAGGATGTGATTCCCGTAGTTCCTTCCTTTTTAGGGGAAGTACGTCTACGTTGGAGGGGTGTGGTTGCCACAAAGGCCTAACCAACGCCACAAAGGCTCACCCTATTCTCCGGTGCAAGCTTCCGCCACAAAGGCCTAGCTCACTTTCTACTAAGGGATTCCTCAAGGCGGAATCGGCCTTTACAATCTTGGGGCACGCATCCACAACCGAATTGGTGGCTCCCAAGCACAACACAATGTTGTGAAACAACAAGTAGCAATATATCAAATACACAAACAAGGTCTTGGGACACAAGGGAACCCAAGACACAAGGGCCCTCAAGCAAATGAGAGGGGAAATCAAATCGCTTCGGTGAGGATGTAGAGGATGGTCTTCTCCTTCGATTCTCCAAAGATCAAGAGCTTTGGTGGGGTGAGGGAGGAGATCTACTTGCTTTGGTGAGCTCAACAATGGTGGTCTTCTTCTATCTTGGCTGGCTGCCCGTTGGAGAAGAAGAGGGGGTATATATACCCCCCCAAAATATCTGACCGTTGGCAGCCAGAAAGTCCGGCTATAGCCGGAGTTAAGTCCGGCTAAAGCCGGCCACACCGGCTAAAGCCGGTCTCACACCGGCTATAGCCGGCCTGAAAAATCCGGCCTAGCCGGAAATAGCCGGACAAAAAGCCGGTTGAGTCCAGAGGCGCAGGACCCCTCTCGAAAACATGCAGTCCGGCTATAGCCGGTCTGGGGACCGGCTAAAGCCGGCCTAACTGGCCCAACTTTATCTGAAACTTCTCCAGGAGCTTATTTCCACCATTTCCTCAATAATTTCCTTTGGATAATGATACTTATCAAATATAACATATAAAACCCAATATCTTGTGCAAGAATATTATAAAATCCTGCAAAGCATAATCACACATTAATAGACAATGTATTGTTAACAAACGCCAAAATCAATTAGGCGGGAAATGCTCTTTCAATCTCCCCCTTTTTGGTGTTTGATGACAATACACAATTTTGCATGTTTCAAACTATATAAAATATAGACGGAGCTCCCCCTTGCTATGTGCCTTATTTTAAATTTGTATTTGAATACAAAGACACATCAACAATAGGAACTCCCCCTAGATTTTATAATGTGATCCATATGTGCACAAGATATATATCAATTCAATAGCACATAAACAACATAATATGACAAGATATAGCAAATAGGATTAATAACGATAATCACAAGTTCTACTACACAATAAAACGAGTTCAACACATAGTAGTAGATAGATAAGTTCAACCATGGGATACAAGCAAGCAAGCACGATATAAGAGCTTGTGACCCAACCAAATCCAAATGGAAAACCAAATCCAAATGGAAACACATGCAAATGGGACTTTCTCCCCCTTTGGCATCAAGACGCCAAAAAGGGAGACCACAACACGATATCACTCATCAACATCGTCAAAGTCCTCATCGTCCTCATCATCTTCTTGGTCATCGTCTTCTTCCTCTTCATCATCATCAACATCTTCTTCTTCCTCATCATCATCATCAACGGCTTCCTTGCCCTTGGAGGTGACTTCGGCTAGCTCCTTCCAATCAAAGGTTGAGCCCTCATTCCACTTGCCAAAAGAAAAAGTGTCCTCGGATTGATCTTGCTCTTGGGACTCTTCTTCATTGCTTGCACCTTTGCCCTTCTCCACAGCCCTCAAACGTGCATCCAAATCCTTTTGCTTCTTGTGGATGTGCTTGCGGTCCACATAGTCCTTGTACTGAGTATGACGCACATCATTGTTCATGCAAAACAAAGCCATTTGCCACCACTTGAGCTTCTTCATCTCTTGAGCCATTCCACCACTTGGTGGATCCGCATTCTTCCTCCTAGAGCCGGTAGCATAGATGTTGCCACCCAACACATCACTCGAAAAGGGATAAGCACTTGACGTGCTAGACACCAAATGAGCGGTCTTCTTGTAGAGCTTGTTGGGCTTGTGCACTTCCAAGTCTTCATCAAGCAAATCTTCTTCAATCTCAAATTCTCCTTCAATGCCTCTGTCAATGATAAGCCTCATGATGAATGGAGCATAAGGAGGAATCTTCCTATCAAGCATAGCAATCTTCATCTCCATGAAGATGAAGTACATCACATCAAGCTCCATCCCTTGACAATCTCTTCCGGCCTCGAAGACAAGACGGGCATGGTGGAGCAAATGCACAAGACCACCTCTGATCGAATCATTGTTGCCCCCACTTGGAGCAATGTTGGCACGGAGCATCCGGAGCAAAATATCATAGAGGGGAAGGAGATTTGCAGTCTCTCCCGCTTTGCCCCCTGGACCATACAAGCACTGAATCTTCCCTTTGTTGTACTCCGTGGTATCAAGATGCAAACGGGCACCCCTAGGTCGATGAATGCCATCGAACCTATAGCCCAAAAGCTTCCCAAACCGAGACATGGTCGAGTACTTCCTCACTTCACCTGTCATCCAGGTGAAACCGACTTCATCACGAGTATCAAACTCCAAAGTGGCAAAGAACTGCTGAATCAGACGCGGATTGTAGTCTTGCTTGAAGACCATCAGCTTGTGCAACCCAAGCTTCTCGGTGACCCACAGAGCATCGGCAAAGTACTCATCTCTGGACAACGATGCAATATTGGTGACCTTCATGGGGCACACCTTTGTGCTCATGGACGCATATATCTGCTAAAAAATCCGCTGATGCTCTGACCGGTAGAATGAAGCACTGTCAATGTCCCTAGGCATTGAGTAGAATTTCTGCTCACGGAACTCCCGGTACTCTTGCTTGGACAGCTTCTTGAGATCACTGACATTGGCAAACAGAGATTTCTTCTTACGTTCTTCCAATCTCTTCCTCTTCAGAGCAGCTGCCACACGAGCATCTTGATGCTCTTGACGGCGAGCAAGTGAGGGATCAACATATCTTGACCTCTTGGGTCGAGATCCACCTGCAAACAGCACATATGAAGAGAGCATATAGGATAAGCATGCATGCCAGAGGATCAAAGAACAATAGCATAAAAGGAAAAAACAGGACTGTAATTGGTGATCTACACCGGCTATTTCCGGCCTTAGGCCGGCTTTAGCCGGTCAGGCCGACTATAGCTGGTCTGACACCGGCAAAAGCCAGACCAGATGAACAAGCTGCGAAATCACAGGAGTAGGCCACCAAAACAAGTCTAGTACTTTCAATTTATGCAATGTAGGAAGGAAATCATGACCAAACAATCTCAGATGAACAACAAGGCCCCATTGAATCATCTAACCCTAACCCTAGAGAAACCTAGGGAGAGAGAGAGAAGAGAGAGAGGGGGAAGGTACCCTGGTCCATGAGAGAGAGGCGCCGGAGAGGAGTGGCCGGCCGGAGAAGGAGCTCCGGCGACCGGGGCGACGAAGAGCGGCGGCGGTGGCGGCTAGGGAGGGGAGCTCGAGCGAGTGGAGGATAGGCGTGGGGGTAAGTGAGGAAACCCTCACCCCCACGGCCTAATGAGTTGGGCCCGAAAACTCCCAGGCCGGCTATAGCCGGGGTGACCGGCTAAAGCCGGACACCGGCTATTTCCGGTACCAGACCGGCTAAAGCCGGTCTAGATGACCCAAAACAGATGATTTTGATTTCTGGAAGTTCTGGGCATGCACAAGAGGATGATTTGGCTTTAGATAAGTGGGCTTAGGACAGAAAGCAAGCATGGAGTGGTTCTCGGCACTTGGCATTGCAAAACACAAGAAATCTTTGAAAATCCAATGCAAGTGCCTTCCCATTTCACGGATAGAGATAATGACAGGAAAGCTCAATGAAACTCAAATAAGATTTGCAAGGAATCAACTCTTCGAAAAGAAGAGGTCGGTGGCCGAGGCCACCATGTATGAGTGTCATGGCATTGGACCGCGAAGATATATCTTGGGTCCATAACCAATACTCGTCATTGAAGCTCATATATCACAAAAATGATAGAAGGAGACCAATTTTGTCACTATTGGCATTATGGGGGGAGGGATAGCCCAATTAATTAGGACCGCACTCCCCCTATCTCCATGCCCACACCTAAACCAAACAAGCATTGAAAATAGGTGTATTTGCAAGATGCTCAAGCCACACTCCTTGAATCAATGATATTTAGCTCATTCCTCAAATATCCAAATCTTGCTTCATCAAGGGGCTTCGTGAATATGTCGGCAAGTTGATCCTTGGTGCATACATATGCAAGCTCAATATCACCACGGGCAACATGATCCCTAATAAAATGATTCCGGATCTCAATATGCTTGGTTCTTGAATGTTGCACCGGATTATAGGCTATCTTGATAGCACTCTCATTGTCACATAAAAGAGGCACTTTGTCACAATTGACCCCATATTCCTTTAAAGTTTGCCTCATCCATAACAATTGAGTGCATCCACTTGCGGCGGCAATATATTCGGCTTCGGCGGTGGAGAGAGATATACAATTTTGCTTCTTAGAAGACCAACACACCAAAGACCTACCAAGAAATTGGCAAGCTCCGGAGGTTGATTTCCTATCATCCTTGTCACCGGCCCAATCCGAATCAGTGAAGCCACAAAGAGAGAAATCCGAGCCTTTGGGATACCAAAGCCCATAAGTTGGGGTATGAACCAAATATCGAAAGATTCTCTTAACCGCCATAAGGTGGCTTTCTTTAGGAGCGGCTTGATACCTTGCACACACACCTACACTCAACACAATATCGGGTCTAGATGCGCAAAGGTAAAGCAAAGAACCGATCATAGAACGGTATACCTTTTGATCCACATCTTTACCATTGGGATCAAGCTCAAGATGACATTTTGTGGCCATTGGTGTTGCGGCCCCATTAAGTTCCTTCATCTTGAACCTCTTGAGCATGTCTTGGACATATTTGGCTTGATAAATAAAAGTCCCTTCTTTCAATTGCTTGATTTCAAAACCAAGAAAGAACTTCATTTCGCCCATCATAGACATCTCGAACATATCGGTCATAAGCTTTGAAAATTCATCATTAAAAGCTTTGTTAGTAGAGCCAAAGATAATATCATCAACATATAGTTGGCATACGAAAAGCTCCCCATTGACCCTCTTAGTAAAAAGAGTAGGATCGATTTGCCCAACTTCAAACCCACGGTCTACCAACAACTCCCTAAGGTGCTCATACCACGCACGTGGGGCTTGTTTAAGGCCATAGAGTGCCTTATGGAGTTTGTAGACATGGTTAGGGAAGTTGAGATCCTCAAACCCCGGGGGTTGCTTAACATACACTTCCTCTTTCAATGGACCATTAAGAAATGCACTCTTAACATCCATTTGTTGCAACTTAAAATTATGATGAGTGGCATATGCAAGAAGGATACGGATGGACTCAAGATGAGCCACGGGAGCATAAGTTTCTCCAAAGTCAATGCCTTCAACTTGAGAGAAACCTTGAGCAACCAATCTTGCCTTGTTTCTCACAACAATTCCATGCTCATCTTGCTTGTTCTTGAATATCCACTTTGTGCCAATCACATTGCGGCACTCCTTTGGCTTTTCTACTAACACCCAAACATTATTGCGCTTGAAGTTGTTGAGTTCTTCATGCATAGCATCCAACCAATCCGGATCTTCAAGTGCTTCAAATACTTTCTTGGGTTCAACCATGGAGATATAAGCATGATGAGAGCTAAATTGTGCCAATTGACGCCGGGTTGACACTTTGCTTCTTAAATCTCCAATAACCCTCTCAAGGGTATGACCTTTAAGTTCCAAGTCTCTTTCAACTCTTTTCTTGCGACGGGCTTCGATCTCCTCATTAGACCTTGGAGGAGTCACTTGATCATCTTGATCATTTTGGTCCCCGTCTTGACCATCAAATTGACCTTGATCATTATTATCTTCATGAGTAGGTTGATCTTGGTCTTGTGAAGAATTGGGGGCGGTTGAGATAACCGGAGAGGATGGTGGTGCCCCTTCTTCTTCATGAAGGTCCTTGTCTTGTTCTTCGGTTGGTGCATTAGTTGCTTCCTTGGGAGAGGCTTGTTGAGCTTGTGAAGATGAAGGCTCCACTTGAGTAGAGCATAGTCCTTCCCGGTCGGCCACAAGGTGTCCCTCAATGGGGCGGAAAAATCCCACGCCCATTCTTCCTATGGCTTCTCGAGGTATTTCATCATCTACATCACAAGAAACAACATCTCGCCCCCCTTGGGAGCCGTCATTCTCTTCGAATACCACACTACAAGATTCTTCAACACGTCCGGTGGACTTGTTGAAGACTCTATAAGTGTGGGATTCGGCACCATAACCAACAAAAATACCTTCTATTGCTTTTGGATCAAATTTACCTAAACGAACTCCTTTTCTTTTAAAGAAACACTTACACCCGAAAACCCGGTAGTAGGAGATGTTGGGCTTGCTTCCGGTGAGTATTTCATATGGAGTCTTGTTTAGGCCTTTGCGGAGGAAGAGCCGGTTTGAAGAGTGACAAGCCGTAGAGATGGCTTCGGCCCAAAAGTTGTATGGAGACTTAAACTCCGCCAACATGGACCTAGCCATATCCATAAGAGTCCGGTTCTTCCTTTCGGCTACACCATTTTGTTGAGGAGTATATGCAGCGGAATATTGATGACGAATCCCCTCATCACTAAGAAATCCATTTAAGGTGTAGTTCTTGAACTCCGAGCCATTGTCACTTCTTATTGCCAAAATAGTTTGCCCATGTTGACGTTCAACTTCCTTGGCAAAGTCGATGCCGGTTTGTTGAGTCTCACTCTTATGCTTGAAGAAGTAAACCCAAGTATATCTTGAATAGTCATCAACAATCACCAAACAATATTTCTTCCCACCAAGACTTGCATGAGAGGGTGGACCAAAAAGATCCACATGAAGGAGCTCCAAGATCCTCTTGGAAGAAATAATAGTCTTGCTTGGGTGGGGAGAATCATGCATTTTTCCTAGAACGCAAGCCCTGCAAACACAATCTTTGGCAAAAGAAACATTCTCTTTTAGTCCGAGTATGTGGCCACCCTTGTGAAGGCTTTGCAAAGTTCTCATATTGACATGGGATAAACGGCGATGCCAAAGCCAACCCACATCGGCCTTTCCAAATAAACACATTGCACTTGTAGTGGTTTTCCCCGAAAAGTCCACCACATACAAGTTATTTTCAATGTGTCCAACGAAAGCGACCTTTAGAGACTTGCTCCACAAGAGTACCACAATTTCATTATCAATGAAGACGGCAAAGCCCATCTTACCAAGTGCACGAACTGAAAGTAAATTGTAACCAAGGGTCTCAACAAGCATGACGTCCACAAGGGAAATATCCGGTGCGACCACCACCTTGCCAAGACCCAATACCTCGGATTGTGACATGTCTCCATAAGTGACGGTTATATGATTGTCATTTGGTCTCATCTCCGTCATAATCTTCTTGCTTCCGGTCATATGACTTGTGCATCCACTATCAAGCACCCATTTTGATCCACCGGAAGCATAGTCCTACAAGAGATCATTGCTTGGTTTTAGGTCCCCATTTTTCAATGGGTCCTCTTTTGTTAGCAACAAGGGTCTTTGGAACCCAAATAGACCAAGCAATATAACCATCATTTGGACCAACATATTTTGCATAAACATCACCATAATAATCACGAAATAAAACATAGTGAGGGTTAGCAATTCCCGCATGATCATCATGAGTGGCTTTGCCACCCACGATAGGATCCTTCTTTGCTTGAGCGGGCTTGGTCTTCTTTTTCTTGTTGTTCTTCTTCTTCTTCTTTGAGACATAGCCAATCCCCGTTTTATCACCAAATGCCTTTTGCTTACTCAAAAGGTCATTCAAGTTTTTCTCACCTATGGGAATGGAGGACTTGGCAAGCTCATCTTTCAACCTAGCATTTTCTTCAATGACATTTGCATGATCACAAGTAGAAGTAGAAGAACTAGGCACATTATTCTTAGTCAATTGAATTTGAAGTTGTTCATGTGACTTGGTAAGAATAGAGTGTTCACTTTTCAAGGCCTTGTGAGCCTTGTCAAGATCTTCTAAATCCTTAACAAGTATATCATGACCAACACCAAATTCAACCTTTTCCTTTTTAAGCATTTTTACTTTAGCACGAGCATGATCTCGCTCTTTAATGAGTTTGGAAACAACTTTATTATTAGATTCCTCAATGGAATCGAGCTTCTCTTCAAGAGTTGCTCGTTCCTCTTGCTCTTCTTCAAGAGACTCGGTTAGTGAGGCAATATCTTGAGCATATTCTCTTTCAAGCCTCATTTGTTCATCTAGTTTTTCAAGAGTTTTACCATATTGGCTCAATAGACGTTCAAAGTGAATCTTATGAACGCCATCTACACTAGACACATAGTCATCAAAAGCAATAATTTCTTCCTTTACTCTAAGACTAGCAAGATCATTCAAGGAAGCATCATTTGTCTTAGAGGAAGAGAAAGATGTGGGTGATACCTCGGAAGACTTGGCCATAAGGCATTTGACGTTCTTGAGAAGAGAGTCCTCATTGGGGGATTCAAAGAGTGATGTGGAGGAAGTGGAGGTGGTTGCCATTGCGGCCATCTCACTAGTTGTGGTTTCTTCTTCATCACTCTCACTTGCGGAGTACTCTTCTTGAGTCAAGAACACAAACTTTGGTTGCTTCCTCTTTGGTCCACCCTTCTTCACAAAAGGCTTCTTGGATGGTGACTTGGTCTTGTTCTTGAAGATGAGCTTTCCACCATGGTCTTCTCTCTTCTCATAAGGGCACTCGGCAACGAAGTGAAATCTATCATTGCAATTGTAGCAAGTCCTCACCCTTTGACCATTGTTGTCATTCCTTTGATAGCCACTTGACTTGCTTCTTCTTTGATTGTCTTCTTTGGCCTTGTGTGGATCAACCCAAAAGGTTTTTCCATAGAAGGCCATGTGCTCATTGTACTCATGCCTTATGTCCTCGGGACACATCTCTAGCCTTGCTGCAATACTTGCTTGAAGAGGAACCTCCTTTTCAACCACACTTGCTTTCAATGCAAGATTAGAGCTTCTTTGCATTCCTATGGCACGGGCACGAGCATCTTCCGCATTTTGTGCGGAAACCTTGTAGGCTTGAATCTCTTGCATCACTTGATTTGAGGTCATCTCATTGAAGTTGTGCTTTCCTTGAACACTCTTTATATCCGCGGGCTCATATGGAGTGAGAGCAAGAATGTACTTCATCTTGATCCACTCATCATCAATATGGTGAGCACCGAGGTTCTTGAAGGTGGTAGCAATGGTCTTGAGTCTTCTATACATTTCTTGATGATCCTCACCATCCATCATGAAGAAACCCTCCGCTTGATTTGAGAAGGCAATATATCTTGTTTTCTTCATGCTCTCATTGCCAACAAAGACATCGGAGAGAGCTTGCCAAGCTTCTTTGGCGATGAAGAAGTGTTGGATGTGAGGCAAGTCCTTGGATCCCACGGCGACTTGAATCATGTGAAGAGCGGTAGCATTGAGTTGGCTATCGACCGTCTCTCTTCTTGTCATGTTGTGGGGATCCACGGCCTTGAATCCTTCCTCAACGATCCTCCAAAGCTCGATGCAAGAACTGCGCATATGAGAGATCATTTGATATTGCCATTGACCAAAATTTAATGCATCAAGCTTAGGTGGATCTCCTCTATTGTTAATATGAGGATGAGGGACCGGCGGGTCGGGTGAATACCAATGAGGGAATTCACCTTTTCCGTCGTCCTTGGTGGAAGACTTAGCATCGCCATTTTTATCGGTGCCCTCCACATCAATTACCACATTCTCCACTTGTGGAGTAGCGGGTTTTTCCGGAGGTGGAGGAGCATTAGTAGTTTTAGCTTGCAAGAGTTGCGCTATCATTTCACGCAACTCATTTACTTGAGTTGTCATGGAGGCCATGGATGATTCCAAAGATTTGAACTCACCCATGGAAACTTGACCCGAGCCCTCACTCGGAGAGGTGTCCATACTCTTAGGCGGTTAAGCCCGAATAAAGAGCCGAGGCTCTGATACCAATTGAACGGATCGTATGGGCACCTAGAGGGGGGGGGGTGAATAGGTGCTACTCAAATTTTAGTTCTTTTTCAATTTAGGCTTGACACAAAGGTAAATTCTCTAGATATGCAACTAAGGTGAATTTACCTATATGTCAACTAGCAAGCTAAACAAGATACAATATATAAAGGCAATAAAGGATAGAGGTAACCGAGAGTGGAGCACACGGAGACGAGGATGTGATTCTCGTAGTTCCTTCCTTTTTAGGGGAAGTACGTCTACGTTGGAGGGGTGTGGTTGCCACAAAGGCCTAACCAACGCCACAAAGGCTCACCCTATTCTCCGGTGCAAGCTTCCGCCACAAAGGCCTAGCTCACTTTCCACTAAGGGATTCCTCAAGGCGGAATCGGCCTTTACAATCTTGGGGCACGCATCCACAACCGAATTGGAGGCTCCCAAGCACAACACAATGCTGTGAAACAACAAGTAGCAATATATCAAATACACAAACAAGGTCTTGGGACACAAGGGAACCCAAGACACAAGGGCCCTCAAGCAAATGAGAGGGGAAATCAAATCGTTTCGGTGAGGATGTAGAGGATGGTCTTCTCCTTCGATTCTCCAAAGATCAAGAGCTTTGGTGGGGTGAGGGAGGAGATCTACTTGCTTTGGTGAGCTCAACAATGGTGGTCTTCTTCTATCTTGGCTGGCTGCCCGTTGGAGAAGAAGAGGGGGTATATATACCCCCCCAAAATATTTGACCGTTGGCAGCCAGAAAGTCCGGCTATAGCCGGAGTTAAGTCCGGCTAAAGCCGGCCATACCGGCTAAAGCCGGTCTCACACCGGCTATAGCCGGCCTGAAAAATCCGGCCTAGCCGGAAATAGCCGGACAAAAAGCCGGTTGAGTCTAGAGGCGCAGGACCCCTCTCGAAAACATGCAGTCCGGCTATAGCCGGTCTGGGGACCGGCTAAAGCCGGCCTAACTGGCCCAACTTTATCTGAAACTTCTCCAGGAGCTTATTTCCACCATTTCCTCAATAATTTCCTTTGGATAATGATACTTATCAAATATAACATATAAAACCCAATATCTTGTGCAAGAATATTATAAAATCCTGCAAAGCATAATCACACATTAATAGACAATGTATTGTTAACAAACGCCAAAATCAATTAGGCGGGAAATGCTCTTTCAGTTTGCCATACAGATAACGTCGCTTATGGTTTTTCGTTGAGCTGAAGAAGAAAATCTTATGGTTTTTGTTACAAACAAACTATTGATTTCTCGTTAACCAAATGACCATATTTTTTCTGTTGCGTCGGGAATTATAGCTCTTTCCATCAGTTTGGAATTATAGTTGCGTTGGCTAGTGTCTCTAACTTAACATGCTATTAGAGCCCAGGGTCTCAAATTTGAGTCCTCAGATTTGCAAATTTCCCCGAAAAATTGCTCATGACCCTCGGTCCATGGCTGATGCGTACCTCTAAAACTTCATGTCAAGTGTTGGCCCCATGACACAGGTGAGATGGGGTGTGCTACTCGTGTGATGATGACGCCAGAAAAGAACTGCGGCGTTTAGTTGATGTGGGAGCAGTAAGTCCTTGTGCGTGGTGATGACCAGCCCGTTGGGAACCCCAAGAGGAAGGTATGATGAGTGTAGCGGCTAGTTTTCCCTCAGTTAAGAAACCAAGGTATATCGAACAGGAGAAGAGAGACGATGATGACTGAAGGTGTTTGTGGAACCTGCACACACACAAACAAATACTTTGTCCCCAACTTGCGATGAGGTTGTCAATCTCACCGGTTTGCTTGAAACAAAGGTTATGAGTGTATCGAGTGGAAAACAGTAGTAATATGCGAGTAAAGTAAACAGTGCGGGAAAAGTAAACAGGTGATTGCAATATGATTAAAATAGGACCGGGGTCCACAGTTCACTAGTGGTGTCTCTCCATAGATAAATAACATGCTGGGTAAACAAATTACAGTTGGGCAATTGATAGAATAAAGATAACGTGATATGTCAAGAAGATCACTATGAGATTTACTCTGGGCATTACAACAAAATACATAGACCGCCATCCAACTGCATCTATGACTAATAATCCACCCTCGGGGATATCATCCGAACACCCCAAAAGTATTAAGTTGCGAACAACAGATAATTGCATTAAGCAAAGTGTGTAATGTAAACAAAGCATATGCCCTTGAGCATATGAATGTTGTTTTCTCCCTAGTAGCAACAGCACATCTACCACCTTAGAGGTTTCTGTCATTCCCCCAGGTGAAATAGAGACATGAACCCACTATCGAGCATAAATACC
Organism: Dactylis glomerata; assembly: GCA_007115705.1. Taxonomy (NCBI): domain Eukaryota; kingdom Viridiplantae; phylum Streptophyta; class Magnoliopsida; order Poales; family Poaceae; genus Dactylis; species Dactylis glomerata. The sequence continues at coordinate 230,542 of QXEO01000516.1, forward strand.
CCCTCTTGGAGTCACTAGCAACTACTCGGCCAAGATAGCTACTAACAACGGAGAGCATGCAAGATCATAAACAACATAGAGATAACAAAAGATATAATTCAGTACAGCAACTTAATCATAAACACCAATATTCATCGGATCCCAACAAACCAACATCATAGAATTACATAACGGTGATCTCAATCATGTAGGGCAGCTCATGAGATCTAAACATGAAGCACATGGTGGAGAAGACAACCATCTAGTGTCACGACCCAGATTTTTTCATGATTTAAAACTTCATCATGCATTCATAGCATATTGCATCTCAAAGTCTTTTCCAAAGTTTTGAACCTTATCCTTCAAAGAATATTGTCAAATGCCCTTTTCCCAAATTTTAGATACAAAAGGTTTTCAGAAAGAAAGTGTTTTATAAATGAACTCCATTGTTATGGAGCTATCTTATATTTTTCCCTTTAGTAAATTTCTTTTGAAAACCAATAAGTGGGAAGATAATGATCTTAACTTCCTATTTAATTGGATTTTATGTTCAAAATTTTCATAAATCTTTTCTTCTTCCAATCTTACCACAAAACCTCTGGTTTAGTTTCTAAACACACTTTTAAAGGACCCTTTTTGGTCAGCTCTGATTTCAATCAAATCCGAATAGGAGAAACTCTTCAAAACTCAAAACTGATTTCAGAATAAAAGAGAAAAGGAAAGCAGGAGAAAAAAATAAAAGAAGAGGCCTGAATGCCCAACTGGGCTGACCCCGGGAGACAGCCGGCCCAACTCGCCCCCGAGCCAGCTCAGCCCCGTATCTCTCTCTCTCTCTCTCCAACAAGCCGACCCCACCTGTCATCACCCCCCCTCTCTCTCCCTCCCAGTAACGCTCGCCGGCGTTACTCCCCGGTGTTACTGACGCCATAACTGGCCACCAATGCTCGCCCCCTATAAAGCCCCTACTCCCCTCTCTCGCCCCTCCCTCGTCTCTCCGAGGAAAACGCCGCAGGGCTGCCCAAATTACTCGCCGGAGTTCGCAGCCTCTGCAAGCATTTCCGCTCGATTCTGACGCCATCCGGTGAGCCGCGCCTCTCTCTTCACTCCCAGTCTTCTCCCCTCCTCCCTGCGAACCATCTGACGCCCCCGCTTGAATCAACACGCAGCAAACCAAGCCTCCCGGTGATCATCCGAGGCGCCCGCATCTCCAGCCGTCGCCCTCATCCACATCTGGAAGCGATCGAGGAAGTTGACCACGCGTACGAGCTCGCCATGATCTCCTGTACCTCGTCCTAACATCGCCGTCGAGCAGAACTCACAGAGCATCGTCGGAGTTCGACCCCTGCACGCCCTCGCCGGAAAGTTCACCGGAAACCTAACCTAACCTAGGTGAGCTCCCCTCCCTCCTCATCTCGACCATCGGATCATGATCCAGTGTCTAAGAACGTGTCACTTAACTGAAGAGGTACTGGACAATCTGGTGCATCCAGATCCCTTTTAATCCGACGGCTATCAAACGTGATCCAACCGAAGGGGTATCAACGAATCAGTTACAACCACGTGTAAGCCTCTGGTTTAAACGAAAATCGAATAGAAGTTTGAAAACCTGATTTGATCCAAATCTTTGAAAAATCATATCTTTTAATCTGTAGGTCCAAAAATAACAAATAAATTATAGTTAGAATCCTTAGGATGTGTAGAATCCAATGATTCAATAAAACCTATTATTTTATGGGTTCTTTTTGAATCCATTGATAGATCTGAATCAAGCCCTTGGATTCAAAATAAATTCATAACTTTTGTTCTGTAAGTCCAAATGCTACAAATTTGTAGTCTATGGAATCCTTGGAACATTTAGAACACACCAGAAGCAAAAGTTTTCAAAGTTAATATGTGCACAAACTTGCTATGGTTAAATTTGTCCAAATCACCTTTTCTTCACCAATTGTTTTCTAAAAACTATTTTTGAGTGAAACCACTTGCAGTAGCTTCATGTTACTGTCACCCAACCAGTGGTAACTCAGACTTATTTTTGCAGGACAGTACCAACCAGAACTAAATTTTCTAAAGTACTATCCTGATGCATCAAATACCCCCTTTTGTTAATACCTAGTTATTTAATTATTAAAATCTTTTCTAACTTCACACTTGTTTTTAAAAGCCTCTTGTTCCATCTTTACAACCATTTCACACACTCACATAGTGTGTGAAATTAAAATGTCATTTGCATACATGCACACATGCATACATGTCTATGATTGTCATTAGAGATAGAATATTGATTGCTTGATTGTTTGGATTGAATAGATTGTGAAGAGGAGCAAGGCTACTATTGTAACTGTTGTGAGTGTGCAAGCTGCTACCAAGGCAAGTGACACACATATCTCTCACCCATTTTATTATGCATTAGTATATTCACCTCTTGTAGTATGCATGATAGGTGTTTTACTCAACTGTTTTATCAAATGCTTAGATCCTAGTAGTGTGTAGCAATCCCTCAAACCCCACCTGTTAGGATGCTAAGTACTTTGTTAACTTTGATGCCATGCTAAGATCACTTGAAAAGTGTTTTGTGAAAAGTTAATAACTTCAACTAAAATGAAACACCTGGGTGGATTGGTATGTTGATGGAGGTGGTGTTGAGTGGCGACCTGGGACTACACTACGTGTAGTTGCTGCCTGGGCGTACACTTGTGGATGGCCACCCAGGAATAAAGAGATGGCTATGTCTTCCATGCTTAGCGTACTTCCAGTGCAGCCTTATGACATTATGGGCTCTGTCTTGACTGATTAGAATGTGGGAGTGCAATTATGTGCGAGAAGATGGTGGTAGATGAATTATAGGTTGGGAGCGGATCTTGCCAGTTAGTTGCCCTCTCCTTCTAAAAGGTCTCATTTCATTTTATGTATGGGCATAAAATGAATCGTAAGGTGAAAGTGCACAACCCTTGCAAGGTGTCTAAATCTAATCGATTAGCCGTGTCCTCGGTTATGGACAATTGAGTCTCTAGACATGGAATGTACGGAATAATCTCATCACCGATTCTGTATTATTAAAATTTTGTCTAGAAACCCTAGGCCGGAACTAAGGACCATACACTCCGAGGGGTGGTGGTGCCTGAGGTTCCAACTTGTTGAATTGCGCCCAGTGCTACATAACTTGCAACTATGTAGTATTTGGGGGTTATTTCGACCCTTCAAAATAAAAGCTTTGAATTAAAATCTTGACTTAAAATAGGACAAAATTGGCTTTATGCAAATTTAGCCCAGAGATCCACCAGCCAAATAGCATGTAGCTAGATCTTTCACAACCGCCACCAAATAAGTGTCATTTGCCAGTACATCATTGTACTGACCCCCATACTTGGGGCTGCATAATCAAATGTGCAGGTTCTTCTGATGAGGAGTGAAGCGTTAGGATCTCGAGTCTACATACCAACATGACTGCCTGTGGCGCATGCTGAAGATGGAGGCTCGCTACTATTATATTTCCGTTGTGCTTAAATTGATCCCTGTTTACCCTTGTCGGTCTATGTGACCAAGGAACATGTAATAATCGTGAGACTTATGTATCTGGATCTGCGTGTAATCTCGATACTATGTGATGAATACTATATTTTGTTCTGTGGTGCTATCATTGATCCAGGGAATAGCACATAACACAGGTGTTCCGCCTTAATCCAAAGGTGGGGCGTCACAAAATGGTATCAGAGCATAGTGTTGCCTGTAGGATCGAGACCCTAGGATTTGAAAACCTTAGGACCCAAGTTTTATTTCAAAATGTTAAACAAATAATCATGATCTTATTGTCTTAACCATTTCATTCTTACTTGTATTTCTCTTCTTGTTCTGATCGTTCCCTCTTCTTTTCAAAATGTTGTAGATGGACACCTACGATGAGAGAGTGGTAGCTGGTGAGGGAGACTACCTTTTTTCTGAAGTACTACTAGACCTCGCCACCCAGCTTCAGATACCACCTCCGGTTTTCTGTGGGAAGATGCAGTACAAGGAGTACGGTCTGGAGAAGTGGTTAATCCAAACTACTATCCAAGGAAGACTTGATGAAGAAGGAGAGTCCACGATGGAGTACACCGAAGCATATGTGGACTGGAGGTATTCGGTGGAGATTGCCATGCAGGCCGCCATCGCCCGTATTTGCCACAAGTACAGAGCTCACATCCCACGTCCCTCAGCTTATGGGATGATTGGAGAGCGATCTGTTGGAGGACATGTTGTGGATCGTCGAGGCCAGGAGTTCCACTCCCTTCTGAGAGGCTACCTCACTGAGAGGGAGCGCTGCATAGTCAATCTAGAAGACATGCTGAAGAAGCAAATTATCAACTAGGACCAGTTTAGAGATCTCATGGATCTCACCACCAAGAAGATCATGGAGACTGAATCAGCTCTCATAATGTTTGATGATAAGAAGACTCAACTGGAGAACAAGCTCAAGATTGTTGAAGGACCCTTGCAGTTAGGCGGGAAAATTCTCCAAGATGACATCTGGTCTCATCTTCTGGAGAAGACCTTACTGCTGCAGTATGACAACATACAGAAATTGGGAGATGAGAAGAAGCAGATTGAGGAAGCTAACAATAAGCTGAAGTCTGAAAATGAGAAGCTAAAGATGAAGCTCGCAGAGTTAGAAGCAAGCAAAAAGGAAGAAGACTCAGAGGAAGAAGAGGATCCCGAGGAGAGACTCGTGTATTCCCCTAGTGATGGTCTATCCTATGAGGAATGGGAGGCCAAGGCCCTGAGAGACCTCAAGAAGACAGAACGTCGAGACCCTCTACCCCTCTCATGCCTCAAGAGGGTTAAGAGAGGCTAGTTGACCACCATCATCTTTTGTATCGTTTGTGATAGCACATTTGTATTGTCTTACCGTGTTGGTATGACAGTACCGTCGATCGTTTACTTTATCAACTCTTAGTACTTACTTCTAAACTTGTCAAATCGTACGCTTCAAAGCTTAAAGCTTTTAAAAATCAATGATTGTATGCTTGTTTATTGTTTGTGGTTGGCTTGATGTATTGTGCATGGGTAGGATTTTTACTTCTTTAGCTTTATCTGTCTAATACTTATCTATGCTATACCTTACCCCAGATGCCTCCACGACGTGCACCAAACAGCAATGACAACGATGGAAACAACAGCAATGACACCAATACGGCAATTCAGCAACTAGTGGCAGCTCAGGCCCAGCTGATGCAAATGATGACTCAGTTCTTCCAGACAAATGCAAACAACAATAATAACAATAATAACCCTCCGCCGCCACCACCGCCGCCACCGCCACCCCAGGTGGATAGATTGGCAAGGTTTCTGAGGCTGAGACCCAACAAGTTCTCATCTGCTACGGAGCCAATAGTAGCTGATGACTGGCTGCGTTCGGTCAACAAGGATCTGACCACCTGCGAGTGCACTGATGCTGAAAAGGTGCGCTTCACAGCTCACTTACTGGAAGGACCCGCGGCAATGTGGTGGGAGACATATCAGGTTACCCATCCAATAGACGATCTGGATTGGAACACATTCAGAGAAGGCTTTCGCACCGCCCACATATCCTCGGGCACTATAACTGTGAAGAAGGAAGAATTCCGTGGTCTGCGTCAGGGTGGAAGGACTCTGAAAGAATACATGGATGACTTCTGTGCTCTATCCAGGTATGCGCCTGAAGATATTGATACTGATGCAAAGAGGAAGGAAAAATTCCTCAGTGGGCTTAAGGGAGAACTTAAAATACCCCTGTCTGTGGCCTATGCTCCAAACTATCAGTCTCTACTTGATCAGGCCATCACTCTGGACAACAACATCAAGAAGGAGGAGAACCGTAAAAGGAAGTTCAGCAACAACAAGAACCATGTGGAACCATTCCACAAGAAGCACCACTCATCTGAGAGCAGTGGTCATGGCAACTTCCTCAAGCATGGGAATCGTTTCAACAAGGGAAACGGTAATCACTTCAGCGGCTATAAGCACAACGGAGGATTCAAGGGAATTAGCTCCAGTGGACATAACAGCGGACACAATGGTCAGCATCGCCACAACACTGAACCCAAGAAGGATCTCTCTAGCATCACTTGCTTCAAGTGCAAGAAGAATGGTCACTATTCCTCCAGCTGCCCGGAGAACAAGACCGTTGAGCCTGCCAAGCCCAATCCATTCCAGAAGGGCCAAGTGAACCACCTCAATGTGGAGGAGGTGATGAATGAACCTGATGCAGTAATGGGTATGTTTCCTCTCAACTCGATCACGGCTTTAGTTTTATTTGATACTGGAGCATCGCATTCATTCATATCAAGGACTTTTGCAAACAAAAATGGGTACCCTACTACAAATATAGGAAGAACCATTAAAGTGAGTTCCCCTGGTGGAGAATTGATAGTCAACGCTGGTTGCAGGGATCTGATTATAGAAATTGGTAAATATAAATTCCCAACCCATTTAGTGATCCTAGACTCACAGGGTTTAGATGTAATCTTGGGCATGGATTGGATGACTACCTATGGAGGAGTCATAGACTGTGTGAACAGAGCAATTACACTTACAACCCCGGAAGGGAGAAGAATTAGATACAAATCCCAACTGGATTTTAATGATATTAGGCTAAACCATCTTAAGGGGGTTAGCCTAGATAAAGTGCACATAGTGAATGAGTACCCCGATGTGTTCCCGGAAGAGTTACCAGGAATGCCACCTGACAGAGATGTAGAGTTTCTCATTGATCTGCTACCTGGCACAGGGCCAATAGCAATGAGACCTTACCCTATGTCCACCGATGAGTTGAAAGAACTCAAGAAACAACTAGCAGAACAGTTAGGAAAAGGATTCATTAGAGAGAGTTCATCGTCATGGGGAGCACCAGTTCTGTTTGTTGAGAAGAAAGATAAGAGTCAACGTTTAGTTATGGACTATCGTTCGTTGAACGAAGTGACCATCAAAAACAAATACCCACTACCAAGAATCAATGATTTGTTTGATCAGTTGGAAGGAGCTAGCGTATTCTCTAAGATCGACCTTAGATCTGGATACTTTCAGCTCAAGATTAGAGAACATGACATTCCCAAGACAGCCTTCGTCACTAGATATGGCTCGTATGAATATACGGTGATGCCCTTTGGTTTAACCAATGCGCCGTCATACTTCATGAGCATGATGAACAAAGTGTTCATGGAATTTCTAGATAAGTTTGTCGTTGTCTTCATTGACGACATACTGGTCTACTCAAAAAGCAAAGAGGATCATGAAAAGCACCTACGTGCAATACTGGAGAAACTCAGAGAACACAAGTTATATGCTAAATTCAACAAATGTGAGTTTTGGCTCAATGAAGTAGGATTCCTTGGACACATTATATCCAAGGAGGGAATTGCAGTCGACCCAGCCAAGGTGACCGCAGTAACGGAATGGGAACCACCCAAAAATGTTGGAGAAATTCATAGTTTCCTAGGACTGGCCGGATACTACCGGAGGTTCATTGAGAATTTTTCAAAGATAGCTAAGCCAATGACTGAGTTGTTGAAGAAAGAAAAGAAGTTCGAATGGACTGAAGCTTGTGAAAATAGTTTTCAAGAATTGAAAAGGAGATTAGTGTCTGCACCTGTTCTGTGCTTACCATATATAGAAAAGGAATTTCAGGTGTATTGCGACGCTTCTCGTCAAGGTTTAGGGAGCGTATTGATGCAAGATGGCAGAGTAGCAGCCTATGCTTCTAGACAACTCAAGAAACATGAGCTCAACTATCCAACTCATGACCTTGAGTTAGCTTCAGTTGTTCACGCCTTGAAAATATGGAGACACTATTTGCTGGGAAAGAGATGTGAAGTATTCACCGACCACAAAAGTTTGAAGTACATCTTTACTCAGAAGGACCTCAACATGAGACAAAGAAGATGGTTAGAACTCATCAAAGATTACGACTTGAGTTTGCAATACCATCCTGGTAAAGCAAACGTAGTAGCTGATGCCCTAAGTCGTAAAGCTTATGTGAACTGTCTATCAACAGAAGAGTTGCCAGAAGATCTGTGTAGGGATTTGGGAGACCTCTGCCTGGAGGTATTGCCGCAAGGTCACGTAGCATCGCTAGTAGTGCAACCAACCCTGATGGACAAAATACGCCAAGCACAGAAAGGAGATAAAGAGATTGAGAAGATCAAAGAAAACATGAGGAAAGACAAAGCTAAAGGCTTTAGCGAAGATGAACAAGGGACTATCTGGTTTGAGAAACGTGTCTGTGTACCTGATGACCCTGATATTAGAATATTGATATTCCAAGAAGCCCATGAAACCCCATACTCGATTCATCCTGGAAATACCAAGATGTACCTAGACCTGAAAGAAAGATTTTGGTGGAGCAATATGAAGGGAGACATAGCCGAGTACACAGCCAAGTGTGATGTATGCAGTAGAGTGAAAGCTGAACATCAAAAACCAGCCGGACTACTTCAACCACTAAAGGTGCCGGATTGGAAATGGGATCAAATTGGTATGGACTTTATCACTGGGTTACCCCGCACGAAGTCGGGATATGACTCGATTTGGGTTATAGTCGATCGTTTGACCAAAGTAGCTCATTTCATACCAGTAAAGACCACTTATACAAGTGCAAAGTTAGCTGATATCTATATGAAGAGGATAGTAAGCCTCCATGGTGTACCCAAAAGCATCGTGTCTGATAGAGGAACCCAATTTACCTCTCACTTCTGGAAGCAACTTCATGAATCACTTGGAACTAGGCTGGAATTCAGCACAGCATTCCATCCGCAAACAGATGGACAAACAGAAAGGGTAAACCAAATTTTGGAAGATATGCTGAGAGCATGTGCCCTAGACTATGGGTCTAGCTGGGATGACAATTTGCCTTACGCAGAGTTTTCCTACAACAACAGCTATCAAGCTAGTATTGAGATGGCACCATTTGAGGCCTTGTACGGCAAGAAATGTACTACACCCCTACTATGGAGTGGTGTAGGAGAGCGGAGTTTCTTCGGACCCGATATCATTCAAGAAGCCGAAGAAAAGGTTAAATTGATCAAGGATAGACTGAAAATCGCTCAATCCCGTCAGAAGAGTTACTCGGATAGCAAACGTAGAGAAATCATCTATGAAACTGGAGACAGAGCTTATCTCAGAGTGTCACCCCTTCGTGGTGTTAAGAGATTTGGCATCAAAGGTAAGCTAGCACCTAGATTTATAGGGCCATTCAAAGTCCTATCTCGCAAAGGAGAAGTAGCCTATGAACTGGAACTACCCGAAATCCTTTCGGCCGTTCATAACGTGTTCCACGTGAGCCAGCTAAAGAAATGCCATCCAGAAATGTCAGAAACACCGTTGAACGATACGGTACCCCTCGAAGAAGTTCAACTAGAAAGTGACTTGACCTATGAGGAGAAACCCATCAAGATACTCGAGACAGCAGAAAGAACTACACGCACCAAAACCATCAAGTTTTGCAAGGTACAGTGGAGCCACCACACGGAAGAGGAAGCCACTTGGGAACGTGAAGATACCCTTCGAGAAGAACACCCACACCTATTTGCTAGCCTTTCCGAAGCTCGAGGGCGAGCTTCATCTTAAGGGGGTTAGTCTGTCACGACCCAGATTTTTTCAAGATTTAAAACTTCATCATGCATTCATAGCATATTGCATCTCAAAGTCTTTTCCAAAGTTTTGAACCTTATCCTTCAAAGAATATTGTCAAATGCCCTTTTCCCAAATTTTAGATACAAAAGGTTTTCAGAAAGAAAGTGTTTTATAAATGAACTCCATTGTTATGGAGCTATCTTATATTTTTCCCTTTAGTAAATTTCTTTTGAAAACCAATAAGTGGGAAGATAATGATCTTAACATCCTATTTAATTGGATTCTATGTTCAAAATTTTCATAAATCTTTTCTTCTTCCAATCTTACCACAAAACCTCTGGTTTAGTTTCTAAACACACTTTTAAAGGACCCTTTTTGGTCAGCTCTGATTTCAATCAAATCCGAATAGGAGAAACTCTTCAAAACTCAAAACTGATTTCAGAATAAAAGAGAAAAGGAAAGCAGGAGAAAAAAATAAAAGAAGAGGCCTGAATGCCCAACTGGGCCGACCCCGGGAGACAGCTGGCCCAACTCGCCCCCGAGCCAGCCCAGCCCCGTATCTCTCTCTCTCTCCGACAAGCCGACCCCACCTGTCATCACCCCCCCTCTCTCTCCCTCCCAGTAACGCTCGCCGGCGTTACTCCCCGGCGTTACTGACGCCATAACTGGCCACCAATGCTCGCCCCCTATAAAGCCCCTACTCCTCTCTCTCGCCCCTCCCTCTTCTCTCCGAGGAAAACGCCGCAGGGCTGCCCAAATTACTCGCCGGAGTTCGCAGCCTCTGCAAGCATTTCCGCTCGATTCCGACGCCATCCGGTGAGCCGCGCCTCTCTCTTCACTCCCAGTCTTCTCCCCTCCTCCCTGCGAACCATCTGACGCCCCCGTTTGAATCAACACGCAGCAAACCAAGCCTCCCGGTGATCATCCGAGGCGCCCGCATCTCCAGCCGTCGCCCTCATCCACATCTGGAAGCGATCGAGGAAGTTGACCAGGCGTACGAGCTCGCCATGATCTCCTGTACCTCGTCCTAACATCGCCGTCGAGCAGAACTCACAGAGCATCGTCGGAGTTTGACCCCTGCACGCCCTCGCCGGAAAGTTCACCGGAAACCTAACCTAACCTAGGTGAGCTCCCCTCCCTCCTCATCTCGACCATCGGATCATGATCCAGTGTCTAAGAACGTGTCACTTAACTGAAGAGGTACTGGACAATCTGGTGCGTCCAGATCCCTTTTAATCCGACGGCTATCAAACGTGATCCAACCGAAGGGGTATCAACGAATGAGTTACAGCCACGTGTAAGCCTCTGGTTTAAACGAAAATCGAATAGAAGTTTGAAAACCTGATTTGATCCAAATCTTTGAAAAATCATATCTTTTAATCTGTAGGTCCAAAAATAACAAATAAATTACCGTTAGAATCCTTAGGATGTGTAGAATCCAATGATTCAATAAAACCTATTATTTTATGGGTTCTTTTTGAATCCATTGATAGATCTGAATCAAGCCCTTGGATTCAAAATAAATTCATAACTTTTGTTCTGTAAGTCCAAATGCTACAAATTTGTAGTCTATGGAATCCTTGGAACATTTAGAACACACCAGAAGCAAAAGTTTTCAAAGTTAATATGTGCACAAACTTGCTATGGTTAAATTTGTCCAAATCACCTTTTCTTCACCAATTGTTTTCTAAAAACTATTTTTGAGTGAAACCACTTGCAGTAGCTTCATGTTACTGTCACCCAACCAGTGGTAACTCAGACTTATTTTTGCAGGACAGTACCAACCAGAACTAAATTTTCTAAAGTACTATCCTGATGCATCAAATACCCCCTTTTGTTAATACCTAGTTATTTAATTATTAAAATCTTTTCTAACTTCACACTTGTTTTAAAAGCCTCTTGTTCCATCTTTACAACCATTTCACACACTCACATAATGTGTGAAATTAAAATGTCATTTGCATACATGCACACATGCATACATGTCTATGATTGTCATTAGAGATAGAATATTGATTGCTTGATTGTTTGGATTGAATAGATTGTGAAGAGGAGCAAGGCTACTATTGTAACTGTTGTGAGTGTGCAAGCTGCTACCAAGGCAAGTGACACACATATCTCTCACCCATTTTATTATGCATTAGTATATTCACCTCTTGTAGTATGCATGATAGGTGTTTTACTCAACTGTTTTATCAAATGCTTAGATCCTAGTAGTGTGTAGCAATCCCTCAAACCCCACCTGTTAGGATGCTAAGTACTTTGTTAACTTTGATGCCATGCTAAGATCACTTGAAAAGTGTTTTGTGAAAAGTTAATAACTTCAACTAAAATGAAACACCTGGGTGGATTGGTATGTTGATGGAGGTGGTGTTGAGTGGCGACCTGGGACTACACTACGTGTAGTTGCTGCCTGGGCGTACACTTGTGGATGGCCACCCAGGAATAAAGAGATGGCTATGTTTTCCATGCTTAGCGTACTTCCAATGCAGCCTTATGACATTATGGGCTCTGTCTTGACTGATTAGAATGTGGGAGTGCAATTATGTGCGAGAAGATGGTGGTAGATGAATTATAGGTTGGGAGCGGATCTTGCCAGTTAGTTGCCCTCTCCTTCTAAAAGGTCTCGTTTCATTTTATGTATGGGCATAAAATGAATCGTAAGGTGAAAGTGCACAACCCTTGCAAGGTGTCTAAATCTAATCGATTAGCCGTGTCCTCGGTTATGGACAATTGAGTCTCTAGACATGGAATGTACGGAATAATCTCATCACCGATTCTGTATTATTAAAATTTTGTCTAGAAACCCTAGGCCGGAACTAAGGACCATACACTCCGAGGGGTGGTGGTGCCTGAGGTTCCAACTTGTTGAATTGCGCCCAGTGCTACATAACTTGCAACTATGTAGTATTTGGGGGTTATTTCGACCCTTCAAAATAAAAGCTTTGAATTAAAATCTTGACTTAAAATAGGACAAAATTGGCTTTATGCAAATTTAGCCCAGAGATCCACCAGCCAAATAGCATGTAGCTAGATCTTTCACAACCGCCACCAAATAAGTGTCATTTGCCAGTACATCATTGTACTGACCCCCATACTTGGGGCTGCATAATCAAATGTGCAGGTTCTTCTGATGAGGAGTGAAGCGTTAGGATCTCGAGTCTACATACCAACATGACTGCCTATGGCGCATGCTGAAGATGGAGGCTCGCTACTATTATATTTCCGTTGTGCTTAAATTGATCCCTGTTTACCCTTGTCGGTCTATGTGACCAAGGAACATGTAATAATCGTGAGACTTATGTATCTGGATCTGCGTGTAATCTCGATACTATGTGATGAATACTATATTTTGTTCTGTGGTGCTATCATTGATCCAGGGAATAGCACATAACACAGGTGTTCCGCCTTAATCCAAAGGTGGGGCGTCACATCTAGCTACTGCTATGGACCCATAGTCCAAGGTAGACTACTCACTCATCGCTCCGGAGGCAAGCATGGCGATGAAGAAGACCTCCGGTGGCGATTCCCCTCTCCGGCAGGGTGCCGGGAAGAGCTTCTGGACCCTCCCGATCTTCGGGTCGACGGCGGCGGCGGATCGCGATGTATTCTGGAAAACTGATCGGGCTTAGGTTTTTCTCGTCGGGGGGTACTTATAGGCGAAAGGGCGATGTCAGAGGGGAGACCACGACCCCTCACGTGGGCCCGGCGCGGCCAGGGGCCTGGCCGCGCCGCCCCTGTGTGTGGGGGCCACGTGGCCCCCCTCCGTCAGGTCTTCGGATGTTTGGGAGCTTCCCCGTAAAATATGACTTCAGGAACTTGTTTCGTCCAATTCCGAGAATATTTCCTGTGTATCCCTTCTGAAACACAAAAACAGCAGAAAACAGGAAACTGGCACTGTGGCACTTCGTTAATAGGTTAGTTCCGGAAAATGCATAAAAATGCCACTAAGTGTAACGAAACAATAGGCAAATGGTGTAAGAACAAGCATGGAGCATCAAAAATTATAGATACGTTTGAGACGTATCAAGCATCCCCAAGCTTAACTCCTGCTCGTCCTCGAGTAGGTAAGTGATAACAAAGAATAATTTTTGAGGTGACATGCACCTACACAATCTTGATTATATATGTAAGCATTGGTGAGCTGGGATCAATAGAACTTAAAACATGGGCATGAAGATATAATCATGACAATAAGAACTTAGCAACCATGTTGTAAACATGCAAATGAACACAAACAAAAGATCATGATAATGAAACAATGAAAGTCAAACGTGTGTTCAAATCATAAGGAAAAAAATACAAATGGTTTTCAGCTTGTCCTTCAAAGAGAGCAAAACATAAATGCATAGGACACCTCAAAGTTTAAGAGGGCGACTAGATACAAATAATTTAAGAACAAGTGAAACCAACAATATGAGTCAATCAATGAACTTTGGGACAATGCATATCACACTAAGAATGACAACTATGCTCTCTTAATGGTGCATAAAGAAAGAAGGTGGTGACTCAACATAAAAGTAAAAGAAAGGCCCTTCGCGGAGGGAAGCAGTGATTGCAAGTTTTATAACCTTCAAAAATTATGGTACTTACCGGCTTTGAGCTCTCATTGCCACCATCATAAGCATCTTGAATGGTTAAAGTTAATGCGAGAACAATTATGATGCATATGCTTGACAAATCATAAGTTGAAAACCTCGTGTCCCGTGAATACGAGTACCCAAACCATGCTAATTTACTTAGAGTCCCAAGCAAGGCTCTTGTCATTGTAAGTATATGCATATCATTGAGAACCGCCAATGGGGTACCTCCGTGCCCGATGACATGGAACAAGCCCACACCAAAATGACAGGACAAGCAGACAATGAACACCTCGACATCTCTTTTATTTGCTATATTGTTTAGCTTTTTATTGTGAGATGCGTCATCGAATGTTCACCATGGGTATGCTGCAAATTTCCACCATGAATTATGCATGGCTTAGATTGGCGGCCCGGCGTTTCCCTAACACATATAAAAACTCCATGATCCCTACAAGATTCCCAATTCATTTCACACAGCGGGCATCCATAAACAAAAGATCACGATATCAACTCAAAAAGAAGTGCAATGTTGAAAGCTTGCCCCATGACAGCATGGCTGGGCTAGAATCCAACTTACAACTTGCAAGCATAACAACTCAACATAAAAGACCACAATGTCAAATTTTTAAGAACAGGAAAAAGTAAAGTGTGCCTTCCGGTTCGTGAGAGCTTTACTAACCGAGTTTCGCATAACACTGGTAAGAGTTTAATTTGAAGAGAAAATAAAAGCAAGTCAAATTTACTTGGAATAGCAAATTGCTAGTAGGTATGTATGGTGGACACTTTGGAAAACTTTGGCTTTTAGGAGTTGGATGCACGAGTAGAGCTCATACTCAGTACAAGGTGAGGGCTAGCAAAAGACTGGGAGCGACCAACTAAGAGAGCAATAATGGCCATAATCATGCAAAGCGACAAAGCGACATTAAAAGAGGCATATGATGGCATCAAAAGTCAAAAACTAAATGATCATGAAGGCTAATGGTGACTTTGGAAGAGTCAAAATGTGTGAGCATGCGCCAAGTCAACCCAAATAAAGCATCAAGGAGAAAACCAAAATAATGCTTCCATACAATAAAAACAACGCATGATTTTTTCAAAGGCTCATTAAGCAATCTCAGTTATTTGAGACAAGTCATGCTACAGCAAAACCACTAAGCATACTATCAAAAAGACATCAAGCATGACATGAAAAAGCCTAAGCCACAGTCTACACAAGCTCCTTCTTGTACCACTATTTTGCACAAAGCTTTTTCTCTTTTCCAACACCATTTGAAATTTTTATAAACACCTCTTTTGATGAAAACCAATAAAGATCAGATGCAAAAATACACCTTTATGAAAAGATATAACAAGATCTGAACGCATATCAAGGTGAAAACGAAAACCAAAAGCAGTAGCAGAAAAAGTAGAATGCTCGATTTTTAATAAGAGTGAAAACTAGAGCGTTCTTTGCAAATGAAAACGAGTACATCTCATCCAAAGGAAATTTGTTGGGGTCCAACCATTTATTGCAGCAAACAAACAAACTAAACCAACTAAGAAAACTAAAACAACTGACGCTCCAAGAAAAACACATAGTGCATGAAGCAATAAAAATATAGTGTTTTGAAAGGTGACCTGATTTTTGCCGATGAAGAAGGGGTGCCTCGGGGGCATCCCCAAGCTTTGACGCTTGTACTTCTTGGATATTTCTTGGGGTGATGCATGGGCATCCCCAAGCTTGAGCTTTTGTCCATTCTTCAACTCATCTCATCATTCTCCAATCCCTACACTTGAAAACTTCCTTCATACAAAACTAAACACAATTCTATTAGCAACATTAGTGTAAGCATAAAATATATTCAACCTCTTTTAGCTTCAGGTTTCAACCCAAAACCACCACATATAAAGGATGTACTACTGTAGCAACTTCCACAAGAGTTCCATGATCAAAAAGAACTCAAAAGAAAGCGATAAAGTGGCAAAAACAAATATTGGCAGAAATCTGTCAAAACTGAACAGCTGATAATGGACGAATTTTTGAGGGATTTTCCGTTGCTCAAATCAAAAAGTGTTCAACTAAGAAAAGTTTGGATATAACCTGGGGCATATGCACAAGAAATCGTAGGTCCAAAAGATAAACAGAGAATTTTCACGAATTTTTACGGTGCAGCACCGAAAACAGTTTCAGGACAGCAATAACCCCAAATCTTTACCTCGCTCAAATTAGAGGCTTCTCTTGGCACAAAAACGAAATAAACAAGATAAGGAGCGGTCATTACAGTAGTAATGACTTCCAAGACTCAAATAAAAGAAAAAGTACTGAAAAGTAAACAATGGGTTATCTCCCAAGAGTGCTTTTCTTTAACGCCTTTGAGCTAGGCGCAGAAAATTGCGAATCAAGTAATATCGAGTGATGAAGTGCTAGGGTCAGCACGTGCCTTACGTCTCCCTTTCTTACCTTTGCTCTTGACTCTAGGAAAGACATGGTTATTGCAAGGTGGAGTAGTAAATGTTATATTGCCTTTTCCCACATCGATAACGGCGCCAAGGAGCTTCAAAATGGATCTTCCAAGTGTGATTTGTCCTTTTCCTACACATTCAATAACAAGATAATCAGTAGATATCATTCTTCCTAGGATTTTTGTAAAGACTCCTTCAGCTATTCCAAGGGGAGATATGATGGCATTGTTAGTAAGAAAAATTTCTTCTCCTCCCTCAGAAAGCTTCCAAAGGCTCAAAGATTCATAAACATCAATTGGCATGAGACAAAATTCAGACATAATATCACAACGAGCATGAAAAGTTTCACCACTAATGGTGATTTTTATTGTAGGATACCAACTCGAAGGCTCAGAATTTATAGGCACATAATCAAAATGCTGGCGCAAAGTATTGTAGCAAGAATTCAAACTAGCAGTGTGAGTCTCAAGAGTATTAAGTCTATTAAAAATGCACACAAGAGAGGAATCAAAATAGGTTGGCATGCTATAAATTGTAATCAACTTTTTAATAATATTGAAGGCTTGATCTCTATCACAATGAAGGAAATCTCCTTCAGCAGTAGCATCCAAAGCATATCTATAACGAAGAGAAAGTCCAAAGTAAAAGCTACTAAGAAGCAAACTCAAAGTCATTTTAGGTTCAGTTTTTCCATGCCATTCATAAATTCTAGACCAAGCTTCTTCAAAGCTTTCCTCATCTTTCTGCTTAAAGGTAAAGATCATGTCCGCGGGGGACATAGTAGTAGCAACTAAACTAGACATGATAAACTAAAAGCAAAGAAATAACAACTACCAAGGATTCTAATTTTTTTGGGTTTTTGATAAAAAGCAATGCAGGTAAAATAAAATAAAGTAAAGCAAAACAAATAACAAAGTAAAGAATTTGTGTGCGAAGAACTCCCCTCGCAGAAGTCTTCTCTCTTCCTCGGCAACAGCACCAGAAAAGACTTTGATGGCGACCGTTTGTCGAGGGAGATTATTCTTCTTCGTTCCCCAGCAACGGCGCCAGAAAAGAGGCTGCTACTCGTGTGATGATGACGCCAGAAAAGAACTGCGGCGTTTAGTTGACGTGGGAGCAGTAAGTCCTTGTGCGTGGTGATGACCAGCCCGTTGGGAACCCCAAGAGGAAGGTATGATGCGTGTAGCGGCTAGTTTTCCCTCAGTTAAGAAACCAAGGTATATCGAACAGGAGAAGAGAGACGATGACAACTAAAGGTGTTTGTGGAACCTGCACACACACAAACAAATACTTTGTCCCCAACTTGCGATGAGGTTGTCAATCTCACCGGTTTGCTTGAAACAAAGGTTATGAGTGTATCGAGTGGAAAACAGTAGTAATATGCGAGTAAAGTAAACAGTGCGGGAAAAGTAAACAGGTGATTGCAATATGATTAAAATAGGACCGGGGTCCACAGTTCACTAGTGGTGTCTCTCCATAGATAAATAACATGCTGGGTAAACAAATTATAGTTGGGCAATTGATAGAATAAAGATAACGTGATATGTCAAGAAGATCACTATGAGATTTACTCTGGGCATTACAACAAAATACATAGACCGCCATCCAACTGCATCTATGACTAATAATCCACCCTCGGGGATATCATCCGAACACCCCAAAAGTATTAAGTTGCGAACAACAGATAATTGCATTAAGCAAAGTGTGTAATGTAAACAAAGCATATGCCCTTGAGCATATGAATGTTGTTTTCTCCCTAGTAGCAACAGCACATCTACCACCTTAGAGGTTTCTGTCACGCCCCCAGGTGAAATAGAGACATGAACCCACTATCGAGCATAAATACCCCCTCTTGGAGTCACTAGCAACTACTCGGCCAAAATAGCTACTAACAACGGAGAGCATGCAAGATCATAAACAACATAGAGATAACAAAAGATATAATTCAGTACAGCAACTTAATCATAAACACCAATATTCATCGGATCCCAACAAACCAACATCATAGAATTACATAACGGTGATCTCAATCATGTAAGGCAGCTCATGAGATCTAAACATGAAGCACATGGTGGAGAAGACAACCATCTAGCTACTGCTATGGACCCATAGTCCAAGGTAGACTACTCACTCATCGCTCCGGAGGCAAGCATGACGATGAAGAAGACCTCCGGTGGCGATTCCCCTCTCCGACAGGGTGCCGGGAAGAGCTTCTGGACCCTTCCGATCTTCGGGTCGACGGCGGCGGAGGATCGCGATGTATTCTGGAAAACTGATCGGGCTTAGGTTTTTCTCGTCGGGGGGTACTTATAGGCGAAAGGGCGATGTCAGAGGGGAGACCACGGCCCCTCACGTGGGCCCGGCGCGGCCAGGGGCCTGGCCGCGCCGCCCCTATGTGTGGGGGCCACGTGGCCCCCCTCCGTCAGGTCTTCGGATGTTTGGGAGCTTCCCCGTAAAATATGACTTCAGGAACTTGTTTCGTCCAATTCTGAGAATATTTCCTGTGTATCCCTTCTGAAACACAAAAATAGCAGAAAACAGGAAATTGGTACTGTGGCACTTCGTTAATAGGTTAGTTCCGGAAAATGCATAAAAATGCCACTAAGTGTAACGAAACAATAGGCAAATGGTGTAAGAACAAGCATGGAGCATCAAAAATTATAGATACGTTTGAGACGTATGAGGGTGTTGATGTGTATGTAAAGTGGACTGCCTAGCCCCTTTCCATCAGTTCGATTTTTTTTGAATAGTTGGCTAGCGCATCAATCAATACGGTATCAGATCCAGGAGGTCTCAAGTTCAAGCCCCGGCGATTGCACTATTTAATCTAAAAATAGTTGCAGCCTCCCATTTATCACACGTCTAGTATCTTCTCGTTTTTCCAGCCTAGACGTGAGGGGGAGTGTTATAATATATAGCCTAGATCTTTTCATTAGTTCAGACTTTTGAAATAGTTGGTTAGAGAATCAATTCATTAAGGAGTATTAAACTTTTCTTAGATAATTAATAAAATAGATGGCAACAAGATTTTTTTATTTGAATGGGAAATGGTCCCAAAGGATCTAGATGCTTTCATTAACTAAGAGTGGTGGTGTTACATGTTACATGGAGGGTTTTCTGAAAAGTAGAAAGTACAACCAAGGCCTCGCCTTTTGGAAATAGGATCGTAGAAAAAAGTTTGGAAAAACAACTAGGTACCTGACCACCATGCTCGCGCCGTCACTTCCAGTCACGGAGGATGAAACCACTTGGGAAGAAGTAGCCGAAGAGCATCGCGCTTCTGGAGCTATAGGGCCTCCCTTTTGGAACACCGCCTTGGAGGTTAAGGATGAGTTGACATCAATAGAGGATCCGAAGATCAATGTGCATGCCAAAACTCGGAGCGGCCGCCTTTTGGCCATGAGAGTCGACGATGAGGATGGATTATTGTCGTCAAAGCGCCATCGAGGATGTGCTCTTAGAGATATCAGTTGAACTTACCTTGCCATGCATTTCTTCAACGACCTGCACTTTACTTGCCTCTTCCTCCATCTCCTTGGTGGCAATAAAAGAGGAGAAGAGCAACAGATCTTCGGTGAACTAGATGACACTAGACCGCGAGCTTATTAGGGGATAAGCTTTGGCCTAATTCAAGCCGCCTTCATCCACCATATACGCCGACCAAAATACCAGACCTTCTACACGCAAGCATCACTCGTCGGTGCTAGGAACAAGCTCAAGGATGGCATCATGCCAATCGCCACATGGGAAGACACCAACCTAAACCTATCCTAAGCCTACTGCTACCATGTACAAGATGATGGCTTTTCTTGGGAACAACCAAGTCTTGTCATCTACTTGCGAATTCTTCTAGGAATTTAAGAGTGGATGGTGCGTCGAGAAGGGAAGTCCACTTAGAGATATTATTCTTTGGAGATGACTGGCGTTGGTTTATGCAAGGCTTTGTCTTTCAAATGAGGGTAGGGCTCTTGTTTTAGTTGTAATGTATGTCATGGTTATTCTTCAAACTAGCTCCAGTGAGGAGGCAAACTATCCTAGTACACTTTTGTTCGCAGCAGGACAGTCTTCTTATGATTGAAATTCTACCTTATATAAAAGCATCGAAAGCCTTTGCGTACTCTTGACTTCAAGGCTTGTAACTATAAACTTCAAGGTTTCATCCTTGTTGTTGCAGATAAAACAAAAATGTTAGTGATTGTTTCTACTTCAAATATGCAACATAAACTAATACTAGATAGTCTCTCCCATTAACAAAGGTTAGTACATCTTGGTGCGGCGGGATGACAACGGATGTATCGCCATGATTCTTGTCCCCCATACATGTTGGGGATTGAGGCTAAAAAAAAAATCTAGCTACATGAAACCCAAATGCCAAAGATCTATCTATTAGTAATGTTGTAACGATTAACTAGGATTCAGTGACATACCCTTGTAGACCGAACGCGGGGATTACGCTCCCTCACAAGCGTTGATGATGAAGCCGGCGTAGCCGACCTCAAGGTCATGTAGAACTTGATATTGCGACAACACTGATATGTCTCCAACGTATCTATAATTTTTGATGCTACATACTTGTTTATGCACCATTTGCTTTGTGTTTTGTTACACTTCGTGGCATTTTTATGCATTTTCCGGAACTAAGCTATTAACGAGATGCCACAGTGCCAGTTCCCTGTTTTCTGCTATTTTTGTATTTCAGAAAAGTTACACAGGAAATATTCTCAGAATTGGACAAAACAAAAGCCGAAGTTCCTATTTTTCCCGACACGAGATGGAGTCCAAAGCAGAGATGGAGGGGGCCAGAGGGCAACCACACCATGGGGTGGCGCGGCCTACCCCTGGCCCGCGCCACCAGGTGGTGTGGACCCCTGGTCCACCCACTGACATCGCCCTTCCGCCTATATATTCTCCTCGATGAGAAAACTCTAAGGACCCGATCAATTTTCTAGAAAACATACTACAAGCCGTTGTCGTCGTCGACGCGAGATCGGTGATACGTCTCAAACGTATCTATAATTTTTGATGCTCCATGCTTGTTTTTACACCATTTGCCTATTGTTTCGTTACACTTAGTGGCACTTTTATGCATTTTCCGGAACTAACCTATTAACAAGTGCCAGTTTCCTGTTTTCTGCTGTTTTTGTGTTTCAGAAGTGATACACAGGAAATATTCTCGGAATTGGATGAAACAAGTTCCTGAAGTCTTATTTTACCCGGAAGATTCCAGAGATCCGAAGAGGAGTAGGAGGAGAGGCACCAGGGGCCCACACACAGGGGCGGCACGGCTAGCCCCTGGCCCGCGCCACCCCCGTGTGAGGGCGCCTGGCCCCTCCTCTGACATCGCCCCTTCGCCTATAAGAAGCCTCGGGACAGAAAACCCTAAAGGAATCGGCAATTTTCCAGAAAGAGTTCCACAGCTCCTCCGCCATCGCCGACGAATTTTGGGGGATAGAAGTCTCTGTTCCGGCACCCTGCCGGGACAGGGAAGTGCCCCCGGAGCCATCTCCATCGGTCTCCATCGCCGTCTCTGCCGTCTCCATCGACCTCACCGCCATCTCCATCAACCTTGTTGTCTCCTATGAGGAGGGAGTAGTTCATCCCCGGGGCTGAGGGCTCTACCGGTAGCTATGTGGTTCACCTCTCTCTCCCATGATGTGATCTTTATGTGACCATGAGCTTTGTATCATGTTGAACAAGTAGATGTTATTATTCAGATATTATGCTACTCCTATGCTTAATTATTATAGTGTACTCTAGTGATGTTATTAAAGTAATCTATTCCTCCTGCCATGGTGTAACGGTGACAGTGCGTGCATCGTGGTGGTACTTGGTTTAGGCTATGATCATGATCTCTTGTGGATTATGAGAGTAATTATTACTATGATAGTATTGAGTGATCTATTCCTCCTTTCATGGTGTAATATTGACAGTGTGTGCACCGTGTTAGTACTTGGTCTAAGTTGCAATGATTTCTATCTTGAATTGTGATCTGATTTGGATGTCTCTATGAGTGGTGTTTGTCAAGTACTTGATGAACTTTAAGGGGTGCTTCTGTAGCCACTACACAATGATTAGTGTTATTCAATAGGAGAGTAATTCAGAGTACCATACTGGAGAGAAGTTGTTTATTTGTTCATTCATGTTATATTGTTGGGAGTGTGTCCACTAGTGAAAGTATGATCCCTAGGCCTTGTTTCCAAGCATTGCACACCGTTTACTTGCTATTTTGTTACTTTTTTACTCGCAGTGATATTTATTTCACATCACGTTTGCTACTTATAATCATCTATACCACTTGTATTTCACTATCTCTTCGCCGAACTAGTGCACCTATACATCTGACAAGTGTATTGGGTGTGTTGGGGACACAAGAGACTTTCTGTATCGTAATTGCAGGGTTGCTTGAGAGGGATAGCTTTGACCTCTAACCTCCCTGAGTTCGATAAACCTTGGGTGATCCACTTAAGGGAAACTTGCTGCTATTCTACAAACCTCTGCACTTGGAGGCCCAACAAGTGTCTACAAGAATAGAAGTGCGTAGACATCAAGCTCTTTTCTGGCGCCGTTGCCGGGGAGGTAAGGTAAAAGGTACTCGCATCCTCCTGTGTGAGTGCTCGGAGTTATTTCCTTTAGATTCTGCAATTACATCTTTTTGTTTCTTGTTTTTATTTTCACTAGTTAGGCTTAATGGAAAACAAAGAGTTCTGTAGTCTTTTTCCTGAGTTTAGATATGAAGTGTTTGAAGAGAAAATTGAAAAACCTTTGGAGCTTAATTTGCATGCTAATAGTGTTGTTAGTATGAATGCTTTGAACACCGTTGTTGATAATGCTATAGAAAAGTCTAAGCTTGGGGAAGCTGGTTTTGTTAAGCATGATATTTTTAGTTCCCCAGCTTTAGTGGAGAAAATTTGCTCTAATGATATTTTATCTCCCATATGTGATGTTCCTTCTTATGATGATATGTTTGAAGAATATGCTTTGCGAAATAGTTTATCTTTAGCTTGTGATGATACTGAACCTCTAGTTTATGATGGTTATGATGATGAGTATAATATTTTTAGTTCACCTACTTTTGAGGAGAAAATTAGTTATGATTACAATATGCCTCCTATTTATGATGATTATGGTGATGAGAATAATTATTCTGTTGAATCTGCTCCTATTACTATTGTTCCTATGGTGAGTATTAATTCTTTTATGCATGTGGCTCATGATAGGGATGCTTTATGTGATAGTTATATTGTTAGTTCAATTCATGATGCTACTGAAAGTTATTATGAGAGAGGGAAACATGGTTTGATGGATCTCAACAATATTGAGTTTCCCCTCTTTATGTTGCAAATCTTGAAGTGGCACTTGTTTTATCTATCCATGCTTGCTACTATGTGCCTCGTTGATTTATTTTCTTACAAGATTCCTATGCATAGGAAGTGGTTCAGATATAAATGTCTTTCACATTTGCTTTTTGATGCTCTCTATTGCTTTAAGTTCCTATATGGCGCCTTTGCCTCAAGCTCTTATATGGCGCCAACATGAGCATCTTTGCAAATTACTGCGCCTAGCTCAAAGGCGTTAAAGAAAAGCACTCTTGGGAGATAACCCATTGTTTTATTTTCAGTAATTTTTATTTTATTTGAGTCTTGGAAGTTATTACTACTGTAATAACCGCTCCTTATCTTGTTTATTTCGTTGTTGTGCCAAGAGAAGCCTCTAATTTGAGTGAGGTAAGATGTGGGGATGTTGCTGTCCTGAAACAGTTTTCGGTACTGCACTGTAAAAATTCGTAAAAATTCTCTGTATATCTTTTGGACCTGCGATTTCTTGTGCATATGCCCCAGGTTATATCCAAACTTTTGTTAGTTGAACACTTTTTGATTTGAGCAACAGAAAATCCCTCAAAAATTCGACCTTTTTCAGCTGTTCAGTTTTGACAGATTTCTGCCAATATTTGTGTTTGCCGCTTTATCGCTTTCTTTTAAGTTCTTTTGATTACGGAACTTTTGGGGAAGTTGCTACACTAGTATATGCTTAATATGTGGTGGTTTTGGGTTAAAACCTAAAGCAAAAAGAGGTTGATTATATGTTATGCTTAAACTAATGTTGCTAATAGAATTGTGTTTAGTTTTGTATGAAGGAAGTTTTCAAGTGTAGGGATTGGAGAATGATGAGATGAGTTGAAGAATGGACAAAAGCTCAAGCTTGGGGATGCCCATGCATCACCCCAAGAAATATCCAAGAAGTACAAGCATCAAAGCTTGGGGATGCCCCCGAGGCACCCCTTCTTCATCGGCAAAAATCAGGTCACCTTTCAAGACACTATATTTTTATTGCTTCATGCACTATGTGTTTTTCTTGGAGCGTCAGTTGTTTTAGTTTTCATTATTAGTTTAGTTTAGTTTGCTGCAATAAATCGTTAGATCACATCATGTTTCTTTTGGAGGAGATGAACTCGTTTTCATTTGCCAAGAACACTCCGTTTTTCATTCTTACAATTTCACCGAGTGTTCTTCTTTTTTCTGCTACTGCTTTTGGTTTTCGTTTTCGCCTTGATTTTTGTTCAGATCTTGTTTTATCTTTGCATCAAGGTGTATTTTTGCCTCTGATATTTATTGGTTTTCATCAAAAGAGGTGTTTATAAAAAGTTTGAATGGTGTTGGAAAAGAGAAAAAGCTTTATGCAAAAAAGTGGTACAAGAAGGAGCTTGTGTAGACTGCGGCTTAGGCTTTTGCATGTCATGCTTGATGTATTTTTGATGGTATGCTTAGTGGTTTTGCTGTAGCATGACTTGTCTCAAATAACTGAGATTGCTTAATGAGCCTTTGAAAAAAATCATGCGTTGTTTTTATTGTATGGAAGCATTATTTTGGTTTTCTCCTTTGATGCTTTATTTGGGTTGACTTGGCACATGCTTACACCATGTTGACTACAAAATAAGTCGCCTATAGCCTCTATGATCATTTATTTTTTGACTTTTGATGCCATCTTATGCTTCTTTTAATGTTGCTTTGTCGCTTTGCATGATTATGGCCATTATTGCTCTCTTAGTTGGTCGCTCCCAGTCTTTTGCTAGCCCTCGCCTTGTACTGAGTATGAGCTCTACTCGTGCATCCAACTCCTAAAAGCCAAAGTTTTCCAAAGTGTCCACCATACATACCTACTAGCAATTTGCTATTCCAAGTAAATTTGACTTGCTTTTATTTTCTCTTCAAATTAAACTCTTACCAGTGTTATGCGAAATTCGGTCAGTAAAGCTTTCACGAACCAGAAGGCACACTTTACTTTTTCCTGTTCTTAAAAATTTGACATTGTGGTCTCTTATGTTGAGTTGTTATGCTTGCAAGTTGTAAGTTGGATTCTAGCCCATCCATGCTGTCATGGGCAAGCTTTCGACATTGCACTTCTTATTTGAGTTGATATCGTGATCTTTTGTTTATGGATGCCCGCGGTGTGAAATGAATTGGGAATCTTGTGGGGATCATGGAGTTTGTATATGTGTTAGGGAAACGCCGGGCCGCTAATCTAAGCCATGCATAATTCATGGTGGAAATTTGCAGCATACCCATGGTGAACATTCGACGACGCATCTCACAATAAAAAGCTAAACAAAAGGAAAATAAAAGAGATGTCGAGGTGTTCATTGTCTGCTTGTCCTGTCATTTTGGTGTGGGCTTGTTCCATGTCATCGGGCACGGAGGTACCCCATTGGCGGTTCTCAATGATATGCATATACTTACAATGACAAGAGCCTTGCTTGGGACTCTAAGTAAAGTAGCATGAGGTTTGGGTACTCGTATTCACGGGGCACGAGGTTTTTAACTTATGATTTGTCAAGCATATGCATCATAATTGTTCTCGCATTAACTTTAACCATTCAAGATGCTTATGATGGGGGCAATGAGAGATCAAAGCCGGTAAGTACCATAATTTTTTAAGGTTATAAAACTTGCAATCACTGCTTCCCTCTGCGAAGGGTCTTTCTTTTACTTTTATGTTGAGTCACCACCTTCTTTCTTTATGCACCATTAAGAGAGCATAGTTGTCATTCTTAGTGTGATATGCATTGTCCCAAAGTTCATTGATTGATTCATATTGTTGGTTTCACTTGTTCTTAAATTATTTGTATCTAGTCGCCCTCTTAAACTTGAAGGTGTCCTATGCATTTATGTTTTGCTCTCTTTGAAGGACAAGCTGAAAACCATTTGTATGTTTTTCCTTATGATCTGAACACACGTTTGACTTTCATTATTTCATTATCATGATCTTTTGTTTGTGTTCATTTGCATGTTTACAACATGGTTGCTAAGTTCTTATTGTCATGATTATATCTTCATGCCCATGTTTTAAGTTCTATTGATCCCAGCTCACCAATGCTTACATATATGATCAAGATTGTGTAGGTGCATGTCACCTCAAAAATTATACTTTTGTTATCACTTACCTACTCGAGGACGAGTAGGAGGTAAGCTTGGGGATGCTTGATACGTCTCAAACGTATCTATAATTTTTGATGCTCCATGCTTGTTTTTACACCATTTGCCTATTGTTTCCTTACACTTAGTGGCACTTTTATGCATTTTCCGGAACTAACCTATTAACAAGTGCCACAGTGCCAGTTTCCTGTTTTCTGCTGTTTTTGTGTTTCAGAAGTGATACACAGGAAATATTCTCGGAATTGGACGAAACAAGTTTCTGAAGTCTTATTTTACCCGGAAGCTTCCAGAGATCCGAAGAGGAGTAGGAGGAGAGGCACCAGGGGCCCACACACAGGGGCGGCGCGGCCAGCCCCTGGCCCGCGCCACCCTCATGTGAGGGCGCCTGGCCCCTCCTCTGACATCGCCCCTTCGCCTATAAGAAGCCTCGGGACGGAAAACCCTAAAGGAATCGGCAATTTTCCAGAAAGAGTTCCACAGCTCCGCCGCCATCGCCGACGAATTTCGGGGGACAGAAGTCTCTGTTTCGGCACCCTGCCGGGACGGGGAAGTGCCCCCGGAGCCATCTCCATCGGTCTCCATCGCCGTCTCTGCCGTCTCCATCGGCCTCACCGCCATCTCCATCAACCTTGCTGTCTCCTATGAGGAGGGAGTAGTTCATCCCCGGGGCTGAGGGCTCTACCGGTAGCTATGTGGTTCACCTCTCTCTCTCCCATGATGTGATCTTTATGTGATCGTGAGCTTTGTATCATGTTGAACAAGTAGATGTTATTATTCAGATATTATGCTACTCCTATGCTTAATTATTATAGTGTACTCTAGTGATGTTATTAATGTAATCTATTCCTCCTGCCATGGTGTAACGGTGATAGTGCGTGCATCGTGGTGGTACTTGGTTTAGGCTATGATCATGATCTCTTGTGGATTATGAGAGTAATTATTACTATGATAGTATTGAGTGATCTATTCCTCCTTTCATGGTGTAATGTTGACAGTGTGTGCACCGTGTTAGTACTTGGTCTAAGTTGCAATGATTTCTATCTTGAATTGTGATCTGATTTGGATGTCTCTATGAGTGGTATTTGTCAAGTACTTGATGAGCTTTAAGGGGTGCTTCTGTAGCCACTACACAATGATTAGTGTTATTCAATAGGAGAGTAATTCAGAGTACCATAGTGGAGAGAAGTTGTTTATTTGTTCATTCATGTTATATTGTTGGGAGTGTGTCCACTAGTGAAAGTATGATCCCTAGGCCTTGTTTCCAAGCATTGCACACCGTTTACTTGCTATTTTGTTACTTTTTTACTCGCAGCGATATTTATTTCACATCACGTTTGCTACTTATAATCATCTATACCACTTGTATTTCACTATCTCTTCGCCGAACTAGTGCACCTATACATCTGACAAGTGTATTGGGTGTGTTGGGGACACAAGAGACTTTCTGTATCGTAATTGCAGGGTTGCTTGAGAGGGATAGCTTTGACCTCTAACCTCCCTGAGTTCGATAAACCTTGGGGTGATCCACTTAAGGGAAACTTGCTGCTGTTCTACAAACCTCTGCACTTGGAGGCCCAACAAGTGTCTACAAGAATAGAAGTGCATAGACATCAATCGGGAGGGTCCAGAAGCTCTTCTCGGCACCCTGCCGGAGAGGGGAATCACCACCGGAGGCCTTCTTCATCACCATGCCTGCCTCTGGAGTGATATGTGAGTAGTCTACCATGGACTACGGGTTCATAGTAGTAGCTAGATGGATGTCTTCTCCTCCATGTGCTTCATATTTAGATCTTGTGAGCTGCTTATCATGATCAAGATCATCGTTATGTAATTCTACATGTTGTGTTTGTTGGGATCCGATGAATATTGAGTACTATGTCAAGTTGATTTGTGATTTATCATCTCTATGTTGTTTATGATCTTACATGCTCTCCGTTGCTAGTAGATATCTTGGCCGAGTAGATGCTAGTGACTCCAAGAGGGAGTATTTATGCTCGATAGTGGGTTCATGCCTCTAGTAATCTGGGAGAGTGACAATAACCTCTAAGGTTGTAGATGTGCTGTTGCTACTAGGGAGAAAACAACAATCTTGTGTTCAAAGACATTTGTATTGTTTACATTACATACTTTGCTTAAGGCGATAATCTGTTGCTTGTAACTTAATACTCAACGGTTGCTCGGATGACATCCGGCGGGTAGATTATTAGTCATAGATGCAGTTGGATTACGGTCTATGTATTATGTTGTAATGCCCAAGTGAATCTCATAGTGATCCTCATGACATTTGTACGCTTGCTTTATTCTATCAATTGCCCAACTATAATTTGTATACCTAGCATGTTATTTATCTTATGGAGAGACACCTCTAGTGAACTGTGGACCCTGGTCCATTCTTTTACATTATAATTACCATTTACCATTTACTCGCTTTATTTGTAATATAGAGATAAAAAAATTGTTTTGAGAGGTGGTTGTTCTTGTCAACGACTGGCAATGAGGTTCTTACTATCTTCCATACTAAGCAAGTTTTGAGAGAGAGATTGGCACTATTGTGCTCTGATACGTCTCCAATGTATCCATAATTTTTGATGCTCCATGCTTGTTTTTACACCATTTGCTTAGTGTTTCGTTATACTTTGTGGCATTTTTATGCATTTTCCGGAACTAACCTATTAACGAGATGCCACAGTGCCAGTTCCCTGTTTTCTGTTGTTTTTGTGTTTCAGAAAAGTTACACAGGAAATATTCTCGGAATTGGACAAAACAAAAGCCAGACGTCCAGAAATTTACCGAAGCTTCCAGAGAACCGAAGAGAAGATGGCGCCGGACCAGAGGGTGGCCACACCACCAGGGGGCACGGCCCACCCCTGGCCCACGCTGTCCTATGGTGTGGGCCCCTTGGTCCACTTCTAACACTGCCCCTTCGCCTATAAAGACCCTCCGACGGGAAAAACCTAAAGACCCGATCACTTTTCCAGAACACATCATGATCTGCCGCCGCCGTTGACCCGAAGATCGGGAGGGTCCAGAAGCTCTTCCCGGCACCCTGCCGGAGAGGGGAATCACCACCGGAGGTCTTCTTCATCGCCATGCTTGCCTCCAGCGCGATGAGTGAGTAGTCTACCTTGGACTATGGGTCCATAGTAGTAGCTAGATGGTTGTCTTCTCCACCATGTGCTTCATGTTTAGATCTCGTGAGCTGCCTTACATGATCGAGATCACCGTTATGTAATTCTACATGTTGTGTTTGTTGGGATCCGATGAATATTGGTGTTATGATTGAGTTGATGTACTGAATTTTATCTTATGTTATCTCTATATTATTTATGATCTTGCATGCTCTCTGTTGTTAGTAGCTATCTTGGCCGAGTAGTTGCTAGTGACTCCAAGAGGGGGTATTTATGCTCGATAGTGGGTTCATGCCTCTATTTAATCTGGGGGAGTGACAGAAACCTCTAAGGTTGTAGATGTGTTGTTGCAACTAGGGGAAACAAACATTCATATGCTCAAGGGCATATGATTTGTTTAAATTACACACTTTGCTTAATGCAGTTATCTGTTGTTCGCAACTTAATACTTGTGGAGTTCTCAGATTGATTCGCCACAAGTGGATTATTAGTCATAGATGCAGTTGGATGGGGGTCTATGTATCTTGTTGTAATGCCCAGAGTAAATCTCATAGTGATCCTCTCGACATATGCACGTTGTCTTTATTCTATCAATTGCCCAACTGTAATTTGTTTACCCAGCATATTTTATTTTATCTTATGGAGAGACACCACTAGTGAACTATGGACCCCGGTCCTATTTCCTTTATATTGCTATCACCTGTTTACTTTACTCGCACTGTTTACTTTACTCGCATATTACTATCATCACTTTCCACTCGATACGCTCATACCCTTTGTTTCAAGCAAACCTCTGAGATTGACAGCCTCATCGTAAGTTGGGAACAAAGTATTTGGTTGTGTTGTGTGCAGGTTCCACGTTGCCGCTCGCAAAGCAAAGCTTGGACAAGGCGCCCTATAAATTGTCCGAAGCTGTCGCGAAGCTAGCGGGCATCACCTTCAGTCGTATTCATCCTCCTACTGGATTGATAACCTTGGTTTCATAACTGAGGGAAAACTTGCAGCTATATTCATCAAAACCTTCTCTTGGGGTTTTTCAACTGGCCGGTCATTTACTACATATTCCCACGTCAACTTGGCACAGAAGTTTCTGTCGCCGTTGCTGTGTATTAAAGAAGAAGCTTTCACGACATCATCACCGCGCCATCAACAAGTTTTCTGGCGCCGTTGCCGGGGAGGAAAGAAGACTTCTGCAAGGGGAGTTTCGCATGCACATCCTTTACTTTGTTTTAAGTTTTGATTTACTTTATTTTTACTTGCATCGTTTTAGCAAAAACACAAAAAATTAGAATCCTTTATAGTTGTTTTTACTTGTCTGCTTTTAGTTTTGCTAGAATGGCTACTCCTGAGAATACCAAGTTGTGTGATTTTACTAGCACAAATAATAGTGATTTTATATGCACTCCTATTGCACCACCTGCTCCTGCTGCAAATTTTTATGAGATTAAGTCTGCTTTGTTGAACCTTGTTATGAAAGAGTAATTTTCTGGTGCTAGTACTGATGATGCTGCAACTCATCTCAACAATTTTGTTGAGCTATGTGAGATACAGAAATATAAGGATGTTGAAAGTGATATTATTAAGCTTAAGTTGTTTCCATTTTCTTTGAGAGGAAAAGCTAAGGATTGGTTGCTTTCTTTGCCTAAAAATAGTATTGATTCATGGGCTAAGTGTAAGGATGCTTTTATTGGTAGATACTATCCTCCTGCTAAGATTATAGCTTTGTGTAGCAATATTATGAAGTTTAGTCAGTTTGATAATGAACATGTTGCTCAAGCTTGGGAAAGAATGAAATCTATGATAAAGAATTGTCCCACTCATGGACTGACTACTTGGATGATTGTTCAAACTTTTTATGCAGGACTGAATTTTTCTTCAAGGAACCTACTTGATTCAGCTACTGGAGGCACTTTTATGTCCCTTACCTTGGGCGCCGCAACAAAGCTTCTCGACAATATGATGGTAAATTACTCTGAATGGCACACCGAGAGAGCTCCACAAGGTAAGAAGGTAAATTCTGTTGAGGAAACCTCTTCCTTGAGTGATAAGATTGATGCTATTATGCTTATGCTTTCAAATGATAGGACTCATGTAGATCCTAATAATTTTCCTTTGGCCTCTTTGGTTGCTCAAGAAGAGCATGTTGATGTAAACTTCATTAGAAATAATAATTTCAACAACAATGCTTATAGGAACAATTTTGCTAGTAACAATTATAGGCCGTATCCTTCTACCAATGGTAATGGTTATGGTAATTCTTATGGTAATTCCTCCAACAACACTAGGGCCGCGCCCTCCGAGCTTGAGGTCATGCTCAAGGACTTCATCGGTAAGCAAAATGCTTTCAATAAGTCTGTTGAGGAAAAGTTAGGCAAAATTGATATTCTTGCTTCTAAAGTTGACAACCTTGCTCATGATGTTGAACTTCTGAAATTAAAAGTGTTGCCTAATGATGTGAAAGAGAAGAATGTTTTTGCTACTGCTAATGCTATCCAAGTTAAAATTGATGAAAATATTAGGATGCTAGCAGAATTGCATGCCAGGTGGAAAAGAGAAGATGAGATGGCTAGAAAGATGAAGGTATGTACCATTACTACCTCTAATAATATTTCTCCTAATGCTAGCAATCCTCTTACTTTGATTGGTGTAGAGAAAACTCCTACTCTTAGTGTTAAAAATCCCAAAATAGCTAAAACTTTTTCTCAAAAGAGTGCTGAAATTTTTCGGAGTGTGGGAGATGATAGCTCTATTTCCTTTAATGATTTTGATGTTGATGGCTGCAATATATCTGAAGTTATTTTGTTCTTGCAAAAGCTTGCTTTGACTCCCAATGCTAGTTCTTTAAATGTTGCTTTTACTAAGCATATTACCAATGCTCTTATGAAAATTAGGGATGAAAAGTTGAAGCAAAAAGCTTCTATTCCTAAGAAGTTAATAGATGGTTGGGAACCTATCATTGATATGCATGTTAATGGTTTTGATTGCCATGCTTTATGTGATCTAGGTGCTAGTATTTCTATTATGCCTAGAAAGATTTATGACATGCTTGATTTACCACCTCTTGAATAGTGTTATTATGATGTTCCTATTGCTGATGTTGCTAAGAAGAAACCTTTGGGAAGGATTAATGATGTTCTTATTATGGTTAACAATAACCTTGTTCCCGTTGATTTTCTTGTCATGGATGTTGAATGCAATGCTTCATGTCCTATTATTTTGGGAAGACCTTTTCTTCAAACTGTAGGTGCCATCATTGATATGAGGGAAGGCACCATCAAATATCAATTTCCACTCAAGAAAGGTATGGAACACTTCCCTATAAAGAGAAAGAAATTACTTTTTGACTCTATTCTTAGAGCAAATTATGAGCTTGATACTTCATCACTTGATGTTACTTGATTCGCATTTTCTGCGCCTAGCTCAAAGGCGTTAAAGAAAAGCACTCTTGGGAGATAACCCAATGTTTTTACATTCAGTTCTTTTTCTTTTATTTGAGTCTTGGAAGTTATTACTACTGTAATAACCACTCCTTATCATTTTTATTTCGTTTTTGTGCCAAGAGAAGTCTCTAATTTGAGTGAGGTAAGATTTGGGGATGTTGCTGTCCTGAAACTGTTTTCAGTGCTGCACCGTAAAAATTCGTGACAATTTTCTGTATATCTTTTGGACCTACGATTTCTTGTGCATATGCCCCAGGTTATATACAAACTTTCATTAGTTGAACACTTTTTGATTTGAGCAACAGAAAACCCTCTAAAAATTCGACCTTTGCCAGCTATTCTGTTTTGACAGATTTCTGCCAATATTTGTGTTTGCCGCTTTATCGCTTTCTTTTTGAGTTCTTTTGATCACATAACTTTTGGGAAAGTTGCTACAGTAGTATATGCTTTATATGTGGTGGTTTCGAGTGGAAACCTGAAGCAAAAAAGGGTTGATTCAATGTTATGCTTGCACTAATGTTGCTAATAGGTTTGTGTTTAGTTTTGTGTGAATGAAGTTTTCAAGTGTAGGGATTGGAGAATGATGAGATGAGTTGAAGAATGGACAAAAGCTCAAGCTTGGGGATGCTCATGTCACCCCAAGAAATATCCAAGAAGTACAAGCGTCAAAGCTTGGGGATGCCCCCGAGGCACCCCTTCTTCATCAACAAAAATCACACCTTTCAACGCACTATATTTTTATTGCTTCATGCATTATGCGTTTTTCTTGGAGCGTCAGTTGTTTTAGTTTTCAGTTTTGTTTAGTGTTATTTTCTGCAATAAATGGTTGGACCCCAACAAATTCCTTTTGGAGAAGTTGCCTTGCTTTTCATTTGCCAAGAACACTCCGTTTTTCACTCTATTCGTTTCCACGAGTATTTTCTTTTTCTAGAACTGCGTTTAGCTTTCGATTTTCGTCTTGATTTGTGTTGAGATCTTGTTATATCTTTTCATCAAGGTGTATTTTTACCTCTGGTCCATGTTGGTTTTCATCAAAAGAGTTGTTTATAAAAAGTTCGAATGGTGTTGAAAAAGAGAAAAAGCTTTATGCAAAAAAGTGGTACAAGAAGGAGCTTGTATAGACTGCGGCCTAGGCTTTTGCATGTCGTGCTTGATGTCTTTTTTATAGTACGCTTAGTGGTTTTGCTATAGCATGACTTGTCTCAAATAACTGAGATTGCTTAATGAGCCTTTGAAAAAATCATGCGTTGTTTTAATTATTTGGAAGCATTATTTTGGTTTTCTCCTTGATGCTTTATTTGGGTTGACTTTGTGGAGACCCCGGATTACCCATCCAGAATACCCGATATGTATACAATTCACGATCCCATGATCAGTGTGTCATGAATCCACATATCCGAGTTGATAACAGAATTACATCATCCATTATAGAACCGAATAATATACTTACAATTGGTCACATGACCAAGTATGATATTGCCACGCAGGGCAAGTCTACAACTAAGCAGCGGATACCAAGCAACGTTGATGACCCACGTCATGCCTACTACCCTACAGGAAACTGACTGGGAGACGTTCCTAGTTCGCATCGGCGTCGTCGTTCCCACCATCATCTTCCTCATAGTCGTCTTCCAGGTCTGACGAAGTTAATAGCCAGGGACAAAGCCGTGAGTACATTTTGGAATTGTACTCACAAACCATCAAAGGAGAGAGTGTGATATGCAGTTTGGCTGTAGCAAGGATAGGCTCTAGACTAGTTTGCTTTCCTTTGAAAAACTCATTTTTCTCATGTCGATATAGCATGTCTAGAACTATGTTCTACGACATCTCTATATCCTTATTAAAAACATGGGATTTCTATTTTTGTGCCCTCGGGTCCTTAGTTGTACTCAGTTTTCCCCAGCTCCTTAGTTTTTCCTCAGTTTTGTCCAAGCCCTTGTTTGAAACCGTCACCAGTGCTGGAACGGCCGGTTGCCCGACGGTTGAACACCTTTGACCGTTAACTGCTAACTAGTGGGGCCACGTAGAGCCCGCAAAGACACGTCAGAGCATCCATCTTGGTTTGACCGTAAGCATCGCCGTATCCCTGACCAAAACGCGGACGAGTGGGGCTTCGGTATATCGAATGACAAGTGGGGCCATGACGCTATACAAGGGGCAATACAGGGGTATGATTAGATTTTTAAACGGAGCTCTACATCGATGGCACGGAGGAGGTGGCCTGCGGGGTGCCGAGATGAGATCGACATCCACAAAGAACTGCATGAGGCGAGACCAGACGCATTACATAGATATGAACTAGACGCGTTTAACCATGCAAAGAAGAGAAGAAATGGTCAAGGACATCGACGATGACCTCAACACTTTGACTGACGGTGTCGGACACGAACGCGAGCAATGTAGAGAAAACTAGTGTCTCTCCTTTCTGGCGTGTATAGATAGGTGCTAGGGGAGTGTGGTAGCGGAGGGAAAGGCCTCGCGGTGCTCTGTGGCGTCCAGCATAGTGGGGCGGCGTGGTCGTGCCCACAGCGGCGTGCATGTTCGGCATTGGCATCAGCATGTACGTTCGTCATTGGCCTCGGCGGTATCTCTGGTGTGTCACTGATCAAATGAGGGGACGGGATTGAGGGTGCATCCCGACGGTGACCTAGCAGTGGCGGCGAGCATGCATACCCGTTCTGACCATGCCGATATCGGCATCGGCATCGTTTGGAGGCTGTAGTGCTCGAATCATGGTGGAAATTGCGATTTCCTATTATTTTTACATGCATAATATATAGAAAATAGCTAGATCTATAAATCGATGCATATGAAGCTACATATATATTCTTGGTCATAATCTCTTAGATGCATGGCTTCACGTCATCGTCGCTTTCATCGTCAGTATCTTCATCGTCCGTGTAGTAGTACTTCCTGCACGTTGTTCCGTCGAACACCTTCACTGTGAGCACATAATCGCCTTCATATTTGAAGTGTAGGAAGCAGCCAAAATCCACACCGTGCGCGATGGCGAAATTCTCCCAGCCCTTGTCGAGGTACATCCGGCCTTGTCCGTCAAATAGGACCTCCACGGTCCAGAGACGAGGACCGCAGTCAGCTGCTCGCAGATACACCTTTGCGGGCTCCTGGCCATCAAGATAGTCCGCAAACTTTTGTGGGAGTGCCTGCAAAGAGATCGAGCGCCGATCGTTTGAAATTAAAGGTTTTTTAGAACATGCACATAATTAATCACATGCATCATATATGTGGGAACGCATACGTACCTTCTTGGCCAAAGGGTCTTCATAGATGGTGATGAAGAACTCCTCTATGATCAATGGCAGTGTTGACGGTGGTGGTGGCAATGATGATGATCCACCACCCCGGCTGCCCCTTCCCCTTCCCCTTCCCCTTCCGGTCGGCGTCCGAGACGTGGAAGCCATGGCAATGGATCAAGTGTATGTAAACGAAGAAGAGAGAGGCAGAAACGAAGAAGAGAGAGGCCGAATCTATTGACATGAGGGATGACCGTTGTGGGGGTTTATAAGGGAGAGATGACCGTTGTGGGGTTTACACCATAAATTAAGGTAGAGATGACCGTTGTGGGGTTTACACAATAAATTAAGGAGGAGATGACCGTTGTGGGGGTGGTTTATATCTCAACAAAAAAGTAATGCCTAAAAGAAATGGAAATTCATGATAGTTCTTCATTTTACCGTGAAAAGTAAAGCCTACAAGAAATGGAAATTCGTGATAGTTTATCATTTCAACGTGAAAAGTAATGTCTACAAGAAATGGAAATTCATGATAGTTTATCATTTTACCGTGAAAAGTAATGCCTAAAAGAAATGGAAATTCGTGATAGTTCATCATTTTACCGTGAAAAGTAAAGCCTACAAGAAATGGAAATTCGTGATAGTTTATCATTTTACCGTGAAAAGTAATGCCTACAAGAAATTCGTGATTATCCAACTTGTTGAATCCAGTGGCAAACTCGTCATTTAGCATACATAGAGGGGTAGTAGTTTGCCACCGACAGATAGAGAGAGGGTGGCACGATCCTGCCCGTTAGATCATAGGATCGATGGTAGGTGGGCACGATCCGTGTGACAACAGCTCGACCAATCAGGCCAAGTTTGGGCTTTTGTGAGAAGGGAGAGGGTAAAACTGAGTAGTATCAAGAATACAAGGGCAAGTAAATAGTAAACAGGCTATGGAATTCAAATAAGAGATTTAGAAAAAGAAAAACACATGTTTTGTACAATGAAACCCAGGTTGGCCTACCTCAAATTATTAGCAATTCAAATATACATGAGTGTAAAAATTATGGCCTCATTCAGACAAACTATGTTTTGGGTATAGATGTTTTGAGAAGGGTTTTGAGTGGAAAGCCATGAACCTTCATAGCTACTAGTGATTTGAGAAGTGGCCATTTGTGATAAAACTTGATTTATATATGATTGTCTACGTGGCAGGTCGCGTAACAAGACTCCATGAGTAGGAGGCACTATGATTTTATTTTTTTGATTTTTTTACGCATGAAATGACTCAATTAGATAGCTTAATCCTATTTGTTGACTCTCTGTTGACCAGCCACTTGAGGGTAAAACTGAGTATATTGCACTAGCCAGTATTAGTACTCGAGAGGAAAACTGAGTACAGATATTTTTCCAGTGTAAGACTCGAGGGTAGAACTGAGTACACGTAACGGTGCTGACGTGCAGTCCCACGGACGCGTATCGCGGTGAGCAGCAGTTAGCCGCGCGGTGCACGTGTTGAGACCAAACGTTAACTGCTGAGACGAACCATCACTTTGCCAGTAGAGAGCCCCTCTCTCCCTTCCTCTGCACACGCACGCAACCACGCCTCTCACGTCCCATCACCTTCTCCAAAAAACCCCAGCCGCCCTACGCGCGCTCCCCTGCCGGCGATGGAGAAAAAGAATGCACCGGCGGCCGTCGCCCCCGAGCCCGTCGCCTCCGAGCCCATCGCATCCGAGCCCGTCGCCGCCGAGCCCGTCGCCTCCGAGGGCGGCGCATCCAGGCGCGGCGCCTCCGTGAACTGGGCCTCTCTCAGGGCTGATGGACCACTTCACAAGATCGGCGCCTGCTTACTGGCGAACGAGGAGTACGTGGACACCTACGCTGCTTTGAGGCAAGTTTGTATAAATTGGCGCTCAGATCTACCTGAGCCTGACGTGCACCTGCACAAATGGATCATGGTAGAACACGCCCTTCCACGCGCTGCTGAGTTCTCCTTCCTCAACCTCCGCACATCCCGCTACGTCACCATCGATCTAACGGAAGTTCATGCAAGGTTCAAATTCCTCCATATCTATAGAGTTAATCTATTTTTATTTTCAATCGTAAACATCTTAGTGCTGAATGTTATCTTCATCAACTCCCTTTTAGATACTACTTCGTCGGCTTTTACCGTGGCGTCATCGTGCTTGGCCAGAGAAACCAGCCGCACAAGATACGGCTTCTGAACCCACTCACAAAGACATTGAACGCTACGTTTGAGGCACAGATGCCATCTATGATTGTGGAGTCAGTCGCTGTAATGAAGTCCCTGACTATGGTCTTCATTTGCATAGGTTACCCCAATGAAATTGCTTGGGTCGATGAGAGCTCTCCTACTAAGGATATAGATGTAGAAGATTGGGGAGAAGGAAGATTTTCGATCGAGGACGATTCTCTGTGTTGCATTACCCCGTTCAATGGTGAATTGTATGCAATAGCTGTGAACAATTTTGAGTTCGGAACATTAGTGTGCACCAACAATGTCCAGTTGGAGAAGCGCGCGAGCACTGTCAACATGGAGACACTATTTTCATTTCCAGAACTTGGAAATGACAAGTTCTACCTTGTGAAGTCTGATGGTGATCTGCTGCTTGTGTTGTTGGGCGGCGGCAGTGGCAACAGACATTTGGAGGAAGGTCAACCATTGGTGTACCGTGTGGACACTGAGAGCCGCTCTCTCCATGCCGTCAACATTGGCAGTCGTGCCTTCTTTGTCGGTTATAAACGGTGTATCTCCGTCGACACCAGAGTGCACCCGACAGTTCGACCTGGCTGCACCTACTACGTGGATTTCGGTTATATCAGACAGTACTTTGATGATAGAAAGGCCTGGGATGAGTGGCCACGACATGTGGATAGATTAAATTACGATGGTCTGAAAATAGAACAAAGGCCATACCGTTTGGAGGATCTATTGGCTGCACACTGCAGACGGAAGGAGTTCAGTCAATATTTTTTTCGTCTCATGGAATATAGCGACGACGAAATATATGACGAAGAATGAAGAACCTTCATGTTGGGCATACATTGCGTCTTGTATTATTTTCAGCTTAGTTTGTCGTGAACATTAACATCGTTATTGGCTGCTTTTGGCTGCTGTATGTAGTTTATGTATTATACTATACTAGCTTCTAGATTAGCTTCTAGATTTGTTACCATATTGGGCAAAAAACGAGGGCCAAAAGGCAACAATCATTGAAGAAAGACAGAAATAGAAGCTTCTCTAGATTTGATACTAATTTGGTGAAAATAGAGAGAACTGTTACAGAGAGAGAGGGGAAAAAGGCGCTCTGAAAAGGCAATGCCATGGCCCGAGAGAGACAGAACCGAGCTCTCACGTACAACCAAACGCGGTCTCGTCCTGTCCCACGCGGTCCCTTTCTACCAGCCCCACGCGACGCGGCCCCACATGACGTGGCCCCACACATCAGCATGGAAACGGTCAACTAAACGGGAATCCTCCCGTCCGAGCTCCTTCTGAGGGCTTCAGACAACGGCTTGGGGAAAACTGAGGAAAAACTAACGAGCTGGGGAAAACTGAGTACAACTAACGACCAGAGGGCACAAAAATAGAAATCCCTAAAAACATTTATAAAACAATTTCAGTAAAATCTCTAGGAAGGGAGTAACCCTTTTTGTTTCTTAAACCAGGTCAATCAAACATGACCATTCCATTTCCTCGGCAGTACCCTCCAAGTACTCCGAACCTTTCTCGTGCCATGGCAGTACCCTCCGAGTACTCCGTCTGGCACCTTTCTCCATTTTTCTGAAAGCCACTTTTAAAACCAAAAACTGACACAGGTTAAGTATGGCCATTCCAACCGTCCATGACCGAGGACTCGGCTATTCGAATAGATTTACACTCTGCAGAGGTTGTACACTTTACCCACACCATCCGAATACTCATCGTGTGGGCATCATCCCCGCATAGCATCCTATGCCACGACAAGCACCCGATCAGAGCCTTTCGCTTATCTACCTTAGTACAGGGACCTACCCTATGGAGTATGTACCTCCCCGGCACACCCTGGCAGTCTACCTCCACGTTCGAGCATAACTCCAGTGCCACGGCGGGAGACCCATAGTTTCTTCCGGGAGGGTAGCCTATTGGTGGGCCCGCTACACTGTTGCCCACCACTTGCGACAAGCCGGATTCCAGGGTCCTACAAACCCTTATATAGTTGCGAGGTGCCCCGTACCAAAGTGAATAAACTACGGGCTAAGCCCCGTCCCATACCAGGGTAATGTAGTTGCACGGGAGAAATTGGTTTGGCGAACACTTATACACAATGCCCTTTTCTTAAATCCACAACCTCCTTTTTCCTCCATTTGAAAAACTTATTTTCAAAACTCATTTTAAAATCCATCAATGGAATAGCAATCCATTCCAAGGTTTTTCGAAATCTCATTTGAGTGTTCCCAACCTAGAGTTTTTGCTCCACTACAAGGGTTACCAAGAGGACATGATGCTAATCATCAAGCCACTAATTTAGGGGATAAGTAGGTGTCGAGAGGGTGTCATCCACGAGGATGATAGCATTTGACTCGTGGAGCCAAGTCACCAATAATTGCTATCTAAAAGTAATAGCAATCTAAAATCATGCACTTCCTTAAACATTTATAAATAATGCAATGAGAAAATTAGGATCAGATATGCAACAAGTTTAGATGGCTTGCCTCAATTCAGCTTGTCCCTGGTCTTATTCTTCAAAAACCATCAAAGTGCTCCTCCTCTTGGTACTCAAAGATTTTCCCTCTCCAGAAAACCCTATGTCGTTTGAATCTAACGCCGACAAAGTAAATTAATGAGCAAGCAATCAAACAATCACCACATACTTACTCACAGCAAGCATATCATGCCAAAACAACACCAGTAGGTAGTATAACACATTACTGAACTACTCCTAGTGGTTTCAAGCACTTCCATTTTCCTTGATTAAATATGGAATTAAATACACACACAACAAGCACAAGGCATAAATTAAACCTAAAAATTTATAAGTCACTAAATCATGCAAACAGGGTACCTCTAGATAGGTATTGAATTTATGAATCCAACCAAAGTGGATTCATCCAATTCAGAGTTATAAAACTTTTTATATGAATTTTATAGTGCTGAAGGCACATAACTTAGAAGTTAAATTCTCAGTATCTCTCTGTACATCTAAAAAAATTATGAGCTCAGAGAATTTGTAGCTAATGCACATGCATGACCTCTGAAAACTGGATTCATTCCATTAGCATCTACAAAAAGGGAATTTTAAATTGATTAAGCCAAACAAGGCTCTACGGCATTTTATTTACTATGGCAAGTACAAGCAGCACAAAGGGTTCATACCAGTAGCACATGCAATACAATTCATCTGGGTTTCACTGAGAGTTGGTTTCACTATTTTACGAATCCTATAACTCCAAATCTGGATTTTTGAAGTCAAAGGGTGCAGTTTCACAAGATTTAATAAACATAAATCTACATGAAATATTTTGACATGGGACCGGTGACACATGATAGGTATTTGAACAAGGAACACATGGAAATTTGAATCATTGAATTAGCATGCCCAGGGAATTTGTGGTGGATGTTACAAATTAACAGATATAGTAAATCGTTTCACAGATTTTCCAAAAAAAAAACTGCTAGTGGGCTGATTCTAGTAGATCTGGGCCGAATTGGACATGATCGCTGCTTTAATAATCGTGCTCCAGGAATTCTGGACATGCACGATGCCTGGGTAGCGCTGGTTTTGACGGAGACGACGGATCGGAGGAGAGCTCACCGGAGTTTCATCGGCCGATCGCCGGAGTGGGATCGGGAGCTAGTCTGGATGCGCGCCCAGCACGAGGAGGCTCAGAAGGAGGTCGCCGAGCTCATGGGCTCAGTCGAGCATGCTACAGATGGCCGGAGCATGGAGCTCGCCGGACGGCTTCAGCAGGCGGACGAGATCATCGACGAAGCCGAGCTTCATGTCGTCCTAGAACATAACCATGAGGATAGTGAGAAACAACATAGAGAGGGTAATAGAGGTAATGGAAAAGGAGGGGTCGGAGAGGCCCGAGTCGGGCACGCGATGCGCGGCCATCCGCGTTGGCGGTCAGTCGAACTTGAGGAAGAAAGGAGACGGAAGACATGGGGCTCGTTCTGGGGGTCTTCTGGGAAGGAGGCGGTGTCGGGGTGAGTGAGAGTGGAGTCCCGGGTATACCTTATCTAGGAGACGGCCGGGGTGCTATCGATACGTGGTGCCCGCTGTCTGGCCGCGGCGTGCGGCGAGCACGGCCAGGAGGAAATAGACAAGGAGGCGAGCTGTTGCTTGGCCAAAGAGTCAAGGGGCATGGGGCGAGGTCTGTGGCGAGGGTACAGGTTCGGGGGTGCTCGGTCGGCTCGGGGAGAGGACATCGACTCAGCGCCCGCCAGCTATTCGACGGAAGAACGTCTATCAGGGCACGGTCGGGAGAGACGGGGAGGAAAAGTCTAAGGGCTATGTCTTGCCGGGGAAG
The DNA here is from genome assembly GCA_007115705.1 of Dactylis glomerata. Lineage (NCBI taxonomy): Eukaryota > Viridiplantae > Streptophyta > Magnoliopsida > Poales > Poaceae > Dactylis > Dactylis glomerata. The sequence goes on from QXEO01000516.1 coordinate 273,902, forward strand.
GCTTGAGGTATACTGCAGTGCAATGGTTCGTAGCGCGCTTTGGCCGACGTGGCCATCACCGGTTGGGGGTCGCCTAGGTACTCCGGTGCACGAATTCGAGCGGGGGCTCACCTGGGGAAGGTGCGAGCTACAGTGGCTATGGCATGCTTGCTAGTTTGTTCTGCGGGACAGAGAGAATGAGCGGCGCTCGAGGCGGCCGGTACAGGAGGGGTCAGGTGATGTCCGGCGTATATATCTACTCGACTCTGGGTTGGATGAGAGAGGGGTGGTGGCTGAAGCAAAGTCTTTGGCAAGCTTTGAATTCAGACAAGATTTTCTCCCATAGCGAAATTCCAAAGTGTGCACTGCGACTACAGATTTTGGCCATGTTGACGATATGGAGTGGTTGCTCGAGTCACCGTGGTGGTGGCCTGAGTGATTAGGTCGCTTGAAGAAGAGAGAAAGATAGATTGGGGCTAATTTCTATTTCCGTCCATTTTGAATTTGTAACTAAACTAGTATTTGATCTACGGCACTGGTGGTCTTTTTCATGCCCAAAAGGTAGGTTATCACATGGTGCACTTTCATGAGATTTTTGGAATTTTCCTGAATCAAATTGACCACTATTTGATCAATAAATCAAATACATGCTAAACCTGTTTTATATTTGAAATCCGAAATTTTGAAATTGTCAATGGGAGTTTTGGGGTTGTACGAGCTCTATAATCACATGGACACATTTGAATTGAGCTCAATATCAAATAAGCATTCACATACAATAATACAATGCATGTCAAACGAAGACGTACGAATGAAACCTATTTGCCCCAAACACCATAGAGAGGCTATGCTAAACTCAAGAGTGGCGAATTATCATGACAATATATTTGGAAAGAGTTTTATATAGAAAAATCTAGTTTCCCAAGAAAATAGTTATACAAAAAAAACATGGGATAATATACTTCCCACAAATCTTGTAGCCTTTAAGAAAATGGGTTTTAAAACTAGTTACAAATCCATTTTTGGAGTATGTTTTGAAACCAAAAAATTTAGGTACTTGGTCATAGATACCTAGAGCAACCAAAGAAAAATCCCCATTTTAAATTTTAACAAAACACTATCTTTCTTTAAAAAATAGTTTTAAAAATACTAAAAAAAGTATTGAAATGAGGACTTAGTCCAAACTACTTTACCGAAGTCAATAGTTCCCTTCCCTTTTGTAGTTTTTAAGAATAAGGTTTAAAGCTGGAGTTTTTCTAAAGATTTTGGATTAAGTAAATTTGAGAAAAAAAATAAAAAAAATATATTATGGATCCTCATAGATGGTTAACCACTTGGCTTTGAAAACTTTTATCTCAAATAAAACTTAACTCTTTGTTTTGGAAAAAGTCAAATCCTTTGAAATAGAAGGGGTTGCCAAGATAATAGTTTTTGTCAAATAGATAGTAGTATTTGAAATGACATGATCACAAGGACACAAGGATCATGCCGGTTCACAATATTGTTCCACAAGCAACATACAAAATATACAATCACACAATCAAGCAAGGCAAACATGCAAAATACTTCTTTTAATTTGACTAAGCACAAAAAGTTTTTGTTGGCCCTCAGTTTTGCACCACTAAACACTTCATAAACTAGGTTACAAAAGTTGGGGTGTTACAGACTTGGCGCATGCTCACACATGTTAGACTCAAACAAAGTCGCCATTGCCTCTATGATCATTTAGTTTTTGACTTTTGATGCCATCTTATGCTTCTTTTAATATCGCTTTGTCCCTTTGCATGATTATGGCCGTTATTGCTCTCTTAGTTGGTCGCTCCCAGTCTTTTGCTAGCCCTCATTTTTGTACTGAGTATGAGCTCTACTCGTGCATCCAACTCCTAAAAACCAAATTTGCCATTGTGTCCACTATAAATTCCTATGCATGGTATTTGTAAGCCACTCCAAAGTAAATTTTCATGTGCTACCTTTCAAAACTTTCAACTACTTCTCATTTTGTGCCACTGTTTTTAGCTCATGGGGACGTAATGGTCAGAATTGCTATCTTCCATATTAAATTAAGTACCTCTCGACTAGGCAGCTTGATCTACTCGCCATATATTTTGCATGAGAGCTGGTCAGACCATTGCAATCTAATTTTTTTTTAAAAAGGGCACTCCTCCATGGTATGTGAATGTTGGTGGGCACCCGATGGAATCGGTTAGCCTAGGTTTGAGAAAGGTAAAAAGGTGGGGAGGAGTGCCAAAGCTTTATAAAAGAGCACCAATGTGCCAATTTTTCAAAGAACTCGGAATCGCTCTCACTTGTTTATTATGGAAGATAGTAAGACCCCATTGCCAGTCGTTGACATGAAACAACCACCTCTCAAAACCCAAGTTTTATCTCTGTTTTACAAATGAAAAGCTCTAGCACATGTTTAATCACTGCTTCCCTCCGCGAAGGGCCTTTCTTTTACTTTTATGTTGAGTCTCCACCTTCTATCTTTATGCACCATTAAGAGAGCATAGTTGTCATTCTGAGTATAATGTGCATTGTCCCAAAGTTTTCATTGATTGATTCATATTGTTGGTTTCACTTGTTTTTAAATTATTTGTATCTAGTCGCCCTCTTAAACTTGAAGGTGTCCTATGCATTTATGTTTTGCTCTCCATGAAGGACAAGCTGAAAACCATTTGTATGTTTTCCTTATGATTTGAATACACGTTTGTCTTTCATTGTTTCATTTTCATGATCTTTCGTTTGTGTTCTTTTTCATGTTATAACATGGTTGCTAAGTTTCTTCTATCAAGATTATATCTTTCATGCCCATGTTTTAAGTTCTTTTGATCCCAGCGCACAACGCTTACATATATGATCAAGATTGTGTAGGTGCATGTCACCTCAAAAATTATTTCTTTTATTATCACTTACCTACTCGAGGACGAGCAGGAGTTAAGCTTGGGGATGCTGATACGTCTCCAACGTATCCATAATTTTTGATGCTCCATGCTTGTTTTCACACCATTTGCTTAGTGTTTCGTTACACTTTGTGGCATTTTTATGCATTTTCCGGAACAAACCTATTAACGAGATGCCACAGTGCCTGTTCCCTGTTTTCTGCTGTTTTTGTGTTTCAGAAAAGTTACACGGGAAATATTCTTGTAAGTGGACGAAACAAAAGCCAGACGTCCAAAAATTTACCGAAGCTTCCAGAGAACCAAAGAGGAGACGGAGCCAGACCAGAGGGTGGCCACACCACCAGGGGGTGCGACCCACCCCTGGCCCATGCCGGCCTGTGCTGTGGGCCCCTTCGTCCACTTCTGACGCCGCCCCTTCGCCTATAAAGACCCCCCGACGGGAAAAACCTAAAGACCCGATCACTTTTCCAGAACACATCGCGATCCACCGCCGCCGTCGACCCGAAGATCGGGAGGGTCCAGAAACTCTTCCCGGCACCCTGCCGGAAAGGGGAATTGCCACCGGAGGTCTTCTTCATCGTCATGCTTGCCTCCGGCGCGATGAGTGAGTAGTCTACCTTGGACTATGGGTCCATAGCAGTAGCTAGATGGTTGTCTTCTCCACCATGTGCTTCATGTTTAGATCTCATAAGCTGCCCTACATGATTGAGATCACCGTTATGTAATTCTGCATGTTTGGTTTGTTGGGATCCGATGAATATTGGTGTTATGATTGAGTTGCTATACTGAATTATATCTTTTGTTATCTCTATGTTGTTTATGATCTTGCATGCTCTCCGTTGTTAGTAGCTATCTTGGCCGAGTAGTTGCTAGTGGCTCCAAGAGGGGGTATTTATGCTTGATAGTGGGTTCATGCCTCTATTTAATCTGGGGGAGTGACAGAAACCTCTAAGGTTGTAGATGTGTTGTTGCTACTAGGGGGAAAACAATATTCATATGCTCAAGGGCATATACTTTGTTTACATTACACACTTTGCTTAATGCATTTATCTGTTGTTCGCAACTTAATACTTGTGGAGTTCTCGGATTGATTTGCCACAAGTGGATTATTAGTCATAGATGCAGTTGGATGGCGGTCTATGTATCTTGTTGTAATGCCTAGATTAAATCTCATAGTGATCCTCTTGACATATGCACGTTGTCTTTATTCTATCAATTGCCCAACTGTAATTTGTTTACCCAGCATGTGTTATTTTATCTTATGGAGAGACACCACTAGTGAACTATGGACCCCGGTCCTATTTCCTTTATATTGCTATCACATGTTTACTTTACTCGCACTGTTTACTTTACTCGCATATTACTATCATCACTTTCCACTCGATACGCTCATACCCTTTGTTTCAAGCAAACCGGTGAGATTGACAACCTCATCGTAAGTTGGGAACAAAGTATTTGGTTATGTTGCGTGCAGGTTCCACGTTGCCGCTCGCAAAGCAAAGCTTGGATGAGGCGCCCTGTAAATTGTCTGAAGCTGTCGCGAAGCTAGCGGGCATCACCTTCAGTCGTATTCATCCTCCTACTGGATTGATAACCTTGGTTTCATAACTGAGGGAAAACTTGCTGCTATATTCATCAAAACCTTCTCTTGGGGTTTTCGAACTGGCCGGTCATTTACTACATATTCCCACGTCAACTTGGCACAGAAGTTTCTGTCACCGTTGCCGTGTATTAAAGAAGAAGCTTTCACAACATCATCACTGCGCCATCATGCTCTTTTATAAAGCTTGGCACTCCTTGATATGTCTCCAATGTATCTATAAGTTTTGATGCTCCATGCTTGTTTTTACACCATTTGCCCACTGTTTCGTTACACTTCGTGGCACTTTTATGCATTTTCCGGAACTAACCTATTAACAAGTCGCCACAGTGCCAGTTCCCTATTTTCTGCTGTTTTTGTGTTTCAGAAGTGATACACAGGAAATATTCTCGAAATTGGACGAAACAAGTTCCTGAAGTCTTATTTCCCGGAAGCTTCCAGAGATCAGAAGAGGAGACGGAGTGGGGCCACGAGGTGGCCACACACCAGGGCGGCGCGGCCAGGCCCTGGGCCGCGCCCCCTATGTGTGACACCGCCTCGGTCCACCTCTGATGATGCCCCTTCGCCTATAAAGACCCCCCCGACGGAAAAAACCTAAGTACCCAATCAATTTTCCAGAACACATCGCGATCCGCCGCCACCCTCAACCCGAAGATCGGGAGGGTCCAGAAGCTCTTCCCGGCACCCTGCCGGAGAGGGGAATCGCCACCGGAGGTCTTCTTCATCGCCATGCTTGCCTCCGGAGCGATGAGTGAGTAGTCTACCTTGGACTATGGGTCCGTAGCAGTAGCTAGATGGTTGTCTTCTCCACCATGTGCTTCATGTTTAGATCTCATGAGCTGCCATACATGATTGAGATCACCGTTATGTAATTCTACATGTTTGGTTTGTTGGGATCTGATGAATATTGGTGTTATGATTGAGTTGCTATACTGAAATATATCTTATGTTATCTCTATGTTATTTATGATCTTGCATGCTCTCCGTTGTTAGTAGCTATCTTGGCCGAGTAGTTGCTAGTGACTCCAAGAGGGGGTATTTATGCTCGATAGTGGGTTCATGCCTCTATTTAACCTGGGGGAGTGACAGAAACCTCTAAGGTTGTAGATGTGTTGTTGCTACTAGGGAGAAAACAACATTCATATGCTCAAGGGCATATGCTTTGTTTACATTACACACTTTGCTTAATGTAATTATCTGTTGTTCGCAACTTAATACTTGTGGAGTTCTCGGATTGATTCGCCACAAGTAGATTATTAGTCATAGATGCAGTTGGATGGCGGTCTATGTATTTTGTTGTAATGCCCAGAGTAAATCTCATAGTGATCTTCTTGACATATCACGTTATCTTTATTCTATCAATTGCCCAACTGTAATTTGTTTACCCATCATGTGTTATTTATCTTATGGAGAGACACCACTAGTGAACTGTGGACCCTGGTCCTATTTCCATCATATTGCTATCACCTATTTACTTTACTCGCACTGTTTACTTTACTCGCATACTTCTACAGTTTTCCACTCGATACGCTCATACCCTTTGTTTCGAGCAAACCGGTGAGATTGACAACCTCATCGCAAGTTGGGAACAAAGTATTTGGTTGTGTTGTGTGCAGGTTCTGCGTTGCTACTGGCCGAAGACGAGTCAACAAGTGTCGTAAACGGCGCCCTTGTTGGAATGTTACTAAGCCAGTCTGCAGCACCTTCAGTCGTATTGTCTGCTTTTCTCCTGATCGACATAACCTTGGTTTCTTAACTGAGGGAAACTTGCTACTATATTCTTCACACCTTCCTCTTGGGGTTCCCAACGGGCTGGTCATTCAACTAGCCATCAAGCAATTTTCTAGCGCCGTTGCCGGGGATTAAAGAAGAATAAGCTCCCACATCAACTATATATTCCCACGTCAACTACGCGCCAGCAGCAATTTTCTGGCGCCGTTGCCGGGGAAGAGTGGAAGACCTCTGCAAGGGGAGTTTTTCGCACGCACATCCTTTACTTTGTTTTATTGTTTTGCTTTACTTTATTTATTTTACTTGCATCGTTCTATATCAAAAACCCCAAAAAATTAGAATCCTTGGTAGCTGTTTTTATTTGTTTGCTTTTAGTTTTGCTAAAATAAGTAATCCTGAAGTAGAAGTTCATAGTTTTAAGCAACAAGGGGGAGAAAGTTTAAAAGATGCTTGGTATCGTATTAACAATGCTCATCATAGGTGTACCAAAAAGCACTCTACCACGTTCCTCCTTAGAAATTTTTATGTTGGTATATCTAGTTGGAATAGGTATATTCTCGATACTCTTACATGAGGTAATTTTCTAGGTACTCCCGCTGGATAAGCATGCACTATAATTGAAAGTTTAGTGGGAATACCACCTATTCATGTTGCTAAAACTGAGACCACCTTGGAGGAGGTGGTAGAAAGGCTCAGCTCTTTAGAGAAAAGTTTGCCAAGTATCCTAGAAAATGCTAGCCGAGTTAGTGAATTAATAGAAAATATTGGTAAGAGAATTACTATTTTAGAGGCTAGCACTACCATTGATAATCAAAAATTAAGGATTGGTAAACTAGACGAGTCTATGGAAACTCTTAGTTTAATCTTCTCTTCTCTTAAATTTAAGAAAGAGAAAGTGTTTGTTAGAAAAGAGCAAAAATTTATGTATGTTCCCAAGGTTTCTGCGCTTAAACCTCAACATGTTCTTAAAATTGGTAAGACTCATAGTTACACTAAGGGTGACTTGCAGGATGAATCATCTTCGGGAACTTCCAAAGTGCCTACTGAGGTAAGTGATGCTTCATCACTTGATGTTACTTGATTCGCAATTTTCTGCACCTGGCTCAAAGGCGTTAAAGAAAAGCACTCTTGGGAGATAACCCAATGTTTTATTTTCAGTACTTTTTCTTTTATTTGAGTCTTGGAAGTCATTACTACTGTAATGACTGCTCCTTATCTTGTTAATTTTATTGTTGTGCCAAGAGAAGCCTCTAATTCGAGTGAGGTAAAGATTTGGGGATGTTGCTGTCCTGAAACTGTTTTTGGTGCTGCACCGTAAAAATTCGTATAAATCCTCTGTATATCTTTTGGACCTGCGATTTCTTGTGCATATGCCCCAGATTATATCCAAACTTTCATTAGTTGAACACTTTTTGATTTGAGTAACAGAAAACCCCTTAAAAATTTGGCCTTTGTCAGCTGTTTTGTTTTGACAGATTTCTGCCAATATTTGTGTTTGCCGCTTTATCGCTTTCTTTTGAGTTCTTTTGATCATGGAACTTTTGGGGAAGTTGCTACAGTAGTATATGCTATATATGTGGTGGTTTTGGGTTGAAACCTGAAGCAAAAAGAGGTTGATTATATGTTATGCTTGCACTAATGTTGCTAATAGAATTGTGTTTAGTTTTGTATGAAGGAAGTTTTCAAGTGTAGGGATTGGAGAATGATGAGATGAGTTGAAGAATGGACAAAAGCTCAAGCTTGGGGATGCCCATGCATCACCCCAAGAAATATCCAAGAAGTACAAGCGTCAAAGCTTGGGGATGCCCCCGAGGCACCCCTTCTTCATCAGCAAAAATCAGGTCACCTTTCAAAACACTATATTTTTATTGCTTCATGCACTATGTGTTTTTCTTGGAGCGTCAGTTGTTTTAGTTTTCTTAGTTAGTTTAGTTTTGTTTGCTCCAATAAATGTTTGGACCCCAACAAATTTCTTTTGGAGGAGATGTACTCGTTTTCATTTGCCAAGAACACTCCGTTTTCATTCTTACAATTTCACCGAGTGTTCTTCTTTTTCCGCTAATGCTTTTGGTTTTCGTTTTCGCCTTGATATGCATTCAGACCTTGTCATATCTCTTCATCAAGGTGTATTTTTGCCTCTGATATTTATTGGTTTTTATCAAAAGAGGTGTCTTAAAAAATTTCAAATGGTGTTCGAAAAGAGAAAAAGCTTTATGCAAAATAGTGGTACAAGAAGGAGCTTGTGTAGACTGCGGCTTAGGCTTTTTCATGTCATGCTTGATGCCTTTTTGATAGTATGCTTAGTGGTTTTTCTGTAGCATGACTTGTCTCAAATAACTGAGATTGCTTAATGAGCCTTTAAAAAAATCATGAATTGTTTTTATTGTATGGAAGCATTATTTTGGTTTTCTCCTTGATGCTTTATTTGGGTTGACTTGGCACATGCTCACACATGTTAGACTCTTACAAATTTGCCAATAGCCATCATGATCATTTAGTTTTTGACTTTTGATGCCATCTTATGCTTCTTTTAATGTCGCTTTGTCGCTTTGCATGATTATGGCCATTATTGCTCTCTTAGTTGGTCGCTCCCAGTCTTTTGCTAGCCCTCGCCTTGTACTGAGTATGAGCTCTACTCATGCATCCAACTCCTAAAAGCCAAAGTTTTCCAAAGTGTCCACCATACATACCTACTAGCAATTTACTATTCCAAGTAAATTTGACTTGCTTTTATTTTCTCTTCAAATTAAACTCTTACCAGTGTTATGCGAAAATTGGTCAGTAAAGCTCTCACGAACCGGAAGGCACACTTTACTTTTTCCTGTTCTTAAAAATTTGACATTGTGGTCTTTTATGTTGAGTTGTTATGCTTGCAAGTTGTAAGTTGGATTCTAGCCCATCCACGCCGTCATGGGGCAAGCTTTCAACATTGCACTTCTTATTTGAGTTGATATCGTGATCTTTTGTTTATGGATGCCCGCGGTGTGAAATGAGTTGGGAATATTGTGGGGATCATGGAGTTTGTATATGTGTTAGGGAAGCGCCTGAGCCGCCAATCTAAGCCATGCATAATTCATGGTGGAAATTTGCAACATACCCATGGTGGACATTCGACGACGCATCTCACAATAAAAAGCTATACAAATGGTAAATAAAAGAGATGTCGAGGTGTTCATTGTCCACTTGTCCTGTCATTTTGATGTGGGCTTGTTCCATGTCATCGGGCATGGAGGTACCCCGTTGGCGGTTCTCGATGATACATATATACTTACAATGACAAGCGCCTTGCTTGGGACTCTAAGTAAAGTAGCATGAGGTTTGGGTACTCGTATTCACGGGACACGAGGTTTTCAACTTATGATTTGTCAAGCATATGCATCATAATTGTTCTCGCATTAACTCTAACCATTCAAGATGCTTATGATGGGGGCAATGAGAGCTCAAAGCCGGTAAGTAACATAAATTTTGAAGGTTATAAAATTTGCAATCACTCCTTCCCTCTGCGAAGGGTCTTTCTTTTACTTTTTTGTTGAGTCGCCATCTTATTTCTTTGTGCACCATTAAGAGAGCAAAGTTGTCATTCTTAGTGTAATATGTATTGTCCCAAAGTTCATTGATTGATTCATATTGTTGGTTTCACTTGTTCTTAAATTATTTGTATCTAGTCGCCCTCTTAAACTTGAAGGTGTCCTATGCATTTATGTTTTGCTCTCTTTGAAGGACAAGCTGAAAACCATTTGTATGTTTTCCCTTATGATTTGAACACACGTTTGACTTTCATTGTTTCATTTTCATGATCTTTTGTTTGTGTTCATTTGCATGTTTACAACATGGTTGCTAAGTTCTTATTGTCAAGATTATATCTTCATGCCCATGTTTTAAGTTCTTATGATCCCAGCTCACAAATGCTTATATAGATTGTGTAGGTGCATGTCACCTCAAAAATTATTCTTTTGTTATCACTTACCTACTCGAGGACGAGTAGGAGTTAAGCTTGGGGATGCTTGATACGTCTCCAACGTATCTATAATTTTTGATGCTCCATGCTTGTTTTTACACCATTTGCCTACTGTTTCGTTACACTTCATGGCACTTTTATGCATTTTCTGGAACTAACCTATTAACAAGTCGCCACAGTGCCAGTTCCCTGTTTTCTGCTATTTTTATGTTTCAGAAGTGATACACAGGAAATATTCTCGGAATTGGACAAAACAAGTTCCTAAAATCTTATTTTTCTCGGAAGCTTCCAGAGATCTGAAGAGGAGACGGAGTGGGGCCACGAGGTGGCCACATGATGACCCACAAGTATAGGGGGTGTATCGTAGTACTTTCGATAAATAAGAGTGTCGAACCCAACGAGGAGCAGAAGGTGTTGATGAGCAGTTTTGATCAAGGAATCACTGTAAATACTAGCAAACAGGTTTTCAGGAGTATTTGGTAATACGAGTAAATAAAGTGCGAGTAAATAAAAGACAGTAGTAGCAATTGCAGCAAGTGGCCCAATCCTTTATTCAGCAAAGGACAAGCCGGTTGTGTTCTTATAATAACCAAACGTTCTCGAGGACACACGGGAGGTTTCTGTCAAGAGCTTTCGCTTCATAGAGCCAATAGTATTTATTGGTTTGGTAAGTGTTATGGGGGTGAACCTGTGCTAGCGCACTACCCTTACTAGGATAAATACACACTTGTGATTATACCCCTTGCAAGCATCCGCAAATACAAGAAAGTAATTAAGATAAATCTAACCACGGCCTTAAACTCTATGATCCTACGCTCCCTGGTGCAATGGTTTCCCAACGGAGGTTTAGGTTTCTGTCACTCCAGCAACCCCACAATCGGTAGCCAAATACACAATGCATCTCACTAGGCCCATAAATGGTGAAGTATCATGTAGTCGACGTTCACATGACACCACTAGTGAAATAGCACCACAACAATATCAAACCATTAAATATTTCTCAACAATAATTCACTACTAGCATCTTGACTTCTCCCATGTCCTCAAGAACTAAACGAACTACTCACAAGACATCATATGGATCATGATCAGAGGTGAAATAATGGTAAATAACAATCTGAACATAAACCTTAACTCAACGGTTCCACTCAATAGCATCAACTACAAGAGTAATCAACACCGGGAAAGTTTCCCCTATGAATATAACAAGATCCAACTCAAGATGTTACAGCGGGATGGCGTGGTGATGGTGGAGATGAAAGTGCTGGTGATGGAGATGATGATGATGATGATGATCCCGATGAAGTCCAGTGCGATGGTGATGACGATGGCGACGATCTCCCCTCTCCGGGAAGGAATTTCCCCGGCAGATTTCTCCCTGCCGGAGAGCTTTCTCTCTCTGGTGTTCTCCGCCTCGCAGAGGCGGCTGTGTCTAACTCTGAACCCCCCCTTGACTTAGGTTTTCGGGGACGATGATGTACGCGAAGGGGCGAGACCAGAGGTGGGCCAGAGCTCCCTCACACAGGGCTGGCGCGGCCAGGGGGCTGGCCGCGCCACCCTAGCGTGTGGGGCCCCCTGGCCTCTCTCGACCCCTCCTTCTGGCTCCGTGAGTCTTCTGGTAAAATATAATTTCTGGGTATTTTTCTGGAATTTTCCTGATCTTCAAAATATGGTCTCTTGATGGTCCTTTTTCCAGCAGAATCCTGACACCGGCAGCAACTCCTCCGATGATCATCAAACATGTGAAAACAAAGGAAATAACATAAGTATCATATCTAAATATGAAATATATCAATGAATAACAGTAAATTATGATACAAAATAGTGATGCAAATTGGACGTATCAACCCCCCCAAGCTTAGACCTCGCTTGTCCCCAAGCGAAAACTAAACTCGGTAAACAAGACCACAGGTTTATGGAGTGAAGTGTCGATAATCAAAATACGGACAAGAAGCATCACATTCACTAAGGCACAAATTATAATAGACAGCAACTTCCCTTTATAAGATGTAAACTTGCAATAGGTAAAAAGGAATCACATGTAAAGATGCACAAGGTAAACTATAATTGGCAATGGCAAACCTTAGCTCTTGGTCAAAGAACGATGAACAAGCTATTCTTTCTTTAAGACGGAGCCTTTTAAAACAGAGCTAATATAGCAAAGACTATATGCTCAACAAAGTAAACTTTTGCATTCATAGAAAGCTTTCAAAGATGTATTCCTTCAGACAAAAGCGTTATACAAAACAAGGAAGATAATAAACATGATTAAACGGATCAACATATGGATGAGTGAAACATAACAACTCAAATGCTTGCTTGAGATAGAGGGAAATAGGTTGACTCAACATAAAAGTAAACGATATGCCCTTCGCAGAGGGAAGCAGGGATTAAACATGTGCTAGAGCTTTTCATTTGTAAAACAGAGGTAAAATTGTTTTGAGAGGTGGTTGCTTTTGTCAACGACTAGCAACGGAGTTCTTGATATCTTCCATACTAAACAAGTGAGAGCGGTTCTGAGATGTTTAATTAGTTGGCACTTTGGTGCTCTTTTATAGCTTTACACTCCTCCCCACCTTTTTCCTTTCTCAAACCATGGCTAACCGATTCCATCGGGTGCCGACCAACTTTCACAATCCATTGGAGCAGTGCCTTTTTTCTTTCTTTTGAGATTATAATGGTCTGACCAGCTCCCTTGCAAAATTAATGACGAGTAGATGAAGCTGCCTAGTCGAGGGGTACTTAATTTAGTATGGAAGATAACAAACCCATCCACTACGTCCTCATGAGCTAAAAACAGTGGCACAAAATGAGAAGTGTTTGAAAGTTTTTGAAAGGTAGCACATGAAAATTTACTTGGAATGGCTTGAAATACCATGCATAGGAATTTATAGTGGACTCTTTGGAAGTGACTTGGCTTTTGGGAATTGGATGCACGAGAGGTATTTCCTCTCAGTACAGGTTTTTGGCTAGCAAGGTTGGGTAGCAAGCATAAGAGTTGCATGAAACAAACAAACATACATATAATAAGAACAATCATGCAAACTCCCTTGAAGGTACAACGATCTTAACTTTAAGAATAACAATGCTTATAAGCCAAACATAAGGAAAACTGAAGTGATGTAACTACAAGCACTTCTTTATTCTTTTCTACTCAAACCTCAAGGTAAAGTTGCTACTGACCAAGCTAGGTTTGCCAAAACCAACTAAATCTACTCATGCTCCCAATGTGATACCAATACCAATCAATAAGACTAGTCATACAAGAGAGATTGCAGACTAACATAAAGTGTGTGAAAAGTAAACGATAAAACTTCTCATTAATATTTCATTACCGCAACTCACACCAAGGGATACAGAGATAACTAACTAAGGAGGATACTTCCAACTGCAAACTATTCTATATGATAACTTCTCTATTCATGATAAGACTCTACTTGAAAAGTAAATGAACAAAAGGTAATGATGTGATACCGTGGCACTCCCCCAAGCTTGGAACAAGCCAAGGGGATGCCTATGCCGATGACGAATTACTCCTTTGGTGGTGGCGGTGGGACTTCATCATTGTCGTACTTCCAAGGCAGAGGTCCTCCATCAAAGAAGGATGTCTTGGTCTCCAAAATCCTGAAACTTGCAGCAGCACTCATTTGTTGAAATCTAGCTTCATACTCACAATTTTGGTTATGCACGTCATAGAGTTGTGCTTGTAATTGGCTAGTGGTCTCTTGGAGTGAGAGGACATTCTTCCAAAGTTCTGTAGTCTCTTTCTTGTACTTGGCGACAAGCTCTTGATTAATCCTATAGATAATTTCCACCTCTCGTTCCGCCATCTTCTTGTATTTGAAAACTTCCTGTTCCAGTACTTCCATCCTTGCTTCGAGACTCCCTTCTCCCTTGGGTCCTTGAACATCTTTAATCTGCAACTCCCCATCCTTGAGTGACAACTCCTTCAGATGCATCTTTAGTTCCCTCATATACGGATTGATGGGATCCGCAGGAGGGTTCTCTTTAGATGAACCAGACGAAGACATTATAACTTCAAAGCCGAGGGCAATTCCTGACAAAAACAGCTCAAAACAAAACACGATGAGAAAACGATATACAGACCTTGGGGACTCCGGGGGGTTAAATAGGCGAAAATTATACATCGAAACGAAGTCACAGGAGGAAACCGGGACGGAAACGAGTTTCGGTGTGTTCTCACACGTAGGTGGCACGGCCAGGGGTGGGCCCGCGCCACCCGTGTGTGAGATACACACGGACTTCTTTTCCTCCCCGTTTTCGTCTCGTGATTTTTCATATTTATTAAAAACAGCAAAAATATTAAAGGAAGTACTTTTCGCGAAACTTTTCTGACTAGAACTGTTACCTATTCGAAAACGAACTCTGCGGGTTCCTGCAGTTTGTCTTGGATGTAATCTTCCGGAGAAACTGTTTCAATAACATCAACATCTTCATTATAAGAATCTCCAGAAATATAATGTTTGAGTCTTTGCCCATTCACCACTTGTGTAGAATCATCTTTCAATGAAGCAATCTTAATAGCACCTGAGCGGTACACTTCCACAATAACATATGGTCCTTCCCATTTAGAAAGTAATTTACCTGCAAAAAATCTGAGACGAGACCTATACAAAAGAACTTTCTCACCAACATGGAACTCTCTCTTAAGAATTCTCTTATCATGCCATTGCTTGTCTTTCTCTTTGAAAAGTCTGGCATTCTCATACGCTTCGTTTCTCCACTCATCTAGAGAACTCAAGTCTAACAACCTCTTCTTACCGGCTAGTTTAAAATCTCTATTAAGTTCTCTCACTGCCCAAAAAGCTTTGTGTTCTAATTCTAAGGGCAAGTGACATGCTTTTCCGTAAACCATCTTATAAGGAGACATACCCATGGGGTTCTTATAAGCTGTTCTATAAGCCCATAAAGCGTCGTTTAACTTACTAGCCCAGTTTTTCCTAGATCTACTAACAGTCTTCTGCAAGATAGACTTGATCTCTCTATTTGAAAGCTCTACCTGCCCACTAGTTTGGGGATGATAAGCAGAAGCAATTCTATGATTGACATCATACTTAGCAAGAGTTTTTCTAAAACTACCGTGAATAAAATGAGAACCTCCGTCAGTCATAAGATATCTAGGCACTCCGAACCTAGGAAAAATAACATCCTTAAGCATCTTTAACGAAGTCTCACCATCGGCACTCTTTGTAGGTATGGCTTCTACCCATTTAGTAACATAATCAACAACAACAAGTATATGGGTATAGCCTTTTGAAGAAGGAAAAGGACCCATAAAATCAAATCCCCAGTAATCAAACGGTTCAATAACAAGAGTGTAATTCATAGGCATTTCATTGCGTCTAGAAATATTCCCAACTCTTTGACATTCATCACAAGATAAAACGTACCTTCTGGCATCCTTAAAGAGGGTTGGCCAATAAAAACCTGATTGTAGAACCTTCTGTGCGGTTCTATCTCCAGCATGATGCCCTCCATAAGCACTGCTATGGCATTTCCTTAATATCTCTTGTTGCTCATATTCTGGTACGCATCTTCTCATGATACCATCAACTCCTTCTTTATATAAATGTGGGTCATCCCAAAAATAATGCCTCAAGTCATAGAAGAATTTTCTTCTTTGCTGAGCTGTAAAGGTCGGAGGCAAATACTTGGAAACAATAAAGTTAGCATAATCAGCATACCAAGGAAGGTCTCGTGAAGTTACATTAATTGCAGCCAACTGTTCATTTGGAAAACTATCGTTAACAGGAATAGGATCAAAAGAAATATTTTCCAATCTAGACAAGTTGTCAGCCACAGGATTTTCAGCACCTTTCCTATCTACGATATGCAAATCAAACTCTTGTAAAAGCAACACCCATCTAATAAGCCTAGGCTTAGCATCCTTCTTAGTCATAAGATATCTAATAGCAGTGTGATCAGTATGAATAGTGACTTTAGAATCAACAATGTAAGATCTAAACTTATCACATGCAAAAACAACAGCAAGAAACTCTTTCTCAGTAGTAGCATAATTCTTCTGAGCAGCATCAAGAGTCTTACTAGCATAATGAATAACATTCAACTTATTATCTACGCGCTGTCCAAGAACATCACCAATAGCAAAATCACTAGCATCACACATAATTTCAAAAGGTAAATTCCAATCAGGTGGTTGAACAATAGGAGCAGTAGTTAAAGCCTTCTTAAGAGTTTCAAAAGCTTCCTTACAATCATCATCAAAGACAAACGGTACATCCTTTTGAAGAAGATTGGTAAGAGGCTTTGAAATCTTAGAGAAATCTTTAATAAACCTCCTATAGAAACCAGCATGACCAAGAATACTACGTATACCTTTAGCATCTCTTGGACAAGGCATTTTCTCAATTGCCTCCACTTTGCTCTGTCAACTTCAATACCTCTTTCAGAGATTTTATGTCCAAGGACAATTCCTTCATTTACCATAAAGTGACATTTCTCCCAATTAAGAACAAGGTTAGTTTCTTCGCACCTCTGCAAAACTTTATCAAGGTTGTGCAAACAATTATCAAAAGAAGTTCCATAGACGGAGAAATCGTCCATGAAGACCTCCACAATTTCTTCACAAAAACCATGAAAAATAGCAGACATACATCTTTGAAAAGTAGCAGGAGCATTGCATAAACCAAACGGCATACGTCTATAAGCATAAGTTCCATAAGGACAAGTAAAAGTGGTTTTCTCTTGATCATCCTTCTTAACAGCAATTTGAGAAAAACCAGAATAACCATCAAGGAAACAAAAATGAGTCTTCTTAGACAACCTTTCTAGCATTTGATCTATAAACGGTAAAGGGTAATGATCTTTCTTAGTAACTTTGTTTACCTTCCTATAATCAATGCACATTCTATAACCAACAACTACCCTTTGAGGAATAAGCTCGTTATTCTCATTAGGTACAACAGTCATACCTCCTTTCTTAGGAACACAATGAATAGGACTAACCCATCTACTATCAGCAATAGGATAAATAATACCAGCATCAAGGAGTTTTAATACCTCATTTCTTACCACATCCTTCATCTTGGGAATTAGGCGGCGTTGATGCTCCACGACTGGCTTCGCGTCTTTCTCCATATTAATGGCATGCTGACATAAAGTAGGAGAAATCCCTTTTAAATCATCAAGAGTATATCCCATAGCTCCTCAGTGTTTCCTCAATATCTCCAATAATCTTTCTTCTTCCTTTCCTGAAAGTTTAGAGCTAATAATAACAGGATATATTTTCTTATCATCAATATAAGCATATTTGAGGTCATCAGGCAAAGGTTTTAATTCAAAATCAGGATCTTCCTTAGGCGGCAAAGTGGTACCAAGATCCTCCACAGGTAGATTATGCTTAAGTAACGGTGGTTGACGAAGAAGAATGTCGTCAATCTCTTCTCTTTCCTTGCTAAAAACATCACTTTCGTGATCTTCCATGAATTGCTGCAAGGCATTATTAGGGGCAAGAGCAATAGAAGAAAGCTGCTCAACTCGAAAATTTTCATTAGGCGTGTCATTTTCATAAGAAGTCTTAGCAAACTTGGAAAAATTAAACTCATAAGACTCTCCATTAAACTTAGTAAAAAATTTCTCTTTCTTACAATCTATTATGGTGCCACAAGTGTTCAAAAAGGGTCTACCAAAAATAATAGGACAAGTTTTACTAGCCTCCTTACAAAGTACTAGAAAATCAGTAGGGTACTTAGTCTTACCGCAAAGAACTTCCACATCTCGAACAATACCAAGAGGCCAAACAGTCTCTCGGTTAGCAAGCTGAACAACCACATCAATATCTTCAAGTTCACAAGCGCCAATCTCGTGCATGATTTCTTTATAAAGCTCCAAAGGAATAGCACTTGCACTAGCACCAATATCATATAAGCCATAATAGCAATGATCTCCAATCCTGACAGAAATAACAGGAACACTTGCTTTCCTACGCTTTTTAGGATGCGAGAGAATGTTAGAAGCATCTTCACAAAAAAGAATATATTCATCTCCTACATCTTTAGTAACAAGATCTTTCAATATAGCAACAGGAGACTTAATAGTAATTTGCTCATCAGGCTCTGCAGCTTTCTTAGTACTTTTATTAGACACACTTACCAAAGTAGAGTACTTCTTTACCTTCGCAGGGAAAGGTGTCTTCTCAATATAAGGTTTAGGAACGATGCTATCAACCGTACAAACTTCTGTAGCTGCAGCAGGTATATGACTAATAGAATCTTTGTAAGGCGCATGATATTTGTTCCAATCTTTCTTTGGAACATCAATATAAGAGGCAAAGGCCTTAAGACAATTAGCAAGTATTTGGGAATCAAGACCATAAGCAGCGCTAACACTATGAAAGTCATCGGTTCCCATAAAAGATTTAATGCATTCATAATCATATTTTATACCTGACTTCCTACCTTTGTCGTTTTCCCAACCTTCAGCATTCTCTTGTATACGGTCAAGAAGTTTCCACTTAGCATCTTCTTTCATATGAGTGAATGATCCAAAACAAGAAGCATCCAAATAATCCTTATCAGGAAGAGTAAGCCGCGCATAAAAATTATCAATAACAATATTATTGGGGAGCTCATGAATGGGGCATTTGAGCATTAGTAACTTCAATCTCCCCCACGCTTGGGCAATACTCTCTCCATCATGAGGCCAAAAATTATATATCTTGTTACGGTCTTTATGAATTTCACTTGGAGGATAAAACTTGGAATAAAAGAGAGGCACAATATCCTCCCATGCCATAGATGGACCATCTTGGAGTAGTCGATACCACTCTTCAGCTCTGCCTTTAAATGATATAGAGAATAATTTCTTCTTGACCTGGCTTGGTGAAATACCTGCACACCTGAACAACTCGCATAATTCATGTATAAATAATAAGTGATCACCCGGATGGACAGTTCCATCTCCTGAATAGCAGTTATCCATAATACGCCCAACAATTTTCATAGGTATTTTAAAAGGATCAATTTCAGCAGGCAGTGGTGGTTCCTCCACATGTGCAGCAGCAGCAGTAGAAGTGTTTCCAAATAGGAAACCAAATGGAGAGTTCTCCATAGCAGAGTAAAATAAAAGACAAAAAATAAAACAATACTCACAGTGACGGTTACCTTTACTAATTCCACTCTTCAATAGCGCTACACTCCCCGGCAACGGTGCGAGAAAATAGTCTTGATGACCCACAAGTATAGGGGGTGTATCGTAGTACTTTCGATAAATAAGAGTGTCGAACCAAACGAGGAGCAGAAGGTGTTGATGAGCAGTTTTGATCAAGGAATCACTCTAAATACTAGCAAACAGGTTTTCAGGAGTATTTGGTAATACGAGTAAATAAAGTGCGAGTAAATAAAAGACAGTAGTAGCAATTGCAGCAAGTGGCCCAATCCTTTATTCAGCAAAGGACAAGCTGGTTGTGTTCTTATAATAACCAAACGTTCTCGAGGACACACGGGAGGTTTCTGTCAAGAGCTTTCGCTTCATAGAGCCAATAGTATTTATTGGTTTGGTAAGTGTTATGGGGGTGAACCTGTGCTAGCGTACTACCCTTACTAGGATAAATACACACTTGTGATTATACCCCTTGCAAGCATCCGCAAATACAAGAAAGTAATTAAGATAAATCTAACCATAGCCTTAAACTCTATGATCCTACGCTCCCTGGTGCAATGGTTTCCCAACGGAGGTTTAGGTTTCTGTCACTCCAGCAACCCCACAATCGGTAGCCAAATACACAATGCATCTCACTAGGCCCATAAATGGTCAAGTATCATGTAGTCAACGTTCACATGACACCACTAGTGAAATAGCACCACAACAATATCAAACCATTAAATATTTCTCAACAATAATTCACTACTAGCATCTTGACTTCTCCCATGTCCTCAAGAACTAAACGAACTACTCACAAGACATCATATGGATCATGATCAGAGGTGAAATAATGGTAAATAACAATCTGAACATAAACCTTAACTCAACGGTTCCACTCAATAGCATCAACTACAAGAGTAATCAACACCGGGAAAGTTTCCCCTATGAATATAACAAGATCCAACTCAAGATGTTACAGCGGGATGGCGTGGTGATGGTGGAGATGAAGGTGCTGGTGATGTAGATGATGATGATGATCCCGATGAAGTCCAGTGCGATGGTGATGACGATGGCGATGATGTCCCCTCTCCGGGAAGGAATTTCCCCGGCAGATTTCTCCCTGCCGGAGAGCTTTCTCTCTCTGGTGTTCTCCGCCTCGCAGAGGCGGCTATGTCTGACTCTGAACCCCCCCTTGACTTAGGTTTTCGGGGACGATGATGTACGCGAAGGGGCGAGAGCAGAGGTGGGCCAGAGCACCCTCACACAGGGCTGGCGCGGCCAGGGGGCTGGCCGCGCCACCCTAGCGTGTGGGGCCCCCCTGGCCTCTCTCGACCCCTCCTTCTGGCTCCGTGAGTCTTCTGGTAAAATATAATTTCTGGGTATTTTTCTGGAATTTTCCTGATCTTCAAAATATGGTCTCTTGATGGTCCTTTTTCCAGCAGAATCCTGACTCCGGCAGCAACTCCTCCGACGATCATCAAACATGTGAAAACAAAGGAAATAACATAAGTATCATATCTAAATATGAAATATATCAATGAATAATAGTAAATTATGATACAAAATAGTGATGCAAATTGGACGTATCACCACACACCAGGGCGGCGTGGCCAGGCCCTGGGCCGCGCCCCCTATGTGTGACACCGCCTTGGTCCACCTCTGACGATGCCCCTTCGCCTATAAAGACCCCCCAACGGAAAAAACCTAAGTACCCGATCAATTTTCCAGAACACATCGCGATCCGCCGCCACCGTCGACCCGAAGATCGGGAGGGTCCAGAAGCTCTTCCCGGCACCCTGCCGGAGAGGGAAATCGCCACCGGAGGTCTTCTTCATCGCCATGCTTGCCTCCAGAGCGATGAGTGAGTAGTCTACCTTGGACTATGGGTCCATAGCAGTAGCTAGATGGTTGTCTTCTCCACCATGTGCTTCATGTTTAGATCTCATGAGCTGCCCTACATGATTGAGATCACCGTTATGTAATTCTACATGTTTGGTTTGTTCGGATCTGATGAATATTGGTGTTATGATTGAGTTGCTATACTGAAATATATCTTATGTTATCTCTATGTTGTTTATGATCTTGCATGCTCTCCGTTGTTAGTAGCTATCTTGTCCGAGTAGTTGCTAGTGACTCCAAGAGGGGGTATTTATGCTCAATAGTGGGTTCATGCCTCTATTTAACCTGGGGGAGTGACAGAAACCTCTAAGGTTGTAGATGTGCTATTGCTACTAGGGAGAAAACAACATTCATATGCTCAAGGGCATATGCTTTGTTTATATTACACACTTTGCTTAATGCAATTATCTGTTGTTCGCAACTTAATACTTGTGGAGTTCTCAGATTGATTCGCCACAAGTGGATTATTAGTCATAGATGCAGTTGGATGGCGGTCTATGTATTTTGTTGTAATGCCCAGAGTAAATCTCATAGTGATCTTCTTGACATATCACGTTATCTTTATTCTATCAATTGCCCAACTGTAATTTGTTTACCCAGCATATGTTATTTATCTTATGGAGAGACACCACTAGTGAACTGTGGACCCCGATCCTATTTCCATCATATTGCTATCACCTGTTTACTTTACTCGCATACTTCTACTGTTTTCCACTCGATACGCTCATACCCTTTGTTTCAAGCAAACCGGTGAGATTGACTGGTACGTCTCCAACGTATCCATAATTTTTGATGCTCCATGCTTGTTTTTACACCATTTGCCCAAAGTTTTGTTACACTTCGTGGCACTTTTATGCATTTTTTGGAACTAACCTATTGACAAGATGCCACAGTGCCAGTTCCCTGTTTTCTGCTGTTTTTGTGTTTCAGAAAAGCTACACCGGAAATATTCTCGGAATTGGACGAAACAAGTTCCAGAAGTCTTATTTTTCCCGGAAGCTTCCCGAAGACCGAAAGAGAGCCGGAGGAGGGCTAGAGGCCGCCCTCACACATAGGTGGCGCGGCCCAGGCCCTGGCCGCGCAACCCTGGTGTGAGGAGCCCCTGGCTGCCCCCTGACGACGCCCCTTCACCTATATAAAGCCTCGGGACGGAAAACCCTAAGGGAGTCGGCGAAATTTCCAGAACAGTTCCATAGCTCCACCGCCGCTGTCGACGAATTTCGGGGGACAGAAGTCTCCGTTCCGGCACCCTGCCGGGACGGGGAAGTGCCCCCAGAGCCATCTCCATCGGTCTCCATCGCCATCTCCGCCGTCTCCATCGACCTCACCGCCATCTCCGTCAACCTTGTTGTCTCCTATGATGAGGAGGGAGTAGTTCATCCCCGGGGCTGAGGGCTCTACCGGTAGCTATGTGGTTCACCTCTCTCTCCCATGATGTGATCTTTATGTGATCATGAGCTTTGTATCATGTTGAACAAGTAGATGTTATTATTCAGGTATTATGTGTACTCTAGTGATGTTATTAAAGTAATCTATTCCTCCTGCCATGGTGTAACAGTGACAGTGCGTGCATCATGGTGGTACTTGGTCTAGGCTACGATTGTGATCTTTTGTGGATTATGAGAATAATTATCACTATGATAGTATTGAAGTGATCTATTCCTCCTTTCATGGTGTAATGTTGACAGTGTGTGCACCGTGTTAGTACTTGGTCTAAGTTGCAATAATATCTATCTTGAGTTGTGCTTTGATTTGGATAACTCTATGAGTGGTGTTTGTCAAGTACTTGATGAACTTTAAGGAATGCTTCGTAGCCCTACGCAATGATTAGTGTTGTTCAATAGAAGAGTAATTTAGAGTACCTTAGTGAAGAGAAGTTATTTATTTGTTCAATCATGTTATATTTGTTGGGAGTGTGTCCACTAGTGAAAGTATGATCCCTAGGCCTTGTTTCCAAGCTTTACACACCGTTTACTTGCTGTTTTGTTACATGTTTGCTCGCAGCGATATTTACTTCAAATCACATTTGCTACTTATAATCATTTATACCACTTGTATTTCACTATCTCTTCGCCGAACTAGTGCACCTATACATCTGACAAGTGTATTGGGTGTGTTGGGGACACAAGAGACTTTCTGTATCGTAATTGCAGGGTTGGTTGAGAGGGATAGCTTTGACCTCTTCCTCCCTGAGTTTGATAAACCTTGGGTGATCCACTTAAGGGAAACTTGCTGCTGTTCTACAAACCTCTGCACTTGGAGGCCCAACACTATCTACAAGAACAGACGCGTGCGTAGATATCAAGCTCTTTTCTGGCGCCGTTGCCGGGGAGGTAAGGTAAAAGGTACTCGCATCCTCCTGTGTGAGTACTCGAAGTTATTTCCTTTAGATTCTGTAATTACATCTTTTTGTTTCTTGTTTTTATTTTCACTTGTTAGGCTTAATGGAAAATAAAGAGTTCTGTAGTCTTTTTCCTGAGTTTAGATATGAAGTGTTTGAAGAGAAAATTGAAAAACCTTTGGAGCTTAATTTGCATGCTAATAGTGTTGTTAGTATGAATGCTTTGAACACCGTTGTTGCTAATGCTATAGAAAAGTCTAAGCTTGGGGAAGCTGGTTTTGTTAAGCATGATATTTTTAGTTCCCCAGCTTTAGTGGAGAAAGTTAGTTCTGATAATATTTTATCTCCCATATGTGATGTTCCTTCTTATGATGATATGTTTGAAGAATATGCTTTGCGAAATAGTTGTTCTTTAGCTTGTGATGATACTAAACCTCTAGTTTATGATGGTTATGATGATGGGTATAATATTTTTAGTTCACCTACTATTGAGGATAAAATTAGTTATGATTACAATATGCCTCCTATTTATGATGATTATAATGATGAGAATAATTATTCTGTTGAATCTGCTCCTATTACTATTGTTCATGTGGGGAGTATTAATCCTTTTATGCATGTGGCTCATGATAGAGATGCTTTATGTGATGGTTATGTTGTTAATTTTATTCATGATGCTACTAAAATTTATTATGTGAGAGGGAAATATGTTTTGAAGGATCTTAATAATATTGAGTTTCTCCTCTTTATGTTGCAATTCTTGAAATTGTACTTGTTTTGCCTTCCTATGCTTCTTGCTTTGCGCTTTCATGACTTGTCTCTTTACAAGACTATTTTTCATAGGAAGTGGTTTAGATTTAAATGTGTTTCATATCTGCTTTTTGATGCTCTCTATTGCTTTAAGTTCCTATATGGCACCTTTGCCTCAAGCTCTTATATGGCGCCCACATGAGCATCTTTGCAAATTACTGCGCCTAGCTCAAACGCGTTAAAGAAAAGCACTATTGGGAGATAACCCATTGTTTTATTTTCAGTACTTTTTCTTTTATTTGAGTCTTGGAAGTCATTACTACTGTAATAACCGCTCCTTATCATTTTTATTTCGTTTTTGTGCCAAGAGAAGCCTCTAATTTGAGTGAGGTAAGATTTGGGGATGTTGCTGTCCTGAAACAGTTTTCGGTGCTGCACCATAAAAATTCGTGAAAATTCTCTGTATATCTTTTGGACCTGCGATTTCTTGTGCATATGCCCCAGGTTATATCCAAACTTTCGTTAGTTTAACACTTTTTGATTTGGGCAACAGAAAACCCCTCAAAAATTCAACCTTTGTCAGTTGTTCTGTTTTGACAGATTTCTGCCAATATATGTGTTTGCCGCTTTATCGCTTTCTTTTGAGTTCTTTTGATCACGGAACTTTTGGGGAAGTTGCTACAGTAGTATATACTTTATATGTGGTGGTTTTGGGTTGAAACCTGAAGCAAAAAGAGGTTGATTATATGTTATGCCTACACTAATGTTGCTAATAGATTTGTGTTTCGTTTTGTATGAAGGAAGTTTTCAAGTGTAGGGATTGGAGAATGATGAGATGAGTTGAAGAATGGAAAAAAGATCAAGCTTGGGGATGCCCATGCATCACCCTAAGAAATATCCAAGAAGTACAAGCGTCAAATCTTGGGGATGCCCCCGAGGCACCCCTTCTTCATCGGCAAAAATCAGGTCACCTTTCAAAACACTATATTTTTATTGCTTCATGCACTATGCGTTTTTCTTGGAGCGTCAGTTATTTTAGTTTTCTTAGTTAGTTTAGTTTTGTTTGCTGGAATAAATGGTTAGATCACATTATGTTTCTTTTGGAGGAGATGAACTCGCTTTTCATTTGCCAAGAACACTCTAGTTTTCACTCTTATCGTTCAACGAGTGTTCTCTTTTTCTGCTACTGCGTTTAGCTTTCGATTTTCGCCTTGATTTTTATTCAGATCTTGTTTTATCTTTTCATCAAGGTGTATTTTTGCCTCTGATCTTTATTGGTTTTTATCAAAAGAGGTATTTATAAAAATTTCAAATGGTGTTGGAAAAGACAAAAAGTTTCATGCAAAAAAGTGGTACAAGAAGGAGCTTGTGTAGACTGCGTCTTAGGCTTTTGCATGTCGTGCTTGATGTCTTTCTGATAGTATGCTTAGTGGTTTTGCTGTAGCATGACTTGTCTCAAATGACTGAGATTGCTTAATGAGCCTTTGAAAAATCATGCGTTGTTTTTATTATTTGGAAGCATTATTTTGGTTTTCTCCTTGATGCTTTATTTGGGTTGACTTGGCGCATGCTCACACATGTTAGACTCATCCAAAGTCGCCAATAGCCTCTATAATCATTTAGTTTTTGACTTTTGATGCCATCTTATGCTTCTTTTAATGTTGCTTTGTCGCTTTGCATGATTATGGTCGTTATTGCTCTCTTAGTTGGTCGCTCCCAGTCTTTTGCTAGCCCTCATTTTGTACTGAGTATGAGCTCTAGTCGTGCATCCAACTCCCTAAAACCAAGTTTGCCAAAGTGTCCACTATAAATTCCTATGCATGGTATTTGTAAGCCATTCCGAAGTAAATTTTCATGTGCTACCTTTCAAAACCTTCAAAATACTTCTCGTTTTGTGACACTATTTTTAGCTCATGGGGACGTAGTGGTCGGATTTGCTATCTTCCATATTGCTTTCCAAAAATAAAAAAAAAGAGAAAAAAAGAAAAGAAAAAAGGCACTCCTCCATGGAATGTGAATGTTGGTGGACACCCGATGGAATCGGTTAGCCATGGTTTGTGAAAGGAAAAAAGGTGGGGAGGAGTGCCAAGCTTTATAAAAGAGCACAAAAGTGCCAATCTCTCTCTCAAAAACTTGCTTCATTTTTTGTATGGAAGATAGTAAGAACCCCATTGCCAGTCGTTGACAAAGACAACCACCTCTCAAAACCAATTTTTATCTCTCTGTTTTACAAATGAAAAGCTCTAGTACATGTTTAATCACTGCTTCCCTCTGCGAAGGGCCTTTCTTTTACTTTTATGTTGAGTCTCCACCTTCTACCTTTATGCACCATTAAGAGAGATTAGTTGTCATTCTTAGTATAATGTGCATTGTCCCAAAGTTTTCATTGATTGATTCATGATTATGGTTTCACTTGTTCTTAAATTATTTGTATCTAGTCGCCCTTTTAAACTTGAAGGTGTCCTATGCATTTATGTTTTGCTCTCCATGAAGGATAAGCTGAAAACCATTTGTATGATTTTCCTTATGATTTGAACACACGTTTGACTTTCATTGTTTCATTTTCATGATCTTTTGTTTGTGTTAATTTTCATGTTATAACATGGTTGCTAAGTTTCTTCTATCAAGATTACATCTTTCATGCCCATGTTTTAAGTTCTTTTGATCCCAGCTCAGAAATGCTTACATTTATGATCAAGATTGTGTAGGTGCATGTCACCTCAAAAATTATTTCTTTTGTTATCAATTACCTACTCGAGGATGAGCAGGAGTTAAGCTTGGGGATGCTGATACGTCTCCAACGTATCCATAATTGTTGATGCTCCATGCTTGTTTTTACACCATTTGCCCAATGTTTTGTTACACTTCGTGGCACTTTTATGCATTTTCCGGAACTAACCTATTGACAAGATGCCACAGTGCCAGTTCCCTGTTTTCTGCTGTTTTTGTGTTTCAGAAAAGCTACACAGGAAATATTCTCGGAATTGGACGAAACAAGTTCCAGAAGTCTTATTTTTCTCAGAAGCTTCCCGAAGACCAAAAGAGAGCCAGAGGAGGGCCAGAGGCCGCCCTCATACATAGGTGGCGCGGCCCAGGCCCTAGCCGCGCCACCCTGGTGTGAGGAGCCCCTGGCTGCCCCCTGACGACGCCCCTTCACCTATATAAAGCCTCGGGATGGAAAACCCTAAGGGAGTCAGCGAAATTTCTAGAACAGTTCTGTAGCTCCGCCGCCGCCATCGACGAATTTCGGGGGACAGAAGTCTCTGTTCCGGCACTCTGCCGGGACGGGGAAGTGCCCCCGGAGCCATCTCCATCGGTCTCCATCACCATCTCCACCGTCTCCATTGACCTCACCGCCATCTCCATCAACCTTGCTGTCTCCTATGATGAGGAGGGAGTAGTTCATCCCCGGGGCTGAGGGCTCTACCGGTAGCTATGTGGTTCACCTCTCTCTCCCATGATGTGATCTTTATGTGATCGTGAGCTTTGTATCATGTTGAACAAGTAGATGTTATTATTCTGGTATTATGTGTACTCTAGTGATGTTATTAAAGTAATCTATTCCTCCTGCCATGGTGTAACAGTGACAGTGCGTGCATCATGGTGGTACTTGGTCTAGGCTACGATTGTGATCTTTTGTGGATTATGAGAATAATTATCACTATGATAGTATTGAAGTGATCTATTTCTCCTTTCATGGTGTAATGTTGACAGTGTGTGCACCGTGTTAGTACTTGGTCTAAGTTGCAATAATATCTATCTTGAGTTGTGCTTTGATTTGGATAACTCTATGAGTGATGTTTGTCAAGTACTTGATGAACTTTAAGGAGTGCTTCGTAGCCCTACGCAATGATTAGTGTTGTTCAATAGAAGAGTAATTCAGAGTACCTTAGTGAAGAGAAGTTATTTATTTGTTCAATCATGTTATATTTGTTGGGAGTGTGTCCACTAGTGAAAGTATGATCCCTAGGCCTTGTTTCCAAGCTTTGCACACCGTTTACTTGCTGTTTTGTTACATGTTTGCTCGCAGCGATATTTACTTCAAATCACATTTGCTACTTATAATCATCTATACCACTTGTATTTCACTATCTCTTCGCCGAACTAGTGCACCTATACATCTGACAAGTGTATTGGGTGTGTTGGGGACACAAGAGACTTTCTGTATCATAATTGCAGGGTTGCTTGAGAGGGATAGCTTTGACCTCTTCCTCCCTGAGTTCGATAAACCTTGGGTGATCCACTTAAGGGAAACTTACTGCTGTTCTACAAACCTCTGCACTTGGAGGCCCAACACTGTCTACAAGAACAGATGCGTGCGTAGACATCATTGACAACCTCATCGCAAGTTGGGAACAAAGTATTTGGTTGTGTTGTGTGCAGGTTCCGTGTTGCTACTGGCCGAAGATGAGTCAGCAAGAGTCGTAAACGGCGCCCTTATTGGAGTGTTACTAAGCCAGTCCGCAGCACCTTCAGTCGTATTGTCTGCTTTTCTCCTGATCGACATAACCTTGGTTTCTTAACTAAGGGAAACTTGCTGCTATATTCTTCACACCTTCCTCTTGGGGTTCCCAACGGGCTGGTCATTCAACTAGCCATCAAGCAATTTTCTGGCGCCATTGCCGGGGATTAAAGAAGAATAAGCTCCCACATCAACTACATATTCCCACGTCAACTACGCGCCAGCACTCCTCCCCTCTTTTCCTTTCACAAACCATGGCTAACCGATTCCATCGGGTGCCCACCAACTTTCACATACCATGGAGGAGTGCCTTTTTATTTACACTCATTTCAGCTATGTGAAAGTTTGTGGGCACCCGATGGAATCGGTTAGCCATGGTTTGTGAAAGGAAAAGTGGGGAGGAGTACCAAGCTTTATAAAAGAGCATAAAAGTGCCAATCTCTCTCTCAAAACTTGCTTAGTATGGAAGATAGTAAGAACCCCATTGCTAGTCGTTGACAAGAACAACCACCTCTCAAAACAAATTTTTATCTCTGTTTTATAAATAAAGCGAGTAAATGGTAAACGGTAATAACAATGCAAAAGAATGGACTGGGGTCCACAGTTCACTAGAGGTGTCTCTCCATAAGGTAAATAACATGATGGGTAAACAAATTACAGTTGGGCAATTGATAGAATAAAGCAAGCATACAAATGTCATGAGGATCACTATGAGATTCACTTGGGCATTACAACATAATACATAGACCGTAATCCAACTACATCTATGACTAATAATCCACCCGCCGGATGTCATCCGAGTAACCGTTGGGTATTAAGTTGCAAGCAATATATTATCGCCTTAAGCAAAGTGTGTAATGTAAACAATACAAATGTCCTTGAACACAAGATTGTTGTTTTCTCCCTAGTAGCAACAGCACATCTACAACCTTAGAGGTTTCTGTCACTCCCCCAGATTACTAGAGGAATGAACCCACTATCGAGCATAAATACTCCCTCTTGGAGTCACTAGCATCTACTCGGCCAAGATATCTACTAGCAACGGAGAGCATGCAAGATCATAAACAACATAGAGATGATAAATCAATAAATCAACTTGACAAAGTACCAATATTCATCGGATCCCAAGAAACACAAAATGTAGAATTACACAACGATGATCTTGATCATGATAGGCAGCTCACAAGATCTAAACATGAAGCACATGGAGGAGAAGACAACCATCTAGCTACTGCTATGGACCCATAGTCCAAGGTAGACTACTCACGCATCACTCCAGAGGCAGGCATGGTGATGAAGAAGGCCTCCGGTGGTGATTCCCCTCTCCGGCAGGGTGCCGGGAAGAGCTTCTAGACCCTCCTGATCTCGCGTCGATGATGGCTTGCAGTATGTTTCGTGGAAAATTGATTGGGTTTTTAGGTTTTCCTTGCCGAGGAGAATATATAGGCGGAAGGGCGGCATTAGGAGGTAGGCCAGGTGGCCCCACCACTTGGTGGTGCGGGCCAGGGGCTGGCTGCGCCACCCTATGGTGTGGCTGGCCGCTGGCTCCCCTCCGTCTCTGCTTTGGACTCCGTCTCATGTCGGGAAAAATAGGAACTTTGGCTTTTGTTTCGTCCAATTCCGAGAATATTTTCTGTGTAGCATTTCTGAATCACAAAAATAACAGAAAACAGGGAACTGGCACTGTGGTATCTCGTTAGTAGGTTAGTTCTGGAAAATGCATAAAAACGCCACGAAGTGTAACAAAACACAAAGCAAATGGTGTATAAACAAGCATGGAGCATCAAAAATTATAGATATGTTTGAGACGTATCAGGGGGTAAGCTCTCCCCCATCCCCCTATATAAAGGCCCCCCTTGGAGGAGAGTTGGATACTCGTGGATTGAGGGAGCTCCTTGGAAGAGCTCTCCTCTCCTCCTCATGCGCCACCCCTCTCCCTCTCTCTCTCTCTCTCTCTTGTGTGGCTCCCCAAAGGGCTGTGTAGGATAGAGGGAGACTCCACCGTTGCATGCCGAAGTGTTGCGGGAATTCTGGATCGGATTGAAACCGATCTACTTCCGCAATATCGGCTGGATCTGAGATCTGGAAGGAGTCATCATTCACTATATGTGTACAAGTACTACGAGGTGTTGTACGTGTGGCACTAAGTTTTTGCATCGGTGTTGTTGCACTGGTGTCGTGGTGTCAAGATCTTCACGACCTTGAGGTTGGCTACGACATCTTCATCGTCAACACTTGTGTGGGAGCGTAATCCCTGCGTTCGGTCTACAAGGGTATGTCACCGAATCTCCGTTAATCGTTACAGCATAACTCCTAGATAGATCTTGGACAATTCAGGGTTGCGTAGGTAATAAAGTTTTTATTATTTGCATCGAACCCCAACAGGGAGGAGAGCTCCCAACTCGTGGCCTTGGTGTGTTCTCCTACTCCCTTGGGGCCTGTTTATATAGGGTTAGGGAGGCACCCTTATCACTCCACCAATCAAAGTGGGACTATAGGGTAGGGGCCGCATTGACCAAGGGCTGCCCTTGGTCGGCCACCCCATGGGCCCTTTTTTAGCCCACCCCACCAAACCATAGGCGCCACACACCCTTATCCAATAAGGGAGGCAGCTGGGCCTAGTTGGGCTTCCCTCCAGGAGGGGCCCAACAATGTGGGATGCCTTAATTAATTAATTAATTAATTAATTAAATACCTTTAATATTAATTCAATAACTTAATATTACTTACTTATTATTTAATCCCCGTTGCTCCAAAACTCCTCCTCGAACCCTCCAAACAACTTTTGGATCACCGCAGAACCTTTCCGTCTCTGTCTTGTCAATACACCAATAATTCTGAATGTACAAAAACCATCATACAATATCATCAAACCCTTAAGCGTATTACCCTACGGCTCGGGAATACTCCAGACATCACCGAGACACTTCTCTGGTGAATGATCATTAGCGGGACAAGGATGTCCATAATGACCCTTGTGCATTCACAAAGATATTTTATCGTTTGAACCATAAATGTCGATGTCTTACTCCATTTGTTTCTGTGATACTTGCAATATCCGAGACCTAATCATCGGTATCATTATACCTAGTTCAATCTCGTTATCGACATTGTCATTTACTTGTTCCTGTGATATTCCATCCTTGTGACCTAGTCACATGTTGCAACATTGGATGTAATCTCACCGAGTGGGCCCAGAGTATCTTTCCATCACGCGAAAGAACAAATCCTGCTATTGATTCATATGCCCCAATCTACTCCATTGGAATACCCAAAGACACCTTTTCAGTCACCATTTTATTGATGATGGTTGATGACATCAAAGCAACCACCGGAAGTAGTGATTAGATATGATCTCATGATCTAAGGATTAGGTTACAACATTTCTTATTATCGCAACATGAACATCGTGACACAATCGTGTTACAATACTAATATTGGGTATGTTCATCATGGCATTTACCTAATGACATGATCCCATTGTCAATTGAACATAAATGTTCCATGATCGGGAAACCTCGATCATCAGTTGACCAATGAGCTAGTATTAGAGGTTTATTAAAGCTCTGGTTGTTCAATACCACACATGTATCAATGTTTCCAATTGACATAGTTATAGCATAGTATTAAAATTATTATGAACTAATGATATATGCAAATAAATCCTTTATTATTTTCCTCTAGGGCATATATCCTTCAATATACACTCTAGATATACCCCTTGATGGGTTCATAGCATAGAAAACAAATAATTTCCTATGAGGGAACCACAAACTTTCCAAGATCTAATCTAGGAGATGGTAGTAACAGGTGAACCATTTTCTAGAAGGACTCGCCCTCGTAGACCGAACGCGGGAAATGTTCCCGCACAAACATCGATGATGTAGTCGATCACTTGCCGATCTCAAGAGCGTGAAGCCAAGCGCCGCAACGGGCAACGCCTCCATGCTCGGTCACATGTACATCTCGATGATGACCTCTGTACCCTTGTCCCAGTGGGGAAGCAGAAGTAGAGGATCCACCGGGAACTCCAACTACACTTCAACTAAATGGTGGTGGTGTAGGAATAATTTTAGCACGGATTCGCCTAAGCCATAGCCTTCCGGTGGAGCAGCGGGGGGAGGGAGAGAGTGTCAACACTATGCCAAAAAGGCCTAGCAGTGACGGGCATGTTTTCCCGTACACTGACGATCGAGGCATCTGGCGCCGATTTCCAGCCAATGGTAATGTGTACCACTGATAGCCAGTCATATATAGCACTTGGTGGTGATGCCTGGATAAAATTCGTTCTGTCGGCAAGTATTGCTTGATCTGACGAGCGGTGCTAGGCGGCGATATTCCAGTGACTCACAAACAATGGGTGTCACGTTAGTCATGGTGCTGATCTGACGAGAAGAAAGTTGAGCTTCATGTCATATGTAATGCATCGGTGACGTGTCTGTGTAACATGCGGCCGTAAACTGTAGTGTTGTTGTGACGTGCTTTCTTCAATGAATCTGTCATCCATACTTTTCTACTGACGGTCTACCTATTACGTGTCTGTCATTAAGTTTCGCCTCCGACGCGCAAATTTAATGTAACATAGTTAGTGGTAGATTAGTAATGATGTGCTCTCTTCTTTCTTGATCATTTTTTATAGCATGTGACACGTGACATGTAATTAGTTTTTTGTCTGTCGCTTCTATTGTTTGAAGCAATGACGCTTATAGTTACCATGAACGTCACTGCTTATGATTTTGGAATTAAAAAACAATTACGTATTTGGTATTTCAATACATTCCAGGTTGGGGTACATAAAAAAGTAGATGTTTTATACATATACAAATTAAAAAATACATCCAAAAGTAGCAAGTTAATATATTCTATTGTGGTTTGCATACAAAATTGGACATTTTATACGTATACGTATTCACAATACATCCAGAAGTACCAATCCGCAGCATAACTGACTATATCCATAACTGGTAATGTTGGATACATGTTTTGCACTGGAGTATGTACCTCAACTATGATCGTCATCTGTAAGTAGCAAATTGTTGGCTTCCGAAGGCAAAAGGGAAGTTTTACGACCCATAAAGAACATTAACATTGCAAATTGATCACTTATCGTCAGTCCTGGGAGCTTTCACTTGGAGCACACTCATAGTGTTTTTGCTGCAATTAACACAGTTCAGGTTTAAATAAGTTGTAACATGCTTATAGAGCTAATATAGGTTTTTGGACAGGTAAGAGTTAACAAAGGAAAAGCCAACCATGAGATATGATGAAAATTATGCTACATATAATTAACTGAAAATGTAGAGAATAAGAAGATGAGTAGTTAATTGAATAAGATAAGATGCATATCAACTAATAATCTTCAGCGTGATATAACTGAATAAGGAAGAACTAGGTTCACATGAACTAGACAATTATTCAGAATAAGAATATGCGTATGCTTTATAAGACAAATAGTACCTGAGAATTGTATCTTATCTTATCTGTGATCCCTAAAAGAATTCTGATATCAAGATAAGCACTGCTGTTATCTTTGAAATAATTTATCAATATCATCTCTACCGTTATCACTGAAAGATGTATGATATCAGATCATTGTCCATAGATGAATCCGCAATAAAAACAAATATTAAGCTCAAAATAATGTTCCAAACAACAACAAATATCTGGCAGCAGATGCATATATGCATAGATGCATTATAAATGCACAGTACGAAAGGAAATTTGTTTCCTGGCAAGAGTAGTATGTACGTTCTATGTAACATACAATAAAAAAGATGGAACCATTGTGTAAGCAATCATTTATCCCTACTGAGGTAAATAATGGAAATGCAAAAACCTTGGCATCACTGTCACTAGCACATGCAAACCACCAGATTACTACATCTAAGTTCTAACACACTTACACATCCTTGCATGTAAGTTTGATCAGAACAAAGTATACAAGAATTGAAATATTAGTATAGATGCTATCAATCAACTTAACTAAAATTATGATAAAGAATCATGAGGTGTGTGGTCAAAGAAGCATACCTGGCTTTGGCTTGGAATGACAAGTACCTAGGAACTCATGAAGGAGGCTCATACTATTTTTCTACAATTAACATGATGTAGACTTAAATGAGCAGTAGTAACAGGCATGCAGAGCATATGTAGGTGTTTGAACAGTTTAACATTAACAAAGGAACAAAGCTAAATGTGGGGATAAAAACATATCAAGAAATGAATCACCTAAAGCTAGCAGGGTCAAAACAAGTGCACTTTAACCCATAGCAGTCACCATTATCATCTCCTTCCACCCTCGTGGTCTTTACCTATAGCAGAGCATATATGTGTTAAAAGTTTCCAATATTAACAAAACAACAAGCGAACCAGTGGGATATAAGCATCATTTAATGAATAACTTGAACCTATGAGGATCAAAACAGGTTTTCTGTGCCTACATTATGGAGGTTATGTACAATGACACTAACATAGATTAACAAATTGACCCGCTGGATAATAAATAGGTCATGTAATCAATACTTAAGAACAATCTGCTTTTCATTCAAACTATGATCGTGAGTCAAGTATACCAAGGTACGATCATCAACAATGTTAACTATCCTAAGTAGTTATGAATATAAAGTGTGTTGGCATGACCTTAATTTGAAGATTGCTGATGAATGCAGAGAGAGCCTGTAGGGTAGAGTGAAAGACAGACATGAACATGCGAACATACAGATTTGGTCATCATAGTAAACAATCATTAGCAACACCTAGTTTCAGGTGACATAGGGAGGAATTGTGGAGTACCATTCATCATGATGAAACAAATAGAAGTATGGAACGGAACACGGCAGAGGCTGTCTCTGCTGTTTTCGGTGCCATGTGGACACGGCAGAGGTCGTGGACATGGTGTAACCCAGTTTTCTAGTTGTGTAGGTTGTGTGTTACTATAGGTTGCCAACATCTACATGATAAATACAAGGAAGGTTAGAACTATTGGAGAGATTAGAGGGATCATATCTGATCTAATAAGCCGATTAGATCGTCTACCTGATGTGTCAACCTCGTGGTGCATTGCTAACAACCCCTCCGCAATCACAACCTTTTGTTGGTTCGATCGATCAGTGGTCTTGTTTGTAGTCATGAGCTAGGCCTAGCCAGCCTAGAGCCATCGAGCTGAGTACATCTCGACCCAAACTCCGGTGTGTACATGGTGAGGAATAGGGTGGTTGCTATTTCCGCCCTACCTCTGGTGTGTACACGACGAGGAATAGGACACGGTTGCAGTTTCACCACAAACTTGCCCCAAACATGATCCCATTGGTTCATTTTATATTCTGATGCCTTACATATAAAGCAACATCACAGATTTTGCAGTGAACATCCCATCCTAAAGCGCCATCATCCACAAGATCTTGACATCCCTACACCCCTACATACGATGGCGAAAGCATGTCCGACGAAGGTGGACTAGTCTGATCTCCTAGACGATCTCCTTAGCAAGATCGCCGACTGCTTCCTGCCAAATGAGGACCTTGATGGCGTGTAGTAACAGCCCGTTGGGAACCCCAAGAGGAAGGTATGATGAGCACAGTATGCAAGTCTTCCCTCAGTTGTGAAACGAAGGTTTATCGAACCAGTAGGAGAAAGCCAAACTTCAGAAGGTGATGCTTGCTAGCTTCGCGACACTCCAGACAATGGCGCCAGGAATATTGTTGGTGTGTCTTCACCCAGCAACAACGTGAAACCTACACACAACACAACCAAGAACTTTGCTCCCAACTTACGATGAGGATGGCAGTCTCACCGGTTTGCTGTAAACAAAGGATTGAGCGTATCAAGTGGTGATACGTCTCAAACGTATCTATAATTATTGATGCTTTATGCTTGTTCTTACACCAATTGCTTAGTGTTTTGTTACACTTCGTGACATTTTTATGCATTTTCCGGAACTAACCTATTAACAAGATGCCACAGTGTCAGTTCACTGTTTTCTGCTGTTTTTGTGTTTCAGAAAAGTTACACAGGAAATATTCTCGGAATTGAACGAAACAAAAGCCGAACCTCCTATTTTTACCGAAGCTTCACGAATATCGAAGAGGAGACAGAGGGGGCCCACGGGCTAGCCACACCATAGGGCGGCGCGGCCAGCCCCTGGCCCATGCCCCCTATGGGTGAGGCCACCCTGGTCAACTCCTGACGCCATTCCTTCACCTATAAAGACCCCTTGACGGGAAAAACCTAAACACCCGATCAATTTTCCAGAAACACATCACGATCCGCCGCCATCGTCGACTCGAGATCAAGAGGGTCCAGAAGCTCTTCCCGGCACCCTGCCAGAGAGGGGAATCGCCACCGGAGGTCTTCTTCATCGCCATGCTTGCCTCCGGCGCGATGAGTGAGTAGTCTACCTTGGACTATGGGTCCATAGCAGTAGCTAGATGGTTGTCTTCTCCACCATGTGCTTCATGTTTAGATCTCGTGAGCTGCCTTACATGATTGAGATCATCTTTATGTAATTCTACATGTTGTGTTTGTTGGGATCCAATGAATATTGGTGTTATGTTAAGTTGATGTTCTGAAATTTATCTTATGTTATCTCTATGTTGTTTATGATCTTGCATGCTCTCCGTTGTTAGTAGCTATCTTGGCCAAGTAGATACTAGTGACCCCAAGAGGGGGTATTTATGCTCGATAGTTGGGTTCATGCCTCTATTTAATCTGGGAGAGTGACAGAAACCTCTAAGGTTGTATATGTGTTGTTGCTACTAGGGAGAAAACAACAATCTTGTGTCCAAGGACATTTGTTTGTTTATATTACACACTTTGCTTAATGCAGTTATCTGTTGTTCGCAACTTAATACTCTCGGGGTCCTCGGATGATTCCCCTCGAGTGGACTATTAGTCATAGATGCAGTTGGATGACAGTCTATGTATTTTGTTGTAATGCATGTTATCTTTATTCTATTGATACGTCTCCAATGTATCCATAATTTTTGATGCCCCATGCTTGTTTTTACACCATTTGCTTAGTGTTTCGTTACACTTCATGGCATTTTTATGCATTTTTCGGAACTAACCTATTAACGAGATGCCATAGTGCCAGTTCCCTGTTTTCAGCTGTTTTTGTGTTTCAGAAAAGTTACACAGGAAATATTCTCAGAATTGGATAAAACAAAAGCCAAACGTCCATAAATTTACCAAAGCTTCCAAAGAACCGAAGAGGAGACGGAGAGGAGCCACTGGTGGGCCACACCACCAGGGGCGCGGCCTGGGGCTGGCCCGTGCCCCCCTATGGTGAGCCCCACCAGGGCCACTTCTGATGATGCCCCTTCGCCTATAAAGACCCCCTGATGGGAAAAACCTAAATACCCGATCACTTTTCTAGAATACATCGCGATCCGCCGCCGCTGTCGACCCAAGATCAGGAGGGTCCAGAAGCTCTTCCCGGTACCCCGTCGGAGAGGGGAATCGCCACCGGAGGTCTTCTTCATCGCCATGCTTGCCTCCGACGTAATGAGTGAGTAGTCTACCTTGGACTATGGGTCCATAGAAGTAGCTAGTTGGTTGTCTTCTCCACCATGTGCTTCATGTTTAGATCTCATGATCTGCCTTACATGATCGAGATCGCCTTTATGTAATTCTACATGTTGTATTTGTTGGGATCCGATGAATATTGGTGTTATGATTGAGTTGATGTGCTGAATTTTATCTTATGTTATCTCTATGTTGTTTATGATCTTGCATGCTCTCCGTTGTTAGTAGCTATTGTTGGCGCGGTGATGATAGTATGAAAGATGTGTAGTAAATGACCGGCCAGTTGGAAAACCCCAAGAGAAGGTTTTGATGAATATAGCAGCAAGTTTTCCCTCAGTTAAGAAACCAAGGTATGTCGATCAGGAGAAGAGCAGACAATACGACTGAAGGTGATGCTTGCAAGCTTAGCGATAGCTTTGGACAATTTATAGGGCGCCTTGTCCAAGCTTTGCTTTGCTAGCTGCAACGTGGAACCTGCTGATGGTGCCAAGTTGATGAAGTAAATAACCGGCCCGTTGGGAACCCCAAGAGGAAGGTGTGATGAGTATAGCAGCTAGTTTTCCCTTAGTTAAGAAACCAAGGTTATGTCGATCAGGAGAAGAGCGAACAATACGACTGAAGGTGATGCTTGCTAGTTTGCGACAGCTTCGGGTACATAGGTTTTTTTTTGTCGGGGGGTCTTTATAGGCGCCTCGTCCAAGCTTTGCTTGCTAGCTGCAATGCGGAACCTTCACACAACACAACCAAATACTTTGCTCCCAACTTGCGATGAGGTTGTCAATCTCACCGGTTTGCTTGAAACAAAGGTTATGAGCGTATCGAGTGGAAAACAGTAGAAAAATGCGAGTAAAGTAAATAGTGCGAGTAAAGTAAACAGGTGATAGCAATATGATGGAAATAGGACCGGGGTCCATAGTTCACTAGTGGTGTCTCTCCATAAGATAAATAACACATACTGGGTAAACAAATTACAGTTGGGCAATTGATAGAATAAAGATAAACGTGATATGTCAAGATGATCACTATGCGATTTACTCTGGGCATTACAACAAAATACATAGACCGCCATCCAACTGCATCTATGACTAATAATCCACTTGTGGCGAATCAATCCGAGAACTCCACAAGTATTAAGTTGCGAACAACAGATAATTGCATTAAGCAAAGTGTGTAATGTAAACAAAGCATATGCCCTTGAGCATATGAATGTTGTTTTCTCCCTAGTAGCAACAGCACATCTACAACCTTAGAGGTTTCTATCACTCCCCCAGATTAAATAGAGGCATGAACCCACTATCGAGCATAAATACCCCCTCTTGGAGTCACTAGCAACTACTCGGCCAAGATAGCTACTAACAACGGAGAGCATGCAAGATCATAAACAACATAGAGATAACATAAGATATATTTCAGTATAGCAACTCAATCATAACACCAATATTCATCGGATCCCAACAAACCAAACATCTGGAATTACATAACGGTGATCTCAATCATGTAGGGCAGCTCATGAGATCTAAACATGAAGCACATGGTGGAGAAGACAACCATCTAGCTACTGTTATGGACCCATAGTCCAAGGTAGACTACTCACTCATTGCTCCGGAGGAAAGCATGGCGATGAAGAAGACCTCCGGTGGTGATTCCCCTCTCCGGCAGGGTGCCAGGAAGAG
The DNA here is from genome assembly GCA_007115705.1 of Dactylis glomerata. Taxonomy (NCBI): domain Eukaryota; kingdom Viridiplantae; phylum Streptophyta; class Magnoliopsida; order Poales; family Poaceae; genus Dactylis; species Dactylis glomerata. The sequence goes on from QXEO01000516.1 coordinate 313,840, forward strand.
CTTCTAGACCGTCCCGATCTTCGGGTCGACGGCGGCGGCGGATCGTGATTGTTCTGGAAAATTGATCGGGTACATAGGTTTTTTTTGTCGGGGGGTCTTTATAGGCGAAGGGGCATCGTCAGAGGTGGCCCGAGGGGCTGTCACACATAGGGGGCGCGGCCAGGCCCCTGGCCGCGCTGCCCTGGTGTGTGGGGCCCTCGTGGCCCCCCTCCAACTTCTCTTCGGATCTCTGGAAGCTTCCGGGAAAAATAAGACTTCAGGAACTTGTTTCGTCCAATTCCGAGAATATTTCCTGTGTATCACTTCTGAAACACAAAAATAGCAGAAAACAGGGAACTGGCACTGTGGCGACTTGTTAGTAGGTTAGTTCCGGAAAATGCATAAAAGTGCCACGAATTGTAACGAAACAGTAGGCAAATGGTGTAAAAACAAGCATGGAGCATCAAAAATTATAGATACGTTAGAGACGTATCAAGCATCCCCAAGCTTAACTCCTTCTCATCCTCGAGTAGGTAAGTGATAACAAAGAATAACTTTTGAGGTGACATGCACCTACATAATCTTGATCATATATGTAAGCATTTGTGAGCTGGGATCATAAGAACTTAAAACATGGGCATGAAGATATAATATTGACAATAGGAACTTAGCAACCATGTTATAAACATGCAAATGAACACAAACAAAAGATCATGAAAATGAAACAATGAAATTCAAACGTGTGTTCAAATCATAAGGAAAAACATACAAATGGTTTTCAGCTTGTCCTTCATAGAGAGCAAAACATAAATGCATAGGACACCTTCAAGTTTAAGAGGGTGACTAGATACAAGTAATTTAAGAACAAGTGAAACCAACAATATGAATCAATCAATGAAAACTTTGGGACAATGCACATTATACTAAGAATGACAACTATGCTCTCTTAATGGTGCATAAAGAAAGAAGGTGGTGACTCAACATAAAAGTAGAAGAAAGGCCCTTCGCGGAGGGTAGCAGTGATTGCAAGTTTTATAACCTTCAAAAATTATGGTACTTACCGGCTTTGAGCTTTCATTGCCCCCATCATAAGCATCTTGAATGGTTAGAGTTAATGCGAGAATAATTATGATGCATATGCTTGACAAATCATAAGTTGAAAACCTCGTGTCCCGTGAATACAAGTACCCAAACCTCATGCTACTCAACTTAGAGTCCCAAGCAAGGCTCTTGTCATTGTAAGTATATATGTATCATCGAGAACCACTAACAGGGTACCTCCGTGCCCGATGACATGTAACAAGCCCACATCAAAATGACAGGACAAGTAGACAATGAACACCTCGACATCTCTTTTATTTACCATTTGTATAGCTTTTTATTGTGAGATGCGTCGTCGAATGTCCACTATAGGTATGCTGCAAATTTCCACCATGAATTATGCATGGCTTAGATTGGCGGCCCAGGCGTTTCCCTAACACATATACAAATTCCATGATCCCCACAAGATTCCCAATTCATTTCACACCGCGGGCATCCATAAACAAAAGATTACGATATCAACTCAAATAAGAAGTGCAATGTTGAAAGCTTGCCCCATGACAGCATGGTTGGGCTAGAATCCAACTTACAACTTGCAAGCATAACAACTCAACATAAAAGACCACAATGTCAAATTTTTAAGAACAGGAAAAAGTAAAGTGTGCCTTCCGGTTTGTGAGAGCTTTACTAACCAATTTTCACATAACACTGGTAAGAGTTTAATTGAAGAGAAAATAAAAGCAAGTCAAATTTACTTGGAATAGCAAATTGCTAGTAGGTATGTATGGTGGATACTTTGGAAAACTTGTATTTTAGTAGTTGGATGCACGAGTAGAGCTCATACTCAGTACAAGGCGAGGGCTAGCAAAAGACTGGGAGCGACCAACTAAGAGTGCAATAATGGCCATAATCATGCAAAGCGACAAAGCGACATTAAAAGAAGCATAAGATGGCATCAAAAGTCAAAAACTAAATGATCATAGAGGCTATTGGCGACTTTGTATGAGTCTAACATGTGTGAGCATGCGCCAAGTCAACCCAAATAAAGCATCAAGGAGAAAACCAAAATAATGCTTCCAAACGATAAAAACAACGCATGATTTTTTCAAAGGCTCATTAAGCAATCTCAGTTATTTGAGACAAGTCATGCTACAGCAAAACCAATAAGCATACTATCAAAAAGATATCAAGCATGACATGAAAAAGCCTAAGCCGCAGTCTACCCAAGCTCCTTCTTGTACCACTTTTTTGCATAAAGCTTTTTCTCTTTTCCAACACCATTTGAAAATTTTTTAAACACCTCTTTTGATGAAACCAATAAAGATCAGAGGCAAAAATACACCTTGATGAAAAGATATGACGAGGTCTGAACGCAAATCAAGGTGAAAATGAAAACCAAAAGCAGTAGCAGAAAAAGAAGAACACTCGGTTTTTGATAAGAATGAAAACTAGAGCGTTCTTGGCAAATAAAAAGCACGGCAAATTCTCCAAAACAAATTTGTTGGGGTCCAACCATTTATTGCAGTAAACAAACTAAACTAACTAAGAAAACTAAAACAACTGACGCTCCAAGAAAAACACATAGTGCATGAAGCAATAAAAATATAGTGTCTTGAAAGGTGACCTGATTTTTGCCGATGAAGAAGGGGTGCCTCGGGGGCATCCCCAAGCTTTGACACTTGTACTTCTTGGATATTTCTTGGGGTGATGCATGGGCATCCCCAAGCTTGAGCTTTTGTCCATTCTTCAACTCATCTCATCATTCTCCAATCCCTACACTTGAAAACTTCCTTCATACAAAACTAAACACGAATCTATTAGCAACATTAGTGCAAGCATAACATATAATCAACCTCTTTTTGCTTCAGGTTTCAACCCAAAACCACCACATATAAAGTATATACTACTGTATCAACTTCCCCAAAAGTTCCGTGATCAAAAGAACTCAAAAGAAAGCGATAAAGCGCAAACACAAATATTGGCAGAAATCTGTCAAAACAGAACAGCTGACAAAGGTCGAATTTTGGAGGGGTTTTCTGTTGCTCAAATAAAAAAGTGTACAACTAATGAAAGTTTGGATATAACCTGGGGTATATGCACAAGAAATCTCAGGCCCAAAAGATATACAGAGAATTTATACAAATTTTTACGGTGTAGCACCGAAAACAGTTTTAGGACAGCAACATCCCCAAATCTTTACCTCACTCGAATTAGAGGCTTCTCTTGGCACAACAATAAAATAAAAAGGATAAGGAGCGGTCATTACAGTAGTAATGACTTCCAAGACTCAAATAAAAGAAAAAAGTACTGGAAATAAAACATTGGGTTATCTCCCAAGAGTGCTTTTCTTTAATGCCTTTGAGCTAGGCGTAGAAAATTGCGAATCAAGTAATATCAAGTGATGAAGCATCAAGCTCATAATTTGCTCTAAGAATAGAGTCAAAAAGTAATTTCTTTCTTTTCCTAGGGAAGTGTTCCATACCTTTCTTGAGTGGAAATTGATATTTGTTGGTGCCTTCTCTCATATCAATGATGGCACCTACAGTTCGAAGAAAAAGGTCTTCCCAAAATAATAGGACATGAAGGATCGCATTCAACGTCCATAATGAGAAAATCAATGGGAACAAGGTTATTGTTAACCACAATAAGAACATCATTAATTCTTCCCAAAGGTTTCTTCTTAGCAACTGATGCTTCAGGTGAATGTGGCAACAGACAGTCCTTGTGCGTGGTGAATGACCAGCCCGTTGGGAACCCCAAGAGGAAGGTATGATAAGTGCAGCGGCTAGTTTTCCCTCAGTTAAGAAACCAAGGTTTAATATCGTTCTTGAAGAAGAGAGACGGTGACAACTGAAGGTGATGCGGACTGGCTTAGTAACACTCCAACAAGGGCGCCGTTAACGATACTTGTTGACTCGTCTTCGGCCAGCAGCAGCACGGAACCTGCACACACACAAACAAGTACTTTGTTCCCAACTTGCGATGAGGTTGTCAATCTCACCGGTTTGCTTGAAACAAAGGTTATGAGTGTATCGAGTGGAAAACAGTAGTAATATGTTAGTAAAATAAACAGTGCGGGAAAAGTAAACAGGTGATTGCAATATGATTAAAATAGGACCAGGGTCCACAGTTCACTAGTGGTGTCTCTCCATAGATAAATAACATGCTGGGTAAACAAATTACAGTTGGGCAATTGATAGAATAAAGATAACGTGATATGTCAAGAAGATCACTATGAGATTTACTCTGGGCATTACAACAAAATACATAGACCGCCATCCAACTGCATCTATGACTAATAATCCACCCCCGGGGATATCAATCCGAACACCCCAAAAGTATTAAGTTGCGAACAACAGATAATTGCATTAAGCAAAGTGTGTAATGTAAACAAAGCATATGCCCTTGAGCATATGAATGTTGTTTTCTCCCTAGTAGCAACAGCACATCTACCACCTTAGAGGTTTCTGTCACTCCCCCAGGTGAAATAGAGACATGAACCCACTATCGAGCATAAATACCGCCTCTTGGAGTCACTAGCAACTACTCGGCCAAGATAGCTACTAACAACGGAGAGCATGCAAGATCATAAACAACATAGAGATAACAAAAGATATAATTCAGTACAGCAACTTAATCATAAACACCAATATTCATCGGATCCCAACAAACCAACATCATAGAATTACATAACGGTGATCTCAATCATGTAGGGCAGCTCATGAGATCTAAACATGAAGCACATGGTGGAGAAGACAACCATCTAGCTACTGCTATGGACCCATAGTCCAAGGTAGACAACTCACTCATCGCTCCGGAGGCAAGCATGGCGATGAAGAAGACCTCCGGTGGCGATTCCCCTCTCCGGCAGGGTGCCGGGAAGAGCTTCTGGACCCTCCCGATCTTCGGGTCGACGGCGGCGGCGGATCGCGATGTATTCTGGAAAACTGATCGGGCCTTTAGGTTTTTCTCGTCAGGGGGTATATATAGGCGAAGGGGCGATGTCAGAGGAGAGACCACGGCCCCTCACGTGGGCCCGGCGCGGCCAGGGGGGTGGCCGCGCCGCCCCTGTGTGTGGGGGCCACGTGGCCCCCCTCCGTCAGGTCTTCGGATGTTTGGGAGCTTCCCCGCAAAATATGACTTCAGGAACTTGTTTCGTCCAATTCCGAGAATATTTCCTGTGTATCACTTCTGAAACACAAAAATAGCAGAAAACAGGAAACTGGCACTGTGGCACTTCGTTAATAGGTTAGTTCCGGAAAATGTATAAAAATGCCACTAAGTGTAACGAAACAATAGGCAAATGGTGTAAAACAAGCATGGAGCATCAAAAATTATAGATACGTTTGAGACGTATCAAGCATCCCCAAGCTTAACTCCTGCTCGTCCTCGAGTAGGTAAGTGATAACAAAAGAATAATTTTTGAGGTGACATGCACCTACACAATCTTGATCATATATGTAAGCATTGGTGAGCTAGGATCAATAGAACTTAAAACATGGGCCTGAAAGATATAATCATGACAATAAGAACTTAGCAACCATGTTGTAAACATGTAAATGAACACAAACAAAAGATCATGATAATGAAACAATGAAAGTCAAACGTGTGTTCAAATCATAAGGAAAAACATACAAAAGGTTTTCAGCTTGTCCTTCAAAGAGAGCAAAACATAAATGCATAGGACACCTCAAAGTTTAAGAGGGCGACTAGATACAAATAATTTAAGAACAAGTGAAACCAACAATATGAGTCAATCAATGAACCTTGGGACAATGCATATCACACTAAGAATGACAACTATGCTCTCTTAATGGTGCATAAAGAAAGAAGGTGGTGACTCAACATAAAAGTAAAAGAAAGGCCCTTCGCAGAGGGAAGCAGTGATTTAAACATGTGCTAGAGCTTTTCATTTGTAAAACAGAGAGATAAAACTTGATTTTGAGAGGTGGTTGTCTTTGCCAACGACTGGCAATGGGGTTCTTACTATCTTCCATACAAAAATATAGCAAGTTTTTGAGAGAGAGATTAGCACTTCGTGCTCTTTTTTTATAAAACTTGGCACTCCTCCCCACCTTTTCCTTTCACATACCATGGCTAACCGATTCCATCGGGTGCCCACCAACATTCACATTCATTGGAGGAGTGCCTTTTTTTCTTTCTTTTTTTTTCTTTTTTGGAATAAGCAATATGGAAGATAGCAAATCCGACCACTACGTCCCCATGAGCTGAAAACAGTGTCACAAAACGAGAAGTATTTTGAAGGTTTTTGAAAGGTAGCACACAAATTTTTTACTTTGGAATGGCTTACAAATACCATGCATAGGAATTTATAGTGGACACAATGGCAAACTTGTCTTTTAGGAGTTGGATGCACGAGTAGAGCTCATACTCAGTACAAGGTGAGGGCTAGCAAAAGACTGGGAGCGACCAACTAAGAGAGCAATAATGGCCATAATCATGCAAAGCGACAAAGCGACATTAAAAGAAGCATACGATGGCATCAAAAGTCAAAAACTAAATGATCATGAAGGCTAATGGTGACTTTGGAAGAGTCTAACATGTGTGAGCATGCGCCAAGTCAACCCAAATAAAGCATCAAGGAGAAAACCAAAATAATGCTTCCATACAATAAAAACAACGCATGATTTTTTTCAAAGGCTCATTAAGCAATCTCAGTTATTTGAGACAAGTCATGCTATAGCAAAACCACTAAGCATACTATCAAAAAGACATCAACCATGACATGAAAAAGCCTAAGCCGCAGTCTACACAAGCTCCTTCTTGTACCACTATTTTGCACAAAGCTTTTTCTCTTTTCCAACACCATTCGAGATTTTTATAAACACCTCTTTTGATGAAAACCAATGAAGATCAGAGGCAAAAATACACCTTGATGAAAAGATATGACAAGATCTGAACGCATATCAAGGCGAAAACGAAAACCAAAAGCAGTAGCAGTAGCAGAAAAAGTAGAACGCTCGATTTTTAATAAGAGTGAAAACTAGAGCGTTCTTTGCAAATGAAAACGAGTACATCTCCTCCAAAGGAAATTTGTTGGGATCCAACCATTTATTGCAGAAAACAAACAAACTAAACCAACTAAGAAAACTAAAACAACTGACGCTCCAAGAAAAACACATAGTGCATGAAGCAATAAAAATATAGTGTTTTGAAAGGTGACCTGATTTTTGCCGATGAAGAAGGGGTGCCTCGGGGGTATCCCCAAGCTATGACGCTTGTACTTCTTGGATATTTCTTGGGGTGATGCATGGGCATCCCCAAGCTTGAGCTTTTGTCCATTCTTCAACTCATCTCATCATTCTCCAATCCCTACACTTGAAAACTTCCTTCATACAAAACTAAACACAATTCTATTAGCAACATTAGTGTAAGCATAAAATATATTCAACCTCTTTTAGCTTCAGGTTTCAACCCAAAACCACCACATATAAAGTATATACTACTGTAGCAACTTCCACAAGAGTTCCATGATAAAAAAGAACTCAAAAGAAAGCGATAAAGTGGCAAAAACAAATATTGGCAGAAATCTGTCAAAACTGAACAGCTGACAAAGGACGAATTTTTGAGGGATTTTCCGTTGCTCAAATAAAAAAGTGTTCAACTAAGAAAAGTTTGGATATAACCTGGGGCATATGCACAAGAAATCGTAGGTCCCAAAGATAAACAGACAATTTTCACGAATTTTTACGGTGCAGCACCAAAAACAGTTTCAGGACAGCAACATCCCCAAATCTTTACCTCACTCAAATTAGAGGCTTCTCTTGGCACAAAAACGAAATAAACAAGATAAGGAGCGGTCATTAAAGTAGTAATGACTTCCAAGACTCAAATAAAAGAAAAAGTACTGAAAAGAAAACATTGGGTTATCTCCCAAGAGTGCTTTTCTTTAACGCCTTTGAGCTAGGCTCAGTAATTTGAGAAGATGCTCACATAAGAAATATGAATTGAAGCAAAAGAGAGCATCAAGGAGCAAATATAAAACACATTTAAGTCTAACCCACTTCCTATGCATAGGAATCTTGTAAGAAAATAAATCAAAGAAGCACATAGTAACAAGTATGGGTAGATAAAACAAGAGCAACTTTGGAACTTTTAATATAAAGAGAGGTGTTTTAGTAACATGAGAATTCCAACAACCATATTTTCCTCTCTTATAATAATTTTCAGTAGCATCATGAACAAACTCAACAATATAAATATCACACACATCCTCCTTTGTTAAGCATGGAGGGCTATCAAATAAGGTATTAGTTAAAGAGTTACTCTTATTGGGAGGTAGACATGGGTAGCTCCATTTTTCCTCCTCTTGATCATCACTCTCCTCCTCTTTTTCATCCAATGAGCTTCCAGTTTCAGCAATTTCTTCTTCCATAGGCTCTTTCATGACATTAGTCTCTTCCGTTGGAGAGCATCTATTAAGATATTTAAGAATATAGCCATTCCCTTCCTTGTAATTATCAAAGCAAAATGTGAGTATATCATAAACCTCATATTTATAAGGTGCATCATCAGTATTTTCAAGCAAATAAGCAAGTTCGAATGCACCCTTCCAAGCAATAAATTCTTCAATTTGTTCCACATCATAAAAGTCGTAATTTCCATTAATATAAGAAGATATGGTAACATCATCATTATACTCACATTGAAAAGGGAGGTGTTTATACCTCCTACAGCAACAAGATTCATCAAAGCAATAAGTAACATTATAAGTAGAGCACACATTTCTAGCAATGATATATAATCTATTGATTTGTTCCCATAAGTGTTTCCCTTTTTGTGACAAGCGGTGTTCATCATAATAATTTTGCTGCTCTTCCGTGAACCCACCTTGCCAAAAAGATTTAGTTTCAAAGAAACCAACCATTGATAGAAAGCATGATAAAGCAAGACAAGTAAAAACAACTACCAAGGATTCTAATTTTTTTGGGTTTTTGATAAAAAAGCAATGCAGGTAAAATAAAATAAAGTAAAGCAAAACAAATAACAAAGTAAAGAATGTGTGTGCAAAGAACTCCCCTCGCAGAAGTCTTCTCTCTTCCCCGGCAACGGCGCCAGAAAAGTAGCTGATGCTTTAGGTGAATGTGGCAACAGACAGTCCTTGTGCGTGGTGAATGACCAGCCCGTTGGGAACCCCAAGAGGAAGGTATGATGAGTGTAGCGGCTAGTTTTCCCTCAGTTAAGAAACCAAGGTTTAATATCGTTCTTGAAGAAGAGAGACGGTGACAACTGAAGGTGATGCGGACTGGCTTAGTAACACTCCAACAAGGGCGCCCTTAACGATACTTGTTGACTCATCTTCGGCCAGCAGCAGCGCGGAACCTGCACACACACAAACAAGTACTTTGTTCCCAACTTGCGATGAGGTTGTCAATCTCACCGGTTTGCTTGAAACAAAGGTTATGAGTGTATCGAGTGGAAAACAGTAGTAATATGCGAGTAAAGTAAACAGTGCGGGAAAAGTAAACAGGTGATTGCAATATGATTAAAATAGGACCGGGGTCCACAGTTCACTAGTGGTGTCTCTCCATAGATAAAATAACATGCTGGGTAAACAAATTACAGTTGGGCAATTGATAGAATAAAGATAACGTGATATGTCAAGAAGATCACTATGAGATTTACTCTGGGCATTACAACAAAATACATAGACCGCCATCCAACTGCATCTATGACTAATAATCCACCCCCGGGGATATCAATCCGAACACCCCAAAAGTATTAAGTTGCGAACAACAGATAATTGCATTAAGCAAAGTGTGTAATGTAAACAAAGCATATGCCCTTGAGCATATGAATGTTGTTTTCTCCCTAGTAGCAACAGCACATCTACCACCTTAGAGGTTTCTGTCACTCCCCCAGGTGAAATAGAGACATGAACCCACTATCGAGCATAAATACCGCCTCTTGGAGTCACTAGCAACTACTCGGCCAAGATAGCTACTAACAACGGAGAGCATGCAAGATCATAAACAACATAGAGATAACAAAAGATATAATTCAGTACAGCAACTTAATCATAAACACCAATATTCATCGGATCCCAACAAACCAACATCATAGAATTACATAACGGTGATCTCAATCATGTAGGGCAGCTCATGAGATCTAAACATGAAGCACATGGTGGAGAAGACAACCATATAGCTACTGCTATGGACCCATAGTCCAAGGTAGACTACTCACTCATCGCTCCGGAGGCAAGCATGGCGATGAAGAAGACCTCCGGTGGCGATTCCCCTCTCCAGCAGGGTGCCGGGAAGAGCTTCTGGACCCTCCCAATCTTCGGGTCGACGGCGGCGGCGGATCGCGATATATTCTGGAAAACTGATCGGGCCTTTAGGTTTTTCTCGTCAGGGGTATATATAGGCGAAGGGGCGATGTCAGAGGAGAGACCACGGCCCCTCACGTGGGCCCAGCGCGGCCAGGGGGTGGCCGCACCGCCCCTGTGTGTGGGGGCCACGTGGCCCCCCTCCATCAGGTCTTCGGATGTTTGGGAGCTTCCCCGTAAAATATGACTTCAGGAACTTGTTTCGTCCAATTCCGAGAATATTTCCTGTGTATCACTTCTGAAACACAAAAACAGCAGAAAACAGGAAACTGGCACTGTGGCACTTCGTTAATAGGTTAGTTCCGGAAAATGTATAAAAATGCCACTAAGTGTAACGAAACAATAGGCAAATGGTGTAAAACAAGCATGGAACATCAAAAATTATAGATACGTTTGAGACGTATCAGCAACATCAGCAATAGGAACATCATAATAATATGTTTAAAGCGGTGGTAAATCAAGCATGTCATAAATTTTTCTAGGCATGATAGAAATACTAGCACCTAGATCACATAAAGCATGGCAATCAAAACCACAAACATGCATATCAATGATGGGTTCCCAACCATCTTCTAACTTCTTGGGAACAGAGACTTTTTGCTGCAACTTTTCATCCCTAATTTTTATGAGAGCATTGGTAATATGCTTAGTAAAAGCAATATTTAAGGAACTAGCATTGGGAGTCAAAGCAAGCTTTTGCAAGAACAAAATAACTTCAGATATATTGCAGCCATCAACATCAAAATCATTAAAGGAAGTAGAGCTATCATCTCCTAAACTCCGAAAATTTTTAGCACTCTTTTGAGAAAAAGTTTTGGCAGTTTTAGGCTTTTTAACACAAGGAGTGAGAGTTTTCTCTACACCAATCAAAGTAAGAGGATTGCTAGCATTAGGAACAACATCATTAGAGGTAGTAATAGTACATACCTTCATCTCTCTAGCAATCTCATCTTCTCTTTCCCACCTGGCATGCAATTCCGCTAACAATCTAATATTTTCATCAATTCCAACTTGGATAGCATTAGCAGTAGCAAAAACATTGTTCTCTTTCACATCATTAGGAAACACTTTTAATTTCAAAAGTTCAACATCATGAGCAAGGCTATCAACTTTAGAAGCAAGAATATCAATTTTGCCTAACTTTTCCTCAACAGACTTATTAAAAGCATTTTGCTTACCGATGAAGTCCTTGAGCATGACCTCAAGCTCGGAGGGCGCGGCCCTAGTGTTGTTGGAGGAATTACCATAAGATTTACCATAACCATTACCATTGGTAGAAGGATGCGGCCTATAATTGTTACTAGCAAAATTGTTCCTATAAGCATTGTTGTTAAAATTATTATTTCTAATTAAGTTCACATCAACATGCTCTTCTTGAGCAACCAAAGAGGCTAAAGGAACATTATTAGGATCAACATGAGTCCTATCATTAGCAAGCATACCAATAATAGTATCAATCTTATCACTCAAGGAAGAGGTTTCCTCAACAGAATTTACCTTCTTACCTTGTGGAGCTCTCTCGGTGTGCCATTCGGAGTAATTTACCATCATGTTGTCAAGTAGCTTTGTCACGGCGCCCAAGGTAAGGGACATAAAAGTGCCTCCAGCAGCTGAATCAAGTAGGTTCCTCAAAGAAAAATTCAGTCCTGCATAAAAAGTTTGGACAATCATCCAAGTAGTCAGTCCATGAGTGGGGCAATTCTTTATCATAGATTTCATTCTTTCCCAAGCTTGAGCAACATGTTCATTATCAAACTGATTAAACTTCATAATATTGCTACACAGAGATATAATCTTAGCAGGAGGATAGTATCTACCAATAAAAGCATCCTTACACTTAGCCCATGAATCAATACTATTCTTAGTCAAAGACAGCAACCAATCTTTAGCTTTTCCTCTCAAAGAAAAAGGAAATAACTTGAGCTTAATAATATCACTTTCTACATCCTTATATTTCTGCATCTCACATAGCTCAACAAAATTGTTGAGATGAGCTGCAGCATCTTCAGTACTAGCACCAGAAAATTGCTCTTTCATAACAAGGTTCAACAAACCAGGCTTAATCTCATAAAAGTTTGCAGCAGGAGCAGGTGGTGCAATAGGAGTGCAGATAAAATCACTATTGTTCATACTAGTAAAGTCACACAACTTGGTGTTTTCAGGAGTAGCCATTTCAGCAAAACTAAAAGTAGATAAGTAAAAACAACTACCAAGGATTCTAATTTTTTTGGGTTTTTGATATAAAACGATGCAAGTAAAATAAATAAAGTAACGCAAAACTATAAAACAAAGTAAAGGATGTGTGTGCGAAAAACTCCCCTTGCAAAGGTCTTCCACTCTTCCCCGGCAACGGTGCCAGAAAACTGCTTGATGGTGCCAAGTTGATGAAGTAAATAACCGGCCCGTTGGGAACCCCAAGAGGAAGGTGTGATGAGTATAGCAGCTAGTTTTCCCTCAGTTAAAAAACCAAGGTTATGTCGATCAGGAGAAGAGCGAACAATACGACTGAAGGTGATGCTTGCTAGTTTGCGACAGCTTCGGACAGTTTATATATGGCGCCTCGTCCAAGCTTTGCTTGCTAGCTGCAACGCGGAACCTACACACAACACAACCAAATACTTTGCTCCCAACTTGCGATGAGGTTGTCAATCTCACCGGTTTGCTTGAAACAAAGGTTATGAGCGTATCGAGTGGAAAACAGTAGAAGAATGCGAGTAAAGTAAATAGTGCGAGTAAAGTAAACAGGTGATAGCAATATGATGGAAACAGGACCGGGGTCCACAGTTCACTAGTGGTGTCTCTCCATAAGATAAATAACACATGCTGGGTAAACAAATTATAGTTGGGCAATTGATAGAATAAAGATAAACATGATATGTCAAGAAGATCACTATGCGATTTACTCTGGGCATTACAACAAAATACATAGACCGCCATCTAACTGCATCTATGACTAATAATCCACTTGTGGCGAATTAATCCAAGAACTCCACAAGTATTAAGTTGCGAACAACATATAATTACATTAAGCAAAGTGTGTAATGTAAACAAAGCATATGCCCTTGAGCATATGAATGTTGTTTTCTCCCTAGTAGCAACAACACATCTACAACCTTAGAGGTTTCTGTCACTCCCCCAGATTAAATAGAGGCATGAACCCACTATCGAGCATAAATACCCCCTCTTGGAGTCACTAGCAACTACTCGGCCAAGATAACTACTAACAACGGAGAGCATGCAAGATCATAAACAACATAGAGATAACATAAGATATATTTAAGTATAGCAACTCAATCATAACACCAATATTCATCGGATCCCAACAAACCAAACATGTGGAATTACATAACGGTGATCTCAATCATGTAGGGCAGCTCATGAGATCTAAACATGAAGCACATGGTGGAGAAGACAACCATCTAGCTACTGCTATGGACCCATAGTCCAAGGTATACTACTCACTCATCGCTCCGGAGGCAAGCATGGCGATGAAGAAGACCTCCAGTGGCGATTCCCTCTCCGGCAGGGTGCCGGGAAGAGCTTCTGGACCCTCCCGATCTTCGGGTCGACGGCGGCGGCGGATCACGATGTGTTCTGGAAAATTGATTGGGTACTTAGGTTTTTTCCATTGGGGGGTCTTTATAGGCGAAGGGGCATCGTCAGAGGTGGCCCGAGGGGCTATCACACATAGGGGGCGCGGCCAGGCCCCTGGCCGCACCACCCTGGTGTGTGGGGCCCTCGTGGTCCCCCTCCAACTTCTCTTCGGATCTATGGAAGCTTCCGGGAAAAATAAGACTTCAGGAACTTGTTTTGTCCAATTCCGAGAATATTTCCTGTGTATCACTTCTGAAACACAAAAACAGCAGAAAACAGGGAACTAGCACTGTGGTGACTTGTTAGTAGGTTAGTTCTGGAAAATGCATAAAAGTGCCACGAAGTGTAACGAAACAGTAGGCAAATGGTGTAAAAACAAGCATGGAGCATAAAAAATTATAGATACGTTGGAGACATATCACCTGCACACACACAACCAAGTACTTTGTTCCCAACTTACAATGAGGTTGTCAATCTCACCGGTTTGCTTGAAACAAAGGGTATGAGCGTATCGAGTGGAAAGTGATAATAGTATGCGAGTAAAGTAAACAGTGCGAGTAAAGTAAACAGGTGATAGCAATATGATGGAAATAGGACCGGGGTCCATAGTTCACTAGTGGTGTCTCTCCATAAGATAAATAACACATGCTAGTCATGTTTTAGCTGGGTTTGGTAGAATCAATGACCTTACTGATGTATGGTCTGGGTCAGGGCCAGAACTCGTTCTGGATTCCCTTTTAAGGGATTGTAAAACTGTGATATCTTCTTAATACAATCCCTTTACCCTCACAAAAAAAAAGATAAATAACACATGCTGGGTAAACAAATTACAGTTGGGCAATTGATAGAATAAAGATAAGCATGATATGTCAAGAAGATCACTATGTGATTTACTCTGGGCATTACAACAAAATACATAGACCGCCATCCAACTGCATCTATGACTAATAATCCACTCTCGGGGATATCATCCGAACACCCCATGAGTATTAAGTTGTGAACAACAGATAATTGCATTAAGCAAAGTGTGTAATGTAAACAAAGCATATGCCCTCGAGCATATGAATGTTGTTTTCTCCCTAGTAGCAACAGCACATCTACAACCTTAGAGGTTTCTGTCACTCCCCCAGATAAAATAGAGGCATGAACCCACTATCGAGCATAAATGCCCCCTCTTGGAGTCACTAGCAACTACTCAGCCAAGATAGCTACTAACAACGGAGAGCTTGCAAGATCATAAACAACATAGAGATAACATAAGATATATTTCAGTATAGCAACTCAATCATAACACCAATATTCATCGGATCCCAACAAACACAACATGTAGAATTACATAACGGTGATCTCAATCATGTAGGGCAGCTCATGAGATCTAAACATGATGCACATGGTGGAGAGGACAACCATCTAGCTACTGCTATGGACCCATAGTCCAAGGTAGACTACTCACTCATCGCTCCGGAGGCAAGCATGGCGATGAAGAAAACCTCTGGTGGCGATTCCCCTCTCTAGCAGGGTGCCGGGAAGAGCTTCTGGACCCTACCGATCTCGGGTCGATGACGGTGGCAGATCGCGATGTGTTTCTGGAAAATTGATCGGGTCCTTAGGTTTTTTCCGTCGGGGGGTCTTTATAGGCGAAGGGGCATCGTCAGAGGTGGACCGAGGCGACCTCACACGTAGGGGGCGCGGCTAGGGGCTAGGCCACGCCGCCCTGGCGTGTGGGGCCCTCGTGGCCCCCCTTCGACTCCTCTTCGGATCTCTAGAAGCTTCCGGGAAAAATAAGACTTCGGGAACTTGTTTCGTCCAATTCCGAGAATATTTCCTGTGTAGATTTTCTGAAACACAAAAATAGCAAAAAATAGGGAACTGACACTGTAGTGACTTGTTAATAGGTTAGTTCCGGAAAATGCATAAAAGTGCCACAAAGTGTAACAAAACAGTAGGCAAATGGTGTAAAAACAAGCATGGAGCATCAAAAATTATAGATACGTTGGAGACGTATCAAACATCCCCAAGCTTAACTCCTGCTCATCCTCATGTAGGTAAGTGATAACAAAAGAATAATTTTTTAGGTGACATGCACCTACACAATCTTGATCATATATGTAAGCATTTGTGAGCTGGGATCAAAAGAACTTAAAACATGGGCATGAAAGATATAATCTTGACAATAAAAACTTAGCAACCATGTTATAACATGAAAATGAACACAAACAAAAGATCATGAAAATGAAACAATGAAAGTCAAACATGTGTTCAAATCATAAGGGAGAACATACAAATGGTTTTCAGCTTGTCCTTCATGGAGAGCAAAACATAAATGCATAGAACACCTTCAAGTTTAAGAGGGCGACTAGATACAAATAATTTAAGAACAAGTGAAACCAACAATATGAATCAATCAATGAAAACTTTGGGACAATGCACATTATACTAAGAATGACAACTATGCTCTCTTAATGGTGCATAAAGATAGAAGGTGATGACTCAACATAAAAGTAAAAGAAAGGCCCCTCGCAGAGGGAAGCAGTGATTGCAATTTTTATAACCTTCAAAAATTATGTTACTTACCGGCTTTGAGCTCTCATTGCCCCCATCATAAGCATCTTGAATGGTTAAAGTTAATGCGAGAACAATTATGATGCATATGCTTGACAAATCATAAGTCGAAAACCTCGTGTCCCGTGAATACGAGTACCCAAACCTCATGTTACTTTACTTAGAGTCCCAAGCAAGGCTCTTGTCATTGTAAGTATATATGTATCATCGAGAACTGCCAACGGGGTACCTCCATGCCCGATGACATGGAACAAGCCCACATCAAAATGACAGGACAAGCAGACAATGAACACCTCGACGTCTCTTTTATTTGCCATTTGTTTAGCTTTTTATTTTGAGATGCGTCGTCGAATGTCCACCATGGGTATGCTATAAATTTCCACCATGAATTATGCATAGCTTAGATTGGCGGCCCAGGCATTTCCCTAACACATATACAAACTCCATGATCCCCGCAAGATTCCCAATTCATTTCACACCACGGGCATCCATAAACAAAAGATCACGATATCAACTCAAATAAGAAGTGCAATGTTGAAAGCTTGCCCCATGACAGCATGGTTGGGCTAGTATCCAACCTACAACTTGCAAGCATAACAACTCAACATAAGAGACCACAATGTCAAAATTTTAAGAACAAGAAAAAGTAAAGTGTGCCTTCCGGTTCGTGAGAGCTTTACTAACCAATTTTCGCATAACACTAGTAAGAGTTTAATTTGAAGAGTAGATAAAAGCAAGTCAAATTTACTTAGAATAGCAAATTACTAGTAGGTATGTATTGTGGACACTTTGGAAAACTTGGTTTTTAGGAGTTGGATGCACGAGTACAGCTCATACTCAATACAAGACGAGGGCTAGCAAAAGACTGGGAGCGACCAACTAAGAGAGCAATAATGGCCATAATCATGCAAAGCGACAAAGTGACATTAAAAGAAGCATAAGATGGTATCAAAAGTCAAAAACTAAATGATCATAGAGGCTATTGGCGACATTGTAAGAGTATAACATGTGTGAGCATGCGCCAAGTCAACCCAAATAAAGCATCAAGGAGAAAACCAAAATAATGCTTTCAAACAATAAAAACAACGCATGATTTTTTCAAAGGCTCTTTAAGCAATCTCAGTTATTTGAGACAAGTCATGCTACAGAAAAACCACTAAGCATACTATCAAAAATATATCAAGCATGACATGAAAAAGGCTAAGCCGCAGTCTACACAAGCTCCTTCTTGTACCACTTTTTTGCATAAAGCTTTTTCTCTTTTCCAACACCATTTGAAATTTTTGAAGACACCTCTTTTGATGAAAACCAATAAAGATCAGAGGCAAAAATACACCTTGATGAAAAGATATGACAAGGTCTGAACACAAATCAAGGCAAAAATGAAAACCAAAAGCAGTAGCAGAAAAAGAAGAACACTCGGTTTTTGATAAGAATGAAAACTAGAGCGTTCTTGGCAAATGAAAAGCAAGGCAAATTCTCCAAAGGAAATTTATTGGGGTCCAACCATTTATTGCAGCAAACAAAACTAAACTAATAAAGAAAACTAAAACAACTGATGCTCCAAGAAAAACACATAGTGCATGAAGCAATAAAAATATAGTGTCTTGAATGGTGACCTGATTTTTGCCGATGAAGAAGGGGTGCCTCGGGGGCATCCCCAAGCTTTGACACACGTACTTCTTGGATATTTCTAGGGGTGATGCATGGGCATCCCCAAGCTTGAGCTTTTTTCCATTCTTCAACTCATCTCATCATTCTCCAATCCCTACACTTGAAAACTTCCTTCATACAAAACTAAACACAAATCTATTAGCAACATTAGTGTAAGCATATCATATAATCAACCTCTTTTTGCTTCAGGTTTCAACCCAAAACCACCACATATAAAGTATATACTACTGTATCAACTTCCCCAAAAGTTCTATGTTCAAAAGAACTCAAAAGAAAGCGATAAAGCGGCAAAATCAAATAGTGGCAGAAATCTGTGAAAACAGAACAGCTGAAAAAAGTTGAATTTTTGAGGCGTTTTCTGTTGCTCAAATCAAAAAGTGTTAAACTAACGAAAGTTTGGATATAACCTGGGGCATATGCACAAGAAATTTCAGGTCCAAAAGATATACAGAGAATTTTAACGATTTTTTATGGTGCAGCACCGAAAATAGTTTCAGGACAGCAACATCCCCAAATCTTTACCTCACTCGAATTAGAGGCTTCTCTTGGCACAACAATAAAATAAAAAGGATAAGGAGAGGTCATTACAGTAGTAATGACTTCCAAGACTCAAATAAAAGAAAAAGTACTGAAAATAAAATATTGGGTTATCTCCCAAGAGTGCTTTTCTTTAATGCCTTTGAGCTAGGCGCAGAAAATTGTGAATCAAGTAACATCAAGAGATGAAGCATCAAGCTCATAATTTGCTCTAAGAATAGAGTCAAAAAGTAATTTCTTTCTTTTCCTAGGGAAGTGTTCCATACCTTTCTTTAGTGGGAATTGATATTTGATGGTGCCTTCTCTCATATCAATGATGGCACCTACAGTTCGAAGAAAAGGTCTTTCCAAAATAATAGGACATGAAGCATGGCATTCAACGTCCATAACGAGAAAATCAACAGGAACAAGGTTATTGTTAACCATAATAATAACATCATTAATCCTTCCCAAAGGTTTCTTCTTAGCAACATCAGCAATAGGAACATCATAATAACACTTTTCAAGCGGTGGTAAATCAAGCATATCATAAATTTTTCTAGGCATGATAGAAATACTAGCACCTAGATCACATAAAGCATGGCAATAAAAACCATTAATATGCATATCAATGATGGGTTCCCAACCATCTTCTAACTTCTTGGGAACAGAAGCTTTTTGCTGCAACTTTTCATCCCTAATTTTCATGAGAGCATTGGTAATATGCTTTGTAAAAGCAATATTTAAAGAACTAGCATTGGGAGTCAAAGCAAGCTTTTGCAAGAACAAAATTACTTCAGATATATTGAAGCCATCAACATCAAAATCATTAAAATAAGTAGAGTTATCATCTCCTACACTCCGAAAAATTTCAGCACTCTTTTGAGAAAAAGTTTTGGCAGTTTTAGGCTTTTTAACACAAGGAGTGGGAGTTTTCTCTACACCAATCAAAGTAAGAGGATTGCTAGCATTAGGAACAACATCATTAGAGGTAGTAATAGTACAAACTTTCATATTCCTAGCAATCTCATCCTCTCTTTTCCATTTAACATGCAATTCTGCTAACAATCTAATGTTTTCATCAATTCCAACTTGGATAGCATTAGCAGTAGCAAAAACATTGTTCTCTTTCACATCATTAGGCAACACTTTTAATTTCAGAAGTTCAACATCATGAGCAAGGCTATCAACTTTAGAAGCAAGAATATCAATTTTGCCTAACTTTTCCTCAACAGACTTATTAAAAGCAGTTTGTTTTACTATGAATTCTTTGAGCATGACTTCAAGTTCAGAGGGCGCGGCCCTAGTGTTGTTGGCAGAATTACCATAAGAGTTACCATAACCATTACCATAGGTAGAAGGATACGGCCTATAATTGTTACTAGCAAAATTGTTCCTATAAGCATTGTTATTAAAATTATTGTTTCTAATGAAGTTCACATCAACATGCTCTTCTTGAGCAACCAAAGAGGCTAAAGGAACATTATTAGGATCAACATGAGTCCTATCATTAGCAAGCATAGCCATAACGGTATCAATCTTATCACTCAAGGAAGAGGTTTCCTTGACAGAATTTACCTTCTTACCTTGTGGAGCTCTCTCGGTGTGCCATTCAGAATAATTTACCATCATATTATCAAGTAGCTTTGTTGCGGCGCCCAAGGTAAGGGACATAAAAGTGCCTCCCGCAGCTGAATCAAGTAGGTTCCTTGAAGAAAAATTCAGTCCTGCATAAAAAGTTTGAACAATCGTCCAAGTAGTCAGTCCATGAGTGGGACAATTCTTTATCATAGATTTCATTCTTTTCCAAGCTTGAGCAACATGTTCATTATCAAACTGACTAAACTTTATAATATTGCTACGCAGAGATATAATCTTAGCAGGAGGATAGTATCTACCAATGAAAGCATCCTTACACTTAGCCCATGAATCAATACTATTCTTAGTCAAAGATAGCAACCAATCTTTAGCTTTTCCTCTCAAAGAAAAGGGAAACACCTTGAGCTTAATAATATCACTTTCTACATCCTTATATTTCTGCATCTCACATAGCTCAACAAAATTGTTGAGATGAGCTGCAGCATCTTCAGTACTAGCACCAGAAAATTGGTCTTTCATAACAAGGTTCAATAAAGCAAGCTTAATCTCATAAAAGTTTGCAGCAGGAGCAGGTGGCGCAATAGGAGTGCAGATAAAATCACTATTATTGGTGCTAGTAAAGTCACACAACTTGGTGTTTTCAGGATTAGCCATTTCAGCAATACTAAAAGTAGACAAGTAAAAACAACTATCAAGGATTCTAATTTTTTTGGGTTTTTGATATAAAACAATGCAAGTAAAAATAAATAAAGTAAAGCAAATCAATAAAACAAAGTAAAGGATGTGCGTGCGAAAAACTCCCCTTGCAGAGGTCTTGTTTTTCCTCCCCGGCAACGGCGCCAGAAAACTTGTTGTTGGCGCGATGATGATAGTATGAAAGATGTGTAGTAAATGACCGGCTAGTTGGAAAACCCCAAGAGAAGGTTTTGATGAATATAGCAGCAAGTTTTCCCTCAGTTAAGAAACCAAGGTATGTCGATCAGGAGAAGAGCAGACAATACGACTGAAGGTGATGCTTGCAAGCTTAGCGACAGCTTCAGACAATTTATAGGGCGCCTGGTCCAAGCTTTGCTTTGCTAGCTGCAACATGGAACCTGCACACACACAACCAAGTACTTTGTTCCCAATTTGCGATGAGGTTATCAATCTCACCGGTTTGCTTGAAACAAAGGGTATGAGCGTATCGAGTGGAAAGTGATAATAGTATGCGAGTAAACTAAACAGTGCGAGTAAAGTAAACAGGTGATAGCAATATGATGGAAATAGGACTGAGGTCCACTGTTCACTAGTGGTGTCTCTCCATAAGATAAATAACACATGCTGGGTAAACAAATTACAGTTGGGCAATTGATAGAATAAAGATAAACGTGATATGTCAAGAAGATCACTATGCGATTTACTCTGGGCATTACAACAAAATACATAGACCGCCATCCAACTGCATCTATGACTAATAATCCACTTGTGGCGAATCAATCCGAGAACTCCACAAGTATTAAGTTGCGAACAACAGATAATTGCATTAAACAAAGTGTGTAATGTAAACAAAGCATATGCCCTTGAGCATATGAATGTTGTTTTCTCCCTAGTAGCAACAGCACATTTATAACCTTAGAGGTTTCTATCACTCCCCCAGATTAAATAGAGGCATGAACCCACTATCGAGCATAAATACCCCCTCTTGGAGTCACTAGCAACTACTCGGCCAAGATAGCTACTAACAACGGAGAGCATGCAAGATCATAAACAACATAGAGATAACATAAGATATATTTCAGTATAGCAACTCAATCATAACACCAATATTCATCGGATCCCAACAAACACAACATGTAGAATTACATAACGGTGATCTCAATCATATAGGGCAGCTCATGAGATCTAAACATGAAGCACACGGTGGAGAGGACAACCATCTAGCTACTGCTATGGACCCATAGTCCAAGGTAGACTACTCACTCATCGCTCCAGAGGAAAGCATGGCGATGAAGAAAACCTCCGGTGGCGATTCCCCTCTCCGGCAGGGTGCCGGGAAGAGCTTCTGGACCCTCCTGATCTCGGGTCGATGACGGCGGCGGATCACGATGTGTTTCTGGAAAATTGATCGGGTCCTTAGGTTTTTTCCATCGGGGGGTCTTTATAGGTGAAGGGGTGTAACGCCCCAAAACCGACACCTTGCGTATCGTAGCGATCACGCCACAACACGCACGGTGTCGCTTTGGAAACGCCCACCAGGCATAATGTGCACATCGAAACATACACATTATGCGGGTGGAATCGAGTAGCAACAGTTACACAAGTTCATGATGGAACCCACAAAAGAATATATAATATAACCACGAAGTCTCCGAGAGTCAAGAATCCAAATACATACAAAGATCCAAATCATACATAAAGCGAAATAGTATCCGAGTACGGACAAGAATACAAATTGGCCTAAGAGGCCTGAAGATAAACGATGGCGTCCAAAACCCTGCCCAGGCCAAGCCGGAAGGGTAACCTTGCTAACGTCGTCGCTCCCATACCTGTTAAAAATCGTCGGGCCAAAGGTTGCCGAACAAGGAGGGAGAAAGAGAAAAAGGGAAAAAAAACGAGGGTGAGTACCGAGGCACGTACTCGCAAGACTGGAATTCAGCTGTGCTCGTCTACAGGCTATATTGTGGACTTAGCGGCAACAAAAGTACTAAACTAGAGAGACACACTACAACTTTCGTCTAAATAGAATAAGATAAGAGAGCGCATAAAAGTAACCAACTAGAAACTAACACCAAACATAACCCAGCCAATGAATCACCTCCTCGTGACCAAACGAAGAAGCAAGTATCAAAGGCACTCACACGGTTACCAAGTTTTATTGCAGATTTATTGTTGTAGTTGTGCTAGCTTACTATACAAGTTTATTAGTATTAAAATAGCAGGTGCAAGTTGTTCTATGATCGAGTAGTACAGCTCCAAGTCGTCCATAACCGCGGACACGGCTTTTCGAAAAGATTTAACCCTGCAGGGGTGCCCAAATGTACCCAAACGCACGATCAATCCTTCAGGCAGGTCTCGCACCCTTAATAAAAATAGGTGCGCCATTAGGATAGTCACGACTCGCACTCTCCTTCACTACAAACAAGTCCAGGAAGCCACCTAACTAAGTTTAACCCGTATCAAGAGTCCGGCCGAATCTCCAAACGGACTTAGCTGTTTGCGCCGGCGCTGCATAATGGGCTGGAACCTCGCTCTGGGGAGGGTGCCCACCTGCAGTCGTCCCGCACCTACACGAGCGTGCAGAAACAAAGGGGTTACAAGGCACTCTGGGGCTTCCCCCAAATAAAATCGGACCATAAGAGACAAGCTGCACGCCCGACAAGAACCAAATGGAAACACACGAACTAGTTGTGGCCACTGGACAAGTATGTAGATTCCGGCAGTGATCGAGGGGAGGCCCGTAAACGTACCCACGTTTGGTTAGAGCGCTCAGTCTCAGAACAGTTCATGCGATCTCGGGGTCCTAGGGGACACAAGTGAGCCGTCGGAAAACTGGCAAAATGACTCACCGATGCCTCTGCTTAATTCAATTTTAAGTATTAACAATAAAGTAAGCCATGATTAACTCCAACAACATATATCCATAAAGTAGAACATGTGATAACTTTCCCAACCCAAATAAGATAAATCAACTCCAACAACCTGAAGATGCCTACGACTCGCAAGGCCAACTCGAACAACAAGCACACGGTTAATAGGATATATGGAAGGTTCTATGGCTTTGCTTTGGATAAACAGGTGGATAGGACACACAACTCGAACAAAGCATCGTGACACAAGGCTAGAATATGGAGCTAGTGAGAGCAAAAGTATTAAATGGGTAGAGAGAAAAGGGCTCGCCTGAAAAGAAGGTCGGAGAACACCCGAAGAACTTGTCGTTGCTCACATCACCACGAAGCGTCCTATCCGGGAAGAAGCAAATCGCTACAACAAGCAACGGATGCAACACTTACTACTACGGCAAAAGAATCGGCATGATCATGGAAAGCATGCATGCATGACATGGCAAGTATGATGCAATGCAACTTATCCAAATTAAGCGGAATCGGAATTCCGACACACACATATAAGGTTCAAGTTGTTTTACTACCGACAATTTAAATGTTTATTAGCATGGCAAAGACAAGGCATGGGTGATCTACACAAAATTAAATGAAGTAGAGAAAATATTATAAGCATCTCACAAATACTCCATATGTTATTTTATTAAGTGATATGCAAATTACCACGTGACTACATGATGCAAGATGCAAACAATAGCATGGATGACATATTTAGATTACTCACATTTTTCCGATCAAATTTCATATAAAATACATTTTATTTCGAGTTACGGTTTGCAAAATATAATTTATGCAAGATTTGCATAAATGCAGGAATTTTAAAAACAAAAACAGAAATAGCTGAGATGGGCTGGATCTGAGCTGTGAACTGCTACCTGCTGCGCCAGGTCGAGAGGAAGGGCTGGAAACACCTGGGCCGAGGCCCATCTGGCATCAGATCTGAACAAAAAAGATGGGGAATTTATTCAGCAGCCCTGTGATTCGAACCCCGGATCTGCCATATATCGTATGAGAACAAAGGAACCAACCAGTTGGACTAAGGATCAGATGTGAACATACAAGGATGCTAGGAATTACAAGGTGTACAAGCTCGCTGAACTGCTGATGCGCACTTGCAGAGAACGGAGATGGTGGCGCTGATCTGAACGGAACAACTGCGACGGAATCATTGCACGAAAATGATCAGGAAGAACGGGAACGGGACCTCTAGCTCACCAGTAGAAGCGTGCGTTGTCGGAGAGGAATGAGGAGGACCGGAGGCGGAGAACTCAGTAGGGACGCCGGCTAGAACAGGTTGGCGACGGGGACTTCGGTCTGCGAACGAGGACTCGAGGAGATGCACAGGAGCGCACGCACGGGCGGAAGTGGTTGAGGTCGAACGGAAGCAGGCCTTTGGCGTCGTTCCTGGCAACAGAGAGGCTCGACGCGGGGCTTCGGCTGGAACCAAAAAGTAGTGGACTTGGGGCGAAGGAGCACCGGAGAGTTGCGGCAGCGGGGACCTGCGGAACAGACACGGCGGTCACCGGCGGTAGGAAGACGGAGGACGCGAAAGAGAATGAGAGGAGGTTCGAGAGGACGGAGATCTCACCACGAAGCTGACAGAGGTGTCAGGGAACAGCCGGAATCAACGCCGGAGCACAACAGCCGGAGGTTGACAAGGCGCTCCCTCCCAGTGATTCTTCATGGAGAAGAAGACAAAGGGGAACAGAGAGGGGCGGCGGCAGGAGGGAGTAGGGCTAGGGTTGCAGGTTTCAGAGGACAAGGTTTTAAAGGAGGAGAGCAGAGCATGCTGGCTGTCCCATCGGCCGTCCCATCGCCAGGTGCAAGACGTGGCACCATTACGATCGCTGCCGTACAACAAAGAAGAAGACATCAGGGGGTTTCGGTAGGATAGATGGGCTTCGGTGGACTGCAACTAGGAAGAAGAGCCTCGGCCCGATTGTTTAAATGGATTCTTGGAATTAAATTCATTCACGGAACAAGAGACAAAGAGAACGAGAAAAGGATTAGAGGAGAAATAAAGAGATGGGGGAGAAAAATATCAAACCATGATTCTGAAAACTTAGTTTTTATAAAAAGAGTTTTCAAAGTTTGCAAATATTATGTTTTTATTTTTAATTCAAAATAAGAAAAGAAAGAGGAGGGTTTATTATGATACCATACGAAGAAAATAAAATAGGATTTTAAGATAAAAATAATAATTTACGGTTTTATAAAACATGCAAGGTTATAGATGCATGAGGATGCACAATGTCACGATGACGAAAAATAAAATAACAAACAAATATTTAATAGGGGTATTTTTCCGGGTCGTTACAATCGACACCACTAACAAGGGATCTCGCCCCGAGATCCACACTCGTGTAGGGGGAAAGAGTTGGTGAAACTATCGAGTCTTCGCGCTTCATGTTGACATTCCCGGGCCTTAACGTGGATCTATTTTTCTCAACACCACTAACAAGAGGTTTCTTCTCGACACCACCAACAAGGAATTGTTGCTCACGTTGATGATGACCTTCCGAGGAACGGACCTATTAGGATAAAAGGCAAGAGATCGTCCACCCACGCGGGAACCTAAAACTCAAAGGAGAAGGTAAGAGAGAGGACTCAAACTCGCGAAGGTAAGAGAGGAGAAGCACAAAGGTAAGGGGAAAAATGCAGACCTACTTAGATCTATCCAACGCATTTTTAGCAAAAATAGTTTTGACACTAGACTCAACAACGTCCGTTGGCTAGGTTATCCTACAGGCAGACTGGACCAGTGGGTATCGACAAAACCTGGCTCTGATACCACTTGTAACGCCCCAAAACCGACACCTTGCGTATCATAGCGATCACGCCACAACACGCACGGTGTCGCGTTGAAAACGCCCACCAGGCATAATGTGCACATCGAAACATACACATTATGCGGGTGGAATCGAGTAGCAACAGTTACACAAGTTCATGATGGAACCCACAAAAGAATATATAATATAACCACGAAGTCTCCGAGAGTCAAGAATCCAAATACATACAAAGATCCAAATCATACATAAAGCGAAATAGTATCCGAGTACGGACAAGAATACAAATTGGCCTAAGAGGCCTGAAGATAAACGATGGCGTCCAAAACCCTGCCCAGGCCAAGCCGGAAGGGTAACCTTGCTAACGTCGTCGCTCCCATACCTGTTAAAAATCGTCGGGCCAAAGGTTGCCGAACAAGGAGGGAGAAAGAGAAAAAGGAAAAAAAAAGAGGGTGAGTACCGAGGCACGTACTCGCAAGACTGGAATTCAGCTGTGCTCGCCTACAGGCTATATTGTGGACTTAGCGGCAACAAAAGTACTAAACTAGAGAGACACACTACAACTTTCGTCTAAATAGAATAAGATAAGAGAGCGCATAAAAGTAACCAACTAGAAACTAACACCAAACATAACCCAGCCAATGAATCACCTCCTCGTGACCAAACAAAGAAGCAAGTATCAAAGGCACTCACACGGTTACCAAGTTTTATTGCAGATTTATTGTTGTAGTTGTGCTAGCTTACTATACAAGTTTATTAGTATTAAAATAGCAGGTGCAAGTTGTTCTATGATCGAGTAGTACAGCTCCAAGTCGTCCATAACCGCGGACACGGCTTTTCGAAAAGATTTAACCCTGCAGGGGTGCCCAAATGTACCCAAACGCACGATCAATCCTTCAGGCAGGTCTCGCACCCTTAATAAAAATAGGTGCGCCATTAGGATAGTCACGACTCGCACTCTCCTTCACTACAAACAAGTCCAGGAAGCCACCTAACTAAGTTTAACCCGTATCAAGAGTCTGGCCGAATCTCCGAATGGACTTAGTTGTTTGCGCCGGCGCTGCATAATGGGCTGGAACCTCGCTCTGGGGAGGGTGCCCACCTGTAGTCGTCCCGCACCTACACGAGCGTGCAGAAACAAAGGGGTTACAAGGCACTCTGGGGCTTCCCCCAAATAAAATCGGACCATAAGAGACAAGCTGCACGCCCGACAAGAACCAAATGGAAAGACACGAACTAGTTGTGGCCACTGGACAAGTATGTAGATTCCGGCAGTGATCGAGGGGAGGCCCGTAAACGTACCCACGTTTGGTTAGAGCGCTCAGTCTCAGAACAGTTCATGCGATCTCGGGGTCCTAGGAGACACAAGTGAGCCGTCGGAAAACTGGCAAAATGACTCACCGATGCCTCTGCTTAATTCAATTTTAAGTATTAACAATAAAGTAAGCCATGATTAACTCCAACAACATATATCCATAAAGTAGAACATGTGATAACTTTCCCAACCCAAATAAGATAAATCAACTCCAACAACCTGAAGATGCCTACGACTCGCAAGGCCAACTCGAACAACAAGCACACGGTTAATAGGATATATGGAAGGTTCTATGGCTTTGCTTTGGATAAATAGGTGGATAGGACACACAACTCGAACAAAGCATCGTGACACAAGGCTAGAATATGGAGCTAGCGAGAGCAAAAGTATTAAATGGGTAGAGAGAAAAGGGCTCGCCTGAAAAGAAGGTCGGAGAACACCCGAAGAACTTGTCGTTGCTCACATCACCACGAAGCATCCTATCCGGGAAGAAGCAAATCGCTACAACAAGCAACGGATGCAACACTTACTACTATGGCAAAAGAATCGGCATGATCATGGAAAGCATGCATGCATGACATGGCAAGTATGATGCAATGCAACTTATCCAAATTAAGCGGAATCGGAATTCCGACACACACATATAAGGTTCAAGTTGTTTTACTACCGACAATTTAAGTGTTTATTAGCATGGCAAAGACAAGGCATGGGTGATCTACACAAAATTAAATGAAGTAGAGAAAATATTATAAGCATCTCACAAATACTCCATATGTTATTTTATTAAGTGATATGCAAATTACCACGTGACTACATGATGCAAGATGCAAACAATAGCATGGATGACATATTTAGATTACTCACATTTTTCCGATCAAATTTCATATAAAATACATTTTATTTCGAGTTACGGTTTGCAAAATATAATTTATGCAAGATTTGCATAAATGCAGGAATTTTAAAAACAAAAACAGAAATAGCTGAGATGGGCTGGATCTGAGCTGTGAACTGCTACCTGCTGCGCCAGGTCGAGAGGAAGGGCTGGAAACACCTGGGCCGAGGCCCATCTGGCATCAGATCTGAACAAAAAAGATGGGGAATTTATTCAGCAGCCCTGTGATTCGAACCCCGGATATGCCATATATCGTATGAGAACAAAGGAACCAACCAGTTGGACTAAGGATCAGATGTGAACATACAAGGATGCTAGGAATTACAAGGTGTACAAGCTCGCTGAACTGCTGATGCGCACTTGCAGAGAACGGAGATGGTGGCGCTGATCTGAACGGAACAACTGCGACGGAATCATTGCACGAAAATGATCAGGAAGAACGGGAACGGGACCTCTAGCTCACCCAGTAGAAGCGTGCGTTGTCGGAGAGGAATGAGGAGGACCGGAGGTGGAGAACTCAGTAGGGACGCCGGCTAGAACAGGTTGGCGACGGGGACTTCGGTCTGCGAACGAGGACTCGAGGAGATGCACAGGAGCGCACGCACGGGCGGAAGTGGTTGAGGTCGAACGGAAGCAGGCCTTTGGCGTCGTTCCTGGCAACAGAGAGGCTCGACGCGGGGCTTCGGCTGGAACCAAAAAGTAGTGGACTTGGGGCGAAGGAGCACCGGAGAGTTGCGGCGGCGGGGACCTGCGGAACAGACACGGCGGTCACCGGCGGTAGGAAGACGGAGGACGCGAAAGAGAATGAGAGGAGGTTCGAGAGGATGGAGATCTCACCACGAAGCTGACAGAGGTGTCAGGGAACAGCCGGAATCAACGCCGGAGCACAACAGCCGGAGGTTGACAAGGCGCTCCCTCCCAGTGATTCTTCATGGAGAAGAAGACAAAGGGGAACAGAGAGGGACGGCGGCAGGAGGGAGTAGGGCTAGGGTTGCAGGTTTCAGAGGACAAGGTTTTAAAGGAGGAGAGCAGAGCATGCTGGCTGTCCCATCGGCCGTCCCATCGCCAGGTGCAAGACGTGGCACCATTACGATCGCTGCCGTACAACAAAGAAGAAGACATCAGGGGGTTTCGGTAGGATAGATGGGCTTCGGTGGACTGCAACTAGGAAGAAGAGCCTCGGCCCGATTGTTTAAATGGATTCTTGGAATTAAATTCATTCACGGAACAAGAGACAAAGAGAACGAGAAAAGGATTAGAGGAGAAATAAAGAGATGGGGGAGAAAAATATCAAACCATGATTCTGAAAACTTAGTTTTTATAAAAAGAGTTTTCAAAGTTTGCAAATATTATGTTTTTATTTTTAATTCAAAATAAGAAAAGAAAGAGGAGGGTTTATTATGATACCATACGAAGAAAATAAAATAGGATTTTAAGATAAAAATAATAATTTACGGTTTTATAAAACATGCAAGGTTATAGATGCATGAGGATGCACAATGTCACGATGACGAAAAATAAAATAACAAACAAATATTTAATAGGGGTATTTTTCCGGGTCGTTACAAGGGGCATCGTCAGAGGTGGACCGAGGCGACCTCACACATAGGGGGCGCGGCCAGGGGCTGGGCCGCGCCGCCCTGGCATGTGGGGCCCTCGTGGCCCCCCTCCGACTCCTCTTCGGATCTCGGGAAGCTTCCAGGAAAAATAAGACTTCAGGAACTTGTTTCGTCCAATTCCGAGAATATTTCCTGTGTAGCTTTTCTGAAACACAAAAACAGCATAAAACAGGGAACTAGCTCTGTGGCGACTTGTTAATAGGTTAGTTCCAGAAAATGCATAAAAGTGGCATGAAGTGTAACAAAACAGTAGGCAAATGGTGTAAAAACAAGCATAGAGCATCAAAAATTATAGATACGTTGGAGACGTATCAGCTATCTTGGCCGAGTAGTTGCTAGTGACTCCAAGAGGGGGTATTTATGCTCGATAGTGGGTTCATGCCTCTATTTAATCCGGGGGAGTGACAGAAACCTCTAAGGTTGTAGATGTGTTGTTGCTACTAGGGGGAAAACAACATTCATATGCTCGAGGGCATATGCTTTGTTTACATTACACACTTTGCTTAATGTAATTATTTGTTGTTCGCAACTTAATACTTGTGGAGTTCTCGGATTGATTCGCCACAAGTGCATTATTAGTCATAGATTCAGTTGGATGGCGGTCTATGTATCTTGTTGTAATGCCCAGAGTAAATCTCATAGTGATCCTCTCGACATGCACGTTGTCTTTATTCTATCAATTGCCCAACTGTAATTTGTTTACCCAGTATGTGTTATTTTATCTTATGGAGAGACACCGCTAGTGAACTGTGGACCCTGGTTCTATTTCCTTTATATTGCTATCACCTGTTTACTTTACTCGCATATTACTATTGCTTTCCACTCGATACCCTCATACCTTTTGTTTCAAGCAAACCAGTGAGATTGACAACCTAATCGTAAGTTGGGAACAAAGTATTTGGTTGTGTTGTGTGTAGGTTCCACATTGCCGCTCGCAAAGCAAAGCTTGGACGAGGCGCCCTATAAATTGTCCGAAGCTGTCGTGAAGCTAGCGGGCATCACCTTCAGTCGTATTCATCCTCCTACTGGATTGATAACCTTGGTTTCATAACTGAGGGAAAACTTGCTGCTATATTCATCAAAACCTTCTCTTGGGGTTTTCCAACTGGCCGGTCATTTACTACATATTCCCACGTCAACTTGGCACAAAAGTTTCTGTCGCCGTTGCCGTGTATTAAGGAAGAAGCTTTCACAACATCATCACTGCGCCATCAACAAGTTTTCTGGTGCTGTTGCCGGGGAGGAAAGAAGACTTCTGCAAGGGGAGTTTCGCACGCACATCCTTTACTTTGTTTTAAGTTTTGCTTTACTTTATTTTTACTTGCATTGTTTTCTCAAAAACATAAAAAAATTTGAATCCTTTGTAGTTGTTTTTACCTGTCTGCTATTAGTTTTGCTAGAATGGCTACTCTTGAGAACACCAAGTTGTGTGATTTTACTAGCACTAATAATAGTGATTTTATCTGCACTCCTATGGCGCCACCTGCTCCTGCTGCAAATTTTTATGAGATTAAGCCTGCTTTGTTGAACCTTGTTATCAAAGAGCAATATTCTGGTGCTAGTACTGATGATGCTGCAGCTCATCTCAACAATTTTGTTGAGCTATGTGAGATGCAGAAATATAAGGATGCGGAAACTGATATTATTAAGCTTAAGTTGTTTCCTTTTTCTTTGAGAGGAAAAGCTAAGGATTGGTTGCTGTCTTTGCCTAAAAATAGTATTGATTCATGGGCTAAGTGTAAGGATGCTTTTATTGGTAGATACTATCCTCCTGCTAAGATTATGGCTTTGCATAGCAATATTATGAAGTTTAGTCAGTTTGATAATGAACATGTTGCTCAAGCTTGGGAAAGAATGAAATCTATGATAAAGAATTGTCCCACTCATGGACTGACTACTTGGATGATTGTTCAAACTTTTTATGCAGGACTGAATTTTTCTTCAAGGAACCTACTTGATTCAGCTACTGGAGGCACTTTTATGTCCCTTACCTTGGGCGCCGCAACAAAGCTTCTCGACAATATGATGGTAAATTACTCTGAATGGCACACCGAGAGAGCTCCACAAGGTAAGAAGGTAAATTCTATTGAGGAAACCTCTTCCTTGAGTGATAAGATTGATGCTATTATGCTTATGCTTTCAAATGATAGGACTCATGTAGATCCTAATAATGTTCCTTTGGCCTCTTTGATTGCTCAAGAAGAGCATGTTGATGTAAACTTCATTAGAAATAATAATTTCAACAACAATGCTTATAGGAACAATTTTGCTAGTAACAATTATAGGCCGTATCCTTCTACCAATGGTAATGGTTATGGTAACTCTTATGGTAATTCCTCCAACAACACTAGGGCCGCGCCCTCCGAGCTTGAGGTCATGCTCAAGGACTTCATCGGTAAGCAAAATGCTTTTAATAAGTCTGTTGAGGAAAAGTTAGGCAAAATTGATATTCTTGCTTCTGAAGTTGATAGCCTTGCTCATGATGTTGAACTTCTGAAATTAAAATTGTTGCCTAATGAGGTGAAAGAGAACAATGTTTTTGCTACCACTAATGCTATCCAAGTTAGAATTGATGAAAATATTAGGATGCTAGCAGAATTGCATGCCAGGTGGGAAAGAGAAGATGAGATGGCTAGAAAGATGAAGGTATGTACTATTACTACCTCTAATGATGTTGCTCCTAATTCTAGCAATCCTCTTACTTTGATTGGTGTAGAGAAAACTCCCACTCCTTGTGTTAAAAAGCCTAAAACTGCCAAAACTTTTTCTCAAAAGAGTGCTGAAATTTTTCGGAGTGTAGGAGATGATAGCTCTATTTTCTTTAATGATTTTGATATTGATGGCTGCAATATATCTGAAGTGATTTTGTTCTTGCAAAAGCTTGCTTTGACTCCCAATCTTAGTCCTATAAATGTTGCTTTTACTAAGCATATTACCAATGCTCTCATGAAAATTAGGGATGAAAAGTTGTAGCAAAAAGCTTCTATTCCCAAGAAGTTAGAAGATGGTTGGGAACCCATCATTGATATGCATGTTAATGGTTTTTATTGCCATGCTTTATGTGATCTAGGTGCTAGTATTTCTATAATGCCTAGAAAGATTTCTGACATGCTTGATTTACCACCGCTTGAAAAGTGTTATTATGATGTTCCTATTGCTGATGTTGCTAAGAAGAAACCTTTGGGAAGGATTAATGATGTTCTTATTATGGTTAACAATAACTTTGTTCCCGTTGATTTTCTTGTCTTGGATGTTGAATGCAATGCTTCATGTCCTATTATTTTGGGAAGACCTTTTCTTCGAACTGTAGGTGCCATCATTGATATGAGGGAAGGTACCATCAAATATCAATTTCCACTCAAGAAAGGTATGGAACACTTCCCTAGAAAGAGAAAGAAATTGCTTTTTAACTCTATTCTTAGAGCAAATTATGAGCTTGATGCTTCATCACTTGATATTACTTGATCCGCACTCTTGGGAGATAACCCAATATTTTTACATTCAGTTCTTTTTATTTTATTGGAGTCTTGGAAGTTATTACTACTGTAATAACCTCTCCTTATCCTTTTTTATTTCATTTTTGTGCCAAGAGAAGCCTCTAATTTGAGTGAGGTAAGATTTGGGGATATTGCTATCCTGAAACTGTTTTCGGTGCTGCACCGTAAAAATTCGTGCAAATTCTTTGTATATATTTTGGACCTGCGATTTGTTCTGCATATGCCCCTGGTTATATCCAAACTTTTATTAGTTGAACACTTTTTGATTTGAGCAACAGAAAACCCTCTAAAAATTCGACCTTTGTCAGCTGTTCTGTTTTGACAGATTTCTGCCAATATTTGTGTTTGCCGCTTTCTCGCTTTCTTTTTGAGTTCTTTTGATCACGGAACTTTTGGAAAAGGTGCTACAGTAGTATATGCTTTATATGTGGTGGTTTTGAGTTGAAACCTGAAGCAAAAAGGGTTGATTCAATGTTATGCTTACACTAATGTTGCTAATAGATTTGTGTTTAGTTTTGTATGAAGGAAGTTTTCAAGTGTAGGGATTGGAGAATGATGAGATGAGTTGAAGAATGGACAAAAGCTCAAGCTTGGGGATGCCCACTCACCCCAAGAAATATCCAAGAGGTACAAGCGTCAAAGCTTGGGGATGCCCCCGAGGCACCCCTTCTTTCAACGCACTATATTTTTATTGCTTCATGCATTATGCATTTTTCTTGGAGCGTCAGTTGTTTTTAGTATTCAGTTTTGTTTAGTTTTGTTTGCTGCAATAAATGGTTTGACCCCAACAAATTTCTTTTGGAGAAGTTGCCTTGCTTTTCATTTGTCAAGAATACTCCGTTTTTCACTCCATTCATTTCCACGAGTGTTCTCTTTTTCTAGAACTGCATTTAGCTTTCGATTTTTGCCTTGATTTGTGTTCAAATCTTGTTATATCTTTTTATCAAGGTGTATTTTGACCTCTGGTCCATGTTGGTTATCATCAAAAGAGTTGTTTATAAAAAGTTCGAATGGTGTTGGAAAAGAGAAAAAGCTTTATGCAAAAAAGTGGTACAAGAAGGAGCTTGTGTAGACTGCGACCTAGGCTTTTGCATGTCGTGCTTGATGTCTTTTTGATAGTATGCTTAGTGGTTTTGCTGTAGCATGACGTGTCTCAAATGACTGAGATTGCTTAATGAGCCCTTGAAAAAATCATGCGTTGTTTTAATTATTTGGAAGCATTATTTTAGTTTTCTCCTTGATGCTTTATTTGGGTTGACTTGGCGCATGCTCACACATGTTAGACTCAAACAAAGTCGCCATTGCCTCTTTGATCATTTTGTTTTTGACTTTTTATGCCATCTTATGCTTCTTTTAATGTCGATTTGCATGATTATGGCCGTTATTGCTCTCTTAGTTGGTCACTCCCAGTCTTTTGCTAGCCCTCATTTTGTACTGAGTATGAGCTCTACTCGTGCATCCAACTCCTAAAAACCAAGTTGTTCCAAAGTGTCCACCATACATACCTATTAGCAATTTTCTATTCCAAAGTACATTTGACTTGCTTTTATTCATCCTTCAAATTAAACTCTTTCTGGTGTTATGCGAAAATTGGTCAGTAAAGGTCTCACGAACCGGATGGCACACTTTACTTTTCTCGTTTTAAAATTTTGACATTGTGGCTCTCTTATGTTGAGTTGTTACGCTTGCAAGTTGTAAGTTGGGAATTAGCCCAGCCATGTCGTCATGGGTAAGCTTTCAACATTGCACTATCTTTCATTTGAGTTGATATCGTGATCTTTTGTTTATGGATACTCGCGGTGTGAAATGAATTGGGAATCTTGCGGGATCATGGAGTTTGTATACGTGTTAGAGAAACGCCTGGGCCGCTAATCTAAGCCATGCATAATTCATGGTGGAAATTTACAGCATGCCCATAGTGAACATTTGACGACGCATCTCACAATAAAAAGCTATACCAATGGTAAATAAAAGAGATGCCGAGGTGTTCATTGTCTGTTTGTCCTCTCATTTTGATGTGGGCTTGTTCCATGTCATCGGGCACGGAGATACCTGATACGTCTCAAACGTATCTATAATTTTTGATGCTCCATGCTTGTTTTACACCATTTGCCTATTGTTTCGTTACACTTAGTGGCATTTTTATATATTTTCCGGAACTAACCTATTAACGAAGTGCCACAGTGCCAGTTTCCTGTTTTCTGCTGTTTTTGTGTTTCAGAAGTGATACACAGGAAATATTCTCGGAATTGGACAAAACAAGTTCCTGAAGTCATATTTTACGGGGAAGCTCTCAAACATCCGAAGACCTGACGGAGGGGGGCCACGAGGCCCCCACACACAGGGGCGGCGCGGCCACCCCCCTGGCTGCGCCGGGCCCACGTGAGGGGCCGTGGTCTCTCCTCTGACATCGCCCCTTCGTCTATATATACCCCCTAACGAGAAAAACCTAAGGGCCCGATGAGTTTTCCAGAATACATCGCGATCCGCCGCCGCCGTCGACCCGAAGATCGGGAGGGTCCAGAAGCTCTTCCCGGCACCCTGCCAGAGAGGGGAATCGCCACCGGAGGTCTTCTTCATCGCCATGCTTGCCTCCAGAGCGATGAGTGAGTAGTCTACCTTGGACTATGGGTCCATAGCAGTAGCTAGATGGTTGTCCTCTCCACCATGTGCTTCATGTTTAGATCTCATGAGCTGCCCTACATGATTGAGATCACCGTTATGTAATTCTATGATGTTGGTTTGTTGGGATCCGATGAATATTGGTGTTTATGATTAAGTTGCTGTACTGAATTATATCTTTTGTTATCTCTATGTTGTTTATGATCTTGCATGCTCTCCGTTGTTAGTAGCTATCTTGGCCGAGTAGTTGCTAGTGACTCCAAGAGGGGGTATTTATGCTCGATAGTGGGTTCATGTCTCTATTTCACCTGGGGGAGTGACAGAAACCTCTAAGGTGGTAGATGTGCTGTTGCTACTAGGGAGAAAACAACATTCATATGCTCAAGGGCATATGCTTTGTTTACATTACACACTTTGCTTAATGCAATTATCTGTTGTTCGCAACTTAATACTTTTGGGGTGTTCGGATTGATATCCCCGAGGGTGGATTATTAGTCATAGATGCAGTTGGATGGCGGTCTATGTATTTTGTTGTAACTAGAACAGTGGCCCTCGAAAATGCGAGGGCATCATTTGTAGTTGTTTGAAAGTGTTCAAGAATAAAAATACAGTGTCATTGATATCACACTATATTTGATCTCTACGCTGAATGATATTTCTTACAAGATGTGTATTTAGTATGCAATAAAATATCATTGAATTAAGACAAAAAGATCTATCGTCCTTAATAGATAGGTCATATTAAATATTAAGTATTATCTTGTTTTGATGTTTTCCCTCTCATTTACTCACTCCATATTACAATGTATGTACAACGATTTTAGAAAATGAAAGTGGTGACATAGCCATTATATTCTATATGAATATACTGGTGAAGATAAATTAAATTTGAAGGTTTGATGTTCTGTCTAACATCAAGTCTGAATATTCCTTAGTGGAGAGAGATTCTCATCCTGGTGATAATATGTTTTGGCTAAGTCCTATGTGTATCGTGAAGCTGGTAAGTTTGACGTTCCTATCAGTAATGTGGCAAAATGGCGTGACTTGATCTTAAAATTACACGACTCCGTACTCCCAACTTCTGCAAGTTGTCTGTTATATATGTGTACCCCAATCATACAAACAATGTACATAGTGCGACCAATATAGTGAATTTATTATTTTAAAATTTCATGACTCTGAATTTCCATAGGTGTTTTGTGAATGTATTGGTCTAATGACATCTGCGGCATTTTGTGTATATGTTGGTCTAATCAAATAAATTTGCCATTTATGTCACTCAATCATAGATAAAAGGTAATTCCTCGTTTTGGGTTTAGTCAAAATAAACTGCTCCCTCCGACAACTATTACGTGTCGCTAATATCGATATATCTAGATACTGACATGTATCCGGATACACCCATATTAGGGATAAGTAATGGTGGTCATAGGGAGTAGTAAAATATTTAACCAAATATATAGGAAAAAGTATCATCTAAATTATAAAATCATTATTCTTAGAATCATCGTAAAACCTAAAATTGGATTTTTATATTATATGAAATTTGTATTATAGGTGTTGATATTTATTGATATATCTTTGATCAAATTTTAACATGAATTAATCGGAATCCAACTTAAATAAAAATAAAGAAAGTACATACGGATCAACACTTTAATACTTATTCTCTATAAACTACTTGTATCCTAGCAGTTTCTATCATTACCATCATGTTTTAGCTAGGGTTTTTATTTCCTTAAAGCGAGCATGTTTTAGTCTAATTTTTCCTTATTAATTTCCTTCCAGCTAGCACGTTTTATCCTGTTTTTCTTCCTTTGCACCAATCACGTGACATCTTCCTTGAAGCTAGCTAGTTTTAGTACATTTTCTTCCTTTTTAATTACCTTCCGGGTAGCACGTTTTATCTTATTTTTTCTTTATTTGCACCTATCACGTGACATGTAAGGAGTCATGTGTAGGGCTGGTTATTTTTTTCTTGCACTTCTCACGTTGAAGTTAAAAGGTCTCGTATGAGGCTCGTTTTTTATCGTAACAGCCAAGGACTCCTGTACGGGGTTAATTATTTGTCCACGTGTTTCAGACGTGACAGTTTAGTTTACGTGTGACACATTTATTGCGTCAAACATATTACGTAAATACTAATGCTTAATAAAATCTCAGCCATGTATTTTAGATCTAACTATCAATATTAATATAGATGATGTGGATTAACGTGGTGTCTTTATTTTAGACCCCCGTATTGTGCTTTTAGTATATAGTAGATACCCAGAGTAAATCTCATAGTGATCTTCTTGACATATCACGTTATCTTTATTCTATCAATTGCCCAACTGTAATTTGTTTACCCAGCATGTTATTTTATCTATGGAGAGACACCACTAGTGAACTGTGGACCCCGGTCCTATTTTAATCATATTGCAATCACCTGTTTACTTTTCCCGCATTGTTTACTTTACTCGCATATTACTACTGTTTTCCACTCGATACACTCATAACCTTTGTTTCAAGCAAACCGGTGAGATTGACAACCTCATCGCAAGTTGGGAACAAAGTATTTGTTTGTGTGTGTGCAGGTTCCGCGTTGCTACTGGCCGAAGACGAGTCAACAAGTAT
This sequence comes from Dactylis glomerata, assembly GCA_007115705.1. Classification (NCBI taxonomy): domain Eukaryota; kingdom Viridiplantae; phylum Streptophyta; class Magnoliopsida; order Poales; family Poaceae; genus Dactylis; species Dactylis glomerata. Next base: position 353,103 of record QXEO01000516.1, read on the forward strand.
CGTTAACGGCGCCCTTGTTGGAGTGTTATTAAGCCAGTCTGCATCACCTTCAGTCGTCATCGTCTCTCTTCTCCTGATCGATAAACCTTGGTTTCTTAACTGAGGGAAAACTAGCCGCTGCAGTCATCATACCTTCCTCTTGGGGTTCCCAACGGGCTGGTCATTCACCACGCACAAGGACTGTCTGTTGCCACATTCACCTGAAGCATCAATACCCCATTGGCGGTTCTCGATGATACGTGTATACTTACAATGACAAGAGCTTGCTTGGGACTCTAAGTAAAGTAGCATGAGGTTTGGGTATTCGTATTTCACTGGACACGAGGTTTTCAACTTATGATTTGTCAAGCATATGCAGCATAAGTGTACTTGCATTAACTTTAACCATTCAAGATGCTTATCATGGGGGCAATGAGAGCTCAAAGCCGATAAGTACCATAATTTTTGAAGGTTTATAAAACTTGCAATCACTGCTTCCCTCCGCGAAGCGCCTTTCTTTTACCTTTTATGTTGAGTCTCAACCTTCTATCTTTATGCACCATTAAGAGAGCATAGTTGTCATTCTGAGTATAATGTGCATTGTCCCAAAGTTTTCATTGATTGTTCTTAAATTATTTGTATCTAGTCGCCCTCTTAAACTTGAAGGTGTCCTATGCATTTATGTTTTACTCTCCATGAAGGACAAGCTGAAAACCATTTGTATGTTTTTCCTTATGATTTGAATACACGTTTGACTTTCATTGTTTCATTTTCATGATCTTTTGTTTGTGTTATTTTTCATGTTATAACATGGTTGCTAAGTTTCTTCTATCAAGATTATATCTTTCATGCCCATGTTTTAAGTTCTTTTGATCCCAGCGCACAACGCTTATATTTTTGATCAAGATTGTGTAGGTGCATGTCACCTCAAAAATTATTTCTTTTGTTATCACTTACCTACTCAAGGACGAGCAGGAGTTAAGCTTGGGGATGCTGATACGTCTCCAACGTATCCATAATTTTTGATGCTCCATGCTTGTTTTTACACCATTTGCTTAGTGTTTCGTTACACTTCGTGGCATTTTTATGCATTTTCCGGAACTAACCTATTAACGAGATGCCACAGTGCCAGTTCCCTGTTTTCTGCTATTTTTGTGTTTCAGAAAAGTTACACTGGAAATATTCTCAGAATTGGACGAAACAAAAGCCAGACGTTCAAAAATTTACCCAAGCTTCCAGAGAACCAAAGAGGAGACGGAGAGGATCCATTGGTGGGCCACACCACTAGGGGGTGCGGCCTGGGGCTGGCCCATGCCCCCTATGGTGAGCCCCACCAGGGCCACTTTTGATGACGCCCCTTCGCCTATAAAGACCCCCCGACAGGAAAAACCTAAATACCTGATTACTTTTCCAAAATACATCGCGATCCGCCGCCGCTGTCAACCCGAGATCGGGAGGGTCCAGAAGCTCTTCCCGGCACCCTGCCGGAGAGGGGAATCACCACCGGAGGTCTTCTTCATCGCCATGCTTGCCTCCGGCGCGATGAGTGAGTAGTCTACCTTGGACTATGGGTCCATAGCAGTAGCTAGATGGTTGTCTTCTCCATCATGTGCTTCATGTTTAGATCTCGTGAGCTGCCTTACATGATCGAGATCACCTTTATGTAATTCCATATGTTGTGTTTGTTGGGATCCGATGAATATTGGTGTTATGATTGAGTTGATGTGCTGAATTTTATCTTATGTTATCTCTATGTTGTTTATGATCTTGCATGCTCTCTGTTGTTAGTAGCTATCTTGGCTGAGTAGTTGCTAGTGACTCCAAGAGGGGGTATCTATGCTCGATAGTGGGTTCATGCCTCTATTTAATCTGGGGGAGTGACAGAAACCTCTAAGGTTGTAGATGTGCTATTGCTACTAGGGGAAAACAACATTCATATGCTTGAGGGCATATGCTTTGTTTACATTACACACTTTGCTTAATGCAATTATCTGTTGTTCGCAACTTAATACTTGTGGAGTTCTCGGATTGATTCGCCACAAGTGGATTATTAGTCATAGATGCAGTTGGATGGCGGTCTATGTATCTTGTTGTAATGCCCAGAGTAAATCTCATAGTGATCCTCTCGACATGTACGTTGTCTTTATTCTATCAATTGCCCAACTGTAATTTGTTTATCCAGCATGTGTTATTTTATCTTATGGAGAGACACCGCTAGTGAACTGTGGATCCCGGTCCTATTTTCTTTATATTTCTATCACCTATTTACTTTACTCGCACTGTTTATTTTACTCACATATTACTATTGATTTCCACTCGATACGCTCATACCCTTTGTTTCAAGCAAACAGGTGAGATTGACAACCTCATCGTAAGTTGGGAACAAAGTATTTGGTTGTGTTGTGTGCATGTTCCACGTTGCCGCTCGCAAAGCAAAGCTTGGACGAGGCGCCCTATAAATTGTCCGAAGTTGTCGCGAAGCTAGCGGGCATCACCTTCAGTCATATTCATGCTCCTACTGGATTGATAACCTTGGTTTCATAACTGAGGGAAAACTTGCTGCTATATTCATCAAAACCTTCTCTTGGGGTTTTCCAACTGGCCAGTCATTTACTACATATTCCCACGTCAACTTGGCACAGAAGTTTCTGTCACCGTTGCCATGTATTAAAGAAGAAGCTTTCACAACATCATCACCGCGCCATCATCTATCAATTGCCCAACTGTAATTTGTTTACCCATCATGTCGTTATTTATCTTATGGAGAGACACCACTAGTGAATTATGGATCCCGGTCCAATTTCCTTTACATTGCTATTACTGTTTACTTTTACTCGCACTGTTTACTTTCTCGCATATTACTATTGCTTTCTACTCGATACGCTCAATCTTTTGTTTACAGCAAACCGGTGAGATTGACAACCTCATCGTAAGTTGGGAGCAAAGTTCTTGGTTGTGTTGTGTGCAGGTTCCACATTGCTGCTGGTGCAAAGCAAAGCCCTGGACGAGGCACCTTATAAATTGTCCGGAGCTTTCGCGAAGCTAGCAGGCATCATCTTCTGAAGTTTGTCTTTTTTCTACTGGTTTGATAAACCTCGGTTTCCTACGGAAGGAAGATTTGCTACTGTGCTCATCATACCTGTCTCTTGGGGTTCCCAATTGGGTGGTATCTGCCCACATCAAGCACTTTTTCTGTCGCCGTTGCCGGGGAAAAAGAAGATTTCTGCAAGGGGAGTTTCGCACGCACATCCTTTAGTTTTTTTATTGTTTTTCTTTACTTTATTTTTGCTTGCATTGTTTTATCAAAAACACAAAAAAATAGTTTCCTATTAGTTGTTATTTTTACTTGTCTACTTTTAGCTTTGCTAGAATGGGTACTCATGAGAACACCAAGTTATGTGATTTTACTAGCACTAATAATAGTGATTTTATCTGCACTCCTATTGCGCTACCTGCTCCTGCTGCAAATTTTTATGAGATTAAACCTGCTTTATTGAACCTTGTTATGAAAGAGCAATTTTCTGGTGCTAGTACTGATGATGCTGCAGCTCATCTCAACAATTTTGTTGAGCTATGTGAGATGCAAAAATATAAGGATGTAGAAGGTGATATTATTAAGCTTAAGTTATTTCCTTTTTCTTTAAGAGGAAAAGCTAAGGATTGGTAGCTATCTTTGCCTAGAAATAGTATTGATTCTTGGGCTAAGTGTAAGGATGCTTTTATTGGAAAATACTATCCTCCTTCTAAGATTATAGCTTTGCGTAGTGATATCATGAAGTTTAGACAGTTTGATAATGAACATGTTGCTCAGGCTTGGGAAAGAATGAAATCTATGATAAAGAATTGCCCTACTCATGGACTGACTACTTGGATGATTGTCCAAACTTTTTATGCAGGACTGAATTTTTCTTCAAGAAACCTATTGGATTCAGCTGTTGGAGGCAATTTTATGTCCCTTACCTTGGGTGCCGCAACCAAGCTTCTCGACAACATGATGGTGAATTATTCTGAGTGGCACACCGAGAGAGCTCCACAAGGTAAGAAGGTAAATTCTGTTGAGGAAACATCTTCCTTGAGTGATAAGATTGATGCAATTATGCTTATGCTTTCTAATGATAGAACTCATGTTGATCCTAATAATGTTCCTTTGGCCTCTTTGCTTGCTCAAGAAGAACATGTTGATGTAAACTTCATTAGAAATAATAATTTTAACAATAATGCTTATAGGAACAATTTTGCTAGCAACAATTATAGACCATTTCCTTCTAATGGTGATAATAGCAATCTTGGTAGACCTAAAGTGCCTAGTGAAGAAAGGATTTTAGAACTTGAAAAGGCTACCAAGAATTTTATGCAGATGCAATATGAGCAGAACGGGGCTTTCACCAAGACCATGGAGGAGCAATCAGCTCTATTGAGGACTATTAATCATCAACTTGAAAATTTAAACAAGGCTATTCCTGAGTTACAAGCTAAGGTTTCCAAAGCTAAAACTGATATTTCATCGTTGTCTAATGTGCAATCTTCTTTGATTAACAGAATGTCCGCTAAGCCTGATCCTTTTGCCGCTACTAATGCTATCCAAGTTAAAATTGATGAAAATGTTAGGATGTTAGCAGAATTGCATGCCTGGTGGGAAAGAGAAGATGAGATGGATATAAAAATGAAGGTATGTACTATTACCACCTCTAATGATGTTGTTCCAAATGCTAGCAATCATCTTACTTTGATTGGTGTAGAGAAAACTCCCACTCCTTGTACTAAAAAGCTCAAAACTGCAAAAACTTCTTCTCAAAAGAGTGCTGAAATTTTTCGGAGTGTAGGAGATGATAGCTCTATTTCTTTTAATGATTTTGATGTTGATGGCTGCAATATATCTGAAGTTATTTTGTTCTTGCAAAAGCTTGCTTTGAGTCCCAATGCTAGTTCTATAAATGTTGCTTTTACTAAGCATATTACCAATGCTCTCATGAAAATTAGGGATGAAAAGTTGAAGCAAAAACTTCTATTCCCAAGAAGTTAGAAGATGGTTGGGAACCCATCATTGATATGCATGTTAATGGTTTTGATTGCCATGCTTTATGTGATCTAGGTGCTAGTATTTCTATTATGCCTAGAAAAATTTATGATATGCTTGATTTACCACCGCTTAAAAAGTGTTATTATGATGTTCCTATTGCTGATGTTGGTAAGAAGAAACCTTTGGGAAGGATTAATGATGCTCATATTATGGTTAACAATAACCTTGTTCCCGTTGATTTTCTTGTTATGGATGTTGAATGCAATGCTTCATGTCCTATTATTTTGGGAAGACCCTTTCTTCGAACTGTAGGTGTCATCATTGATATGAAGGAAGGCACCATCAAATATATATTCCCACTCAAGAAAGGTATGGAACACTTCTCTAGGAAGAGGAAGAAATTACTTTTTGACTCTATTCTTAGAGCAAATTATAAACTTGATGCTTCATCGCTTGATATTACTTGATTTGCACTTTCTGCGCCTAGCTCAAAGGTGTTAAAGAAAAGCACTCTTGGGAGATAACCCATTGTTTTCTTTTCAGTACGTTTTATTTTATTTGAGTCTTGGAAGTTAGTACTACTGTAATAACCACTGCTTATCCTTTTTATTTCATTATTGTGCCAAGAGAAACCTCTAATTTGAGTGAGGTAAGATTTGGGAAAGTTGCTGTCCTGAAACAGATTTCGGTGTTGTACCGTAAAAATTCGTGAAAATTCTCAGAATATATTTTTGACCTGCGATTTCTTGTACATATTCCCCAGGTTATATCCAAACTTCCATTAGTTTCACACTTTTTGATTTGAGCAACATAAAACCCTCAAAAAAATCGACCTTTGTCAGCTGTTCTGTTTTGACAGATTTCTGCCACTATTTGTGTTTGCCTCTCGATCGGTTTCTTTTTGAGTTCTTTTGATCACGGAACTTTTTGGTAAGTTGCTACAGTGGTATATGCTTTATATGTGATGGTTTTTAGTTGAAACCTGAACCAAAAAGGGTTGATTCATTATTATGCTTACACTAATATTGCTAATAGAATTGTGTTGAGTTTTGTATGAAGGAAGTTTTCAAGTGTAGGGATTGGAGAATGATGAGATGAGTTGAAGAATGGACAAAAGCTCAAGCTTGGGGATTCCCATGCTCCCCAAGAAATATCCAAGAAGTACAAGCGTCAAAGCTTGGGATGCCCCCGAGGCACCCCTTCTTCATCGGTAAAAATCAGGTCACCTTTCAACACACTATATTTTTACTGCTTCATGCATTATGCATTTTTCTTAGAGCATCTTTTGTTTTTAGTTTTCTTTTGTTTTGTTTGCTGCAATAAACGGTTGGACCCCAACAAATTTCTTTTGGAGGAGATTTACTTGCTTTTCATTTGCCAAGAACACTCCGTTTTTCACTCTTATCGTTCAACGAGTGTTCTCTTTTTCTAGAACTGCGTTTAGCTTTCGTTTTTCACCTTGATTTTTGTTCAGATTTTGTTTTATCTTTGCATCAAGGTGTATTTGGACCTCTGGTCTATGTTGGTATTCATCAAAAGAGTTGTTTCAAAAAGGTTTGAATGGTGTTGGAAAAGAGAAATTTTTTTATGCAACAAAAAAGTGGTACAAAAAGGAGCTTGTTGAGACTGCGGCTTAGACTTTTTTATGTTGTGCTTGATGTCATTTTGATAGTATGCTTAGTGATTTTTCCTGTAGCATGACTTCTCTCAAATGACTGAGATTGCTTAATGAGCCTTTGAAAAAAATCATGCGTTGTTTTTATTATTTGGAAGCATTAATTTGGTTTTCTCCTTGATGCTTTATTTGGGTTGACTTGGCGCATGCTTACAACATGTTTGATTCATACAAAGTCGCCATAAGCCTTGATGATCATTTAGTTTTTGACTTTTGATGCCATCTTATTCTTCTCTTAATGATGTTTTGTCACTATGCATGATTATGGCCGTTATTGCTCTCTTAGTTGGTCGCTCCCAGTCTTTTGCTAGCCCTCATTTTATACTGAGTATGAGCTCTACTCGTGCATCCAACTCCCAAAAACCAAGTTATTCCAATGTGTCCACCATACATATCTATTAGCAATTTGCTATTCTAAAGTACATTTGACTTGCTTTTATCTATCCTTCAAATTAAACTTTTTTGGTGTTATGCGAAAATTGGTCAGTAAAGCTCTCACGAACCTGATGGCACACTTTACTTTTCTAGCTTTTAATTTTTTTGACATTGTGGCTCTCTTATGTTGAGTTGTTATGCTTTTAAGTTGTAAGTTGGAAATTAGCCAAACCATGCCGTCATGGGGTAAGCTTTCAACATTGCACTTCTTATTTGAGTGGATATCGTGATCTTTTGTTTATGGATACTCGCAATGTGAAATAAGTTGGGAATCTTGCGGGATCATGGAGTTTGTATACGTGTTAGAGAAACGCCTGGGCCACCAATCTAAGCCATACATAATTCATGGTGGAAATTTACAGCATGCCCATAGTGGACATTCGACGACGCATCTCAAAATAAAAAGCTATACCAATGGTAAATAAAAGAGATACCGAGGTGTTCATTGTCTATTTGTCCTGTCATTTTGATGTGGGCTGGTTCCATGTCATCGGGCACAGAGGTACCCCGTTGGCGGTTCTCGATGATACGTGTATACTTACAATGACAAGAGCTTGCTTGGGACCCTAAGTCGAGTAGCATGAGGTTCGGGTATTTGTACTTCACGGGACACGAGGTTTTCAACTTATGATTTGTCAAGCATATGCTTCATAATTGTACTCGCATTAACTTTAACCATTCAAGATGCCTATGATGGGGGCAATGAGAGCTCAAAGCTAGTAAGTACCATAATTTTTGAAGCTTTATAAAACTTGCAATCACTGCTTCCCTCTGCGAAGGGCCTTTCTTTTACTTTTATGTTGAGTCACCACCTTCTACCTTTATGCATCGTCTAAGAGAGCATAGTTGTCATTCTGAGTTTAATGTGCATAGTCCCAAAGTATATCATTGATTGATTCATGATTTTGGTTTCACTTGTTCTTAAATTATTTGTATCTAGTCGCCCTCTTAAACTTGAAGGTGTCCTATGCATTTATGTTTTGCTATTCCATGAGGGACAAGCTGAAAACCATTTGCTATGTTTTTCCATATGATGTGAACACACGTTTGACTTTCACTATTTCATTTTTCATGATCTTTCGTTTGTGTTCTTTTTCATGTTATAACATGGTTGCTAAGTTTCTTCTATCAAGATTATGTTTTTCATTCCCATGTTTTAAGTTCTTTTCATCCGTGCACTCAATGCTTACATAGATGATCAAGATTGTGATGTGCATGTCACCTCAAAAATTATTCTTTGTTATCACTTACCTACTCGAGGACGAGCAGGAGTTAAGCTTGGGGATGCTTGATATATCTCAAACGTATCTATAATTTTTGATGCTCCATGCTTGTTCTTACACCAATTGCTTAGTGTTTTGTTACACTTCGTGGCATTTTTATGCATTTTCCAGATCTAACCTATTAACAAGATACCACAGTGCCAGTTCCATGTTTTCTGCTATTTTTGTGTTTCAGAAAAGTTACACAGGAAATATTCTCGAAATTAGACGAAACAAAAGCCGAACCTCCTATTTTTACCGAAGCTTCACGAAGACCGAAGAGGAGACAGAGGGGGGCCACGGGCCAGCCACACCATAGGGCGGCGCGGCTAGCCCCTGGCCCGTGCCCCCTATAGGTGAGGCCGCCCTGGTCCTCTCCTGACGCCGCCCCTTCGCCTATAAAGACCCCTCGACGGGAAAAACCTAAACACCCGATCAATTTTCCAGAAACACATCGCGATCCGCCGCCGTCGTCGACCCGAGATTGGGAGGGTCCAAAAGCTCTTCTCGGCACCCTGCCAGAGAGGGGAATCACCACCAGAGGTCTTCTTCATCGCCATGCCTGGCGTGATGAGTGAGTAGTCTACCTTGGACTATGGGTCCATAGCAGTAGCTAGATGGTTGTCTTCTCCACCATGTGCTTCATGTTTAGATCTCGTGAGCTGCCTTATATGATCGAGATTATCTTTATGTAATTCTACATGTTGTGTTTGTTGGGATCCAATGAATATTGGTGTTATGTTAAGTTGATGTTCTAAAATTTATCTTATGTTATCTCTATGTTGTTTACGATCTTGCATGCTCTCCGTTGTTAGTAGCTATCTTGGCGAAGTAGATACTAGTGACTCCAAGATGGGGTATTTATGCTCGATAGTTGGGTTCATGCCTCTATTTAATCTGGGGGAGTGACAGAAACCTCTAAGGTTGTAGATGTGCTGTTGCCACTAGGGAGAAAACAACAATCTTGTGTCCAAGGACATTTGCTTTGTTTAAATTACACACTTTGCTTAATGCAGTTATCTGTTGTTCGCAACTTAATACTCTTGGGGTCCTTGGATGATTCCCCGCGAGTGGATTATTAGTCATACATGCAGTTCGATGGCGGTCTATGTATTTTGTTGTAATGCCCAGAGTAAATCTCATAGTGATCCTCCTGACATATGCACGTTATCTTTATTCTATCAATTGCCCAACTGTAATTTGTTTACCCAGCATGTCGTTATTTATCTTATGGAGAGACACCACTACTGAACTGTGGACCCCGGTCCAATTTCCTTTACATTGCTATTACTGTTCACTTTTACTCGCACTATTTACTTTCTCGCATATTACTGTTGCTTTCCACTCGATACGCTCAATCCTTTGTTTATAGCAAACCGGTGAGATTGACAACCTCATCATAAGTCGGGAGCAAAGTTCTTGGTTGTGTTGTGTGCAGGTTCCACGTTGCTGCTGGTGCAAAGCAAAGCCCTGGATGAGGCGCCTTATAAATTGTCCGGAGCTGTCGCGAAGCTAGCAGGCATCACCTTCTGAAGTTTGGCTTTTTCCTACTGGTTCGATAAACCTCAGTTTCTTACTGGGGGAAGACTTACTACTGTGCTGATCATACCTTCCTCTTGGGGTTCCCAACTGGGTGGTTATCTACCCGCATCAAGTGGTAATAGGATAATTGTAATGCAAGAAAGTAAACAGAGCGAGTAATAGTAAAACATTATAATAATGTAAAGGAAATTGGACTGGGGTCCACAGTTCACTAGTGGTGTCTCTCCATAAGATAAATTACACATGCTGTGTAAACAAATTACAGCTGGGCAATTGATAGAGTAAAGATAACGTACATATGTCATGCGGATCACTATGAGATTCACTCCGGGCATTACGACAAAATACATAGACCGTAATCCAACTGCATCTATGACTAAAAATACACTCGCGGGGAATCATCCGAGGACCCCTTGAGTATTAAGTTGCGAACAACAGATAATCGCATTAAGCAAAGTGCGTAATGTAAACAAAGCAAATGTCCTTGGACACAAGAATGTTTTTTTCTCCTTAGTGGCAACAACATATCTACAACCTTAGAGGTATCTGTCACTCCCCCGGATTAAATAGAGGCATGAACCCAACTATCGAGCATAAATACTCCCTCTTGGAGTTACTAGCATCTACTCGGCCAAGATAGCTACTAGCAGCAGAAAGAATGCAAGATCATAAACATCATAGAGATAACATAAAGATATATATTCAGCACATCAACATCACATAGTACCAATACTCATCAGATCCCAACAAACACAACATGTAAGATTACATAAAGATGATCCTGATCATGTAGGGCAGCTCACAAGATCTAAACATGAAGCACATGGTGGAGGAGACAACCATCTAGCTACTGCTATGGACCCATAGTCCAAGGTAGACTACTCACACATCACTCCGGAGGTGACCATGGTGGTGTAGAAAGCCTCCGGCAGGGATTCCCCTCTCTGGCAGGGTGCTGGAAAGAGCTCCTGGATCCTCCCGATCTCGCGACGGCGACGGCAGCGGCTTGCAGTATGTTTCGTGGAAAAGAGATCCGTCACTTAGGTTTTTCCCGTCGAGGGGAATTTATAGGTGAAAGGGCAGCATCAGAAGTGGGACCAGGCTGTCTCACCATAGGTGGGCACGGCCAGGGGCTGGGACACGCCCCTGGTGGTGAGGCTGGCCCCTAGCCCCCCTCCGTCTCATCTTCGGTCTTGACGAAGCTTCAGTAAAAATAGGAGTATCGGCTTTTGTTTTGTCCAATTCCGAGAATATTTCCTGTGTAACTTTTCTGAAACACAAAAATAGCAGAAAACAGGGAACTGACACTGTGGCATCTTGTTAATAGGTTAGTTCTGGAAAATGCATAAAAATGCCACAAAGTGTAAAAAAACTCAAAGCAAATGGTGTGTAAATAAGCATGGAGCATAAAAAATTATAGATACGTTTGAGACATATCAAGCATCCCCAAGCTTAACTCCTGCTCGTCCTCGAGTAGGTAAGTGATAACAAAACAATAATTTTTGAGGTGACATGCACCATCACAATCTTGATCATCTATGTAAGAATTGAGTGCTGGGATCAAATAACTTAAAACATGGGCATAAAAGATATAATCTTGACAATAAGAACTTAACAACCATGTTACAACATGAAAAAGAACACAAATGAAAGATCATGAATAATAAAATAATGAAAGTCAAACGTGTGTTCAAATTATATGGAAAACATAGCAAATGGTTTTCAGCTTGTCCCTCATGGAATAGCAAAACATAAATGCACAGGACACCTTCAAGTTTAAGAGGGCGACTAGATACAAATAATTTAAGAACAAGTGAAACCAAAATAATGAATCAATCAATAATAACTTTGGGACTATGCACATTAAACTCAGAATGGTAACTATGCTCTCTTAGACGGTGCATAAAGGTAGAAGGTGGAGACTCAACATAAAAGTAAAAGAGAGACCCTTCACAGAGGGAAGCAGTGATTAAACATGTGCTAGAGCTTTTCATTTGTAAAACAGAGAGATAAAAATTGGTTTTGTGAGGTGGTTGTCTTTGTCAACGATTGGCAATAGGGTTCTTACTATCTTCCACACAAAAATGAAGCAAGTTTTTGAGAGAGAGATTGGCACTTTGTTGCTCTTTTATAAAGCTTGGCACTCCTCCCCACCCTTTTTCCTTTCACAAACCATGGCTAACCATCGGGTGCCCACCAACATTCACATACCATGGAGGAGTGTCTTTTTTTCTTTCTTTTTTCTCTTTTTTTTGGAATTTAGCAATATGGAAGATAGCAAATCCGACCACTACGTCCCCATGAGCTGAAAATAGTGTCACAAAACAAGAAGTATTTTGAAGGTTTTTTGAAAGGTAGCACATGAAAATTTACTTGGAATGGCTTGCAAATACCATGCATAGGAATTTATAGTGGACACATTGGAATAACTTGGTTTTTGGGAGTTGGATGCATGAGTTGAGCTCATACTCAGTACAAAACGAGGGCTAGCAAAAGGCTGGGAGCGACCAACTAAGAGAGCAATAACGGCCATAATCATGCATAGCGACAAAACATCATTAAGAGAAGCATAAAATGGCATCAAAAGTCAAAAAATAAATGATCATAGAGGCTTATGGCGACTTGTTAGAGTCAAACATATTGTAAGCATGCGCCAAGTCAACCCAAATAAAGCATCAAATGAGAAAACTAAATAAATGCTTCCACATAATAAAAACAACGCATGATTTTTTCAAAGGCTCATTAAGCAATCTCAGTCATTTGAGACAAGTCATGCTACAGCAAAAATCACTAAGCATACTATCAAAACGACATCAAGCATGGCATGCAAAAGTCTAAGCCGCAGTCTAAACAAGCTCCTTTTTGTACCACTTTTTTGCATGAAACTTTTTCTCTTTTCCAACACCATTCGAACCTTTTTTGAAATAACTTTTTTGATGAATACCAACATAGACCAGAGGTCCAAATACACCTTGATGCAAAGATAAAACAAGATCTGAACAAAAATCAAGGCAAAAAATGAAAGCTAAATGCAGTTCTAGAAAAAGAGAACACTCGTTAAACGATAAGAGTGAAAAATGGAGTGTTCTTGGCAAATAAAAAATGAGTACATCTCCTCCAAAAGAAATTTGTTGGGGTCCAACCATTTATTGCAGAAAACAAAACAAAACAAAACTGAAAACAAAAATAAAGATGCTCCAAGAAAAACGCATAGTGCATGAAGCAATAAAAATATAGTGTTTTGAAAGGTGACCTAATTTTTGCCGATGAAGAAGGGGTGCCTCGGGGGCATCCCCAAGCTTTGACGCTTGTACCTCTTGGATATTTATTGGGGTGCATGGGAATTTCCAAGCTTGAGCTTTTGTCCATTCTTCATCTCATCTCATTATTCTCCAATCCCTACACTTGAAAACTTCCTTCATACAAAACTCAACACAATTCTATTAGCAACGTTAGCATAAGCATAATAGTAAATCAACCCTTTTTGGTTTAGGTTTCAACTCGAAAACACCACATATAAAGTATATACTACTGTAGCAACTTCCCCAAAAGTTCCGTGATCAAAAGAACTAAAAAAGAAAGCGATCGAGAGGCAAACACAAATAGTGGCAGAAATCTGTCAAAACAGAACAGCTGACAAAGGTTGATTTTTTCGAGGACCCTCTGTTGCTCAAATTGAAAAGTGTAAAACTAATGAAAGTTTGGATATAACCTGGGGCATATGCACAAGAAATCGCAGGTCAAAAAGATATTCTGACAATTTTCATGAATTTTTACGGTGCAGCACCGAAATCTGTTTCAGCACAGCAACTTCCACAAATCTTACCTCACTCAAATTAGAGGTTCCTCTTGACACAACAACGAAATAAGAAGGATAAGGAGCGGTTATTAAAGTAGTAATAACTTCCAAGACTCAAATAAAATAAAAAGTACTGAAAAGAAAACATTGGGTTATCTCCCAAGATTGCTTTTCTTTAACGCCTTTGAGCTAGGCGCAGAAAGTGCAAATCAAGTATTATCAAATGAGGCATTAAGATCAATGGATACCTTACGCCTTCCTCTCTTACCTTTGCTCTTAACTCTAGGAAAGACATAATTATTGCAAGGTGGAGTAGTGAACTTTATAGTGCCTTTTCCCACATCTATAGTGGCGCCCAGGAGCTTTAGTAGAGACCTTCCAAGCGTGATTTGTCTTTTTCCTACACATTCAATAACAAGATAATCAGTAGATACCATTTTTCCAAGGATTTTTGTAAATACTCCTTTAGCTATTCCAACGAGAAATATAGTGGAATTATTAGTAAGAGATATTCATTCTCCCCCCTCAGAAAGTTTCCAAAGACTCAAAGATTCATAAACATCCTTTGGCATAAGACAAAATTCAGACATAATATCATAACGAGCATGAAAAGTTTCACCACTGATGGTGATTTTCACCGTGAGGAACCAACTTGATGGTTCGGAATTTGTTGGCACATAATCAAAATGCTCGCGCAAAGTACTATAGCAATTACCCAAACAAGCCGTGTGAGTCTCAAGAGTATTAAGTCTAGCAAAAATGCTCACAAGAGAGGAATCAAAATCAGTTGGCATGCTATAAATTGTAGTTAACTTTTTTATAATATTGGAAGCTTGATCTCCATCACAATGAAGGAAATCTCCTTCTGTTGTAGCATCCAAAGCATATCTATAATGAAGAGCAAGACCAAAGTAAAAGCTACTAAGAAGCAAACTCAAAGTCATTTTAAGTTCAGTTTTTCATGTCAATCATAAATTCTAGACCAAGCTTCTTTGAAACTCTCCTCACTCTTTTGTTTGAAAGTGAAGATCATTTCCTCGGGCGACATAGTAGTGGCAACTAAACTAGACATAAAAAGCAACTTGAAATAGAAACTAATTTTTTTTTTGTATTTTTGATAAAACGATGCAAGCAAAAATAAAATAAAGCAAAACAAAAACAAAGTAAAAGATTGTGCGTGCGAGACTCCCCTTGCAGAAGTCTTCTTTCTCTCCGGCAACGACACCAGAAAACTGCTTGATGGCGTGTGGTAACAGCCCGTTGGGAACCCCAAGAGGAAGGTATGATGAGCACAATAGCAAGTCTTCCCTCAATTGTGAAACCAGTAGGAGAAAGCCAAACTTTAGAAGGTGATGCTTGCTAGCTTCGCGACACTCCAGACAATGGCGCCAGGATGTTGGTGTGTCTTCACCCAGCAGCAACGTAAAACCTGCACACAACACAACCAAGAACTTTGCTCCCAACTTACGATGAGGTTGTCAATCTCACCGGTTTGCTGTAAACAAAGGATTGAGCGTATCGAGTGGTAATAGGATAATAGTAATGCAAGAAAGTAAACAGAGCGAGTAATAGTAAAACAGTATAGCAATGTAAAGGAAATTGGACTGGGGTCCACAGTTCACTAGTGGTGTCTCTCCATAAGATAAATTACACATGCTGCGTAAACAAATTACAGCTGGGCAATTGATAGAGTAAAGATAACGTACATATGTCATGCGGATCACTATGAGATTCACTCCGGGCATTACGACAAAATACATAGACCGTAATCCAACTGCATCTATGACTAAAAATCCACTCACGGGGAATCATCCGAGGACCCCTTGAGTATTAAGTTGCGAACAACAGATAATCGCATTAAGCAAAGTGCATAATGTAAACAAAGCAAATGTCCTTGGACACAAGAATGTTGTTTTCTCCCTAGTGGCAACAGCACATCTACAACCTTAGAGGTATCTATCACTCCCCCAGATTAAATAGAGGCATGAACCCAACTATCGAGCATAAATACTCCCTCTTTGAGTTACTAGCATCTACTTGGCCAAGATAGCTACTAGCAACAGAAAGAATGCAAGATCATAAACATCATAGAGATAACATAAAGATATATATTCAGCACATCAACATCACATAGTACCAATACTCATCGGATCCCAACAAACACAACATGTAAGATTACATAAAGATGATCCTGATCATGTAGGGCAGCTCACAAGATCTAAACATGAAGCACATGGTAGAGGAGACAACCATCTAGCTACTGCTATGGACCCATAGTCCAAGGTAGACTACTCACACATCACTCCGGAGGCAACCATGGTGGTGTAGAAGGCCTCCGGTAGGGATTCCCCTCTCTGGCAGGGTGCCGGGAAGAGCTCCTGGATCCTCCAGATCTCGCGATGGCGACGACGGCGGCTTGCAGTATGTTTCATGGAAAAGATATCTGTCACTTAGGTTTTTCCCGTCGAGGGAACTTATAGGCAAAAGGGCAGCGTCAGAAGTGGGACCAGGCGGTCTCACCACAGGTGGACGCGGCCAGGGGCTGGGCCGCGCCCCCTAGTGGTGAGGCTGGACCCTAGCCCCCCTCCGTCTCATCTTTGGTCTTCGCGAAGCTTTGGTAAAAAATAGGAGGTTTGGCTTTTGTTTTGTCCAATTCTGAGAATATTTCCTGTGTAACTTTTCTGAAACACAAAAACAGCAGAAAAAAGAGAACTGGCACTGTGGCATCTTGTTAATTGGTTAGTTCCGGAAAATGCATAAAAACGCAATGAAGCGTAACAAAACTCAAAGCAAATGGTGTGTAAACAAGCATGGAGCATCAAAAATTATAGATACGTTTGAGAAGTATCAGACCTCGACTACTACACTGCTTTTTAGGCCATCTGTGGCCAATGGCATCGCGCTACAGCAAAGCCCGAGTTCTACCTCGGCAAGTGGATCATGGTTGCCCACACACTTCTAGAGGACGGAGGGTTCACCTTCCTCAACCTAAGCACATGTCGTTTCATCAACACAAATCTCTCAGTGGTTCACAGCAGGTTTCCCTCTGGCAATCCCCTCTGTGTTACCATTGTAAACATCCTAGGTCTAACTGTCATCATCAAATTAAATAGGTACTACATCATCGGTGTTGCAAATGGTGGCCTCCTCGTGCTAGCTGGTAGAGAGGAGCCGCACCAGATTTGCCTTCTTAACCCATTGGCCTGTACTGCCATCACTCGGTTTTAGTCGGAGATACTATCATATAGGTTGTCATCTGTGGCCATGATGAAGTCCCCCGTGATGGTGTTCGTCAGTACATATTATAATTTATCTATTTGCTGAGCCAATGAGAGCAGCTCGGTTGGGGAATCACCTTATGAATTTGGAGAAAGAGCGTACTATACGGATGATTTTAACTGTCTGTCAGGCATAACACCATTCCATGGTGAAGTGTACGTAACAAATAGAAATGGAGACATCATGTGCATCGACATCCAGCTGGAGCAGCGTGCACGCACTGTCACGATGGCGAAAGCAATTGCAGGCCCAGCGTTTGAATAGGTGGGGCTGAACCTCAACAGGTTCTATCTTGTGGAATCAGAGGGTGAACTGCTATTTGTCGCATGGTGGCGAAAGCAATTGTAGAAACAGGTCGCCGAAGGTCAACCGATGGTGTACCGGGTGGACACGACGAACTGCTCACTCGAGCCAGTCGGTGACATTGGCAGCCGTGCCCTCTTTGTTGGCCGGAACCGCTCTATCTCGGTCGACACGAGGGTACACAACACAGTTCAACCCGGCTGCGTCTACTACGTGGATTTGTCTTACATAAGAGCATATGATCGTAATGTTCAAGCATGGGAAGAGCAACTAAGGTTTTTACCTAGCTATGGCAGTAATGATCCGAAATACAACGCACGGCCAAACCGTCTGGACGAGCTATTGGCAGCATACTGCAGGCGTGCCGAGTTTGCAGAATTTCAAGTGGGAGACTGGGAAGACAATGATGGAATCTATAGGGCAGAATGAATACATATTAATTCATCCTTGATTATTTGTTTGCGTTCATGTACTTATTCGATCATTATGTAATAGACTTGGGTGATGTGGGGTGTTCGTCCCGTAGAAGGTATCCACACTGCATTCATGTGATCGAGTGACCTATGTACTGCTGAGCAAGCAATGTAACTGTTGGCAATGAACTACTTGCAAATATGACATTACCAATGCTAGTTGACAATTGTTTGGAATTTGTACTACAAATTGTAATAAGAAGGATCAAATAGAATTGACTGAGTGTAACACAGTGCCAAAAAATATAGCATAATTAACCATATAATCTAGCACAGGTAAATAGAAGTATGGAGAGTACCATTCATCAAGATGAAATAAATAGAAGTATGGAACCTACGAAAGACTAAAGAACTATGTACTATAGAATACTAGATAACATGGAGAGAGTACAAGGATGATAGCATCATTGCATGAATCACCTAAATGATCAGAGTCACTCATTTTAGAAAAAGGGACATACACTAAAATATACAGAAGAAATATAGATTTAGAAATTGACCGGCTGCATAAGAAATAGGTACTGCATTTCATAGTTAAGAACAAACCAACTTTTCATTCACATATATATGACCATCAGTAAAATATACAAATATGAGATTATCAACAACGTTAACTATGCTAAGTAGTTACAAATATAAAGTGTATGTTGGCATTTCC
The DNA here is from genome assembly GCA_007115705.1 of Dactylis glomerata. NCBI lineage: Eukaryota > Viridiplantae > Streptophyta > Magnoliopsida > Poales > Poaceae > Dactylis > Dactylis glomerata. The sequence continues at coordinate 371,528 of QXEO01000516.1, forward strand.
TTAATTTGAAAATTGTTGATGACTGCAGAGAGTGCTTGCAGGGTAGAGTGAAAGATAGACGTGAACATGTGAACATGGATAACTGATCATCACAGTCAAGCATAAGCAACACCTAGTTTCAAGGTTCACAGGCGGGGAATTGGCGAGTAGCAATTAACAAGATGAAACAAATTAACATGTCATTAACCACAAGTAGAAAATGCATAGAACATGAAATTAATTAAATCATGAACCCTAGTAAATCATAAATGAGCTATACCAAAATGTAACTCTCAGTTATATCAAAAATATCATTATACAACAAATTATCAATAAATGGTAATACTTAAATCACGTTGGTCTAGTTAGCGTACATATCATGGCCATCCAGATATACCAATGATGGGTCATGACCTAATCATGATGAAATACATAGCGAGCACAAAAAGTTACAAACATACATGATCATCAGTCAAATATAGCAATATGGGATCATCAACAAAGTTAACTACACTAAGTAGTTACAGATATAAAGTGTGTTGGCATGTTCATAATTTGAAAGTTCCTGATAAATGCAGGGAAAGCCTACAAGGTATAGTGAAAGACAAATGTGAGCATGTGGACGTAGACAATTGGTCATCACAGTAAAAAAGCAACACCTAGTTTCAGGATTCACAGGGGGATTTGGAGAGTACCATTCATCAAGATGAAATAAATAGAAGTATGGTACCTACAAAAGCACTAAAGAACTACGTACTACAGAATAACACATATATCAGTCAAATATACAAAGATGGGATTATCAACAATGTTAACTATGCTAAGTAGTTATTACAAATATGAAGTGTGTTGGCATGACCTTCATTTGAAAATTGCTGATGACTGCAGGTAGTGCCTGCAGGGTATAGTGAAAGATATAAGTGAACAAGTGAACGCAGACAATTGATCATGTCAGTAAACAAGCATTAGCAACACCTAACTTAAGGGTTCATAGTGGGGATTTTGGGAGTACAGAACATACTAAAGCACAAAAGAACTACTAAAGAATACTGGATAAAATGTAGACAGTACAATGATAGCATCATATTGCCTGAATCACCAAATCATGAGCGAATACCACTCATTTTAGGAAAAGGTACATACACACTAAAATGAACCGAAGAAATGTAGATTTAGAAGTTGACCGAGTGAATCCGAAATAGGTACTGCAATTCATAGTTGAGAACAAACTAGCTTTTCATTCACACATACATGATCATCAGTCAGATATGGCAATATAGGATAATCAACATGGTTAACAAAGCTAAGCAGCTACAAATATATATTTTGTTGGTGTGACCTTAATCTGAAGATTGTTGCTGGCCGAGGGAGTGCCTGCAGGGTACAGTAAAAGAAAAGTGTGAACATGTGAAATAATATCACAATAGGGACAAGGGCGCTAGGACATAACATTTCGTTATGTCCTAGAACACAAGAATCGGCACACAAAAACACAGATGAAATAATAACATCGATCAAATAATGTTAGTCGCAAAGATTAGCCATGTGATAGACAAAAAATAAGCTACTTTTGTAGATTTAGGTTTCTGGAGAGTTAGAGTTTACACGGGATTTGGGGATTAGGTGTTGGGCGCATAGAGATTAAGGGTTTCTGTGGATGCTAGAATTTACACAGAGTGAGCAAGGAATACTATGGCTTGCACGCGAGAGGAGGTAAAGATGAGGATATTAGGAGGAACTCACATTCTTGTTGTCCTCGAGTACCCTATGTGACCGGAGTTAGAGTTTGGTCCGGGATTGGCTCCGGCCGATGAGGAGAAGAATGTCCGCGCTCGTACGCTGATCGGTGAAGCAGTGGTGAGGTGTGCTCACGGCGGCGGCTGAGGAGGCGGCCGGTCACCACCACGGGTGTCCCGGCTAACCTAGAGAAAAGGGGGTGGATTTTGGACTAGAAGGGCGCGGAAGAGATTTGGGGGGTAGACAATGACCCGCCATTACTTATAGATATTAAAAATGGTAAAGACTTTATACATGGCTAAAGAAGACTCAGATCTCAGATCCCCACACGCGTGAGGACAAATGGAGATAAAGAAGTCAACAAAAAGGGGTCAATTTCATTAGTTAAGGACCAGCAGGGGATTACAAAAAGCTCATCGATCACTCGATGAACTGTGCTAATAAACTACCTAAACTGATGCTAAACAAAAGCTAATGCTAAACTTCCCTGGACAACAACCGCTCCTCGCCACCGACCTTCAGCTGCTGCTCCCCTCCTCTCTTGGTCCTTCTCCTCCGCGCCTAGAGGTCGCCCTGGACCTCAAACATCATATGTTCGGGAGTGATGAGTAAACAGCACCCATTAGCATCACCTACATCTTCCACCGAGATGGATGTGAAAAAGATCAACTCAGAATGACTGTAGAAGAGTTTCTCCCGCAGTAAATCTGCATCAAAGCGGCTCGAGAAATCCACATAGACCAAGCCGTTAATCACCCCACTGATAGTGTAGAGGTCAGTAGGCCCACCAAAACCCTTTCTGAGGAAGGATTCGACCAGCAGTTTAGCTATCCTACTAAGGGAATACACCCAGATGCGAAGCAAGTTTGCCTCTAGGTGGCATAACCGCGACTTGTAAGCGGCGGGAAGCCTAAACGATGCCATGTCATGGGAGCTAGAGGAGGAAGAAAGAGGATTGAGGTAGCAGAGATTCACTGTGAGAGTGAGACTTTGGGGTAGATCTCACGGGTGTATCCTATAATAATAATGCTGATTAATGGGGAGGGGTGGAAAGCCATCGTCGCCAGTTCCCGAGCTGAAATGTCACCTCACACTAACCTCTCTAATGAACATGTGGCACAACCACAATTTTCTTTACGATGGGAGGGTGGAGTAAGTCAGTGGAGAAAAATGGCAGCGCGACAACTTAAGTGTTCGTCAATAGAAAATATTTGAAGAGTGCCCAGATTTTTTGTTGGAATGCTGAAGATTTGGGTTTTAAGGCGAATTGGTTAGGGACATATCGGTGTTAAGAATTTCGAATGGTAAATAAAAATAAAAATATTGTATCCGGATTTTGGCTAGTTAAAATAGTGCTTACTCTATGTGTCGACCACCAGGGTCAATCACATATGGACCGAACGTGATTTGGCCCCGCTTGTCATCATCGTACACGAGCGCCGGATATGGCCACATTTGCTAACGGTTGGGCTATGTCTTTTTTGTGACGAGCACCCTGGTTGTCACTGATATTCTGAGCGGCATTAAAAACAAGTCAATTTAGATTTCTTGGTCAATATGTTTTGAACAAAATTTTATTTTTATGGAGGTAATTTGATCGCCTGGAGTGCTCGCAAGCAGTCTATAGTTTCCAGGTCAAGTATTGAGTCTGAGTATAGGGCTCTTGCTAATGCTACAATAAAACTTATTTGGGTGTAGCCATTGCTACAGGAGCTGGGTGTTACACAAACACAACCCCGAGTGTTATGGTGTGAAAACATAGGAGCAACTTATTTATCTTCCAATCCTATGTTTCATGCAAGGACAAAGCATATTGAAGTAGATTTTCACTTTGTTTGCGAGCGCGTAAATCAGAGGCAACTACAGATCTGGTTCATCTCTTCATAAGATCAAGTTGCTGACATTTTTACTAAGCCACCCCTTTTACCGTTGTATGAGCATTCACTACACCATGGACCAAGCCTAGGGGCACCTCTGCTGCCGGGGAAAGTCACATAACAAGGCAATGTAACTGCCGGCAAAGATTTTTTCCCGGCAGTTTGCCCTGCCCTCTAAAACCCTGCCGGCAAAAGTCTTTGCCGGCAGTTTCCTAGTTGCCGGCAGTCTGCATGCCCCTACATAGCCACTATTGCCGGCAGTTCCATAATGTTCCCGACAGACATATTTACATGCCTTGGAAGAGTTGTCCCGGCAGGCTGGAGTATTCCCGGTAGTTTACAGGCCTGGAAACATGGTGCTCTCCTAGGCAGTTACCTTTCCTCGTCCTGGCAGTGCAACTGCCCTGAAATGTACAGTACTGTACGTAAATGCAATCTCAATCTTTTATCACTTGAGACTGAGGGAGGGTGTTAGAATACGTATCATATACATATTAGTTTCTAGTCATTGTACTTTGTAACAAACTCTTGTCCATATTCTAAAACATAAAAGCCCCTAGGCTACCCACCCTCCTACGCACTCTGTGCTTGCCGTGTGCTGCTCCCACGTTGGATAGGTTCCAGAGTAAAAAATTATGTCCCGCTTTTGACCACAGCCGCCCGATTGGTACTTTTTTTTGTCATCCGCACCTTCTCTATTTGGATCGATGAAGAATGGGGCCAGCCTCGAGTGGGGCCCAACAGACAAAGGTTGCCATCCTACTTGTTTGTGTGGCTGATATACGGTGAAACCTAGATTGGGAACAAAACCGCTCCCCAATCAGCCGCCTCCTTCCCTAAAAAAACAGACGCTTCCTCTCATCCCCAATCGCCCCACCTCCCCATGGCGGCGCCTCCTCTCTTCTTCCCCATGGCAGCAGCCCCTCCCAAGCCCCTCATCTCCCACGCTCTTCGACTAGAGGTGTTGTAGGAAGGTGTCACAAAGGAGTGTGGCGGCGGAGGGCGAGGGGAAACAGGCGGAGTCGGATGGAGACGGCCGTGGTGGAAGGCCAGAGGAGGAGCTACAGGATCACAGATGGACGAGGATGGCGGCCTCAACATCTCCTTCACCGGCGGCAGCAAGGATAGGGACCGGCTCCAGACCAAAAAAAGCTTGTTGGGGAGCAGCAGGGGAAACCCTAGAACGGTCGGCGGCTGTGCAGCAAGATTGAGGTCAACAAAGGTGGACGCTGCTGGCGAATGACGATGGCTGCAGCAACTCGTTGCCTCCTCCTCTTCTCTCTCCAACCGGCCCTAGCACCATCCATCTCTCCCGAGTTCTTGCTCGTCTTCCTCCGCCCCCCGTATTGTTCTCTCCTCTCCTCGAAGTAGCACGTGTGAAGCCGCCGCATCTGGCTGCCGACACATCCCTGGATGTGTGTTGTAGGTCCTCCACCAGCATCCTCCTGCAGCAAACCTCCACTTCTTCCCGTAATCTGCATCTCAAGAAAGGTGATGCACATGATCTCTCTTATCTTTTATTTGTGTGTGTACATCTGATGAAACTAAGCCAGTGTGCCAAGTTGGGACTCCAGGTACAGAGTGTTGTAGCAAGAGTAAATGTCCCCACGAGGGAAACTCGGGGTTAATATCAAACTCTTGGGGAACAGTCAAAAAAGCTCTTGTCGTTCTTCTTCTAGCAACCTGCAAAATAGTTCCTTGTTCTTGTGTCCCCAACTCCACCGAGTTGTTGTCAAGCACAAGGTGTGAATGTAAGTAAAAATAAATATGATATGCAATATGGTAAAGTAAATAATAATGCAATAAACTAGATATGCTGTGGTAATGATATTTTTGGGTTTTGGTTGAGTATGCAAAGAAGTACATATGTTTTTGTATTTTCGGAATAATTTAGTGCTGAAAATAAAAGTGCTTGCAAAAGTATTGGAAAGGTGTTTCTTATGATGTAAATTGGACCGGAGTTCATGGGTTCACTTGCCTACTCTCTCGTTGGATTGTGGTGGCATTAAGTGCAATGTGGATGACCGAAATGTTGACATGATTTTTATTATGTTACTTGATAATATGGGTATCACGTCCTAATTTAAAGATGATGCAACACATCTTACTTGCCATTTTTCTATTATATGTTAGGGAACTAAATAGTAAGTTTCCCCTTTACACAGATGCTAATCAAATGCTCGGGAATCTCAAGATATTTAATGCTGCCTTCTTGCTTTCTTTGTGTTACAGATTCTAGAGCAAAGGTAATTTTTATTTTACAATTTCTATCATATTCTTTCATTATCTATGAATTACTATTGCAGATGTTCTTAATTTCTAAATTTTGGTCTGCCCATTTAGGCTATTTCATTGACCCGACTGATGGTTATATTTTCTTTCATGGTTATAGATTTCCATTGTAGCAAGCACTAGAAGGCCGAGTCCATCAAACCTCATGGTGCTGATAATATCCTCTTAGTTTTATTTATATTGTCTTCATTTAATGTTTCACGACATGCAAATTAGTTGGTTTCCTATTGGATACAGAAAATGGTTTGAATGTGTATTTGTTTGAAACTAAAAGTATCTAGATATTAACTTATTTTATTCTAACGCTTGCTTTTGGTCACTAGAAACTAATAGATTGATATATTGTACTCCTTTTTCTCATACTGAGAAAATTGCAAATATTTGACTCACTTGTAGTGATGTCTTACAGATAATCATGCCTTGCTGATGCAGGTTGAAGAAAAAAAGGACAATAGTGGATACCACAAACTACAACCATGAGATGCATGGTCCCTGGTACAAAGATTCAGGCATGTATGCACATGGTATGCCTTGGTGTCTCTGTTTCTGGAGGTTTTCCTATGATTTATAAAATCCATGAGTGTTTTTCCTATTTTTTTACTGTGGTGTGGCATCAGGACTATTGGTTCCAAGGAATGAGTAGCTGCAGTAATGCATCAATTTCCTGTTTATTGATATTGTTTATGATGAGATAAGAACTATGGCTGATTCTTGTATTTTGAGGGTAGGGACTATTTTAGAAGGTTTTGGCTCGATTTCTTTCATATTTACAATGTTTGCATCAACAACAAGAGGCTAGGGATTCGTTCATTGCAGGTTTGGCCTATGTCATTATCTCTCTTGTAATTCTCACTATCTCTATTTCAGCTACTTTTTCTTGAGTTTTCTTAGTGGATTTCTGTTGCAGCGAGCACGAGAAAGGTGGGTTCATCAGCCTCATATGGCGCTACCTCTGGTAAACCTCCTCTTCATTTAATTTGTTTATTTCCAACAATAAATCACTTGATCTGGGTTTCTGATAGTATTGTTTGCTGTTGGCAGCGGCGAGGCAGAGCAAATCAAGTGTTGAAAGATCCATACCATACTGATGAGATGGTCATTTGATGCCTGCAAGAGCACAAGTTTGTCAGAGTACTCTCGTGGAAGTATGACTTCCTGTTTAATATCGATCCCAACAAAGAGCTTAGGTGAATGTTTATCTGCGGCGTTTCTGTCGCACCCACGGTGTCACTAGTCTTGAGTGAATTGACTGCAAGTGCTCAAATGGAAATGTGAGTTTATTGGAGTTTGGAATTATGGTTGAATTGTACTTTTTAAAAGTAAAGAACATAAAAATAAAAGATCAAAGGTTGACTGAGTTCCTGCAGATGAAAAGTTAGGCGCAGAGAGATTAGGTTCATAACGACAGCGAGTATGCCAATGGAAATAATGATATAAGTGAATTATAACTCTTCATACAATTATGCAAGTAGGCAAGTAACCCATAAATAGCTGGAATCAACGTGCAGTAACTCATAAATAGCTGGGATCAATGGGGTGGTTCCTTGTTGTTCCTCGAGAGATACTAGATCTTCTTTGATGACTACCTTGTCACTAGGTAGGTCGCGGATTCTCCAATATTCAAGTTCATATCTACAATGTCTCAGGATCATGTTGTCTGGGCCCTTAATTAGACCAAGCATTATGTAAACATAGATAATCACCATTGCATAAGAATAATAATAATCATAATAAAAAATGGATGGACAAGTAAAAGGCATATCACATATCGTCAATCCCCTACATCTCCATGCCTGGGAGGAATTACTCGCACATGAGAGAGGAAGACCATAATGAAATAAACATAAAGTAACTGAGTTCCATCTTGATTTTATTGTAGCAAGCCACAATAAAGTAGATCAAATCCAAATACAAACCGGTGTGAATAGAGTATCGACCTCTATCCTACAAGTGTGATGTTACTCTCTCGTATACAAGGTGGAATAGATGGTGGAGTGGATGATCTAGAGGAAGGGGATCATAGATCAAGAGGATGACGTCCTTCTTCTTCTCTGGATCTCTTCTTCTCTCTTTTGGGCGATTTGTGGTGGCTGTGATCTGTATTCGCGTATGCCCCTTAAAGAGAGTTGCCCCTTTTAACATGGTGGAGGAGGTAGCAGGTCATACAGGCAGGGATATGGGCAAGCCCTGACCGTATGTGTGGTCGTTAAGCTTTCGGTTGCCACTGATGCGAAAGTGCCTAATTAAGAAGTTGTCCAGAATGCTCCATTATGCTCCAATATGGTCTTCTTTCCTCTAGAACACCTCAGGCACCTGAAAGGATAATTAAAACACAAGATCTCTTTGTTCCGCGGTATTAGCGTTAGTGAAAGATCAAAACCCGGCAAAAACAAGTGGAAACTCGAGGAAAAACCATAGCTAAAAATCACATAATTTGGAGCTATCAGCTCCCCCAAGCTTAGCTGTTACTCGCCCTCGAGTGACATTAGCGATAAAACTGATAGCAAGGAGTTGAAACGTGAATAAGAAGATTCACGAGATCGAGGGGATGTCTCATTTCCATCTTTAGAACTCCTGCAACTTAAACAATATCATACAAATATTTGTTTGGTTGTACCTGAGTTTATTTCCTACCCACGTGTAATTTGCTAGCAAATGAATCTTGATCTCAAGCTGACGTCAATAGTTTAGGTAGTTTGTGAAACAAATCTTTAGCGCCCCTCTTATGAGAGTAAAACAATTTAGTACTAGGCATTTTGCAATTTACGGGTGTCAAGTAATGTCCAAAGAGATATTAGAGTAACTCATTAACATCCACTTCAAAAATCGAGACTATCAAGACACCTTCTCCATTCAATTGCTTTTCAAGAACTTTAAATTAGTAGTAATGAGGTGAGTGCCATATTTAAAATGTATGATCACACTGTGCAGGATCTATGCGCGAACTGATTTGTGTTATTTAGATCAGAAGTGCAGTGCACCCAACTCTTTGGATGCGGTCCCATGGGATGACAATGTTTTCCATCATAGAAATTGCATTCTACAGATGCGGTTCGACTCGTAGCTGAAATCCAGGAGTTTCTCCATAAGAGATTATTCATTAGCCATTGGAGTCGTTAGCATCCCATGGTATGCGACAGTGTTGCAGACACACGTAAAGCAATATCATAATTTAATCAACAAGTTAGCCATGCCATACATCTCGATCACATTTGGTTTTTCATTTAATCAAACAAAATCCTTTCGAAAGTGCCATCTAGTCAATTTCATTAAGCTCTATGGGGTCGAGTGCTACTAATATCGAATCTAAGGACAAAGTACAAGACACCCAAGTCATCTTGATGATGCTTTTCTTGTTATTAAAATTATTGAATGGAATTATTTCAAAGTTCATTATTCAAACCAAAGGATAGTGTTCATAAATCTAACTAAAATAATGACACTAGTGTGAGAACAAGTTTCATGGGATGGCAAACTAGGTGGGGATCAATACTAGGGTGCGACCGAACAAATAGCTATATGATAAAGTTTAAATCTGCATGAGAGGTGATGATAGGAATGTGATACCTCCTCCTCTCGCTCATTTATCCTTGTACTCAAGTCATCTCCTGGCTACAGTCCTCATCACTAAGTCACCTTTGGAGCGAATAACCCATGAAAAACCAAAAAGAAAACAAGAGAGTATCCCACAAAGCAAATAAAATGCTACTCTAATTTTTTGTGTTTTCTTCTAATCGATGCAAACCTGAAAGTAAACATACAGGTAAAGGAAACAAAAATAAATTAAAATAATAAATAGAACATGTATGCAAGGTTTGTTGGAGGGTGTGTAAACCTCCCCCCAAGCTTAGGCTTTTGGCCTAGCTTGGATCACTCGTTTGGAGGCTACTGGTACCCCCCATGATAGGAGGAGAAGTTGCCCATGTACTCGTGGAAGGCGTTGGTAAAGTTTTTGGTGTTGGCTTCATGGAGAGTGTTCTCCACCCCCTCCACACGCCCAACCAAGGACTGAAAATTGTCGTAAGGGACATATTCATGTCCCTGGTGAGGCTGCTGAGAGGAGCTGCCCCATCCAGGTTCCGGCTGCCACCCCATCTGCTCTCCCTGCTGCTGCGGCTGCATGTACTGGTCCCAATGGGGATCACCCTCCTCGAAGTTGTGCTGCCGCAGTGCGTACTCATCAGCGGTCAAGGACAAGTTCTGCTTCCCCTGCACAGCAGAAGCATTGGAAAAACAAAAGGTTATCCTGCTGGCAAGGACCGTCAATATCAAAATGAAAATTGTAAGCACAAAAAGACTGATCAAATTCATATTTTCCCAAGTACTGGGAGTGAATCAGAAACATCCTATCCATGATGGTAGGCCCCGCAACACGATCGGTAGGAGCTGGAAGGTTATAACCTCTAAAGAGAGCAATTTGAATAAAGTCGTGGTTCAGGTAATACAGGGTTTTCTCACCATAGGCTATCAATAACTTCCCTTCTCCCCTCTATTTATTTATAGTTAGATGAATTAATCTCAGAGGCCGGGTCTGCCCCATTTCAAAAAGAGATGAACTAATCTCAAGCTTACATGTTAGCTGTTTTGTGCAGTTTTGACCACCACATGTTGTAACACTACAGGAAGAAACAGCGACGCCGACGGCCACAGGCCGTCGGGTTAGCTTAAAAATGCCGTCGGGTCAGCCTAACCCGACGGCTTTTTCCTGATGCCGTTGGGTCAGGTGCTGTCGGCATAATCGGGCGTCGGGCTAGGTCTAAAGGCTGTCGGGTTAGCTTTTACCGTCGGCGTAGGCTAACCCGACGGCCAAAAAATGCCGTCGGGTCAGGTAAGGCCGTCGGGTTAGCTCATTTTTGGTTTTTTCAAAAAAAATTCAAATTTTTGAAAAAATAATCAAACTTTTTATTTTTTTGTACTTTTTCATTTTCTTTGATTTTTTTTTCAATTTTTTGTTATCTCTCTAATGACACTGGAATAATGACTTCCCGCTCGGTCACCCATCCTCAAATTGCTACAAGCCCAGCACGCTTAACTCCTAAGTTCTATTTGAATAAGCTACACCTACACTACTAAGTCCTTATTGATATTAGTAGCATATCAATCCTCTTAAGTCATGTGTGTCTGTATAACTGTGTGTAAGTATGTATGTATATATGTCTATATGTGTGTAGGTATGTATGGGCATGTGTATATGTGTTTGTTAACATTTGGAAAAAAATTTAAAAACTTTCAAAAAATTAAAAATAAAACCATTTAAAAAAATCAAAAACATCAAAAAAAATAAAAAAATCAATAAATTCAAAAAAATGAAAAAAATTTCAAAATCGTTTTTGGATCCACAACACATCATTTTTTCACTAAACTTTAACCTTTAAAGCAGGACTCCGCATCGCCTGGCCGCGATTGGGAGTTTCGTGCATAGTTGTTTTTATACGGGTCTAGAACCAGACGTAATTAATTAAAAAATCATAAAAATGTGAAACCTTTGCGTGGCGTCATTTTATATCACCTAGATGTGGAAAAAAAAATCAAACCTTGATAAAAGCAATTTACTAGAAAGTCCATTCATAAAAATGACCTACCAAGTTCGAGGTTACTTGGCTTTTAGGTCAAATAAGCTAGGTTTGGTCCTGATCATGGCATAGTTTGTCGAAAGGAGGCCATATCGGACATGTGTGTGGCCCTTGGGATGACAAGGAACGCCACAAAGGCTGATTTTCATTTCGTCCCATAAAAAGTGTGTTTTCCATTTTCAGAGTGCCAAATCAAGTTTTTTTGTGAGGCAGCTATCAAAACGGCTTACGAAAAGCTGGGCACAACACCCCACATAAATAATAGACCACCTGGGATACATATATCAGCTCTTGTTTCATCGCGCAAACTTTCAGAGTTATTTTTTAAATTTTACACAAACTCATGCCGATTTCGCTAGAACCGGTGTGGGTTTGCCCTTTAGCTCTAATAAGACGAGCTCCTAATTTTTTGCAAAAATCATTTTCAGATTCACAACATGTCATTTCTTTACTAAACTTTGCCCGTTAAAGCGGGACTCCACACCGTCTGGCCATGAGCGCGAGTTTCATGCGTTGTCATGTTCATGCGGGTCCAGAATCAGGCATAACTAATTCAAAAAAATCATAAAAATGTGAGACCTTTGTGTGGCGTCATTTTATATCACCTAGATGTGGGGAAAAAATTCAAACCTTGATAAAAGCAATTTACCAGAAAGTCCCTTCACAAAAATGACCTACCAAATTCGAGGTTGCATGGCTTTTAGGTCAAATAAGCTAGGTTTGGTCCTGATCATGGCATAGTTTGTCGAAACAAGACCATATCAGACATGCGTGTGGCCCTTGGGATGGCAAGGAACGCCACGAAGGCCGATTTTCGTTTTGTCCCATGAAAAGTGTGTTTTTCATTTTTGGAGTGCCAAAATCGGTTTTTTTTGTGAGGCAGCTACCAAAACGGCTTACGGAAAGCTGGGCACAACACCCTACGTAAATAATAGACCACTTGGGATACATATATCAGCTCTTGTTTCAACGCGCTAACTTTCAAAGTTATTTTTTGAATTTTACACAAACTCATGCCGATTTCACTGGAACCGGGGTGGGTTTTGATGGGTTCGTAGCATAGAAAACAAAAATTTTCCTACGCAAGAACACATAAACTAGCCAAGATACTCTACGAGGTGGTAGCAACGGAGACTAACCCTCGACGACCGTAAGCGGGGATTACGTTCCCGCACAAATGTTGACAATGGAGAGTCGATGTAGACGCACGTAGTCGACGTAGTTGTTCACTTGACGTAGTCGACGTAGTGGTTCACTTGACGATCACAAGATCGTGTACACGGCGCCACAAGTGGCAGCGCCCCCGTGCTCGGTCACACGTACAGCTCGCCGTCGACTCCTCCACGCCCTCGGTCCAGCGGGGCAGCGGAAGAAGGGATCCGCTGGACACTCCTCCACACACTTCACCAAGTGTATGAACTATGAACTATAATTCCGGCAGAGCTTCGCTAAGCCAAGATGGAAAGTGGGCAGCAACTATGCAAGGGAGGGGAGGATCAAGAAGTGTGTGTCAAGGGAGAGAGGGAGGGGTTTATATAGAGGAGGAGGGGCAGCCAAGGGGTGGCCGGCCAAGGGGTCTCCTCCTCTTCATTGTCCCCTCTTCATTCCCATTATGGTGATAACTCCCTCATCAACATGAGGTAACCCCCATTTTAATGCATGACATTCATGCTAATTAAAATTCACGCTTATTGATTTAATAAAACATTTTTATTTCTTTAATATTTGTTAATTCATTCAATTAACAAACATTAACAAATACACCCTCGAGTTATTTCGATATCCGAAACAGTTTTGGTGCTTTTCTGAAATAACCCTCATGCCGTCCTATAATTCAATTGGAGTATCGTATCCACTCAAAAACGACGGCGAACCTTAAGTGTGTCACCCTACGGTTCGTGAATAACGTGGACATGATTGAGACTCCTCTCCGATCAATAATCAACAGCGGGATCTGGAAATCCATGATGACTCCCACTTACTCAACGATGAACTAGTGATCGTGTGAACCAGTAACGAACATAGTTAATTCCTTTTGTCTCGCGATATTATTACTTGTCCGAGATCCGATCATTTGGTATCAACCATACCTAGTTTGATCTCGTTCCCGACAAGTCTCTTTACTCGTTCCGTGATAATGCATTCCTGTGACCTAGTCACATGCTTGCAAGCGATTCCAATGCAATATCACCGAGAAGGGCCCAGAGAATATCTTTCCGTCATCCGGATGGACAAATCCCACTCTTGATCCATGAGCCTCAACTAATACTTTCAGAGTACCCAAATCAACCTTTATAATCACCCTATTACGGTGTGACGTTTGATATCATCAAAGTACCCTTCCGGTATCAGTGATTAACATGATCTCATGGTCTAAGGATTAGAACTACTTCGCATGAGTTTGATATAGCAATGAACTTGATGACTTGATCGTTTTGCTATTCATACTATGGGTGTGAGTGTTCATCATATCATTCTTGTAATGATATGACCCCGTTATTAACAACATCCAATGTTCATGATCAGGAAACCTTGATCATCAGTTAATCAACGAGCTAGTATAAAAGAGAGGCTTTACTAGGAACCTTTTTAGTTTATTAATCACACAAGTATTAATGTTTCCGATTAATACAATTCTAGCATGAGAAATAAACATTTATCATAAACATGGAATATGATAATAACCACTTTATTATTGCCTCTCGGGCATATTCCCTTCAGTCTCCCACTTGCACTAGAGTCAATAATCTAGTTGATACTTGCGTATATAACACTTATGGCTTTCATGTGTTATCCGAACGCGTTGCAGTGGTTAATCTGATCTCCAGATCTGACACTTTCAGTTCTGTGTGTATTTGCATGTCTTTGCGTCTCTACGCATCACTCATTCTCAAATGAGATAGTTGGGTATAAATTTGGTCCTTTGGTGAGACCTTAGTTCCTTTAGCTAAAATCATGTTGTCACTATTGTCGCACAATAGATCTTCACAGTAATAGCCAGCTTGGAACTACACCTAGTTTCATAACAAACTTCTTGACACAAATGCCCTCTTTTGCTACTTCTAAAGTAGCCATATACTCAACCTTTGTTGTAGAATCCATCACAATGTCTTAACTTTGGAACTCATCCAAATCCATCATGGAACTTCCTTCCATTACATTGTGCCACCTAAACATACAGCTAAAATTGAGATAAACTTAATTTGTATCTTGTGACAAACCTAGTATCAATGTAACACTTTACAATGAATTATGTGTCACTTTGTCATACATAATATATATCCTTAGTCCTTCCAAAGCACATAAGGATATCTCTACTATTGTCCAGTGATCATCTTATGACTTTTATCACTCTGGTATATGCTCATAACATTTAGAGCATACGACATATCTGGATATGTACATATCATGGTATACATGATCGATCAAATCATTCATGTGGCTTCACTCATCAAGTGTCAAAAACACCTGAATCTTGTTTCAACCTCTTCCATGCGACAAGAACTTTTCTTGTCGTTTCCATATTGAACTTCATTCAATATTTCATCTATGTACTTTGGCACAACCATATTGGTACCTCGATCTATCTATATAGACATCGAGACCCAATATTTTGGTTTTGCCTAAGTCTTTCATTGAAATCTAATTTTAATGAAATTCTTAACATATGCCAATAAAAGATACATTATTTCCAATTAACAATATGTCTTCTACATAATGTACTAGAAATATATCTCAGCGCTCCCACTTAATTTCTTGCAAATGCAAGCATATTCATCGTATCTGATGAAACTAAACCTTTTAATTATTTCATCACGGTGAATATTCCAACTCCGCGATGCTTACTTCAACCATTGAAGTTTGCATGCCTTTTTAGCATCCTTTGAATTTACAAAACCCATTGGACCATGTCATGTACATGTCCTAGGTAACCATTCTATTAGAAGAATGTTGTCTTGTTTGTTCAACTAACATATACCAAACTTGGCATATGTAGTGGTTGCTACAGTAATCCGTCCAGACAAAATATTACTATGAAAGATCAAATCTTGTCACAGTCAACTCCTTGAACACAATCGTAAACTCTTTTAACGATGTGTCGACTATTTCATAGATGTTAAACATCCATGTCTGTCTTTATGGATCCTAACACGTTCATTAGGCTTCATGCCTTTTAAGGGTCTTCCAAGTTCATAAACTTAGTTTCTCGTGTATGGAACTATCACGGATTTTATGGCTTCTAGCCATTTGACGGAGTCAGGGCCCATCATTGCTTCTTTGCATGCAGTCGGTTCATCATTGTCAAACAATAATGATTCATTCTCAAATCTAACTATTTGATTGTTACCCGACTCACGCGGTTCAATAGGAACTTTGATCTATGTGACCACAACCTTTGAGGTACGATAGCCATGCGCATTGTGGCCGCCTCCGGGACACTTCCCAGCGCTGCGCTACTCAGCACATATAGCTTAGGTTCAATAACCCAATCAAAGTTCTATTGTCCTCCCACTTGAATTTTTGCGAAAAATTCCTTCTCAAGAAACTTGACGTTTTCAGCGACAAACACTTTTGTCTTCAGTGTTCTGGAGGAATACCCAACAGTTACTTTGGGATAACCTACAAAGACGTATTTATCCGACTTTGGTTGTAAACATTTTACATATGCCTAGCATACCAAAATTTTAGAAAAGACAACTTGGGTTTTATCCCATGCCATAACTCATATGGTGTCATTTCAACGGATCATGATGGCGCTCTTTTCAGTGTAAAAGCGGTAGTCTCTAAAGCTTTATCCTTAAAATATAATGGCAGTTTTATATACGACACCTTTGATCCAACGATGTCAAACAAAGTTTGATTTCATCTCTCGAACACTCCATACTCCTATGGTGTTTCGGGAAATACAAGTCTATGGAACAATTCCTCAACTTTTAGGTGTTTGCTAAACTTGTAACTCAAATATCTTCCTTTATGATCAAATCATAAATTCTTTATTCTCTTGTTACAATGATTTTCAACTTCAACTAGAAATACTTTGAACAATATTCAAATATTTCATGCTTCTTCCTTATCAAGTAAATATACACATATATCTACTCAAATCATTGGTTAAAGTAAATGAAGTTCAAGAATTCACCATACACGGCTACACATAATGGACTATATACATCAACATGTACAATATCCAATAAGTTAGTCGTCCGTTCTTCTTTGGCCTACAAACGGAGTTTTAATCATCTCTAGAAAATTTTCACAAGCGTCAATTGATTCAAAATCAAAAGACTCCAAAATCCCATCAACATGGAGTTTCTTCATGTTCACTTTCCAATATGATTTAAACGGTGGTGTCACTCATAAGTGATCTTCTAATCATTTGTCTTAAGACATTTTTAGCATCAGTGTTATGGATGTGATTTCTCCAACAAGATAAGCGTTCATTCATCTTTTATGAATGCGGTAATAATTTGAACAACCATTGTTCTCATAATACCAGAACAAAATAACAATTATTCAAATAAATCTTGAAGGCTAGGTTTAATTCCAACGAAACACAATAACACTTTATTTGTTTTCGATGAGAATCATCCGATATTCATTTGCTAGTTAATTAGGCCATTGTAGTTCTTGTATTGCGTTGTATGACAGTTCATACCAACCAATTTAGTATCAAATACCCGAGAACCACATTGTTTTAACAAGCAACGAATACAACCATAACATATATATCTTCTATATACCTGAGCTGGACATTTCCAGTCTTTTCTTTTCCGCCAGAATAAATTTTGGATTCTCTTTTAGCAATTCTTTTTCGTCTAGAAGAATCTATCAACATCAATAGTGGCACCATACACATGGCACATAGTTCAAGGTATGATTAGTCAAACACTAATACCCTTGGACTCACACTTTGAAGTAGATCACCATTATCAAATATTTGGCGTTCTTCCAAATTCCATTCTTTAGTAATCTTTTAGTGTAGTAAACATTTTACCTACATCTTCCATTCATCCTATCATGACAACTTTCATGACCAAGCTACTATAGCTCATGAGGACGAATTGCGAGTATAATATTAGTTCCTAAACCTTTTAGGAGATCTGGACGCCTGGCGTCTCTAATCTGCGCAAATTCTCATACAATACGAGAACATGTGTCTTACTAAATTATACTCTATCACTTTGCAACCAAACATTGTTTCAGATATCACAATATCTTCCACACATGATAGTTTATGAAACAATTCTTTCAACTCCTAGATAACCTTGATACAAAAAACAACTTTTGAATATCAAGGATGATGGACGCAAGTGTGATACTTAGATACTAACACTGGAATTGTTACTCTTGATTTAATACTACTTATTAAATTTTATCGAGTAACAAGGATTTGCTAAAAGTTTGCAATAGGACTTTAAACTTTAGATTGACATTCAAACAATATGATACCAGTTCATAAAGTTAATATCCAGAATTCTATAGTTCTATTATCTCAATTATAGCTAATCGCAAGGTAGTAAACGGATGCCAATAACTACAACAAACTATGCAAATTCACTTTGATTTAGTTCATGATAAATTGAGTTCTATAATTCAAAATTACTAAAAGAACTCCCACTTAAAAATAACATCCCTCTTAGTTTTCTTAAGTGGTTACACGAACCAAATTCACTATACCGCAACCGATCATCACGTGCAACGGCATAGTTTCAAAGGCGAACATCACCATGTTCATCATATCAACCATATGACTCATGCTTAACCTTTCGGTTCGTGTTCCGAGGCCATGTCTGTACATGCTAGGCTCGCCAAGTAGAACCATAGCACTCGCGTGTGTAAAACTGTCTTACACCCGTCATATGTGAACGTAGAGTCTGTCACACCCGATCATCACGTGGTGTCTCGAAACGACGAACTTTCTTGACGGTGCATGCTATGGAAGAACACATTTTTATCTTGATATTTATGTGAGAGGGATCATCTTATAATGCTACCGCGCGATCAAATCTAAGCAAAATAAGATGCATAAAAGGATAAACATCACATGCATATATAATGTGATATGATATGGTCCTTCACGCATTCGATCTCCATCTTGTGCGTCATGGCATGATCTCCATCATTCCACCGGCGTAGCACCAAGGTCCATGGTGCGCCAACTTGGTTGTCTTCCTCCAGTACAATATATCACTTGGATATATATATACGGCACGCAGGCCATTTAAATGTAAAGACAACCATATGGCTCCTGCCGGTTGTTTATAACTTTACAAAAAGGATCATCGCATACAATTTGTAACATAAACAATTTGACCATATCACATCACATGCCCTGCAAAAACAAGTTAGACGTTTCTAATTTGTCTTGCATATTTTACGTGGTTTGGGGCTTTCTAGGAAGAACCGTTCTTACCTACGAACAAGAACCACAACGGTGATAAAAATATTATTAACAACTCTTTGTAAAATAGATCATAACTATAGTGGGAGAAACGTGCACCCGCAAAGCCACATATGCCGAAGCATGTCAAGTGTGGGACAAGTCTCGTGAACGTGGTCACGTAAGGTTAGTCTCGGGCAGCTTCAATCCCACTATGCCACTATGATCCAAAATACCAAAAAAAATTGCAATAACATGATCATCAACGCCCACATCCACATGTGTTCTAACCGTGCATACCAACTACGCATAGAGATGACTCTGATACCACTGATGGGTTCGTAGCATAGAAAACAAAAAATTTCCTACGCAAGAACACATAAACTAGCCAAGATACTCTACGAGGTGGTAGCAACGGAGACTAACCCTCAACGACCGTAAGCGGGGATTACGTTCTCGCACAAACGTTGACGATGGAGAGTCGATGTAGACGCACGTAGTCGACGTAGTTGTTCACTTGACGTAGTCGACGTAGTGGTTCACTTGACGATTACAAGATCGTGTACACGGCGCCACAAGTGGCAGCGCCTCCGTGCTCGGTCACACGTACAGCTCGCCGTCGACTCCTCCACGCCCTCGGTCCAGCGGGGCAGCAGAAGAAGGGATCCGCCGGACACTCCTCCACACACTTCACTAAGTGTATGAACTATGAACTACAATTCCGGCAGAGCTTCGCTAAGCCAAGATGGAAAGTGGGCAGCAACTATGCAAGGGAGGGGAGGATCAAGAAGTGTGTGTCAAGGGAGAGAGGGAGGGGTTTATATAGAGGAGGAGGGGCAGCCAAGGGGTGGCCGGCCAAGGGGTCTCCTCCTCTTCATTGTCCCCTCTTCATTCCCATTATGGTGATAACTCCCTCATCAACATGAGGTAACCCTCATTTTAATGCATGACATTCATGCTAATTAAAATTCACACTTATTGATTTAATAAAACATTTTTTTTCTTTAATATTTGTTAATTCATTCAATTAACAAACATTAACAAATACACCCTCGAGTTATTTTGATATCCAAAACAGTTTCGGTGCTTTTCTGAAATAACCCTCATGTTGTCCTGTAATTCAATCGGAGTATCGTATCCACTCAAAAACGACGGCGAACCTTAAGTGTGTCACCCTACGGTTCGTGAATAACGTGGACATGATTGAGACTCCTCTCCGATCAATAATCAACAGCGGGATCTGGAAATCCATGATGACTCCCACTTACTCAACGATGAACTAGTGATCGTGTGAACCAGTAACGAACATAGTTAATTCCTTTTGTCTCGCGATATTATTACTTGTCCGAGATCCGATCATTTGGTATCAACCATACCTAGTTCGATCTCGTTCCCGACAAGTCTCTTTACTCGTTCCGTGATAATGCATTCCTGTGACCTAGTCACATGCTTGCAAGCGATTCCAATGCAATATCACCGAGAAGGGCCCAGAGAATATCTTTCCGTCATCCGGATGGACAAATCCCACTCTTGATCCATGAGCCTCAACTAATACTTTCAGAGTACCCAAATCAACCTTTATAATCACCCTATTACGGTGTGACGTTTGATATCATCAAAGTACCCTTCCGGTATCCGTGATTAACATGATCTCATGGTCTAAGGATTAGAACTACTTCGCATGAGTTTGATATAGCAATGAACTTGATGACTTGATCATTTTGCTATTCATACTATGGGTGTGAGTGTTCATCATATCATTCTTCTAATGATATGACCCCGTTATTAACAATATCCAATGTTCATGATCAGGAAACCTTGATCATCAGTTAATCAACGAGCTAGTATAAAAGAGAGGCTTTACTAGGAACCTTTTTAGTTTATTAATCACACAAGTATTAATGTTTCCGATTAATACAATTCTAGCATGAGAAATAAACATTTATCATAAACACATGGAATATGATAATAACCACTTTATTATTGCCTCTCGGGCATATTCCCTTCAGGTTTGTCCTTTAGCTCTAATAAGACGAGCTCCTAATTTTTTGCAAAAATCATTTTCATCCGCAACATGTCATTTCTTCACTAAACTTTGCCCGTTAAAGCGGGACTCCGCACCGCCTGGCCATGAGCACGAGTTTCGTGTGTTGTCATATTCATGCGGGTCCAGAATCAGGCATAACTAATTCAAAATAAATCGCAAAAATGTGAGACCTTCGCGTGGCATCATTTTATATCACCTAGATGTGGGAAAAAAATTCAAACCTTGATAAAAGCAATTTACCAGAAAGTCCCTTCACAAAAATGACCTACCAAGTTCAAGGTTGCATGGCTTTTAGGTCAAATGAGCTAGGTTTGGTCCTGATCATGGCATAGTTTGTCGAAACAAGGCCATATCGGACATGCATGTGGCCCTTGGGATGGCTAGGAACTCCACGAAGGCTGATTTTCGTTTCGTCCCATGAAAAGTGTGTTTTTCATTTTTGGAGTGCCGAAATCGGGGTTTTTTGTGAGGCAGCTACCAAAACGGCTTACGGAAAGCTAGGCACAATACCCCACGTAAATAATAAACCACCTGAGATGCATATATCAGCTCTTGTTTCATCACGCAAACTTTCAGAGTTATTTTTTGAATTTTACACAAACTCATGCCGATATCGCTGAAACCGGGGTGGGTTTGCCCTTTCGCTCTAATAAGACGAGCTCCTAATTTTTTGCAAAAATCATTTTCAGATCCGCAACATGTCATTTCTTCACTAAACTTTGACCGTTAAAGCAAAAAGTGTATTTTCCATTTTTGGAGTACCAAAATCGGGTTTTTAATTTTCCTAATTTAAGTTTTTTGCAAAATATGTCAAAATTCAAGTTTCTTAATTTTTCTATCAACTAGATCATGTAACATAACTACACCTCAAAGGATTTATTTTTTTGAATTTTTTACTATTTTCTTTTATTTTTTGCAAAACAGAAAAGGCGATCAAAAAATGAAAGTACCTGACCCGACGGCTTTGCCGTCGGGTTAGGTCTCCTGAATAATCTACGCCAACAGCATATCTAAGCTGACGGCCAGATTTCGGCCAAGCCCGAGGCCAGGGCCTATGCCGACGGCCCCCGATAAAAAGCCGTCGGCTTAGGTATTGACCGTCGGCGTAGCAGTTTGTTCCTGTAGTGTAACGCCATACTAAAGTAGGATTGTTTTTCTACAATGAGTTAATTTGTTGTCATTTTTTATTTAGTTTAGGAAAACACTTAAAAATGATGGACTTTTTTACCAATTGTCTTTTATTCAGTTTATTTCAGCGCTAACAAATTATGATCTGTTTTTTTTGCTATCTCTGGTTT
Organism: Dactylis glomerata; assembly: GCA_007115705.1. Classification (NCBI taxonomy): domain Eukaryota; kingdom Viridiplantae; phylum Streptophyta; class Magnoliopsida; order Poales; family Poaceae; genus Dactylis; species Dactylis glomerata. The sequence goes on from QXEO01000516.1 coordinate 393,712, forward strand.
TTAATTTAGTTTACCTTGGTATTAAAAACTGTAACATATAGTCCTTTGCAAAATTACATTAATATTGCTCAAAACTCTATCTAAGCACTCTATTGTATCTGCATGGAATTTTTCTTATCTAAGAAATAGTTTATTGTCATTTTCTCCTCTTTTCTTACAGCTTCAACTCCATAACTCTTGCGGTCTTGCCCAACACTTAATTAAGATGGCATGACTGATTCTGCTATGTGCAGCGTATGCCTTGAGCTACACAAATCCCTCAAGTGAAGTCAATGTTCACAAGTACAAATGTGTGTTTTATTTGTCAGTTAGCAATATATCTGTTTGTGCTTGGCACGGGCTGCATTTATGGATATATTCAACTGATAGACTGTTTCTTTCTTCCTATTTATGGTGATAAGTGAATATTGCAATCTGTCAATATGATGTACAAACTTTTGGTAATGTTATAAGAAAGCAAATGGGATAGCTTGGTGTTTGCGGCAGATCGTGATTGTGTCTGCACATTTTCCCATGTCTAGCAACAACTTCCCTTCTCTCTTTCTGAATTGGTAAACTAGATTCATCTCGATCCGACATGTTAGTTACTGGTTGTTTTTTGTAGCATCTGTGCGAGTTCAGTGTTTGAGTCAATATCTATTTTTTGTGTGTCGATGATGTACTCAAGGTGATATAAGATTCTTACTGCAATTGCCTCGTTAGCTTTTCATTGTTATTGTCTTGCTGGTTTTAGCTTGCTCTGTAAGTGCTCCTTATTTTGGCCTATTATAGTGTAATAGCGTCCTCCTTTTATGCATGTCATAATGTGATCCCATCATTTTGTATGTAACTCTTCCTATGTACAATGTTACTCTGGCAGGTTAGTTACATTGTTTTTTCTTTTTTGAATTTTCACCGGGGGAGGGAGTGAATCCCTCCACCTGAAATTTTCCATTCAAAAGTGGCCTAAAGCCTGATAGTTACACATTTACAGAGAGGGCAGCAAAGAAAGTAGCAGGGGGTGGGGGAGAAAGGCTACAGCTGGAACCGGGCAGTCTAGCTATCCACGTCTGCCCGGCGCTCATCAGGCAGGCGTACACGCCAAAGATGGGCGGTTTCACGGCATTGCCGCATCAGGAAGGCCAAGCTCGAATTCTGGGCACGGAAGACCACCCCATTCCGGTGCTTCCAAAGCTGCCACATTCAAAATGCACCTCACGTTTTAACCAGTGGGAGCTGAAGAAAGGTTAGTTACATTGTCATCACTGAAATAGTCAAAATGCCAATATTGGGGTTTCACTAACACTTATCTTCACGGGTGTGTGATAGCATTTTTTTGCTGATATTTTTTAGTGCATTTCACTAGCACTTATCTTCAGGGGTTCATCCATCAATCAGCCCTTCAAATATGAATCTAGCGCGCAATCATATCAGAGATAGAGTGATGTCGGTGATGGGTCCTAGGATATATGTGTATTTGCATTCAGAGAATAGGGGACGGGGACACTCTAAGGTATCACCTTTGTCTGACTGTGCACATTCTTTAGGTGATCCTTCATGTGTTATTCACTAATACCTAAGTAGTTAAGCTCTTCAATATGATTATCAGGTGGGCTCTCTAAGGAAATTTTATGGGGAAATGCAACTCTGTTGTAGTATTGATAATGTGACCGACTCACCTCACGTTTTAACCAGTGGGAGCTGAAGATTTATGTATTCACTGAGCCTGCATTGATACTCAGGTGTAGGACTCACGTCCTGAGTAACGAGTATATATGAGTTAATGTCGTTTTATTCCATTTTTATTCCGACCATGTTTATTGAAACAAGAGACGAATTGCATATCAACGGTGTAGACCAGAACAAGATATAACTTATAGCTTAAATCATGTTCCGATTCTGCCAGTTATGCCAATGGAGCAATGGGTCATCTAAAAACTTTTATAGCATTAGATTTTCAAGATTATTATTTTAATTTCAATTGGAACAATTTACTCTTTGTGGCTACAGTGCCGCTTTGGATTTGCACTTGCACCAGTGGCGCAACGTGTCATCTAATATAATGCAAAGAACCCTACCCGACGAGGCATGTCGGGCCGGCTATTTTCATTCTATCATTTATTCTTTCATGTTTGACGTCCGAAAGGTCTATAAAAGTCAAGAACATACAAAAACATACAAAAATAAGGAATTCTGCTTCGCAGTGTTAAAGCCAAATGAAAGGACATTATTTAGCAGAAAACCCCCAGAATCAATGGCAAACAAGTCCAGGTCCTCATAAAACTATCAAATAACTAGAAATATGATCTAATGAACTATTGCGCTTACCAACTGTCCTGAGTTTCCAACATGTTATTAATTCATAGCATCATAAGAGTGTTTTCATCCGGTTTCCATAAATTAATAGTAACTCTCTTCTGATTAATTAATCGATGAGATGATGTAAGGCCCTTGCATCCGTTTAGAAAACAATAGTGTTTTAGGATAATCTCACGAGCATCACCGTGATGATTACACAAATATACAAAAAGTGGAATGTTAAGTGTTGACTTTTTTAGATAGGAATGTTCAGTGTTCTCATTAGCAACATTTGGTGGGGTGATGAAGGTGATATGAGAAAAGTCCGATCTAGTGAAAATTCGTCAATGTTACTTTATAAAGATTGGGTCCTTCTTTTCTAATGCGTGTCCATCATGCAAAATGTGAGGTAAAATTTACCCTAAACAAGGAGTATATGCACGTTCGAGGCAAGAGCCGGGAATCCCATCCACCATCTATTTGTTTTGGCATTAGTACTCCACAAAATATTTGCATGTTAGACTACCCACTAGTACGCTTTCTCATTATTTAAATAGATGTATTTTATTTATAGTGTTAGACTAGCACAATACCCGTGCGTTGCAACGGGTCAATAAAAATAGAAGATTCGGTGAAAATCAGATATTTTTAATTGGGTGGCATTCTTCAGTTTTCTTGGGGATTAGTGGCATGAGGACTTTTTTTTATCTTGCCCGCTGACACCGATGTGATCCTTGAACAACCAATCCGATTCGCATAGGGGATATGACGCTGGGCCCCAATTTTGAAATTATTTTTTGCAGTCCATATTCCACATTGAAGTGGCTATGCATTGCAACAGATATGAAATAATTTAAGGAAAGGACCGAGCGTCCTTCGAAGGATTTTTTCCTAGCGATCCTCCGACCTCTCATGTTGACACGTGTCCCTCCAGATTTCCTCAATCCCGCTTTTGCTTCTATAATGTACCAATGCAGCAGAAAACGGTTCGTTAGAGCAAAACAATTGTATGAATGAAGCAAAAATGTTTCACACTAAAATCCCAAAATTGCTTTCGTGAAGCAAAAAAGCCCCGCTTTTGTTTCTATAAATGTACCAATGCAGCAGAAAACGGTTCGACGCAAAAAAGACTGCTCCAACATGGATCTCGCTGGAGACCTCGCCGGAGACGTCGGTGCAATTTTTTTGTACTATTGAAGCATCGTAGCAATTTTTTCCGGCGAAGTGATTTTGCCAGAGACCTCGCCGAAGACGTCAGAGCAAAAAAATTGTACTAATGTAGCATCGGAGCAAAAAAAAATCCGGCGAAGTCCTCCGACGACTGTACAATGCTAATCTACAGAGTAAATGTAGCAAAAGTTATGTTCTAATGATGCAAAAACACGGATCAAATGTAGCAACAAAAATCTTCTGTTGTAGCATCATGGAGAAAAAACTTCGACGAGAGTCTCCGACGAGACTTTGACGCAAAAATAACGAAGCCATTGTAGCAGAAGAAATCTTCCGGAGAGCATTTTCATATCACGAATAAAGCAAAAACATATAACAGTGATAGCAAAGACATTCTCAAATTTCTTCAAAATGAAACTGAGTAGCACGGGCACCCCCCCGCTTGCAGCACCCGGACTCCGATTGGCGCCCGAAGGCGCCGGCCGTTGTCCTTGTGACCGTCGAGGAGGGAACACAGCCGGAGGTTGCAGTAAAAACGACGGAGCTTCATGGAGAAGGTATGGACTTGGACGAAGGAGAGGGCACGGTGACCCGGGCCACGGTGCCGGCTCCGGGCCTCGCGAGCTTGGCCATGCCTCCCTCCACCGTGAGATCCGAGGGCAAAAAGATGGGGGCGGCGACTGCGCCGTGATCTCCATGGCCGCACGCGAAGTTGCAATGAAGATGGCCTAAAAACTCTGGTCTGGCATCGGCGGCGGAGGCCGGCCACAGGGCCCGATCGGGCGAGCTCCGGCGGGAGGCACCTGGTCCGGCGGTTGGTCAACGGGGCGGCAGCAGTGGGCGGTCGTGTGCGAAATTGGAGATAAAGAAAGGGGACGATAAAATGGTGGGGTTCCTGGGGGACACGCGTCGAGCAGTCGAGGCGGAGGATGCCTGATGCGCGATCCCTCTCCTTATCGTTAGCATTTTCCATAATTTAACATGTGCTCATAAACCTCAAATTGGTCGGTCTCTTGTGAGTCAGGGCAGGGCGTACCAAGAGTGGACATAGTGCGACATATGAACATGACTTTAAGTACGGACAAAAGCGCCGGTTTTACAGATATGAACTAATTCAACGTAATGCTTGGAAACCTCAAATATAATATGATGTAATTTCTCGGTGCTAGATCATTTATCTCCGAAAGCCTAAAAGAGAGTTTTGAATTTTAGTTCTAGGCCTAGTAGAGCTCACGTTTTTTCTTTGCTTGCTAGCACAAAATGTGCAGCTACTAATTTAGTTAGCTCTTGTGCTCTTTGGAGTATCTGAAAAAATAGAAATTGCAGGATTAGTGGCCAACCTTGGACTGATGTTTGCTGTCTAATCATGAACTCACTAAAGCACTGGATGTTAATCTCCAAATAACCAATGATGATACCTACACACAAATTCTGCCTACCTGTGGGCAATCTGCTACATACGCCACATTTCTGGTGAAGATTCCACCCTTACTCAACTGAATCCAGCCTCCGGTGTCTGTCCGTTGCGCTGCCAGCCAGCTGCCACTGCCCGTCATCAACATGACCGCAGTCCAAATGCCCAGTAGCTCAGCGTTCTCTTCCCGAGAAGCGTCCTCTTCCTTCGACCGCAGGCCGGTCTGCGCGACACCGATGCTTGCAGCAGCGAGAAGCCGAGAACAGATGTCCTGGCCGGCGGACAACGCGAGAACACGGGAGCAGAGGGAGGGGTCGCCGTGCGAGAAGCCCCGGGTCACGGGCGCGCGGAAGAGGAAGATACACCGGTGCCGATCGGACTGCGCAGCTCTGAGCACTGCCTATTGTGGAGTACCAGTCAAATTATTCTCGCGTTCATTCACGCAGAGCCAGTCAGCCAGGGCGACGCCCGTCCCACGCCGGTCACGGGCGGTGAGTGCGTCCTCCATAGAATTGCGGCACAGCAAACCTAGCAGACGAGCGGTGTATCGAATCAATTTTTAACAACAAAAACGTTTCGGGCTATGGGACACGAAAGCGCATTTTGAGTTGGTTGAAAGTGTATTTTACGGACACGGATCATACCTCTAGTAATATTATTAGTAGAGATTTAGAAGGATCATAATCTTTCGTCCAACAATTTTGTTCCGATTTTACCCTCCCACTAAATTACATATTACTCACAAGTGCCATTGTACCGGTTCGGCCTTTTTATTTTCTAGCCGAACAATCCCCTTCCTAGAACTGTTCTGTTGCAGATCGAGCCCTGCGTGAGCTCGGAGATCTAACGCACCACTTCGATGGGACATCGTCGGCGTACTGGCATGTGGAAGACCAGGGCCACGGGCGTAGAACCACGAACCGGGTATCTGCACTCTCTCTCAGCTACCGGTTCCTCTGCCCCGTGAGTCGCCGGCGGCTCGCCGCTTCCCTCCACATCGAGCCCTACCAATCGGCGCTAGGAGGACGAGAACGAGGGCGACTAGCACCGACGTGACGTTGCTTCGGGACTTCCGGGAGATTGGCAGCAGAGAGGGCAGCCGCATCGCGTGCGATGCGAGGACGAGCCACATCCCAGTTCCCCTCCCCACCACCACCTCCTCCGTCGCCACTGGCGAGAGATGTCGGCCAAATACTGCGTGGTGCCGGCGGCGGTGGCACCACCATTACCCGGGCGCAAGAGGAGCTGCGCGGGGCGGCCTCTGCTCGCGACGGAGCACCCAAGGAATCTCGTGGCCGGCTTCGCGGCACGGCTACAGTTGGCGATGGTGGGCGGCGGTAGACGCGGTCAACGGCGAGGGGAATCGTGTAATAGCGGCGGTGGAGTGTGCTTGTGCTGGCGGCGGGGCATGGGAGCGATCGATGGGAGAGGATTGTGTTGCGTGATGGTAGGAGCCAGGGCAACGCTCAGGGAACTGGCTGGACTGGGCCTTGCCTTGCTCGGTTGAGCCTGGCCCAGCAGCCCCTTTGTTGTTGTTTTTTTATTACTCTGATTTGCTCTTTTGTTTTTATCTTCATTAGAACAAAATGAAAAAAGTGGAGAATCATTTTAGGATTTAAAAGGGCTCCACTTTTTATACATTTGTGAAATTTTGCCAGCATCTCCATCGACCGGCAAGGATACCCGGTTCTGTGCAACGGTGCGCGTCGGAGATTGCTGCGGTCGAGCGAGTGGTAACCTGAAAACTAACGGTGGTCGGCTTGGCGGGGGTTGCGCGCCCATCGACCAATGGAGTCGGCAAGCACCCGGTCATCTTGTTGGTATTTGCGGCACGCCTTAGGCCCGGCCATACTAGGAGGGTAGCATAGCAAGAATCGGATGCCAAGGAGCCGGTCTGCTTCTTTCACCACTCAGATGGAAACGAGGATTAATGGAGCTTCCTTACTAGGAGTAACTGAATCTTTCCCCACTGGCATGCACTATTTAAAGTTGATTAGAACAAATCTAGCTAGATGCAACGGTGCTTGCTCTTTTGATTGGAGTATATGAATAGAAATCTACGTGGTTTGTTTATTTCATGCTGAAATTGGGTGACGAGTTTAGCCCGGAAAAATAGGATGGTAGATCATCTAGAATTTGATTTGTGTAACTTAAGTAGACCATATTATTATCCGTGTATTTGCTCTCATTTTGGTAGGCCGTAGCAAAGCACGGGCAATTATGCTAGTTATTGTAACAAGACTAAAAGCTTTTGTTTTGACAAAATTCAGAATGCGAATTGCACAATAAAACTCATTGTTTCAGAAACACATTAAACATGATGACACACAAGAAAATTTTCACCAAGTTTTATCAAATTTCAAAAGTTGATTTTCAAATATTACCACAAAATATTAAATATTAGTCTTATTTTGAAGCTCCCTTTGCTGGGAACTCAAATATTAAAACGGTTCACATATTAAAGTTATGGTTTAAAAGCTACGGAAGTTCTAAGCTTAAGACTGGTTTTTTTTTTAAAAAAAGCTTAAGACTAGATTTAGTAGTGTGGAAAAAGAGTGGAACTTTCTTACACAAAACCAGAAAAAAAAAGTAAGGAGGGAAGGTATATACCGTGTAGAATCGCATTTCTCGTGTTGGTTGACATATAATTTGGTCTGCGCGGCGACTTTGTGCACATGTGTTCGCACTTTGCTGTCGTTACTCATAAGTCATGCCCGATTACCAGGACCTAATGAGTATTGAGCTCTGACCCTTCGATCGACGACGAGATCTTCCTCCCGGCGTCAATGGTGGTGTTGGAAGATTAAACTCCTTTAGGTATAGTCTTTCAGATCTTGCTTCGCCAGATCGATTTTGGATCTTTTCTCTTGGTTGCCGCGAGGAGAATTATCCTCGCAGTATTTGTCCCGGCGGCTACATTCTCGACAATGGTGATTCGTACCCTCGACTCCCCAGCGACGGCGATCAAGTTGTCCGGTTATTTTGCCCTGACATACTGGTGTTGGTACTCTTGTCGATGTGGATTGACTACTTCAATGGTTGCGCGCGTGCACGTAGCCTTGGCATTGCGGCTCAAATTAAAATTATGGGAGAACCTCCATTGGTATTTACAGGTTTATGATTTGGTATCTATCTTGGGCTGCCTTCAGAAAAGTACAAGATTGCGTCATGGAAGAAGAAAGAATTTGAAGACCTCGAAGATTTGTTAGTTTCTTTTAGACTTTATTTTGTAATCGTCAAAGACAGCTCGTGTAACTCTACCATGTACTATTTGTTGCTATAAATATATATGGTATTGATTTTCAAAAAAAAAAAAAAAAAAACACTTCCTTCTGCACCGCCGGTAGCTGCGCCCAGGATACAATGGGTAGTGCTCTGTGGCTGGTGGTGCTGGTACTGCTGCTTGCGCCCGCGGCGGCGGACGACGACGACGAGCAGCTGCTGGATCGGTTCAAGGCAGCGGTACGAAACCGCGGGGAGCTCGGGGCATGGACCCGCGGCGACGGCGTGTGCAGGTTTCCCGGTGCGGCGTGCACCAGGGGAAGGGAGACGCTCGTGTCGCTGTCCCTCGCCGGGATTCAGCTCGACGTAGACTTCCGCGACGTCGCCAGCACGCTGCTCCGGCTGGGTGGTGTGGAGGTCGTCAGCGTGCGAGATGCCAACGTCACCGGCTCGCTCGCAAGCGGCAGCGACGGCGGGTGGAAGTGCGGCCAGAAGCTGGCTGAACTGGACCTGTCCGGGAACAGCGAGCTGCGTGGATCCGTCGGCGACGCTCGCGCACTCTCCGGCGCGTGTGACGGGCTGAGAGAGCTCAACCTTTCAGGTAACGCACTCGTTGGTGGGAAGGGAGATGGTGGTGGCCGGGACATATCTACCAGTCTGTATGTCCTTGACCTGTCGCACAACAACATCACCGGCGACGGCGAACTCGGCTGGTTGGGGGGTGTCCGCCGGCTTAACCTCGCCGGGAATTCCATCTCCGGGCCACTCCCAGTCCCGGCATTCGCCAATTGCTCCAGAATGGAGTCACTTGATCTGTCCAGGAATGAAATCTCCGGCGAGGTACTGCTAGGGGTCCTGTCCGGTTGCAGTGCGCTGGTTTCGCTCGACCTCTCCGGCAACCATCTGAAGGGCGTTTTCCCGCCGGACATCGCGGGGCTCGCGTTGCTCTCCTACCTCAACCTGTCGGGCAACACCTTCTCCGGTGAGCTCCCTGCGCAGGCACTCGCTGGGCTCCGGCGCCTATCATCGCTTTCTTTATCCTTCAACTACTTCAACGGCTCTGTGCCGGACTCTCTAGGCGCGCTTGCCGAGCTCAGGATGCTGGACCTCAGCTCCAACGAGCTCACCGGCGCTATACCGTCGTCACTCTGCCTGAGCACAGGCTCCAAGCTCGAGGTGCTCTACCTGCAGAACAACTACCTCACTGGCGGCATACCGCCGACAATCTCCAACTGTGAAAGCCTCGAGTCTCTAGACCTTAGCCTCAACTACATCAATGGGTCCATCCCCACAATCCTCGGCGGCCTTGCACGGCTCCGGAACCTCATCATGTGGGAGAACCAATTGGATGGTGAGATCCCCGCGTCACTGGCCGGTGCTCGCCACCTCGAGAACATCATTCTCGATTACAACGGCCTCACCGGCAGCATACCATCGGAATTTATCAACTTTAAGGATCTCAAATGGATAGGGCTCGGGAGCAACAAGCTCTCTGGGTCTATGCCAGCATGGCTCGGTCGGCTAGACAACCTTGCAATCTTGAAGCTCAACAGCAACTCCTTCTCGGGGCCGATACCACCGGAGCTAGGAGACTGTAAGAAATTGGTTTGGCTGGATCTGAACGACAACAAGCTTAGTGGATCAATACCACCGGAACTGGCGAAACAGTCTGGAAAGGTGCCCTTGAGCATCAGTCTCGGGAGGCCATACATATTCTTGCGCAATGACAAACAGAGCAGCAAATGCCGTGGCACGGGGAGCATGCTCGAGATCGTTGGCATCCGTTCCCAGGCACTAACCCGGAGCAAGAAGCTGTGTAACTCCACGCGGATGTACATGGGCAGCTCAGAGGTCTCAAATCTTGGGCAGAATACCGGTAGCTCCATGTTATTCTTGGACCTGTCTTATAACCAGCTCGACTCCGGAATCCCCAGGGAACTTGGGAACATGTTATATCTAATTATCATGAATCTTGGGCACAATTTGCTTTCTGGTGCCATCCCAGCCGAGCTTGGAGGTTCCAAGAAACTCGCTGTGCTTGACCTGTCACACAACCAGTTGGAAGGCCCAATCCCCAATTCATTTTCGATCCTGTCACTCTCCGATATCAATCTGTCATACAATAGGCTGAATGGATCAATACCGAAGCACGGATCCATTGCCACTTTCCCGAGGAGCCAATATGAGAATAACTCTGGCTTGTGCGACTTCCCCCTGGCTCCATGCCCACAACTTTCGAAACCCCAAGGCAAGTCTTCTGCCACCTCCAGTAATAAACACTACTTCTTGCTAAAAATCATACTCCCAACTATTATCACAGTAGCTTTCAGCGCCATTGCTATGTGCCTATGCTACCTATCCTTCAGAAAGAAACACAAGAGAGGCAACACCATAGTTTCTGTTGATTCGGCAGATCCAGTAAGCCATCAACTAGTCTCGCATATTGAGCTTGTTCGCGCCACCGATAATTTCAGCGAAGATAACATGTTGGGACATGGCGGTTTTGGAAAGGTATTCAAAGGCCAATTGAAGACCGGTTTGGTGGTTGCAATAAAGGTTCTTGACATGGGATCCGAGCGTGCCATTACAAGCTTCGATTCCGAGTGCCGTGTTCTTCGCATGGCGCGACACCGCAATCTGATACAAATAATCAGCACATGTTCTAACATGGACTTCAGAGCATTAGTGCTACAATACATGCCAAATGGCAACTTGGAGACACTACTTCACTACTTGCAACGGGGTGAAAGACAACTGGGGTTCATTGAGAGGCTAGGCATTATGCTCGACGTGTCGATGGCAATGGAGTATCTGCACCATGATCACAGTGAAGTCATTTTGCATTGCGACTTGAAGCCAAGCAATGTGTTGTTTGACGAGGACATGATTGCCCATGTGGCGGATTTTGGCATTGCAAGATTATTGCAAATTGATGATAACTCTATAGTTTCTGCGAGCATGCATGGTACAATTGGGTACATGTCACCAGGTAGTTAGCACTGGTTATCTTTTCTCAATAAATTATCTTCTTGTTATAACATGGACTAACTATTGTTTGACTAATCATGCCGAAATTTCTGTTTATCTTTTTTTTCTTGCATAGAGTATGGGTTATATGGAAAAGCATCACGAAAGAGCGACGTGTTCAGCTATGGAATCATGCTCCTTGAAGTCTTCACTGGGAGAAAGCCAACAGATGCTATATTCATCGGAGATCTGAATCTTAGGCAGTGGGTTCACCAATTATTTCAAGTTGAGTCTGTCCATGTCGTTGATGAACGGCTACTGCAGTACTCCTCTTCAAGAGACGGCTTGGACAATAACTTTCTTTTGCAAATTCTGGAGGTTGGTTTGCTCTGCTCCAACGACTCACCAAAAGAGAGGATAACAATGAGCGATGTTGTTGTGAGGCTAAAGAAGATCAAAACAGAGTACACAAAATGGACAACAACTACATCACGTAGTGCAACGCAATGATTGGTCAGCCTTGCTACATTGTTTCGAAGGAAGAAATATTTGGAGCACATATCAGAGAGGAACGAGTATATGTACAATTACGATAGAAATAGTATTTGTTTCAAAGCAAAAAAAAAACTGGATTCAAAATTTGTTTGAACAACCTAGGCCAATAAATTGGCGCGAATTCCGACATCTCGCGGTAACCGGTAATTCCAGTATCCTCCGGTAAAACTGGTGCTCGAGAAAAAACTTTCTTGGGATAGATAGCGGGAAACTGTTGCCAGAGCATTCGGTGTGCAATATTATGTAGAATATGGTGAAATTCTATGAAATAAAGTTGTGCTGAGATGATTTTTTTGATAGAGGGTGGTATATCAACACCTAGAAGACATCGAGTATACCTAATTCATGCAACAGCTTAATGTTAAGAGCAAGTCGCAAAGCCGAGGATGGATACCCAACCTCCTGTCCGAAATATAAGGCATATATTTTGTTTCTGTTGATCAAGGGTTTGACAAAAATTAAACTGTTAATGTATTTATTTTGTGACACAAAATTGATATCATTGTATCCCTATTCAAACACATTTGTAACCAAATTGCTAACAGCGCGCTAAACCTTCCTACATATAGGTGTAACATGTGTCACAAATGCACAATGGTGGGATAAAAGTGAAATTCACTCTCAAATTAGGAAAAGAAGGGCAAGATATTGATTGGCTCGTAGCCCAGTTGTAGGCGTGGCGTGCGGGTCGTGCCTCTTTCCTGACCTGCTTATCGCACAAACTGATTTCTTCTCTATAACCCAGAAGATGAGCTGAACGCCTGTCATATTTAGCAACTCATACTCCAGGATCTCGACTGGCATCGACCACACAGCCTAGACGTGCATCCAAACATCAGTCAAACACAGTAATTATCGTATCAGTAGGCAGTTTCCCGTTCATCCATTAGTACACGAGGACATAAACAACAAGTTAGATGGCAAATGCTTATCACATCGACCCTTCATTATCAGAAACCGAACAACAGTGGCAGCAAACACGTCCAGAAACATCCTCGACATCTTGAAAACCAAGTCATCTTAGGGTCTTTGAAAACATCAACTAGAACATGTAGCATATATACACACATGGCCGGATAAATACGCGAGTTAAAAGGCTAGGCTCTCTCTCCAGGCGCACGTGTTCGCCTCCGCTATGGGGCGCTTGATAGTCCCTCTCAGGCCGCCTTCGCAAAGCCAACCCTCAGCTTGCCGTAGTCGAAGACGGTGTGGTAGGGGCCCATGAAGACGTCGCCCAAAATCCTGCAGTTGAAAGATGCATCAGGGCCACAAGCATAGCATAGGTCAAATGTAACTAGAAAATGGTACTAGCTTGCTTTCTGATCAAACCCTGTCTAGCACTTGAGCCGGATTTCTAGCATTTCTCTCAGTAAACTGATTTCTTAGATGTGGCATACTAGTGCTAGAAAAAATGATAATGAGGGTACACAAGAAGCACAATGGCACGAGCAAAGAAATAAATTACCAGAGAGGACCGCGGGGAGGAGGGATGTCCATGGCTGTGAAACCACTGATGCACTGGGCAGCAGCTCCTTCACCAACCTTCAGAACATACTGCATAATCAAAAGAGAACAAAATCAGTAACAAGAAAAGCAAGTAAGCATGTTAAGTGATGATCGGGTTGCACACAAAGAAACAAATAGAAGAGGATATGTTAAGTGATGATCTGGTTGCACACAAGGAAACAAATAGAAGAGGATAACATGGAAAAGAAATTGCACCTCTTGTGGTTTCAATGCGAACTTTTTTCCACCAATAGTGAACTCTATGTCAGGCATGGATCCAAGGCTGCCACAGTCCACAGCTGATTCTCCCATGGGGCTAGGGAGACGGTTGCACAGCTGCATTTGTACAGTTAGGCAAAGCACATGAGTACCACCATACTGGTAGAATGACCTGCAACGAAAATAACTAATCTCACCTGATCTACATAATCCAAGATGAGATCCTGGGTCTTATTCTGCGAGAGTTGGTTCTGCATCCATACAACAGCCATCTCACAGACATTGCACATGGGATCACTACGGAGGCCATTCGGTTTCTCAGCTTCATCATCGACTACACTCCGAATTCCAGCACTGTTTGTTCACAAAGGCGGAAAATGTGAGTCACAATAGTAGTAGAAGTAAAAAGTGAGTCACAATACAGAAAATCGAATGCGAGTATGCCTAGAGACTGTTTCCACCTAGTTGCTCCAACTAATAAACTTGGTCACAGTAGTTAATACTTATTAATGATAGCAAGCAACACATCACATCATAACTAGCTACCAGTTAAATAATCCCTTCACTCCAAATTAATTGACAAATACAGGGAGTAGCAGATATTTTCATTTTCCATATTTAGCAACTGAGCAGTGTTTGCGGTTCTCACCTAACACCACGAGACCCATCAAAGGTGCACAAACCAACCTGAGAGCAGATCTTTTTGGGCTGTGTCTGCAATATGACCCCAGAGCAAGTTTAGTCATACTACTTTAAGAGGCAGTAGCATAATTCATGAATCCAGCAACCAAAATAGTTAACAGGCCATAAATACAAACCTCTGCTAGCAACAGGTCTAGGATCTGCTGTCCATATTGAGAAACAATTGTTTTGCACTCTTGGCTGACCACCCCAGCCGCACCAATCTTCTGGTTAATTTCAGTAATTATGGCCTACAATGATGAAAGTAACTTCGTAAAAACTCCTCAATGTAACTTGATATGGGGCAAATAATAGATCAGTGATATATAGTACCACCCAGATTGACTTCAACTTAAACATCAAAAATAAATATCCGTAGTTTATGTTTCAAATTAAGCTTAGGATGTCAGGATATTTCAGAAGTTGTTTTCCCTAAATTGATAACACTTCCCATGTATTATGATTTAGCATAAGCTAAAGGTTTCTACAATGATATTCAGGAAACTAAGTAAAGTGTTCTCTTCGCAATGTTGTGAGTCTTGTGACAGGTAAATACAAGGCCAAGTACAACATCATACTCTTAAGCACGTCAACAGGTGTTTCTAGTCTACAAATCTAGAAGATCATACAAAACAGTGTCTCGGATCATTAATAAGACAATTGCTCTAAAGTACATCAACTTGAGGAAAGTTGTGATATTTTAGTGGATAATACAATACAACAGAGCAATTGCAACTGAAAAAGTTAGATGTCAATCACCACTGTGAAGATAAACATAAATATAAAGAACATAACGTACTGTGGGGCCAGCAAGCAATGAAGTTCCAGAATCCGCAATCGCTGCACAACCTTTAGCGCAAAATCCTGAGAATGACAGTCGTGAGCGTGTAAGATTATCCTTATTTTAGACCAAAAAAAGTTTGAAAATGAAGACAACCATTCCAGTACCTGTGGACTGTCCCCCAACAAGGACATCACCCATGTCAAACTGCCAATATCCCTTCTGAGTGACTGGGACGTATGTGTGTTCACCCACGTAGTGTTTAGGATCCATTCCTCCAAAAATAATTTCACCACCCTCCTCTTCATCAGCATGTCGGTTTAACCAGAATGAGAAAACAGGGTCGCTGACAAGACCTTGCTCCATCATTTTATACCTGCAATTTTTACATATCATTAGGGGCCAGGAATCTGACATGATCCATAGGGCACACAAAGCTGAGGTGTGGCATGTATGGCATCAAAGCAGAACAAGTAAATACATGGACCAATATTCAAGATGCTGACGAATTGCGATGTTATGATGATAAATGCGTCACCTAAAAGTAAGATAGGTTGCTATTCTTTTGCAGGTCAATATTCAGGATGCTGACAAATTGCTATGTTATGCATATATGAAGCTACTAAAAGATAATGGCCCTCGAGCTAGCGAAAGAACTGCAATAGCACTGGAAGGCCAAAAGCTATGCAAGATAATATCATTACTCTTACAAAGATTCAACTATGCAGAAGAATGAACAGATACAATCTTAAAGGTCAGATTGGCTTACCACACAGGCACTGCTTTCCCAACAGATATTTCCTGGAATCCAAGCCCAAGAATGCCATCGAACTTGGCAACCAGGAAAGTAACACCTGGCTCCTTTGTAGCTTCAATGAACTCCTGATACAGTGACCCAATAATATATTAACAAGAAATATCTGATGTGATGCATACGATCAGAGATAACCAACAAATCAACTAAGAAATGTGTAGACACAAACCTGATCTTTCACAACTAGATCGCCTACTGTAACACTATCCTCGCTGAAATACCCAGCAATTGAACCAGTACCATACTGAATGGCAGCAGGCTTTCCTGATGAGATAACAAGAGAAAACAGCGTTGTCAAAAATGCAAACAGCTACCTAATAGAGAGATAAATGAATCAAACCAAACATACACGGAAACAGTGAGACCATAGAGAATCATCAATATATGACTCTGCAAAAAGACAATCTATAGCCAAAAAAAGGGACTAAACATGACCATTTCCCAACATGTGGCTAAAGTTGCAATTTGCATATGCTATTTAATAACTTACGTCTAACTACACAATAGGTACTACATCAACATCAGTTATTTCATAGCATCCTTTCCAGGGATATTGCACCTAACATGAACTGAACATCTTGCTTAAAAGTGAACCAAAAATAGTCTACGACAGTTCATCAGTACATATCCAACTCTCCCCGTTGAAAAAAAAAAATCCAACTTCCCCAGAAAATATTTTTCATGACTCAGAACACGCTGTATAACTTTTTGATGCTGGGCTAACAAACAAGAATGTTTCAAGATGATACATGTGATAAGCTAAGACGCTATCTGGAACTAAGTAAGTAAGGCACATAATTTGGTTCAAAAAAAAAAAAGTAAGGCACATAATGAGAATGGCTGTAATACATACTCCCTCTGATCGGAAATAAGTGTCGGTGACTTAGTACAAAATTTATACTAAGTTAGTAAAAATTGCCGACAGTTATTTCCGATGGGAGGGAGTACATCTTTTTAGTAATAGGAAAATTAAATCGTACATGCTTGTAGGAGATAAAGTGCATGTGAAGTCCACAAATTACAGACAGATGTACTGCAGTCCCACTCTTTAAGAATTGACAGGAAGGTAGCCTTTCAGCTACAGCACAAAATCTAGCACGCTGGAGAGAAGTTTTTAGACGCTAACCGTTCTTCTTGTAAGTGCTCGACTGCCCCGCCTTGTAGCGTGAGTGTAGGTAGCACGCAATCTGCATCCACAATCACCAAAAACAAAGTCAAACCTCGGTATCACAGACAACCAAACCCCGAACAGAAAAGCACCACCACCACCAAGGGGAAGACCCAAGGAGCTAGCACGCACCGAGAAGTAGCACTTGGCGGATGGCACCCAGAGGTTGGAGCTGCCGGTGTCGAAGATGACGGTGAACTTCTGCGCGGGGGTGCCGATGCCGATCTCCCCGAAGTACTGCGCGTTCATGTAGTTCTTGAGCCCCACGATGTCGCCCTCGTCCCCGGAGAGGGAGTTGGCGCCGCCGCGGAGGAGGGGGCGCGCGGCCTCCTCGTCGCCGGAGAGGCGCGTGGCGACGCGGCTGTTCTGGTCGATGGGGCGTTTCTTCAGCGCGATCCGCACCAGGCCCTCCGCCTCCGACGCCGGGAGGAGGGCCTGCAGCAGCACGGCCGCGAGGAGCACCAGTGCGACTCCGCGGGTTCCCATGGTCGCGAATCTGCAGCAAATCGGAGGGGTTCGCCCAAGTGTGAGAGGAAAGTTTGGGAGGAGCGTGCTCTTAGCTAACTGACACTACTGAGAGCGGATCGAGCACTGCAAACTACAGAAACGTAAGATAACGCAGGAATTAGCCACCGATGCAGGTGAAATTGAATCGCGGAAACCACTCAAAAACCTCACAAAAGTCCAAATCGAGTACAGGAACGAGAAATCCTAGAGAAATCGGAGCAAAATAACACCACGGAACACGATGAACGAGCCTAGAATTAACACCCAGAACATGAACAGGACAACCCAAAACCCAATCTAACCGAAACCTCCACCAAAACAGACAAATTAACCGGCGAAAACGGCCAGATCGCGTCCTAGAACACGCTCCGCCGAGCAGATCCGTACCAAAACCCACCGCAGCACGCTAACGCCGGAAGCAGTCAAGCGGAGTCCACGAGAAGCGCACTTCGAGCGGGCAGGGAGAAGAGAACTCACCAGAAGCCTGCCTGACGAAGGAGAGAGGGGAGCGGAGCCAAAAGGCAAATGACGTGTGCAGCACCAGCACGGACCCGCTAGCTCTATATAAAGCGGCGGAAGAGGCCACGGGCTCTCCCGGGCCGTCGGATGATTGGTCGGTGCATACACAGCCGTCGGATCAGGATAGGGGGGCGAAGGAAACTGCTAGCTTCACCCCGCGAAGTGGTGCGTGAGCGGGGGAGGGGGGAGGGGAGGACTGAGGGAGGGGGTTACGCGCTGACGTGGCGACTGGTGAGACTTTGTTGTTGCGGGTGATCTCTGAAGATGGGGACGTGGGAGAGAGGGAACGGAACCTTTGGCCGGTTGCTTTGCGTTGAAGTAATTCGGTTTAAATCATACCGTATTCGTGCAAGTACAAATTATATTTGGACAAATGGTGTTTACTAAATTAAGTACTCCTACCGTATTGGAATATAGAATTAGGTGCATTATTCTCTTCTGGGTCTGGGGTTTGCTTATCTAGGTGGTTCATCTCGCCCACGGCAGAGTAGCTAGGTGGATTAGTTCAAGAGTTTATATCCACTAGAAGTCAACGGGTAACATTAAAGGAACATGGGTACTATACTACTATTAAATCTGTTACAAAATATAAGTAGTTTAGAAAGTTTAAATAGCTCTCTAATATAAGATAAGTTGTACTCACTAGTAGAAAAAAAGGCTTCCATCCACCCCTTTAGTCCCCAAACAATTCGGTCCACGACTAATGTGAGCATTAGTCCCGGTTCAAACGAAAATGTGGGCCAGAAAGCTTTAGTCCCGGTTCAAATGGGGGTTTTAGTCCCGGTTTTGGCCACCAATCGGGACTAAAGGGTAGTGACGGGACTAATGCACTACCCTTTAGTCCCGATTGGTGGCCAAAACCGGGACTAAAGGTCCGTAGCCCATTTTTCCTCCCATGCCTACCCCCCTCCCCCCCCCGGCAGAAAAAACGTCTAAAAAAAATAAACAAAAATGATAAAAACTTCAGATTTCAAAATCCTTTGACATGCATGTACCTCATGCAACCAACTTTTATGAAAAATTTGAAAATTTGAATTTTGATATTTTATGCAAAATAAGGGTGCTGGAAATTAAAACGGCTCTAACTTTTGCGTACGGACTCGGAAAAAAACGTATAATATATCAAAAACTATCTACACAAAATTTTAGGCCGTTTGCACAAATTCTACTTTCTCAAAATTCCAAAGGGAAATATGAAAGCAGGAAGATTTTAGATTTTGTCGAAAATAATAAGAAAATTTGACTTTTTTTGAAATTTTTTCATTTCTTTTGTTGTTTCTGCTACTTTTTGGTTATTTTGAAGTTTTTTATTAATTTTTAGAATTTTGTTTTTGATTTTTTTAAATATTTTGAGTTTACAAATTAATAATTAAATTATGCAACATAAAGATTATTTGAAATTCATTGATGCTTATTATTACTTAATCATTGTTTGCTTATTTTGTAAATTATTTAGAATTTAAAAAAGTAAAATCATATGTTACCAAAGTATATGGGTTAATAGAATTGATAGCATAGCATTATCAAGAAGTCGCGAGCGTAGTCTTGGAAGCTAGTAGGGAAGAAATTGATAAGTTAAGCGTGCTAAGGGTGGAGTAGTGTGAGGATGGGTGACCGACCGGGAAGTGAGGACCACAAGTATGTAATTTGATATGAGAATAGAGGTGATTAAAGATTAGAGTGGAGAGTAGAGAGTGGAAACTGTTAAATAATTCAAATTTTCAAAAATATGAAAATTCGACCGACCGAGAAGTGAGGATCACAAGTATATAATTTGACATGAGAATAGAGGTGATTAAAGATTAGAGTGGAGAGTGAAAACTGTTAAACAATTCAAATATTCAAAAAATATAAAAATTCAAAAAAAATTGAAATTTTTTTTGGGCTTTTTAAATAATTCTACCAGATATTTTACCGAACCCCTTTAGTCCCGGTTGGTGTCCAACCGGGACTAAAGGGTCTTTCAGCAGTTTGCATACGACACGGGCCACGTGGAGACCTTTAGTCCTGGTTTGTGAGCAATCGGGATTAAAGAGAGGGGGCTTTAGTCCCGCTTTGCTAGTCCCGGTTGGACAACCGAAACTAAAGCCCCTTACCAACCGGGACTAAAGCCCTTTTTTCCACTAGTGACTGTAGGACAAAACACATGGTAAAACTCTCTTCGGTCACAACAAGGCATGTTAACGAATTTTCTCGAAGTAACTTTAAGCATGATCGGTAAACTGTCCCGTTGCATATACTAGTAAGTAGCACGTGCTTTGCACGTTGCGGCATATATCATTCTGAAATACATTTTTCCTAATTTACTATTTAGTATGCCAGGTGGTGATATCTTTTTCCCAAATTAGTCACAAAGAGTAAAGTGTAGCTTTTGAAAAGTTAGTACATCCTATAAAACGGGATGGATGGAGTAATAACCTGAGATTATTACAATTAATTTTTAATACATATGAAATAGAAGTATTGCCTATTAGAAGTGACACAAATTTTTTATGGACATCTCAATATGAGTATGTATTTTATTGTGATCAGATGTTGAGAAAATATGAAGGATATATCTTATGCAGGGTGGTCAGCGCATTTGTGTCGCTAGATATTTTGCAACCATAGTTTCTAAGTTTTGAAAAACATAATCTCATATATGTATGTAAAATTAATACTTTAATTATTGTTATTTTACGTAACCCATACATTTGCATTGTTAATTTCATAGAAACGTTTAATATTTTCTTGTATTTGTAATGCGGAGTAAGCAATCTGTTACTCATATCCAATAATGTAATTTCATATGTTTGGTAAACTGAATTCAAATATGGGTTCAGTATGCTCTTAGGTATTTTCTTCCATTGTTTTGGGTTTCTGAAGTTCATTTAAATTATGTGCTCTAAAAATATATTATAGATTACTTAGTTTCATTTTTAGTGTCGTTTGCGTCCAATTTTTTTTTTTTTTTGCTAATTCCTATATCTTTTTTTCTATCTTCTTCCTCGTCTTTACAATTTGCAATTGATTTTTAAATAACTCATAATTTGACTTTTGATCCTTTTATGCGTTTGATGCTATTTTTCCTCTAGCCAAATTCTTTTTATTAACATCATTCACATTTTGAAATTCATATATGTACCCTATTTTTTAGCTCAGTATAGTTAATTTTCCATAAATAATATACTTGTATTTTATCCAGCCATTTTTCTCACTTATTTGTTCGGTACTTGCTCTTCATCCCAGCATAAAAGAAAAGTAAGAGTAATTTACGGACCAACCACACTATCTGTCTCGATCCCCTTTCTACTGTCTAGCAGAGAGTTGACTATAGCTAATCTTCTAAATCTCAATTCATTGTTTCTCCCGTGCATCTCGAAAGCTTGCCGGGCCATGCACTTGGAGGCAAGGCTTGACGAAGGCAGGACGCGCGCTGGAATGTCCTTGCCCACCAGCGAGGCCGCAAGTCACCGTCGCAGTTGTGGCCGCGGCCGCGGCCGCGGGGGCACACGGTGGCCTGCAGCTCGGCCAACAATGTCGAGAGCGTCCGCACTGCCTGAAGGTCGACCTACAGAGGACGTAGTTACACCAACCTGACTTTAACAGGAGCTGAGCGGAGTGCCACTGCGTCTGCCCGCGGCAGCTCGATCTGAAGACCGCGTCGCGGGGCACCGCCGACTGTTCTGGCGCCGGCAATCCGGGCTGGGGCTCGCCCTCGCATAGTCCTTGTTTCGTGGCGACAGCCATAGAATATTTTGACTAACACAAGAGCACGGGACGCAGGCCCATCCTATTCTGAAAATAAAAATATCAAAGCGACGTGGAGCTATCCGGAAGGGTCGAGCGGCCTCCAGAATATGGAGGGGAGAGAGCGGGAACATGGTAGTGGCGAATCCAACTACTCACAACTGTTCGATAGGGTAAAATCGATGGCTAAAAGAGAGGTTGCGCTGGATGGTTGTTCAAATTTCAAAACTGGTGCATTATAGTAGTAGAGAAATACACCATCCGGTCGATGTTGTCCACTTCACGCAAGTGTTGCTTCCATGAATTCTCATTCTCAAATCTCAACTGCGTGGTAATTGCTATTTTCTGATCCACCAAAACAATGTTATTATACACTTTCTCCGTTTTAAAACATACAATATTTTAGATTTATGAAATAAATGTATCTAGACATCTTTTAGTATATATATTTGAGTAAATATATATACTAAAAATATCTAGAGACATTTATTTCATAAAGCTAAAATATCTTATATTTAAAAACCAAGCGAGCATATCTAGTCTAGTTTGGTAGCTACTTCCTCCGTTCGGAAATATAAGATGTTTTAGTTTTATGAAGTGAATATATACACTAAAAGATGTCTAGATATACTAGCTTCACAAAGCTAAAACATCTTATATTTCTAAACGAAGGGAGTACTTCACTCTAGGTATCTACGCGATGACCCTACAAGTTAGTGCGATGTACATTCTTTCTTCTTTTGAACGCGTGTTAGCTACTTTCAGTTAGTAGGAGTACTGGCAGTGAGCTATCACTGAAAAACTGAAAATTTGATGCCCACGTTGATATCTTGGAGGCTCTGAGCAAAACGCGACACGTCTCTCCGGATAAACCCTGTGCCAAGCCACGAACACACGCGACTCTCACCTGCCCAGCAGCCAGCGGGGCCCTCGCAGTGGACCCCACACGCCAGGGACCTGCAGGCCAAGGTCCCCTCCACGCACCCCGTCGCGTGCACGCCGGAAAAGGGGCCGTACGTCGTGCTCATTCACCACCGCATGCATCTGAAGTTCCGATGAGCGATGATCCATGTGTGAAGTGTGAACTCGGTAGGCAGACAAGACAAGCAAGGCATCCAACAATTGTTAATCGGTGTACTTTTTCTGGATGTTAAATCGGTGTGCTTTGTCGAAAAGATAAGGTGGACAAATCATGCGCGATCTGTGTCTTTTTATTTTTTAAAACGTCTGCCGTGTACTGGAATATCGCACTACATGAATTAAATATGTAACCAGTGAATGAACTAATATAAAGCATGATTAGATTAAAGCAATAATTCACCATAAATACATATTTTAGAATACAGACTCATATAACCCATATGAGCATGGAAACGACAAAACTTGTGATGGCACAACGAGCAAGTCATCCCTGAGAATACGGGGTGACAAAATACAGTCGGTCTGAATTTTTGGCCCTAAAACCGCCTCCGCCTAGTGTCTCTAATACTCATTATTCTACTAGTGGTTGTCAAACTAATTTAAGAGAAGACTCTCAATACCTTGGCTTATGCCTTTAGCATCAGTGTAAGTAGTTAAAATTAGCAGAGAAACTAATGGCGTAGCCCATGAGCTAGCAAAGCTTTGTAGGGTATAGAGCATGACCGATTTTTGGCTAAGGAGCTGTCCTCAAGAAGCTGCCGAGGCTGTTGCCCGTGATTGTAATCCTATTTCTGCTTAACATATATATCTTCCCCCCCCCCCCAAAAAAAGCCGTCAGAAGTTGCCACCACCGCTTGTGCTCCACATCAATGAAGCATGTTGTCAGACTGCATTTATTAAATATTGTAGACATCGATGTTTTTAAAAAAAATATTTGATCATACTTATTGAAATTTGACTTTTGACAGAATTTTTATATAAAGTTTTTTGGAACATAGGTAGTATTAGTCCTCGTTGATGGTCTTCATGTAATGTGCAACTAATATTCACACTAAGTTTTTCAAATAGATGGAAGTTGCACAAACATGAATTTGATGATAGCAATTACAACTAGTACTTTGACATACTACTTATTTCACTAGGCAACTTGTAAATCAACACTTAAGAGGGCCTTGAACCCTTTTTTCTAGGAAGGGTGTTGAACCCTTGCATGCAACAAACATGTGTAGAAAGGAGAAAACAAGCACACTAACACATATGTATTACTCAGCAAACACATTACACATCCAAGATAGTTTTAGTTAAGTTCCATACTTTTGGAAGCATACAACATCAATATAAGAGTGTATGGTATTAAAGAAGGAAAAGAAACAACAAAAATCATACTTAAATTTTAGTGGGAGGGGGCATTGGCCCCCTCTTTGAAGAAGAAACATCCCAGTTAAATGGTCTTAGGCACTATGATGTTTCTTCTCCCTAGTCAAGGATATGGTGACCAAGCTTTCCAATATGAGCATGCATGGTGGGATGCTTGACTGACTTTCCAACTTCAAGGGACTTGATCCTCGTCCTCATGCCTAGCCTGGCTAGGGGTCTTCTTGTCGTTGTGACTTTGTGCTACGTTCATGTAAGAGGGAATTATTGGCTCACAACTCCTCAAGTAAAGAATTTGGGCATAATAATCCGCTCAGGTTCATTGTGTGTATGTGTTCTCTTGATTAAAAAAATGTGATTTCTTGAGGAACAATGTGAGAGATAGAGTCCGTACATTTTCACATAGCGGTGCAACTAAGGAGCGTGCTAAGTAAATGATTGTGGTTTCTAAATTAAGATAATAAGATTAGTAGCACTGGTCTCCTAAGAAAGAACATAACCATTGTTAGGGCATTAGTCTCATCATTTAGTATTATGTGGTTTCTTATCTCAATATTTTATCTTGCACGTAGTAGGTGGATCGGTCGGTAGCTTTATACACCAAAAGTCAGGCGACTATATTTCAGGCATCATCACACCATTGTTTCCCAAAACAATTATGTACAACAACATGATAAGCATAACATCTACAACTAGTCACAGATTGAGAGAGTTTGATCCAAATAAAATAATAATACATGTAAGTGATTATCGAGCACACTAGATCCCTTGTACCATTATTATTATCATCATTTTATTATTATTCTGAGATCAACACGGCCATTTTCTACACTGTCAATAAAGGAGTGGACCATGACTGATTTTCGAGAGCAGCTCACTACAAAACATAACATGTACAACCAGGGTGTATTTGATCCCAAGATGGCCACAACCGGCACACCAAACATTTTGCTAGCCTAAATTTTGGTCAAGGTTTTGTGTGCCTATGACTATGAGTTTACTAAGCTTGGCGAGGATGATGAATTAGACCGGTTGGTAACTAGCAATTGACATGTCAAAAGGTTGGCAACTATCTAAGCAATAACCAAAGTTTTGGTTTGGTATGAGGGCTCGACGTCTTGTTTAAGCGATTCTTCATTCGCAGCAAGGTGATGAGAGTTATATTTTTCTACTAAAGCAAAGTGATATGTGTACTACCTCTTCCGTTCCACGGTATAAGATGCTATTATAACTATGTATACGCATAAAAAAGGAATAATTCGTAGCTGCACGATAACCCGAGCTAAAAGGTACTCCATCCATTTTAAAATATAATGTATCTAGACATACTTTAGTGTGTATATTCAAGTGAATCTACACACTAAAAGATGTCTAAATACATCTCCTTTACAAAGCTAAAACATCTTATATTTTAAAACGGAGGAAGTAGACTGTAGGATTGATCAAGAAGCTCCGTTTCAGATGCACATATCCGCAGTTCCGCACCGTTTCGCGAGGGGGCAAAAGGAGTGGTAGGATGGCGTGTGCGCGGAGCGGTACAGATACGTTGCTGCTCGGCGCGGGCTTCCTGCTCCGCGCACCCCAGTCGCGTGCACGCCAGAAAGTGCTCATCCGCATTTGGGCTGGGGGCGGAGGCTCCGATGGATGAGTGATGTGATCCGTGGCGGTGTGAACTCGGAAGGCAGAGTGGGACAAGCAAGGTATCGAATAATTGATTGACCAAGTGACAGATTACATTATTTTCGTTCTACTTTGTCGAGAAGATAAGATGGGCAAATCATGCGTGCTGTGTCCTGGAATATCCGATCGCACACCGGTGAATTAACTAGGCAGCGAGCATGTGTGAGGTGGTGTAAAATACAGGCGTTCTGATTTCATTGGATAAAAGTTGGTGAGGTCAAACTTGCAGATGTTTTCCATGTGTTATCGTATACTTTGTCGGCCCAGCTGTTGTTGTTTTTGGGATTTCTTTTTGTTGATCTCAGTTGCCTCTGAAAAAAAAATACATGTTCGTTGGCCAAAAGTTGAACTCTTGAAAGCGCACACGATATAGTGTAGTGTTAGTGCAATTTTTATTATAATGATTTTAAGCAAAGTGAGGTGAGATGCCGTGGTCAGACGTTGATCTAACGACTCCCAATTTTGACAAATCTTTCCAGATATATATTTGAGTCAGAGATTTTGCTAAATCTAATAAGACGTTTGAAATTTCTCATTCTCGCATATATTTTTCTTCCAAAAATGTATCGCGCGAACTTGATCTCAGAGTCAACAGGTGCGACGGTATCCTAACCACGTGATCTCGGAGCGAACAGTGGGATTTCATGTTGCGCCGTCATCCAAACACTTGGTGGCAACTCCTCGTTGGTTAGCCTCCATTATGCGCCGCTCTATACATAGGCTCACAAGCATTGTCCTAGGTTATCGGAACCCGGGTGATTTACATTTCTAGGTTGGCCTCATGCTGATGAAGAAATATTTTTTCCCATATGGATCATTTTGTATTGAAGATGGCTCGGAAATTAGATTCTAGGAGTATAAGTGGCTCGGGAATGCTACTCTTTGGAAATAATATCCGGCTCTATACAACATAGTATGTCAGAAAAGTGATACTCTCGCAAATGTGTTGGATTCCAATCCACCAAATGTGACGTTTAGAAAGGATTTAACTGGTTGAAGAGTTGCATCTTCAAATTCCTTATTACCGCCATTGGCAAGGGTCCAATTAACACAAGGGCTATGAATTCTGCTGGAGTTTACATGTGAATGTAAAATTCTCCCTAGACTCAATGTATAGAGCGCTAATACAACCAAGGTTGTCAGTTTGTAATAAAATAAACTTGAAAATGAAGATTCTGTTCAAGACAAAGATCCTTGCATACAAAGATCTTTGCATGGTATGTTTGCAAAGGTGTAACCATCACACATGATAAACTTGTAAAGCTGAATTGGCATGAAAGCACCTATTTTTCAGTGTAAATTTGCTAGATCTATATGGCCAATTATCCAAATATTTACTGTCTTATATCAACCAAACCCTGCATAGTTGCTAATATAGTTGGCAATTGGTTACATGGTGTCGCTAATAGGTTTAGAATTCTTATTAGGGTGGGGCGCTCGACATTATTTGGTCGCTTTGGCTATAAAGAATAACAAGATTTTTAATGATAAAAAGTTATCCTTTTATGCATGTCATCCACCGGCGCACGGCTTCTCTATCCATGGTCGTCTCTACAACGTGTGAAGAATCACAACATCTTTCAACGATCGCGTGTCCGAGGACATGTTGCATCGGTCTGATTCTTTCAACGACAATGGTTTTGCCTCCGGCAAACTACTTTGGAGGTCCGAAAAGCTGCTGATCAGCGATGGAGCCGCGTCGAGCTCGGGTGTTGTGGTGATCTGTCTTCCGTCCCTTTGGCGTTTGCTTTGGTGGTGTCGAAGGAGGAGGATAGACGCTGGTTTTTTGCATAGGTTTATCCTATCTTTTCAGTTCTGTAAGGTCTGTTCGTTCGTAACTTGTAACTTGTTTTTATCTTATGAATAAAGAGTGGATTACAGTGTAAAAAAAAAGGCTTTTGTTTGTTCTGTTTGTCGACGAACCGCGTAGCCATCATGTAGGTACAGTAGCAACGCTTTCGATCATGGATCTGCGATCCAGGCGCTTCGGCACTTGTTCGTGTTTTCGGCCAAGACAGCCGGTGGGAACTGAAAGTGGAATGCCCTGCTCGATCGAGGAGCAATGTCATCTAGCGACCGGTCACGCAGCTTCGGCAAAGATTAGCCGTTCTTTTCTTGATGGAATGGTGTTGCGTGGCTGCTTGACAACGCATAGACTGTTGTTAACAGCGATATGGTGTTTAGTTTCGTGCGCGGCCTGATGACCGATGTCGCTTCTGAGTTGTGACGTGACAACGGAAGGCATGAATCTGAAAGATGGATCGGTGCCAGACTGCCAGCTTCAGCTAGCTAGCTTTGGGGTCGATCGGGGAGACCCTGAAGGATATGTGAAATGTGATGTAGGAAACGAACTTCACAGCAAGAACATAATTTCCGAGAGCTCGACCGATCATCCTCATGCTCATGCACGTAGTGTCGTAGTTCTCGCGTCGTGGTTGCGAGTGCCGTACTTGTGTATTTTGCTTGTCCAATTCACCGTGAAATCCAGGACATCCCTGTCTATCTTTTTTTTTTATAAAAAGCGCTTTATTACTTAAGAGTTTTAAGTATATACCCGGCCTTCGCATAACTGAGATGCACACAGCCTCAATCCGGATACACGTTAATGAAAAGCGAAATTACATATCATTTTGAGCAATTGTAAAAAGGTTGAGCCTAAGATCCAATACAAAGACTATGCGGTCACCTATGTTGGAAAAAAGTATCCCTCGCCGTAGCCTCCAGTCATGCACAGACCTCCATAAATAGGTCTCGATCCTCCACCTGCTGTAGAGACGACCATAAACAGAGTGTACTGGTATATCGGTAGATAACCTATAAAATAAAAGAATTTTTGTTATCAAACAATTTATCATTTTTACATAGCCATAGCGATTAAATAAAAGCAATCGCTTCCACCCTAATATAATTTTTTACCTACTATCAATACCATTAAGCCAATTCCCAAAGATGTTGGTAATGCTTTGTGGCGGATATAAGTTCGAAGCTACTTGGATGATCTGGCAAATCGATATTGGAAGAAAAAAATGCCTTATTGTCTTATCCTGATGATAAAAAACACATTTTTTTACTCTCATACCATTTCTGTTTTGCAAGTTTTGGTGAGAATGACTTCCTTACGGAGGTACCATCCAAATACCTTTATTCGTAAGGGCATCTTCAATTTCTAAATCTTATTACTATAAGTTATATCGATTGGCACTAGTGGAAAACAGGGCATCAGTCCCGATTCGTTTGGGCCTTCAGTCCCGGTTGCGCAACCGGGACTAACCAACCGCGACTGATGCTCAATCTTTAGTCCCGGTTGCTATACGAACCGGGACTAAAGAGAGACCACGTGGCAAGGGCCGGGCGCTCGTGGGCGTAGGACCTTTAGTCCCGGTTCGTGTTAAGAACCGGGACTAAAGTGTCCACACGTGGCAGCGTCTGCTGCTTCTTTATTTTTCTGGATTTCAATTGTTATTTAGGGGTTTAGGGTTTAGGGTATATTTGTATTTTGCTCCATTCAATTGTTTGATTCATTTCAAATAAGTTTTCTTATATACTTATTCATACAGCATTACAACATAATATATAAGCCGATACATATATAATATATTTGGTTCACCGAGCATATACATACAAGTATATATACAACTTGTTCACACACATAAGATCACGACTTGTGTTTAATTATACACATTGTCTAATCGAAACTGACATGAAATTCACCCTTTGGGTTAATGACATGGTCAAGCAGAAATCCGGCTATTTCCTCTTGAATTCCTACTATGCGTTCAGTCGGTGAGAGCCGATTCCGCTTTGCTTTGAACTACGAAGAAGAAGATCAATATGAATATGAATCATCATAACAAAATTGATGCCAATAAAATGAATTTGTCAGTATATTGTTTACTTACTGTTTGAAAATCAATTCCTTCAGTGACCTGCGCACGAAGGTTCTCGCAAGCGTAGTATGCACATAGATTAGTCCCCGATGGCTGCCTCGCACACTTTACGAGAATAGATTTTAGTCAGTGACA
Organism: Dactylis glomerata; assembly: GCA_007115705.1. Classification (NCBI taxonomy): domain Eukaryota; kingdom Viridiplantae; phylum Streptophyta; class Magnoliopsida; order Poales; family Poaceae; genus Dactylis; species Dactylis glomerata. The sequence goes on from QXEO01000516.1 coordinate 423,238, forward strand.
TATCAAGATTGATATACTTAATGGTATTTGAAACTAGAATTAAAGGGATGTGTGGACCTAGCTCGTACGACTTACCTCGATCTGACGGTAAATCAACTCATTTTTCCATTCACCTTTAACTGTGCGTATAAACCGTTTCCAAACACTGCCGAGCAAACAAAATGAATAGATGAGTTATAGATGAATGAAAGAGACCGATATAATGCCGTAATAATTGAAATTACCTATCCATCATATCAATGATGCTTTGGTATTTATTAAGTGGTTTATTCAACGAGTCAAAGATTTGAACCTTTCCATAGTCAGGTTCAATCTTTAGCAAAATCCAGTGGTAACTGCGTGCAAGTTTAATTATATAAGTTAATAAACTTATCAATTACACTTATAACATTGAGTAAGGAAAAGTAACTGTGTATAAGATAGTCACACTCACCTGCAGTTGTACGGAAATAGTATTCTAGCTCGGTATTCCTGCGTAAGTAGGAACTCTAGCAAGATATCCTCCGTCTCCTTGCGTTTCCTCTATATCATCGCTCCGTTAACTCGATTTGGATCAATGAATTCAAGTTGGAGGTCATTCCTTTTCTTACATTCCATACTCTTCATTCTGCATAATAAACAGCATAGTGAGGATAATTACATGCAAAGAACGAGTTGAGCTAGAGACTTATAGAAATAATGAATCACTTACAGAACATAGGCACTGACGAGAGGGCAGACAATCTTCTTTGCTTCATACGTACTGGCGGGCAATTCGTTATCCTTTGGAAGCATCTTCTTCATAATTTTTAGCAACTTTTCAAATCCCTTGTCAGATAAACCACTCTCTGCTTTCCATTACAGCAATTCCAGCGTGCTTCCTAGCTTTTTCTGGCCGTCTTTGCAATTTGGGTACAAATCCTTTTTGTGATCATCTAACATGCGTTCCAACTTCTCCCTCTCCATTTCACTTTCACAGTCAATCTGTGCATCAACAATGATCTGACCAAGATCATCAGCGGGCATATCTGATGCCCGTTCTTCACCTTCTTCTTCTTCTTCATTATCTTCCATTACGGTATCGGTGGTTTCAGGGAACTCAGGATAGTTGTCATCATTCTCTTCTTCATCGTTGTCTTCCATCATAACCCATCTCTCCCCATGCTTGGTCCAACAATTATAGCCGGACATGAAACCGAACCGGAACAGGTGGATGTGAAGGGTCTTTGTGGAGGGGTAATCCTTCTCATTTCGACAACCACCGCATGAACAACACATAAAACCATTCCGCTTGGTTGCCTCAGCCACCTTGAGAAAAGAATGCACGCCTTTAATGAAATCTCCAGAGCGTCGATCGGCGTACATCCATGCTCGGCTCATCTACATTATATAAGTACATATCAAATGCAAATCAAATATACAATTTCTATTTCTTTCTCTAATTTTAGTTTGATAAGTAAGAATAAGTTAACAAAACTTTAGTCCCGGCTGGTGGGTACAACCGGGACAAAAGGTGGTTTTTGTGTCATCTAACAAAACCGTCGGTGGGATAAGGACGTGTGGGTAACCTTTAGTCCCGGCTGGTGGGTACAACCGGGACTAAAGCTGTTGGCAGGATAAGGATGCGTGGGTTGATGCACTGCTCGATGAGATAAAGCATGTAGCGCACGACGCCCCTGTTGGAGGAACAAGACACAAGTAGAAGCGACGCCGTGCCTATAAAAGGAGCATCGATACGCCATGGCAAGCACAACTCGAAGGCAGGGAGAGTTTCATCCCCATGGATGGAGGAAAGGGTTGGGAAATCTCCCGTGGCAGAGCTTCTCGAAGATGTCGTTGGTGCTCACGCCCTACGGCATCTTCGGAAGCTCTGCCTCGGAAAAATTTCCCTGCAAGCCCGTGAAAGACTCCATCACCTCTAACAGTTATGGAGTAAAGGGTTGGAAAATCTCCCGTAGCGGAGCTTCTCGAAGATGTCGTTGGTGCTCACACCCTACGGCATCTTCGAAAGCTCCGCCTCAGAAAAATTTCCCTGCAAGCCCGTGAAAGACTCCATCTCCTCTAACAGTGTTGCGTAAAGGGTTGGGAAATCTCCCGTGGCGGAGATTCTCGAAGATGTCGTTGGTGCTCACACCCTACGGCATCTTCGGAAGCTCCGCCTTGGAAAAATTTTCCTGCAAGCCCGTGAAAGACTCCATCTCCTCTAACAGTGTTGCGTAAAGGGTTGGGAAATCTCCCGTGGTGGAGCTTCTCGAAGATGTCGTTGGTGCTCACACCCTACGGCATCTTCGAAAGCTCCGCCTCAGAAAAATTTCCCTGCAAGCCCGTGAAAGACTCCATCTCCTCTAACAGTGTTGCGTAAAGGGTTGGGAAATCTCCCGTGGTGGAGCTTCTCGAAGATGTCGTTGGTGCTCACGCCCTACGGCATCTTCGGAAGCTCCGCCCTACGGCATCTATCTCTATTTCTATCGCTATTTCTATTTTTCTATCTCTATCTCTATTTCTATTCTATGTTAGCTATGTCAACTTCTATTTTTATTTTTAATTCTAACATTTCTATTTCTAATAGCATTTCTATTTCTAATAAAATCTAACCTAAATAAAATCTAACATAAATAAAATCTATATAGCATTTCTATTTTTACCTCTATCTTCACCTATTTGTACACATAATCAAACGAACATCTAAATAATTGCTCCCATAAAAAAATCACAAATCTCTCTACTTCTAGAGCATTAAATGAGCTAAATTACCAATGAAAGATAAAAGCACAAAATTCCTCACCTTTTAGTCCACTTAGATTGAAGTGGGGACATCAATTTGTGACAAAAAATGGTGGTCAAAGAGGATGAACTCGAGCTAGGTTTGTTGCATGAAGAACACTTGAGAGTGGAGAGGGGGAGTGGCTGGCTCGGGGAGGAAGAAGGAGCTGTTTTATACAGGGAAGTCATTAGTCCCGGTTTGTAATACCAACCGGGACTAAAGGCTTAATCTTTAGTCCCGGTTGGTGTTACCAGCCGGGACTAATGAGCCTGGCAAACGGCCGGATTCGACCCAGATCCTTTAGTCCCGGTTCGTAATACGAACCGGGACTATAGGTTCAAAACGAACCGGGACTAATGAGTTCTGCGTTCCAGCAGCCGAAAAAGCGGTGGGGCCCGGGGCATCAGTCCCGGTTCAAACAGAAACCAGGACTAATGCCCTGAAATATTAGGCCGGTTTTCTACTAGTGTGGCATATCTGGTTGGATCAATGCATTATACATAGAGTCTACTGAAAATTTTCCATTTTTATGAAGATTCCAATGGAATTCATCATGGCTAGTTTGCAGTTGTACATTTACCAAACATTGGAGCAAGGCATTCCAAGATACAAGCCTTTGGCCAGATAAATCTCGTCTCAACGTCATATTTGGTGGAGAAGTCTTCAAAACCTTAGCGATGGTTTTTTTTTGAACATGGAGCTGCCCTGAAGGAGCCCTAAGGTGCTAATTTCAATCCCATGTCAATCCTTAGGAGTAGGCATGCTATTTCAATCCTATGTCGTTTCTATTTCTATGATTTTCCTATCCTATGAATCAAAGGAGCCCTAAGGTGCTAATGGCCAAACCCTACACCGACAGCCGGCGACTTTATATCGGGGACGTAGACGTAGGCCTCTAGGTGAGCAGCCCGCAAACAATGGTCGTCAGGCCAGCTTTGCTGTCGGTGTAGCCGCATCTGTGCCGATGGCGGCCGTCGGCGTAGATCTGGACTTCGGGCTAGCTATGTACGTGACCGTCGGTGCAGGTTGGGCCGTCGGGCTAGGGTGGCACCTGAAGTAGGCATATCTATGTCGTCAGCTTAGGTATTTTAATTTTTTTATCGTCTTATTAGTTTTGCAAAAAATAAAAGAAAATAGTAAAAAAATCAAAAAATAAAATCCTTTGAGATGTAGTTATGTTACACGATCTAGTTGTTAAGAAAACTAAGAAACTTGAATTTCGACATAGAACAAGACTTTAGCATAGTATCATCTTATGTGACCCTTTTTAAGGTAAGAATATCAAACTTGGAATTCGGTGATTTTGACCTCGACAGGGTTATGGCGTTAGAGTTAACGGGGTTAAGCTAGGATATGCCTTTGAACATCCTAAATCTTCTCTGACTGAGCTAATTTTTGGCACACACATATACATTAGTATGTACTTCTATTTTGACCCCGTGTTTAGGGTTTTCACTGGATGAATCACACCTTTTCGCATTCAAAGTGCTAGAACTGCGGTTATTTGAATTGTAACTACCAAAAAGCCAATACGAACATATACATCAGAATTTTTCGATGGTAATTTCTGAAAGATCCATCGATTGAGTACGTTACTCCCTCAGATTTAAAATACTTCTCATAAAATGAGCAAAAATATGTACACACTCATTTACGTCTAGATACATGTATTTTTAGACAATCATTTTAGAACGGAGTGAGCAGTGTAGTCCTAGTGGCGTGGTTGGCACTGTCCATATTTTGCTTGTCAAGTTCACTGTAAAAATCATGCAGGATTGTACAAGTCACTTGTCTGACGCATACAGCAACTGCGTTCGACACATGCGCTACGTACATACCGTACTCGATTATATTGGTCTACCTCGCGGCTGCATGAAAAGTAGCAGAAACAAGGCTACAAATGTTGTGTTTGTCAGTCGCAATTGAAATATATCGATCTTAATTACTTGCTCATTATAAGTTGTAATAAAATGCAGGAAAAGAAATATGTATTGTACTACTACTACATACTTTTTGACAAAAAATATTGGAAAATGTATTGTCATTAAAGCGAGATGTAGATACACGAATACACTAGCTGCAGTCTGCAGGTACTCCCAGCTCATAGTACATCGCGGAGGAGAGAAAAAAAAAACATATTATGTCTTGTACATTCGCAAGTCTCTATTTGAATATTTGTCTCGGGCACCACCTCGTCGATCATGGAATATGCTCGAGAGTGGTGTAACAAGGCATCCCATTAATTAATAATTTGAAAATATAACACTCTTATTGTTTCCACACAATGACTTCTCAAAGGGATCGGTCAATGATAAATCATGAGTATGCCCATGGTTTGTGGGGATGGCGTATCTGCTACTTCTTAGTTCAATATGTGCATCTTGAGAAGCTCTATTCTCCACTTTTAGCTTCTTATGTTGATGGCACATCCATTTGTCACTCTCCTCGTTAAGAACTCCGATTTCCATTAACTTCAGCACTTTCGCGTTCAGAATAAAGAAGTTGGCAAAGTCAATACATGGCTTCTTGTCACCCTCGTAATTCTTCAACACCACTTTTTTTAGATGGAGTTCAAAGCATTCAATTGGATCAAGTGGGTCATAGTTTCGCACCTTAATCATGCCATTTCCTAGGTGCAGCTGGTAACAGAAAAAGAAGGCGATATAAAAGCAGTTGCAAAATACTTATTCACTGGATCCGACCTGGCCAATTCAGATTTTGACATATATAAAGGTGAAAATACGAATACTCACAATGATATAGAGCTTCTCTAAGCAAGGGAAACACTTGAGGAAATCAACAAGTGCATCCAGATTACCGCCAATATCGAGAGCCAAAATCTTCATTGTAGGCATTTTGGTTGTCAAGCTTACCGCAATCATTTTCCGGAGAAAACAAAAAAAAACAAGTGCAAGTGAGAACAATATATAATTAACCTACATATCGCCAATGCCAAATGCGCAATTGGGTTGCTGCTACCTGAAATACTGTGGTTCCAAGGTGAAGTGTAGTCCTAGTGGCGTGGTTGGCACTGTCCATATTTTTAGACAATCATTTTAGAACGGAGTGAGCAGTGTAGTCCTAGTGGCGTGGTTGGCATTGTCCATATTTTGCTTGTCAAGTTCACTGTTAAAATCATGCAGGATTGTACAAGTCACTTGTCTGACGCATACAGCAACTGCGTTCGACACATGCGCTACGTACATACCGTACTCGATTATATTGGTCTACCTCGCGGCTGCATGAAAGTAGCAGAAACAAGGCTGCAAATGTTGTGTTTGTCAGTCGCAATTGAAATATACAAACTTGCTCATTATAAGTTGTAATAAAATGCAGGAAAAGTAATATGTATTGTACTACTACTACATACTTTTTGACAAAAAATATTGGAAAATGTATTGTCATTAAAGCGAGATATAGATACACGAATACACTAGCTGCAGTCTGATACGTCTCAAACGTATCTATAATTTTTGATGCTCCATGCTTGTTTTTACACCATTTGTATATTGTTTCGTTACACTTAGTGGCACTTTTATGCATTTTCCGGAACTAACCTATTAACGAAGTGCCACAGTGCCAGTTTCCTGTTTTCTGCTGTTTTTGTGTTTCAGAAGTGATACACAGGAAATATTCTCGGAATTGGACGAAACAAGTTCTGAAGTCATATTTTACGGGGAAGCTCCCAAACATCCGAAGACCTGACGGAGGGGGGCCACGTGGCCCCCACACACAGGGGCGGCGTGGCCACCCCCCTGGCCGCGCCGGGCCCACGTGAGGGGCCGTGGTCCCTCCTCTGACATCGCCCCTTCGCCTATATATACCCCCTGACGAGAAAAACCTAAGGGCCCGATCAGTTTTCCAGAATACATCGCGATCCGCCGCCGCCGTCGACCCGAAGATCGGGAGGGTCCAGAAGCTCTTCCCGGCACCCTGCCGGAGAGGGGAATCGCCACCGGAGGTCTTCTTCATCGCCATGCTTGCCTCCGGAGCGATGAGTGAGTAGTCTACCTTGGACTATGGGTCCATAGCAGTAGCTAGCTGGTTGTCTTCTCCACCATGTGCTTCATGTTTAGATCTCATGAGCTGCCTTACATGATTGAGATCACCGTTATGTAATACTATGATGTTGGTTTGTTGGGATCCGATGAATATTGGTGTTTATGATTAAGTTGCTGTACTGAATTATATCTTTTGTTATCTCTATGTTGTTTATGATCTTGCATGCTCTCCGTTGTTAGTAGCTATCTTGGCCGAGTAGTTGCTAGTGACTCCAAGAGGGGGTATTTATGCTCGATAGTGGGTTCATGTCTCTATTTCACCTGGGGGAGTGATAGAAACCTCTAAGGTGGTAGATGTGCTGTTGCTACTAGGGAGAAAACAACATTCATATGCTCAAGGGCATATACTTTGTTTACATTACACACTTTGCTTAATGCAATTATCTGTTGTTCGCAACTTAATACTTCTAGGGTGTTCGGATGATATCCCCGGGGGTGGATTATTAGTCATAGATGCAGTTGGATGGCGGTCTATGTATTTTGTTGTAATGCCCAGAGTAAATCTCATAGTGATCTTCTTGACATATCACGTTATCTTTATTCTATCAATTGCCCAACTGTAATTTGTTTACCCAGCATGTTATTTTATCTATGGAGAGACACCACTAGTGAACTGTGGACCCCGGTCCTATTTTAATCATATTGCAATCACCTGTTTACTTTTCCCGCACTGTTTACTTTACTCGCATACTCTACTGTTTTTCACTCGATACGCTCATAACCTTTGTTTCAAGCAAACCGGTGAGATTGACAACCTCATCGTAAGTTGGGAGCAAAGTATTTGTTTGTTTGTGTGCAGGTTCCACGTTGCAGCTAGCAAGCAAAGCTTGGACGAAGCGCCAGTTGTCCGCTGCTGTCGCAAACTAGCAAGCATCACCTTCAGTCGTCATTGTCTCTCCTCTCCTGAACGATATTAAACCTTGGTTTCTAACTGAGGGAAAACTAGCTGCTATACTCATCACACCTTCCTCTTGGGGTTCCCAACGGGCTGGTCATTCACCACGCATCAAGCTAATTTTCTGGCGCCGTTGCCGGGGAGGAAGAGAAGACTTCTGCGAGGGGAGTTCTTCGCACACACATTCTTTACTTTGTTATTTGTTTTGCTTTATTTTATTTTATTTTATCTGCACTGCTTTTTATCAAAAACCCAAAAAAATTAGAATCCTTGGTAGTTGTTTTTACTTTACTTTAGTTTATCATGCTGTTCCCTAAGTTCGTTCTGGAGGACCTCTCAGTAGGTAGTGGTTCAATTATTGGAAATAGAAACATTGAGGAGTTCTTTAATCATATTAGTATGCATGAGGAAGTTGAGGAAAAGTCTTGGATTGAGCTTGCTCCTAGTATTGAAGTTGCTTCTGTTTGTTTAATTGATATGTTGGAAACTAGGTTTGCTAGTCTTAATCCCTATATGCATTACATGTTCCTCAAGCTTCATGAAATTGAGGATCCCGAAAAGAAAGCTTTTATCTTGAAAACTCTGCGCCTAGAATTTAAGGATGTCGTTGTTGAAGCTAGGAAGGTTCTTAAACGTTTTAATAAACTCGGTTCTCCTATAAATGTTATTAGTACAGATGATAAAGAGCCCGAGATACCTATACCTTGCAAGCTTTTGGGATTGAGTGAAGCTTTTGAAAATAATTTTGACTGGATTTGTCCTGAAAATCTTTTTGATGAGAATAGTGTGCCAAAGAATGATCACAAAGAGTCTTCTAAAACTTATGTGGATGAAATACAATGTCTTATTGATAAGACCTCTTCTGTTGATCTTAATGCTTCTTCTGAAAATACTTGATTCGCACTTTTCTGCGCCTAGCTCAAAGGCGTTAAAGAAAAGCACTCTTGGGAGATAACCCATTGTTTACTTTTCAGTACTTTTTCTTTTATTTGAGTCTTGGAAGTCATTACTACTGTAATGACCGCTCCTTATCTTGTTTATTTCGTTTTTGTGCCAAGAGAAGCCTCTAATTTGAGCGAGGTAAAGATTTGGGGTTATTGCTGTCCTGAAACTGTTTTCGGTGCTGCACCGTAAAAATTCGTGAAAATTCTCTGTTTATCTTTTGGACCTGCGATTTCTTGTGCATATGCCCCAGGTTATATCCAAACTTTTCTTAGTTGAACACTTTTTGATTTGAGTAACGGAAAATCCCTCAAAAATTCGTCCTTTGTCAGCTGTCCAGTTTTGACAGATTTCTGCCAATATTTGTTTTTGCCACTTTATCGCTTTCTTTTGAGTTCTTTTTGATCATGGAACTCTTGTGGAAGTTGCTACAGTAGTATATACTTTATATGTGGTGGTTTTGGGTTGAAACCTGAAGCTAAAAGAGGTTGAATATATTTTATGCTTACAGTAATGTTGCTAATAGAATTGTGTTTAGTTTTGTATGAAGGAAGTTTTCAAGTGTAGGGATTGGAGAATGATGAGATGAGTTGAAGAATGGACAAAAGCTCAAGCTTGGGGATGCCCATGCATCACCCCAAGAAATATCCAAGAAGTACAAGCGTCAAAGCTTGGGGATGCCCCCGAGGCACCCCTTCTTCATCGGCAAAAATCAGGTCACCTTTCAAAACACTATATTTTTATTGCTTCATGCACTATGTGTTTTTCTTGGAGCGTCAGTTGTTTTAGTTTTCTTAGTTAGTTTAGTTTGTTTGTTTGCTGCAATAAATGGTTGGACCCCAACAAATTTCCTTTGGAGGAGATGTACTCGTTTTCATTTGCAAAGAATGCTCTAGTTTTCACTCTTATTAAAAATCGAGCATTCTGCTTTTTCCGCTACTGCTTTTTGGTTTTCGTTTTCGCCTTGATTCGCGTTCAGATCTTGTCATATCTTTTTATCAAGGTGTATTTTTGCCTCTGATCTTCATTAGTTTTCATCAAAAGAGGTGTTTATAAAAATTTCAAATGGTGTTGGAAAAGAGAAAAAGCTTTATGCAAAATAGTGGTATAAGAAGGAGCTTGTGTAGACTGCGGCTTAGGCTTTTTCATGTCATGCTTGATGTCTTTTTGATAGTATGCTTAGTGGTTTTGCTGTAGCATGACTTGTCTCAAATAACTGAGATTGCTTAATGAGCCTTTGAAAAATCATGCGTTGTTTTTATTATATGGAAGCATTATTTTGGTTTTCTCCTTGATGCTTTATTTGGGTTGACTTGGCGCATGCTCACACATGTTAGACTCTTACAAAGTCGCCAATAGCCTTCATGATCATTTAGTTTTTGACTTTTGATGCCATCGTATGCTTCTTTTAATGTCGCTTTGTCGCTTTGCATGATTATGGCCATTATTGCTCTCTTAGTTGGTCGCTCCCAGTCTTTTGCTAGCCCTCGCCTTGTACTGAGTATGAGCTCTACTCGTGCATCCAACTCCTAAAAGCCAAAGTTTTTCAAAGTGTCCACCATACATACCTACTAGCAATTTGCTATTCCAAGTAAATTTGACTCGCTTTTATATTCTCTTCAAATTAAACTCTTACCAGTGTTATGCGAAATTCGGTCAGTAAAGCTCTCACGAACCGGAAGGCACACTTTACTTTTTCCTGTTCTTAAAAATTTGACATTGTGGTCTTTTATGCTGAGTTGTTATGCTTGCAAGTTGTAAGTTGGATTCTAGCCCAGCCATGCTGTCATGGGGCAAGCTTTCAACATTGCACTTCTTTTTGAGTTGATATCGTGATCTTTTGTTTATGGATGCCCGCTGTGTGAAATGAATTGGGAATCTTGTGAGGATCATGGAGTTTTTATATGCGTTAGGGAAACGCCGGACCGCCAATCTAAGCCATGCATAATTCATGGTGGAAATTTGTAGCATACCCATGGTGAACATTCGACGACGCATCTCACAATAAAAAGCTAAACAATATAGCAAATAAAAGAGATGTCGAGGTGTTCATTGTCTGCTTGTCCTGTCATTTTGGTGTGGGCTTGTTCCATGTCATCGGGCACGGAGGTACCCCATTGGCGGTTCTCAATGATATGCATATACTTACAATGACAAGAGCCTTGCTTGGGACTCTAAGTAAATTAGCATGGTTTGGGTACTCGTATTCACGGGACACGAGGTTTTCAACTTATGATTTGTCAAGCATATGCATCATAACTGTTCTCGCATTAACTTTAACCATTCAAGATGCTTATGATGGGGGCAATGAGAGCTCAAAGCCGGTAAGTACCATAATTTTTGAAGGTTATAAAACTTGCAATCACTGCTTCCCTCTGCGAAGGGCCTTTCTTTTACTTTTATGTTGAGTCACCACCTTTTTTCTTTATGCACCATTAAGAGAGCATAGTTGTCATTCTTAGTGTGATATGCATTGTCCCAAAGTTCATTGATTGACTCATATTGTTGGTTTCACTTGTTCTTAAATTATTTGTATCTAGTCGCCCTCTTAAACTTTGAGGTGTCCTATGCATTTATGTTTTGCTCTCTTTGAAGGACAAGCTAAAAACCAAGTGTATGTTTTTCCTTATGATTTGAACACACGTTTGACTTTCATTGTTTCATTACCATGATCTTTTGTTTGTGTTCATTTGCATGTTTACAACATGGTTGCTAAGTTCTTATTGTCATGATTATATCTTTCATGCCCATGTTTTAAGTTCTATTGATCCCAGCTCACCAATGCTTACATTTATGATCAAGATTGTGTAGGTGCATGTCACCTCAAAAATTATTCTTTTGTTATCACTTACCTACTCGAGGACGAGCAGGAGTTAAGCTTGGGGATGCTTGATACGTCTCAAACGTATCTATAATTTTTGATGCTCCATGCTTGTTTTTACACTATTTGTATATTGTTTCGTTACACTTAGTGGCACTTTTATGCATTTTCCGGAACTAACCTATTAACGAAGTGCCACAGTGCCAGTTTCCTGTTTTCTGCTGTTTTTGTGTTTCAGAAGTGATACACAGGAAATATTCTCGGAATTGGACGAAACAAGTTCCTGAAGTCATATTTTACGGGGAAGCTCCCAAACATCCGAAGACCTGACGGAGGGGGGCCACGTGGCCCCCACACATAGGGGCGGCGCGGCCACCCCCCTGGCCGCGCCGGGCCCACGTGAGGGGCCGTGGTCCCTCCTCTGACATCGCCCCTTCGCCTATATATACCCCCTGACGAGAAAAACCTAAGGGCCCGATCAGTTTTCCAGAATACATCGCGATCCGCCGCCGCCGTCGACCCGAAGATCGGGAGGGTCCAGAAGCTCTTCCCGGCACCCTGCCGGAGAGGGGAATCGCCACCGGAGGTCTTCTTCATCGCCATGCTTGCCTCCGGAGCGATGAGTGAGTAGTCTACCTTGGACTATGGGTCCAGAGCAGTAGCTAGCTGGTTGTCTTCTCCACCATGTGCTTCATGTTTAGATCTCATGAGCTGCCTTACATGATTGAGATCACCGTTATGTAATACTATGATGTTGGTTTGTTGGGATCCGATGAATATTGGTGTTTATGATTAAGTTGCTGTACTGAATTATATCTTTTGTTATCTCTATGTTGTTTATGATCTTGCATGCTCTCCGTTGTTAGTAGCTATCTTGGCCGAGTAGTTGCTAGTGACTCCAAGAGGGGGTATTTATGCTCGATAGTGGGTTCATGTCTCTATTTCAACTGGGGGAGTGACAGAAACCTCTAAGGTGGTAGATGTGCTGTTGCTACTAGGGAGAAAACAACATTCATATGCTCAAGGGCATATACTTTGTTTACATTACACACTTTGCTTAATGCAATTATCTGTTGTTCGCAACTTAATACTTCTAGGGTGTTCGGATGATATCCCCGGGGGTGGATTATTAGTCATAGATGCAGTTGGATGGCGGTCTATGTATTTTGTTGTAATGCCCAGAGTAAATCTCATAGTGATCTTCTTGACATATCACGTTATCTTTATTCTATCAATTGCCCAACTGTAATTTGTTTACCCAGCATGTTATTTTATCTATGGAGAGACACCACTAGTGAACTGTGGACCCCGGTCCTATTTTAATCATATTGCAATCACCTGTTTACTTTTCCCGCACTGTTTACTTTACTCGCATACTCTACTGTTTTCCACTCGATACGCTCATAACCTTTGTTTCAAGCAAACCGGTGAGATTGACAACCTCATCGTAAGTTGGGAGCAAAGTATTTGTTTGTGTGTGTGCAGGTTCCACGTTGCAGCTAGCAAGCAAAGCTTGGACGAAGCGCCAGTTGTCCGCTGCTGTCGCAAACTAGCAAGCATCACCTTCAGTCGTCATTATCTCTCCTCTCCTGAACGATATTAAACCTTGGTTTCTAACTGAGGGAAAACTAGCTGCTATACTCATCACACCTTCCTCTTGGGGTTCCCAACGGGCTGGTCATTCACCACGCATCACAGTCTGCAGGTACTCCCAGCTCATAGTACATCGCGGAGGAGAGAAAAAAAAACATATTATGTCTTGTACATTCGCAAGTCTCTATTTGAATATTTGTCTCGGGCACCACCTCGTCGATCATGGAATATGCTCGAGAGTGGTGTAACAAGGCATCCCATTAATTAATAATTTGAAAATATAACACTCTTATTGTTTCCACACAATGACTTCTCAAAGGGATCGGTCAATGATAAATCATGAGTATGCCCATGGTTTGTGGGGATGGCGTATCTGCTACTTCTTAGTTCAATATGTGCATCTTGAGAAGCTCTATTCTCCACTTTTAGCTTCTTATGTTGATGGCACATCCATTTGTCACTCTCCTCGTTAAGAACTCCGATTTCCATTAACTTCAGCACTTTCGCGTTCAGAATAAAGAAGTTGGCAAAGTCAATACATGGCTTCTTGTCACCCTCGTAATTCTTCAACACCACTTTTTTTAGATGGAGTTCAAAGCATTCAATTGGATCAAGTGGGTCATAGTTTCGCACCTTAATCATGCCATTTCCTAGGTGCAGTTGGTAACAGAAAAAGAAGGCGATATAAAAGCAGTTGCAAAATACTTATTCACTGGATCCGACCTGGCCAATTCAGATTTTGACATATATAAAGGTGAAAATACGAATACTCACAATGATATAGAGCTTCTCTAAGCAAGGGAAACACTTGAGGAAATCAACAAGTGCATCCAGATTACCGCCAATATCGAGAGCCAAAATCTTCATTGTAGGCATTTTGGTTGTCAAGCTTACCGCAATCATTTTCCGGAGAAAACAAAAAAAAAACAAGTGCAAGTGAGAACAATATATAATTAACCTACATATCGCCAATGCCAAATGCGCAATTGGGTTGCTGCTACCTGAAATACTGTGGTTCCAAGGTGAAGTGTAGTCCTAGTGGCGTGGTTGGCACTGTCCATATTTTTAGACAATCATTTTAGAACGGAGTGAGCAGTGTAGTCCTAGTGGCGTGGTTGGCATTGTCCATATTTTGCTTGTCAAGTTCACTGTAAAAATCATGCAGGATTGTACAAGTCACTTGTCTGACGCATACAGCAACTGCGTTCGACACATGCGCTACGTACATACCGTACTCGATTATATTGATCTACCTCGCGGCTGCATGAAAGTAGCAGAAACAAGGCTGCAAATGTTGTGTTTGTCAGTCGCAATTGAAATATACAAACTTGCTCATTATAAGTTGTAATAAAATGCAGGAAAAGAAATATGTATTGTACTACTACTACATACTTTTTGACAAAAAATATTGGAAAATGTATTGTCATTAAAGCGAGATGTAGATACACGAATACACTAGCTGCAGTCTGCAGGTACTCCCAGCTCATAGTACATCGCGGAGGAGAGAAAAAAAAACATATTATGTCTTGTACATTCGCAAGTCTCTATTTGAATATTTGTCTCGGGCACCACCTCGTCGATCATGGAATATGCTCGAGAGTGGTGTAACAAGGCATCCCATTAATTAATAATTTGAAAAGATAACACTCTTATTGTTTCCACACAATGACTTCTCAAAGGGATCGGTCAATGATAAATCATGAGTATGCCCATGGTTTGTGGGGATGGCGTATCTGCTACTTCTTAGTTCAATATGTGCATCTTGAGAAGCTCTATTCTCCACTTTTAGCTTCTTATGTTGATGGCACATCCATTTGTCACTCTCCTCGTTAAGAACTCCGATTTCCATTAACTTCAGCACTTTCGCGTTCAGAATAAAGAAGTTGGCAAAGTCAATACATGGCTTCTTGTCACCCTCGTAATTCTTCAACACCACTTTTTTTAGATGGAGTTCAAAGCATTCAATTGGATCAAGTGGGTCATAGTTTCGCACCTTAATCATGCCATTTCCTAGGTGCAGCTGGTAACAGAAAAAGAAGGCGATATAAAAGCAGTTGCAGAATACTTATTCACTGGATCCGACCTGGCCAATTCAGATTTTGACATATATAAAGGTGAAAATACGAATACTCACAATGATATAGAGCTTCTCTAAGCAAGGGAAACACTTGAGGAAATCAACAAGTGCATCCAGATTACCGCCAATATCGAGAGCCAAAGTCTTCATTGTAGGCATTTTGGTTGTCAAGCTTAACGCAATCATTTTCTGGAGAAAACAAAAAACAAGTGCAAGTGAGAACAATATATAACCTACACATATCGCCGATGCCAAATGCGCAATTTGTGTTGCTGCTACCTGAAATACTGTGGTTCCAAGGTGAAGTGTGGATATGCCTTTAGACAAAAAACCCAATATCTGGAGCTTAGGAGCCCTCTTTACCCGGATAGTGGACGGACCATCTTCTGGAAAAATTGGTAGCAGCCTCTCCAAGCAGGGGGCGTCCTCAATGACCAGCTCTTGGAAGGTGATGGCACCTTTTGAGCAAAGTGCATAGAAGCTGATGCTCCTAAGGGTCGGTGAGCTGATGCAAAGTCGACCGAACATCATGCGATGCAGCGAAACGCTTTTCAAAACAGCGCAGCCTGAGATCATGCTTTGGAGAGAGTCCTCCGATATGCCAACGCCGTACAGGATGAGCTGCTCGAGGAGCGGAAAACTTGGTGGTGCGACCAGGACGGGGAATTGGAAGCCAAAGAGGTTGAGCACGCGGAGCGTCCGTGCGAAACGAATGAGAGCGTGCGTCGGCAGCGGGTAGCGGTTCTTCGTCGGCAGGTTGGTGACCTGGAGCTCCTGGAGGCCGGTGAGGGACACGGAGCGGAACCATCTGTCGACCTTGGCCAGGAAACCGCGGCGGTCTATGGAGTGGAGGGAGAAGCGCCGGGCCGGGCCTGGATGGTCGGAGAGGATCTTGGAGACCACTGCGACGCGAGATTTGGCATCGGAGAGGTGGCAGTTGGCCACGAGGTTGAGCGGCGCCATGTGGGAGCACCATAGGGGGAGCCACCGGCGGGATATCGCCTGCGTGCGGGCGCCGTCCTTGGTTGGGAGGAGAGAGACAATGGTGCCGAGGATCTCGTCCGGGAGGTGGCTGATGAGGTCGAGATCGCGATTGTCGCTGTTGCCGCCTACCGGCGGTGCTTGCTGGTCGTCGATCCGTAGGGGTTTAGGCCTCTTGGGAACGTACATCTCGCCGTCCTCCATGGCCGGCGCGCGAGGGTTTATCGAGAGGGACGCCGGGCGTAAACGGGGAACAGCTCGCGAGCGGCTGCGTGATGCAGCCGGGTCCGGCCCAGTGCTGTTAGCCCATACGACGTAAAGGCGTTTCTATTCTTTTTTTCCCTGTCCACGGTATACTTCCACGTGCTCCCGATGGCAAGAGTTGCGAGTGCCCGTACATGTATTCTTCTTGGCCAGCTCATGGTGAAAATCATATTACTCCGTCCCGTAGTTTTTCAAATCATAATCTTCTCCAATCATGAGTACCCGATCAAATGCTGCGCTCTGGTTGATTTGTGTTGTTTGCCCGTGTTGGGTCCACTTGCAGAGATAGTACCAGTTGTGCGGATGTGGCACGTGTCATCCTATGGTTTTTGCGGCTGGGCCACGCTGTCGACAGGGGTAAAAGAGGAAGGGGCTGGTCGCTCTTCCTCATTTCGTTCTGCTGTGTGGCGGCGGCGGTGGACATGGGCTATCGGCAGGGTGGCTATCGGGGCTCTGACGGTGGGACACCACACTCAGCGGAGGTTGTGCTTCCTCATTTCGTTCTTGACAAGGGTTGTTTTATTAATCAAGTTTATTTGTATCGTAATTGCTATCCCATGTTATTTATGGTTAAAATAAATATGTGGCAACAACGCATGCTCGGAAGCGAGCTTGTCGATCTTACATAAAGTCAAACAACCTATAGAGGTGTATGTGAACCAAATTACCATGAGAAATGCATTTGGGGTTGGATAACCAAGAGAGGTGTATTTGGGGACTGATATTAACCGAGAGAGGTGTACGTGGGACTTGATGCCAGTTAGAGGTGCATGTGTGGCCAGATGGCCGAAAAAGGTGTCTCGAGGTACTAGGAGGGGCGTGTTTGGGCCCGGATGACCAAGAGAGGTGTACATGGGATCAAACGACCATTAGAGGTGTGTGTGGATCCGTACGACTAAGTGAGGTGTATGTGATGAGCAAGAGAGAGCAAGTTGCGTGTGTGGCCTGATGGAAGGGAGAAGTGCATGCGTGATGAGCATAATTGAGGGAGTTGCATGTTGGGACGGATCGAGGTTCAAGAAAGGTATTTGTGGCTCATAATGACTAACATAGTTGTATGTGGGACTGGATGACCGAGAAAAGTGTATGTAGGCTCGGACGGGTGGAGAACTAAATGTTTTTGTTGTTTTTGTTGAACGAGAGAAGTGTATATGTGGGACAAGATGAATGAGTGCGATGTTGGATACTGTAGATGGCTGAGGGAGGTGTATATGTGTGACCGAATGCCCAAGAAAGGTGCATGCGGGGATAGGACGGCTGAGAGATTTGTAGGAAAGTTTGCACCACCTAGATAGGACTAGGCTGTTTGGATGAGCGAGGGGTTGTTTAGACCACCAATAGAGATGCATACGGCATAGGATGGCCGAGAGAGGCGTAGAAAAGTTAGCACCACCTATAGAGATTTAGGAAAGCGAGGAAAGAAAACCGTCACGTAGGTGAACTTGCGTCAATTTTTGAGCACCATCGGGACATGCATGTTGGCGAACTCGCCACAAGTCATGAATGTTGCCATAGCGCATCACAAATATAAAACTTTAGTGCAACTTAGTACTCATTTAGACACATTTTAGTTAGTGTGTAACTGTGTATACATATTCACTCGTTTCAACGATAAGTATTATTGCTTAGTCGGAGGAAGTAGTAAGTTTTGAAGAAAAATAGAAAAGAATAGAAAGTTGTATCATCGTGAGTTGGTGGCTAGCCTGTCTTTCTTTGTTTGAGTATAGGACTAGGCAGCTAGGAGTATATATATACACGTAGCACGAGTCCATGCATTACTGGCCTGCCGAAGACCTCCAAGGACGCTCGATGGCTCCATACACCGTCACGCTCTAGGTCGAGCTCGATGAATTCCTCGCCGCTAGCCGGGCTCGGCGGGGCAGTGGCAGCGACAAGGTGACTAGGAATGGGTGGCGGGGCAGCGGCAGCGACAAGGTGACTAGGAATGGGTGGCGGGGCAGCGAGGCACATACTTGAATTTATGGCAAATGTATCTTACATCATTAGGTGACGGAGGGGGGGGGGGGGGGGGTCCCCCCCCCTCCACCCAGCCGTAGCGGGGCCATGGTGCTGCTATAGACAATTCAAGTTAGTTCAAAAGAGTGTGTGAGTTAAAATTATATACACCGCATTTCATGAAAAATAAGATCTACTTAATAATGATGAAAGTGCTGTTGCTAAATGAAATTATCACACTTAGTAGAATATTATTTTGCATACATGCTGCACAAAGTATTACGAACCCAAAAAAAGGTTTAGTGAAAGATTGAATGATTAGATTGGAGTTGCATGTGTATTTTTGTTCACGTAGGTGAACTTGCGTCAATTTTCGAGCAGCATCGTAAATCACGGGACATGCATGTTGGTGAACTCGCCACGAGTCACGAATGCTGCCATAGCTCAGTCGGAGGAAGCAACATAAAGTTATGTGGAAGAAAAAGAGAAAAGAATACTTCCCTCCGTCCTAAATTACCCTGCATTCTATAATTAGTCAAAGTCAAACTTTGTTAATTTTAATTACGTGAATAAGAAAAAATATAAATATTTATAATATAAAATAGATATCGTTAGAATCATCATGAAAAATACTTTTATATTATATGTATTTGATATTATAAGACTTTAAATTTTTAACAATATATTTGATGAAACTTGATCTAATTTGAATTTGACTAAACTTAAAATGCAATGTAAAAAAGGCCAGAGGGAGTAGTAGAAAGGAGTAGGTCTCAGGAGTAGGTATTATATACGCCGAAGTACGTGCTCCACGTACAAACCCCGAGCAGCGTCGCGTGTGCCAGAGTCAACTGCATATACTCGCGCGAGAGATCGAGGCATGCATATATGCAACAAGAGTCACGCTTCAAAAACAAAGATGATAAGTGCTACGGCAAACAATTCGATTTGACCATCGTCTTTGTTGCTTGGAGACTTGGAGTATAAGGTAAGATACCTAGAGTCCTAATCTAACCTAATTAACCGTATATGTAGTCTAACAACTTTATCTAATTTGATTTTGACTAAACTTAAAATGCAATGTAAAAAAAGGACAGAAAGAAGTAGGTATTATATGGCGCCATATCTTATGAATCCGCTGGATTGGTGTATCCCTGCATCCGAAGAATTTCAGCAGTACGATCTAAATCGTGCGTGGTTGCTCCATCGTAGTAAATTTTGCACGGAGGCGCCCGCAGCATCACGTTAATTTTGCAAATTAACCCCCAAACCAAACGCCTCAGCCCTTAATCACCAACCTCTCGTCTTATCCCTACAGAGCTGGTTATCCCAACGTCGCCGTCGCCGGCGACAAGCTCGCCACCGAGTCCATGACTAGCGTTCCCAAAGAAAATCAATTGGCGCTCGCCGTCGCCGGAAGATAGATGCCCTTCGACGACACGATGTGATCTTCGGTGCCATATCAATGTGTCTGTGGATGCCTGCGTGCCGACTGCCGACCCTCCTCTCGCCAGTCCTTAGCGCCGATGCTGCCGGCGTCCGCAGCCTCCGCCAATCGGCTTACTCTACAAGCTTATCTTGTGGTTGCCTTTGGCATCTACTCCTGATGATACCTGCCCGCTACAGACTGGCGGCTCTAGAAAATAGATGTTGGGTATTCATTCAACGTATTTTTTTTCCCATCAATGCAATGCAATATATGAACTAAAACAAATGATATATATAAGAGAAGCAATTATGTACAGTACAGAAGAGATAAAATCATAATTCCATAATGATTATTAATACTACAATAACAAATTTGCATTGAGGCACTACATCTTTAGTGAAGAATTGGTGATACCCCCATCTTAGCAATTATCAATAACACAATGCAATGATACTGCCACCATCCCTCTTCTTCATCTACATTACAAGAAATCAGGTGGAAATTCAAGAAACTAGTCAAATATCATTTAGGAAATTAGATCTCGTAGTCTTATGATATAATCAATTACTCTGCTAAACAGCTAAAGTCCTAATCCACTAGACTAATATGCTAATGCGGCTGAAGAAATCAAGACTTAAAGAGGCAGAATAGTACATGGCTGTTGCTGTCGCGGTCAGTCTTGATTGCCATCGACTGCTTGGCTGCTCCAGCCAATCGCCTGCTTCTTCCCTCTGCTCGCCGCTGCAATCGCTAGAGGCCTCGGTTGCTGCGCCGCCTGCCACTGTGTCTGGTCGAGCGCGTTTCCTCAAATCGACGAGAGGGTGAGACCGAGGCAGAGCAGAGATGTGCGTCTGTAGGCTGGACCGCTGAACTAGTAGGCTGTATGACTACATTTACTAGTATAAAATAAAAAATTTCCTCAGATTCTTGGGTATTCGTTTGCATACACCTGAATACACCCAGCGCCGCACTGGCTACAGACCCGCGTAACATTGGCCAGCTACATACTCTGAGTTTCCGTTGTTCGACTGTATCTAGTATCTGCAGATTGGCTTCCTGAATAGCTAATTGATTCACTACTCGTTGTTGGGTGTGCGTGTAGTGTAATCCATTGTTGGCCTCCTGAATAAGATTAGGAGTTCAGAATGTGAATATAGAACTTTGGTTAACATTGTATTTTCAGAAAGAAGTGAGTGTATGTTGATGAGAGTGGAAATTTGAGAAAGAAACAATTTCTTATTCACTTGTTTGTAGTATTTGCAATCTGAGGTGTTCTTGGGTGATTTATGACTAAATCATGCCATAGTGTTCTGTTCTGTTAACCAAAAAAAAAGTTGTTATAAGGAAAACATTATAAGTTACAACTCTTGCAGGATGTTGCATCAATTCCACTTGACCTTTATTGCTTCAAAGATCGTCCATAGAAAAGATTTAGGTACCAATTGGTGGCTCCTCAATTGGTATCAGGATAAAGGTTTTGGTGTTTCTGAACTTCCATATGTTATATTAATCTTAGTTTACAATGTTTTCCTGTGGCAATCATTTCAGATATCTATGGCATGATTCAGAATCATCAACATGACCATGTTTGTTGTCCAGTAATTTTATCTCCATATCAAATTCAATCACAACTACCGGAAGCTTTCGGTCATACCAGCTTGTTCGACAGCAGCAGCATGCTAGGACAGTACATTCAACAGAACTGAAAACATAACAGAGCTGTGTCCAAACCTTGTAACAATTCAAAAGGAGAACTTTATTTATGAACAGAATATGCTTACAATCAGTTACAGCTAGCAGCATACATCGCACAGCCCCTGTATCTAATATACACACGCCCCTGTTTCTAATATACAGCCAAGTTGTAAACCATCCTGGAAGAAGTAAAACCATCCAACTATCTGTTGCAGACCATGAAGTAATCCATTGCCTCAGCTTCCTCAGCGTCAGAACAAATTTCCGGAGCTGAACTAGCATAGAAGATCACATGACCAACATAACTCATCACAATCTGCAGTTTGATACGCAATTTCAGGTCGTCACATCTCACATGCAGTACCGACGGGCGCTGGGCCTGAAGTCGAGCTCCACGACATGTCGCTCCATGGCGCTCACCCTCCACCGGTTAAACCTCTCCTTGCCGCCTTCCATGTCGTTCACATCCCTCGGTGACTCCTCAGGCAGCAGCTCGCCGTCGCTGCCGGTGAGGCCGAGGCTTTTACACAGCAAGAGGAAGGAGGCACCAGCGGAGGGTCTTGAAGAGCATGCCGAAGAAAGGGTCAGCCTGTAAGTCGCGCGCAAAAGAACTTGAGGATGACGGCGGTCTTGGTCGCCGGGAGGGGAAAGCAATGTCATGAGCCCTAGATGCGATTCACGGGAGCAGAGCAGAGGTGGAGTTTTGGGGATTAGGGGGTGTTTTGCAAAAAAAAAACGTTGGTTAAATTCTAAAGCGGGCATGTAATTGCATATTTTCATTTAAGTCAATATGAGGCGCAGGATTTAATTGTCGGGCTGAGATTGCAGGGATGCAGGGATACACAGAGGAGCCGGATGCATAAGATACGACGCCGTATTATATATCGTGAGTGCTACGGCAAGGCTCAGGCAAACAATTCGATTTGACCATCGTCTTTGTTGCTTGGAGACTTCTTCTCGTTGGCCACGTACGGCGTGGCTCATCGATCTCAAAGAATACCGCCGCGAACCAACAACCCTGATATCTCTGACTGTCAGAGCGAGAGGGTACGTGACGTAAAGTAGAGAAAAAAAAACATAAAAACGCTCTAGGTCGTACGGGCTAACAGCTCTGGCCGACAACTACGAAGAAACCATGCCAAAACCCTACCCTTCAAAAAAATAAAAAACACTGGCGCCGCCGGCCATGAAGGACGCGGACGAGACACACGTTCCGAAGAGGCCTAAAACCCTACGGCTCGACGACCAGCAAGCACCGCCGGTGGGCGGCAGCAGCGACAATCTCGATCTCATCAGCCGCCTGTAGGCATCTCAGAGTACTCTCTCTACGAAAATCCACTTTGGTTCATAGGAGCATATGCACCCGCTGGTCTAAAATTGTTTTTCAAAATATCTAAAAGTTTTTAGCGTGCATCTAGACATTTTATGTTCACTCGTTTTGTAAGAAAAAGATAATTTTCGTGACCTGTGTAAAAAAGATAAATTTTTATGCTACAAAATTGCTATTTACGTATCTGTTTTTTGTCATTTTTATACAGGTCATAAAAAATGTCCTTTCTCACTAAAACTTTGATGGGTGGACATAGAATGTTCATATACCTAGAATTTTTTGTTCAATTTTTTTGATTTTTTAAAAATGCATTTAAAATATATTTTCATAATAGGTGTATTTGCTCCTATGAGCCAAAACACCGTGTCCCTCTCTCCAGGGCATCATCTCCGGCTGTGCTACTTTGGAAAACTTGGGGCTGCACACAACGGAATTTGGTCGCCTTTGCATCCGATCACCGACTCTCAGGTGCATCAGGTTAGATGTACCTGGCTCAGAAAGTGTCATCCAAGAGCTGATCATCGAAGACGCTCCTTCCCTCCAGAGGTTGCTACCAACCTATTCGCAGTATGGTCCGATGGCCATCCGGGTAATCTGGGCTCCTAAGTTGGAGATATTGGGTTTTTTGTATGAATGCATATCCACACTCCAACTTGGAGCAACGGTTTTTCAGGTAGGAGAAAGGGAAATGGTCCATTTGGCATTCTGATATGCACCGCATTGTTCTCATAGGCACTTTGTTTGTGTTTCTCCAGAAAATAATTGCGGTCAGCTTGCTATCCAAAATGGCCACAATGAAGATTTTGGTTCTGGACTCTATTGGTCCTAATCTAGATGTAGTTGTTGACTTCCTCAAGTGCTTCCCTTGCTTAAAGAAGCTCTATGTCATTGTGAGTATTCTTTTTTTTTAAGGATCATTGTGAGTATTCATGTTCATTGCTTTAAACAACATAATCACCATTACGGTAAGCAATCGTGATAGGGTTGGGCAGCCACAATATGTGACCTTGTAAAAAAAATCTAAACAACCCCTGTTCTACTCTCCGTTGCGGTAAGCAATCGTGATAGGGTTGGGGAGCAAGTTTGTCAGTTTATTTGAGTTGCTTGGATTTCTCTGCATAATTTAAATGATTTCTTTGTTTCGGTAATCATTCACTTTTCGTCCACGTTCGTCGTATTTGGTTATGTTTTTATATTTAATTTTGGAGTTTCTGTATCCGCTTTCGCTTCTACAAAAAAATATAAAAATAAATGTCCACTAACTCCGTCTGTTTCCGCTCCGTTCTCATTCTTATTCTACTAACCAAATTCACCGTGAAACTCCTATCTATGTATGGTTTCTATGAGAACTTGCATGCATGGAGCAGCTGCGCTTGGGCACATGCGTACTGATCGATTTGGAAACTTCCAAAACAAAGATGTTACGTGCAAGGCTCAAGCAAACAATTCGATTTGACCATCGTCTTTGTTGCTTGGAGTGTCGCTCACTTCATCTTCTTTTTTGTCCACGGCCACCGGTACATCTAAAGACCAGTTACCGTCGCGAACCAAACTTGATCTCTCTGGTGTCAGTGTCAGGGCGAGTCTGTAATGCCCAAACTACACTCTCGATTCGGATTTCAGAATACAGTGGAGATATTCAGAGTAGCAATAGGAATTCAGAGATACATGAGGGATTTCAGAGGGGGTTTCAGAGTAGCAGCAGTGGTGAGAGGTTTCAGGGAGAGGTTTCAGAGAGAGAGAGAGACAGGAGTTCAGGTATTTCTTCGTCGTCCCTTTCCTCTCGGTGCTCCTGCCATTTAAAGGCCTCCGTCTGTTGTGTCCAGTCTGGCGTGTGGTTAGCATAGGCCAGGTCGTGACATTACCCCCTTCTTCGATTCCGGCTTGTCCCCAAGCCGGTGCTCAAGGGAAATGTGTGTGCAGCTGCACCTCTTTCTCCCCGGTGGTCAATGAAACTGGTAGATTGTCTAAGACTGGTTGGAATGGACTAGCATCTGGAGCTGTTTCTCGATGTTGCCGACCCGGATCCCATGGCGTGGTGAGCGGCGAACTGAACATATACCACACCAGATCACTTGTGCAATGCAGCGATTCTTCAGTTGTTGTCAGAATTCTTCTGAGATTGTCCAGACCACCATGTTTCTGCTGCATTCGTACCATACAGTGGTGCAATAACTGATGATCAATTGGTTGCACCTTTTGTAACTTGGTCCACCATTCTTTAGCCCCAATAAGTAAACAACATCACCACTTTCCACTAGGAGTTTGTATCCAGCTCTCTGTAGAAGAACTTGTTGATTCACAAGCCAATAATTGTTGTAGAACAGTCTGGTATGGGCATTTTATCTCACAGAATTGGTTTGATAGCATCCAAGTATGCAGATCCCAACAGCTCACCCTTTGGAAATTTGAAACATTCTTCTCATAACGAAAGCAAACACCTAGGTCCCAAGGTACACTGATAGATAACATGAGTATACGCTGTACTTGATCACCATCAGAGTATCGCCGCCTACTATAATGGTGTTGTAGTTCATCTGACCATGGCTTCAAATCTATCATCATCTCACGGATTATACCCCTAGACGACAACCAGTGGGTACTAATCTGGGGTGGTGGCCATGGGGGTTGCTCAGTTCCACTGCCCAACATATTCGGCACCCAACATATGCAGTCCAATTCAACAGCAGCAATCCAACTAGTGGCAGACGACAAAACTGAGTTTATACCTGACTTGAATGAAGATATGTTGTTCTTGTCAGTATTGTTACAGAACAGCTGGGGTTCGATGTTCTCCTTCGCATTGACACAAAATGAACCCCTGGCAACAAACTTCCAGGGCCCAAAATATCTGTCATGAAGCAGTATGGTAGGCGGAGAAAGCATGCCCAACTTGGACACAAGTGATGCACCCTTAGTGTCGTCATCCTCCACTGATTCTGGGATAGCAAGGATCGTGTCGTCTGCAAGCAGGTGGGCCTCGGGAACATGGAGAGCTTTGATGTCGATGCCAGCAGTCGAGTACTTGGCCGCGGACTCAAGCTTGATAGGTGTTGCTAAGTCGCCAATGCTGCTAGCAACAATAACAACAATGCCGGGCTGCACGCGTATTTTGTCGAGCACCTCACTTGCAGGAAGAAGCGGTGCCCTCCCTTGCACCCAAACATTCGCATCCTTGCTACTCGTGTGATGGCGCCAGAAAAGACTGTGGCGTTTAGTTGACGTGGGAGTAGTAAGTCCTTGTGCGTGGTGATGACCAGCCCGTTGGGAACCCCAAGAGGAAGGTATGATGAGTGTAGCGGCTAGTTTTCCCTCAGTTAAGAAACCAAGGTTTATCGATCAGGAGAAGAGAGACGATGACGACTGAAGGTGTTTGTGGAACCTGCACACACACAAACAAATACTTTGTCCCCAACTTGCGATGAGGTTGTCAATCTCACCGGTTTGCTTGAAACAAAGGTTATGAGTGTATCGAGTGGAAAACAGTAGTAATATGCGAGTAAAGTAAACAGTGCGGGAAAAGTAAATAGGTGATTGCAATATGATTAAAATAGGACCGGGGTCCACAGTTCACTAGTGGTGTCTCTCCATAGATAAAATAACATGCTGGATAAACAAATTACAGTTGGGCAATTGATAGAATAAAGATAACGTGATATGTCAAGAAGATCACTATGAGATTCACTCTGGGCATTACAACAAAATACATAGACCGCCATCCAACTGCATCTATGACTAATAATCCACCCCCGGGGATATCATCCGAACACCCTAGAAGTATTAAGTTGCGAACAACAGATAATTGCATTAAGCAAAGTGTGTAATGTAAACAAAGCATATACCCTTGAGCATATGAATGTTGTTTTCTCCCTAGTAGCAACAGCACATCTACCACCTTAGAGGTTTCTGTCACTCCCCCAGGTGAAATAGAGACATGAACCCACTATCGAGCATAAATACCCCCTCTTGGAGTCACTAGCAACTACTCGGCCAAGATAGCTACTAACAACGGAGAGCATGCAAGATCATAAACAACATAGAGATAACAAAAGATATAATTCAGTACAGCAACTTAATCATAAACACCAATATTCATCGGATCCCAACAAACCAACATCATAGAATTACATAACGGTGATCTCAATCATGTAAGGCAGCTCATGAGATCTAAACATGAAGCACATGGTGGAGAAGACAACCATCTAGCTACTGCTATGGACCCATAGTCCAAGGTAGACTACTCACTCATCGCTCCGGAGGCAAGCATGGCGATGAAGAAGACCTCCGGTGGCGATTCCCCTCTCCGGCAGGGTGCCGGGAAGAGCTTCTGGACCCTCCCGATCTTCGGGTCGACGGCGGCAGCGGATCGCGATGTATTCTGGAAAACTGATCGGGCCCTTAGGTTTTTCTCGTCAGGGGGTATATATAGGCAAAGGGGCGATGTCAGGAGAGGGACCAGGTGTCCTCACACAGGGGTGGCGCGGCGAGGGGCTAGGCCGCGCCGCCCCCTTGTGTGGGGCCCTGGTGGCCCCCCTCCGTCAGCTCTTCGGATGTCTGGAAGCTTCCCCGTGAAATATGACTTCAGGAACTTGTTTTGTCCAATTCCGAGAATATTTCCTATGTATCACTTCTGAAACACAAAAACAGCAGAAAACAGGAAACTGACACTGTGGCACTTCGTTAATAGGTTAGTTCCGGAAAATGTATAAAAATGCCACTAAGTGTAACGAAACAATAGGCAAATGGTGTAAAAACAAGCATGGAGCATCAAAAATTATAGATACGTTTGAGACGTATCAAGCATCCCCAAGCTTAACTCCTGCTCGTCCTCGAGTAGGTAAGTGATAACAAAGAATAATTTTTGAGGTGACATGCACCTACACAATCTTGATCATATATGTAAGCATTTGTGAGCTGGGATCAATAGAACTTAAAACATGGGCATGAAAGATATAATCATGACAGTAAGAACTTAGCAACCATGTTGTAAACATGTAAATGAACACAAACAAAAGATCATGATAATGAAACAATGAAAGTCAATCGTGTGTTCAAATCATAAGGAAAAACATACAAATGGTTTTCAGCTTGTCCTTCAAAGAGAGCAAAACATAAATGCATAGGACACCTCAAAGTTTAAGAGGGCGACTAGATACAAATAATTTAAGAACAAGTGAAACCAACAATATGAATCAATCAATGAACTTTGGGACAATGCATATCACACTAAGAATGACAACTATGCTCTCTTAATGGTGCATAAAGAAAGAAGGTGGTGACTCAACATAAAAGTAAAAGAAAGGCCCTTCGCAGAGGGAAGCAGTGATTTAAACATGTGCTAGAGCTTTTCATTTGTAAAACAGAGAGATAAAACTTGATTTTGAGAGGTGGTTGTCTTTGTCAACGACTGGCAATGGGGTTCTTACTATCTTCCATACAAAGATAAAGCAAGTTTTTGAGAGAGAGATTGGCACTCTTGTGCTCTTTTTATAAAACTTGGCACTCCTCCCCACCTTTTCCTTTCACATACCATGGCTAACCGATTCCATCGGGTGCCCACCAACATTCACATTCATTGGAGGAGTGCCTTTTTTCTTTCTTTTTTCACTTTTTTTTTCTTTTTGGAATAAGCAATATGGAAGATAGCAAATCCGACCACTACGTCCCCATGAGCTGAAAACAGTGTCACAAAACGAGAGGTATTTTGAAGGTTTTTGAAAGGTAGCACACGAAAATTTTACTTTGGAATGGCTTACAAATACCATGCATAGGAATTTATAGTGGACACAATGGCAAACTTGGCTTTTAGGAGTTGGATGCACGAGTAGAGCTCATACTCAGTACAAGGCGAGGGCTAGCAAAAGACTGGGAGCGACCAACTAAGAGAGCAATAATGGCCATAATCATGCAAAGCGACAAAGCGACATTAAAAGAAGCATACGATGGCATCAAAAGTCAAAAACTAAATGATCATGAAGGCTAATGGCGACTTTGTAAGAGTCTAACATGTGTGAGCATGCGCCAAGTCAACCCAAATAAAGCATCAAGGAGAAAACCAAAATAATGCTTCCATACAATAAAAACAACGCATGATTTTTCAAAGGCTCATTAAGCAATCTCAGTTATTTGAGACAAGTCATACTACAACAAAACCACTAAGCATACTATCAAAAAGACATCAAGCATGACATGAAAAAGCCTAAGCCGCAGTCTACACAAGCTCCTTCTTGTACCACTATTTTGCACAAAGCTTTTTCTCTTTTCCAACACCATTTGAAATTTTTATAAACACCTCTTTTGATGAAAACCAATGAAGACCAGAGGCAAAAATACACCTTGATGAAAAGATATGACAAGATCTGAACGCATATCAAGGCGAAAACGAAAACCAAAAGCAGTAGCAGAAAAAGATGAACGCTCGATTTTTAATAAGAGTGAAAACTAGAGTGTTCTTTGCAAATGAAAACGAGTACATCTCCTCCAAAGGGAATTTGTTGGGGTCCAACCATTTATTGCAGAAAACAAACAAACTAAACCAACTAAGAAAACTAAAACAACTGACGCTCCAAGAAAAACACATAGTGCATGAAGCAATAAAAATATAGTGTTTTGAAAGGTGATCTGATTTTTGCCGATGAAGAAGGGGTGCCTCGGGGGCATCCCCAAGCTTTGACGCTTGTACTTCTTGGATATTTCTTGGGGTGATGCATGGGCATCCCCAAGCTTGAGCTTTTGTCCATTCTTCAACTCATCTCATCATTCTCCAATCCCTACACTTGAAAACTTCCTTCATACAAAACTAAACACAATTCTATTAGCAACATTAGTGTAAGCATAAAATATATTCAACCTCTTTTAGCTTCAGGTTTCAACCCAAAACAACCACATATAAAGTATATACTACTGTAGCAACTTCCACAAGAGTTCCATGATAAAAAAGAACTCAAAATAAAGCGATAAAGTGGCAAAAACAAATATTGGCAGAAATCTGTCAAAACTGGACAGCTGACAAAGGACGAATTTTTGAGGGATTTTTCGTTGCTCAAATCAAAAAGTGTTCAACTAAGAAAAGTTTGGATATAACCTGGGGCATATGCACAAGAAATCGCAGGTCCAAAAGATATACATAGAATTTTTACGAATTTTTACGGTGCAGCACCGAAAACAGTTTCAGGACAGCAATAACCCCAAATCTTTACCTCACTCAAATTAGAGGCTTCTCTTGGCACAAAAACGAAATAAACAAGATAAGGAGCGGTCATTACAGTAGTAATGACTTCCAAGACTCAAATAAAAGAAAAAGTACTGAAAAGTAAACAATGGGTTATCTCCCAAGAGTGCTTTTCTTTAACGCCTTTGAGCTAGGCGCAGAAAATTGCGAATCAAGTATTTTCAGAAGAAGCATTAAGATCAACAGCAGAGGTCTTATCAATAAGGCATTGTATTTCATCCACATAAGTTTTAGAAGACTCTTTGTGATCATTCTTTGGTACACTATTCTCATCAAAAAGATTTTCAGGACAAATCCAGTCAAAATTGTTTTCAAAAGCTTCACTCAATCCCAAAAGCTTGCAAGGAATAGGTATTTCGGGCTCTTTATCATCTGTACTAATAACATTTATAGGAGAACCGAGTTTATTAAAACTTTTAAGAACCCTCCTAGCTTCAACAACGACATCCTTAAATTCTAGGCGCAGAGTTTCCAAGATAAAAGCTTTCTTTTCGGGATCCTTAATTTCATGAAGCTTGAGGAACATGTATTGCATATAAGGATTAAGACTAGCAAACCTAGTTTCCAACATATCAATTAAACAAACAGAAGCAACTTCAATACTAGGAGCAAGCTCAATCCAAGACTTTTCCTCAACTTCCTCATGCATACTAATGTGATTAAAGAACTCCTCAATGTTACTTTTGCCAATAATCGAACCACTCCCTACAGAGAGGTCCTCCAGAACGAACTCAGGGAACAACATGATAAACTAAAGTAAAGAAATAACAACTACCAAGGATTCTAATTTTTTTGGGTTTTTGATATAAAAAGCAATGCAGGTAAAATAAAATAAAGTAAAGCAAAACAAATAACAAAGTAAAGAATGTGTGTGCGAAGAACTCCCCTCGCAGAAGTTTTCTCTCTTCCCCGGCAACGGCGCCAGAAAAGAAGCTGCTACTCGTGTGATGGCGCCAGAAAAGACTGTGGCGTTTAGTTGACGTGGGAGCAGTAAGTCCTTGTGCGTGGTGATGACCAGCCCGTTGGGAACCCCAAGAGGAAGGTATGATGAGTGTAGCGGCTAGTTTTCCCTCAGTTAAGAAACCAAGGTTTATCGATCAGGAGAAGAGAGACGATGATGACTGAAGGTGTTTGTGGAACCTGCACACACACAAACAAATACTTTGTCCCCAACTTGCGATGAGGTTGTCAATCTCACCGGTTTGCTTGAAACAAAGGTTATGAGTGTATCGAGTGGAAAACAGTAGTAATATGCGAGTAAAGTAAACAGTGCGGGAAAAGTAAACAGGTGATTGCAATATGATTAAAATAGGACCGGGGTCCACAGTTCACTAGTGGTGTCTCTCCATAGATAAAATAACATGCTGGGTAAACAAATTACAGTTGGGCAATTGATAGAATAAAGATAACGTGATATGTCAAGAAGATCACTATGAGATTCACTCTGGGCATTACAACAAAATACATAGACCGCCATCCAACTGCATCTATGACTAATAATCCACCCCCGGGGATATCATCCGAACACCCTAGAAGTATTAAGTTGCGAACAATAGATAATTGCATTAAGCAAAGTGTGTAATATAAACAAAGCATATGCCCTTGAGCATATGAATGTTGTTTTCTCCCTAGTAGCAACAGCACATCTACCACCTTAGAGGTTTCTGTCACTCCCCCAGGTGAAATAGAGACATGAACCCACTATCGAGCATAAATACCCCCTCTTGGAGTCACTAGCAACTACTCGGCCAAGATAGCTACTAACAACGGAGAGCATGCAAGATCATAAACAACATAGAGATAACAAAAGATATAATTCAGTACAGCAACTTAATCATAAACACCAATATTCATCGGATCCCAACAAACCAACATCATAGAATTACATAACGGTGATCTCAATCATGTAAGGCAGCTCATGAGATCTAAACATGAAGCACATGGTGGAGAAGACAACCATCTAGCTACTGCTATGGACCCATAGTCCAAGGTAGACTACTCACTCATCGCTCCGGAGGCAAGCATGGCGATGAAGAAGACCTCCGGTGGCGATTCCCCTCTCCGGCAGGGTGCCGGGAAGAGCTTCTGGACCCTCCCGATCTTCGGGTCGACGGCGGCGGCGGATCGCGATGTATTCTGGAAAACTGATCGGGCCCTTAGGTTTTTCTCGTCAGGGGGTATATATAGGCGAAGGGGCAATGTCAGGAGAGGGACCAGGTGTCCTCACACAGGGGTGGCGTGGCCAGGGGCTAGGCCGCGCCGCCCCCTTGTGTGGGGCCCTGGTGGCCCCCCTCCGTCAGCTCTTCGGATGTCTGGAAGCTTCCCCGTGAAATATGACTTCAGGAACTTGTTTCGTCCAATTCCGAGAATATTTCCTGTGTATCACTTCTGAAACACAAAAACAGCAGAAAACAGGAAACTGGCACTGTGGCACTTCGTTAATAGGTTAGTTCCGGAAAATGTATAAAAATGCCACTAAGTGTAACGAAACAATAGGCAAATGGTGTAAAAACAAGCATGGAGCATCAAAAATTATAGATACGTTTGAGACGTATCAATCCTCCTGTGTGTTACTTGCCATGGCTGCAGGCCTTGTACCTTGGTTCAGCTTGGTACCCATGGCGTCAGCGATGGCAAGGTTCCTTGTCGGACATGTAGTGAGCGACAGTGCTTCCTGCTGGAGAGCGTCAAGCTGCAGCAAGGTCGAGGACGGCGAGGATCCCACAGGTACTGGGATGATCATGGACATGATGCTCGACTTCATAGACGTTGCCTCAGTCTGAACACCATCCTTGTTACTGGGGAAGCACTGCATCGAGCACCTTGTGGGCAAGGTGGTCTTGAGGTCGTTGGGATCCTCAAACTGGTTGGCGTCGAGTTTGATGGTCCTAGGTGGTTCCCAAGGATGAGGCAAGTGCGTGCTCCCCGCATCCATCCGCCGCTGGCATGCGAGAGCGGTGCGTCGGCCCGTCTCGGTCGAGGGATCCACCGATGGCAGGGATGAAGCCACAGCCTCCAGGCCACCCACGGCAGAACTGGAGCCAAACTCCCTCCCGGTGCTAACACCGCCCTCCATGACCGCCGGTATAGCACGAGCTCGAGGCGTGCTCGGTTCGAGACCGAGGATGGGGTTGGCCTTGTCGAGGCGTATCTCCTGCGGCGGCCCGTCCACATGTGGCTTCCCAGCCACGATCTCCCGAAGCAGGCTATGGGACTCGTCGACGGCGGCCTTCAGGGAGCGGATCGAAAGCTCCATCTCCCTCGCCATGGCCGCGAGCTCCTCCTTCATCGCCGCCACCGAATCCTCCATCGCCTCCACACTCTTCTCCCAGATCAGGACCTGGCTCTGATACCAAATGTAATGCCCAAACTACACTCTCGATTCGGATTTCAGAATACAGTGGAGATATTCAGAGTAGCAATAGGAATTCAGAGATACATGAGGGATTTCAGAGGGGGTTTCAGAGTAGCAGCAGTGGTGAGAGGTTTCAGGGAGGAGAGGTTTCAGAGAGAGAGAGAGAGAGAGAGGAGTTCAGGTATTTCTTCGTCGTCCCTTTCCTCTCGGTGCTCCTGCCATTTAAAGGCCTCCGTCCGTTGTGTCGAGTCTGGCGTGTGGTTAGCATAGGCCGGGTCGTGACAGAGTCGGCGAGAGAGTATGGGATGCATGTACAGTAGAGAGAAAAAAACATAAAAAACCTCTCTAGGTCATATGGGCTAACAGCCCTGGCCCACGCCCGAGGCTAATCCGTTCCTCAAGGACCAGTGGGCCGCGCTGCATCACGCCGCCGCCAGCGAGCTGTTCGCCCTCCTCCGTCTCTACGAGACCAAAGCCAAAACCCTCGTGCACGCCTACCGCGCGCGCGCCGGCCATGGAGGAGGAGGACACAGCGGCAGTGGCTTCCAAGAGACGTAGACTCCTACCGCTCGACGACCAGAAAGCGCCGCGGGTGGGCGGCAGCAGCGACGATGATCTTGACCTCGACCTCATCAGCCGCCTCCCGGACGCGATCCTCGGCGCCGTCGTCTCTCTCCTGCCCACGAAGGACGGCGCCCGCACGCAGGCGATCTCCCGCCGGTGGCTCCCTCTATGGCGCTCCCACATGGCGCCGCTCAACCTCGTGGCCAACTGCCACCTCTCAGATCCCAAATCCCGCGTCGCCGTGGTCTCCAAGATCCTCTCCGACCACCCCGGCCCAGCCCGGCGCTTCTCCCTCCACCCCGTAGACCGCCGCGGTTTCCTTGCCAAGGTCGACAGATGGTTCCGCTCCGCGTCCCTCGCCGGCCTTCAGGAGCTCCAGGTCACCAACCTGCCGACGAAGAGCCGCTGCCTGCTGCCGGTGCACGCTCTCGTCCGCTTCGAGCGGACGCTCCGCGTGCTCAACCTCTTTGGCTGCCAACTCCCCTTCCTGGCCGCGCCGCCCAACTTTCCGCTCCTCGAGCAGCTCATCCTATACGGCGTTGGCATATCCGAGGGCTCTCTCCAAAGCATCATCTCCGGCTCCGCCGTTTTGAAAAGCGTCTCGCTGCATCGCATGAGATTCGGTCGGCTCTGCATCAGCTCACCGACCCTTAGGAGCATCAGCTTCTACGCACTTCGCTCAAAAGGCGCCATCACCTTCCAAGAGCTGGTCATTGAGGACGCCCCGTGCCTCGAGAGATTGTTACCGATTTTTCCAGAAGAGGGTCCGGCCACTATCCGGGTAATGAGCGCTCCGAAGCTCGAGATATTGGGTTTTTTGTCTAGAGGCATATCCACACTTCACCTTGGAACAACATTATTTCAGGTACTAGCAGCAACACGGTTGCGTTAAATTTGGCATCGGCGTTATGTAGGCTATATATTGTTCTCACTTGCACTTGTTTTTTGTTTTCTCCAGAAAATGATTGCGGTAAGCTTGACAACCAAAATGCATACAATGAAGATTTTAGCTCTCCACATTGGCGGTAATCTGGATGCAGTTGTTGATTTCCTCAATTGTTTCCCTTGCTTAGAGAAGCTCTATGTCCTTGTGAGTATACATATTTTACCTTTATAAATGTCAAAATCAGAATTGGGTCAGATCCAGCGAATAAGTATTTTGCAACTGATTTTATATCGCCTTTTGTTTTTTCTGTTACCAGCTGCCGCACCTAGGAAATGGCATGATTAAGGTGCAAAACTACGACCCGCTTGATCCAATCGAATGCTTTGAATTCCATCTAAAAAAAGTTGTGTTGAAGAATTACGACGGTGACAAGAAGCCATGTATTGACTTTGCCAACTTTTTTATTCTCAATGCGAAAGTGCTTAAGGAAATGGAAATCGGAGTTCTCAACGAGTTGGGCGACAAACGGATGTGCTACCAGCGTAGGAAGCTTCAAGTGGAGAATAGAGCTTCTCAAGGCGCACGTATTGAACTAAGAAGTAGCAGATATGCCATCCCCGTAAACCATGGGCATACCCATGATTTATCATTGACAGATCCCTTTGAGAAGTCATTGTGTGGAAACAATAAGAGTGTTAGATACACAATTCAGTAACTAGTGGGATGCCTTGTTAAACCACCATGGAGCATTCTAGGACCGACGAGGTGCTGCCCAAGACAAAGATTCAAATAAAAACCTTCGAATGTAACGGATATATGTTGTTTCTCTCCTCCACGATGTTACTATGAGCTGGGAACACCTACAGGCTGCAGCTAGTGTATTCGTGTATCTACGTCGTGCTTTAGTGAAAATATTGAACTAAGAAGTAGCAGATATGCCATCCCCGTAAACCATGGGCATACCCATGATTTATCATTGACCAATCCCACTACAGGAATCGACAAAGTTGCCGACGGCCTGCACCTACGCCGACGGCCAAAGGTCGGTGCCG
Organism: Dactylis glomerata; assembly: GCA_007115705.1. Taxonomy (NCBI): domain Eukaryota; kingdom Viridiplantae; phylum Streptophyta; class Magnoliopsida; order Poales; family Poaceae; genus Dactylis; species Dactylis glomerata. The sequence goes on from QXEO01000516.1 coordinate 459,113, forward strand.
TCGGCGTAGGGGTGCTCCAGGATACCCTACGAAGAAGGCCGTCGGCGTATAAAAACCCTCGGCGTAGACACTGATACGCCGACGGCAGCCCTCGGCATACACCTGCCGTCGGCGTCTGGGGTGGACACGTGGCCGTGCACGTTGAGGGCCTGCCGGCGCTGTCACGGCGTCAGACATACGCCGACGGCCACCCTCGGCGTATAGAGGCCGTCGGCGTATGGAGGTGCTACGCCGAGGGCTGCCCTCGGCATATAGCGTCTGAAAATTTAAAATGCCCCCTGCTGCATTATATTTTTTTTTACTATCAATAATTTAAACATGATTATATTTTTTATCAATTGACAAATTCAAACCCTTCGAAAAGCAGTCTCCACACGTCTGGATGAAATGACGTGGCGAATCTTGTCTCTCACACGTAGAGGTCAACAAATTGTGTAAGTGTTATCGCATGCATGTGTGTGAATTTATGTCTCACATATTTTGGAGAAGTTGTTCAAAGATGCTATGCTTTTCCTACGCCGGAGTGCGGTAGTTTCGAAACCCTGCCCCGCGCGCCCGGCATCGTCTACCCCCCACTAGATATTATCCGGATGGGAGGGGGGTACCCCGGTGGACATTTCTCCCAATTATATTTGTGTTTGGTTAGGTCTCCCATGCAAAAACAATGTGCTAGGGCCACATGCATCTTCCCTAGGGACCCCGAGGCACCAGAATCCCCCTTCCACCGAAACCCTAGCTCGTGTGTCCCGCGTCGTCTACCCCCCTAGACGTGCATCGTAAGGGGGTAGCAAAGTGCAGCCTTCTCTTGGCTTGTATTTGGTTAGGTCATAGCAACATGACAAAACAAGGTTGGACCCAAGATTCATCGGCGAGGCCTCTTACGGAGAAAGCAATAGGGGTAGATCTCCGAACCCCCTCTGTCTAGGGTTTCGCCGGATAAAGACCACCGGAGCATCGTCTAACGTAGGAAACATGCATGCATGTGTCCCTAACATATGTGTATAGGTGTGATCCAAGGATGGTACATGCAATATAGGTAGTTCCCGAGCATGGCCTTCTTCAGAGACATGGGCTGTTAACACTTGGTGAAATCCAGGATCTGTACGTGGAAACTCCCGCTGCGGGTCTACCGGAGCCTATTTCATGGTGAAGTGGGCCCAACCTTTGCTTTCCATGTATATATGTTCTAGACAAACCAAAATAAAGCAGAAGATCCATCGGCGAGGCCTCGTACGGAGAAAGCTATAGGGGTAGATCTCCGAACCCCCTCTGTCTAGGGTTTCGCCGGATAAAGACCACCGGAGCATCGTCTAACGTAGGAAACATGCATGCATGTGTCCCTAACATATGTGTATAGGTGTGACCCAAGGATGGTACATGCAATATAGGTAGTTCCCGAGCATGGCCTTCTTCAGAGACATGGGCTGTTAACACTTGGTGAAATCCAGGATCTGTACGTGGAAACTCCCGCTACGGTCTATCGGAGCCTATTTCATGGTAAAGTGGACCCAACCTTTGCTTTCCATGTATATATGTTCTAGACAAACCAAAATAAAGCAGAAGATCCATCGGCGAGGCCTCGTACGGAGAAAGCTATAGGGGTAGATCTCCGGACCCCCTCCGTCTAGGGTTTCGCAGGATGAAGCCCACCGGAGCATCGTCTAACGTAGGAAACATGCATGCATGTGTCCCTAACATATGTGTATAGGTGTGACCCAAGGATGGTACATGCAATATAGGTAGTTCCCGAGCATGGCCTTCTTCAGAGACATGGGCTGTTAACACTTGGTGAAATCCAGGATCTGTACGTGGAAACTCCCGCTGCGGGTCTACCGGAGCCTATTTCATGGTGAAGTGGGCCCAACCTTTGCTTTCCATGTATATATGTTCTAGACAAACCAAAATAAAGCAGAAGATCCATCGGCGAGGCCTCGTACGGAGAAAGCTATAGGGGTAGATCTCCGAACCCCCTCTGTCTAGGGTTTCGCCGGATAAAGACCACCGGAGCATCGTCTAACGTAGGAAACATGCATGCATGTGTCCCTAACATATGTGTATAGGTGTGACCCAAGGATGGTACATGCAATATAGGTAGTTCCCGAGCATGGCCTTCTTCAGAGACATGGGCTGTTAACACTTGGTGAAATCCAGGATCTGTACGTGGAAACTCCCGCTACGGTCTATCGGAGCCTATTTCATGGTAAAGTGGACCCAACCTTTGCTTTCCATGTATATATGTTCTAGACAAACCAAAATAAAGCAGAAGATCCATCGGCGAGGCCTCGTACGGAGAAAGCTATAGGGGTAGATCTCCGGACCCCCTCCGTCTAGGGTTTCGCAGGATGAAGCCCACCGGAGCATCGTCTAACGTAGGAAACATGCATGCATGTGTCCCTAACATATGTGTATAGGTGTGACCCAAGGATGGTACATGCAATATAGGTAGTTCCCGGTGGTGGCCTTCTTCAGAGACATGGGCTGTTAACACTTGGTGAAATGCAGGATGTGTACGTGGAAATTCCCGCTACGGTCTATCGGAGCCTACTTCATGGTAAAGTGGGCCCAACCTTTGCTTTCCATGTATATATATTCTAGACAAACCAAAATAAAGCAGAAGATCCATCGGCGAGGCCTCATACGGAGAAAGCTATAGGGGTAGATCTCCGGACCCCCTCCGTCTAGGGATTCGCCGGATGAAGCCCACCGGAGCATCGTCTAACGTAGGAAACATGCATGCATGTGTCCCTAACATATGTGTATAGGTGTGACCCAAGGATGGTACATGCAATATAGGTAGTTCCCGGTGGTGGCCTTCTTCAGAGACATGGGCTGTTAACACTTGGTGAAATGCAGGATGTGTATGTGGAAACTCCCGCTACGGGTCTACCGGAGCCTACTTCATGGTAAAGTGGGCCCAACCTTTGCTTTTCATGTATATATGTTCTAGACAAACCAAAATAAAGCAGAAGATCCATCGGCGAGGCCTCGTACGGAGAAAGCTATAGGGGTAGATCTCCGAACCCCCTCTGTCTAGGGTTTCGCCGGATAAAGACCACCGGAGCATCGTCTAACGTAGGAAACATGCATGCATGTGTCCCTAACATATGTGTATAGGTGTGACCCAAGGATGGTACATGCAATATAGGTAGTTCCCGAGCATGGCCTTCTTCAAAGACATGGGCTGTTAACACTTGGTGAAATCCAGGATCTGTACGTGGAAACTCCCGCTACGGTCTATCGGAGCCTATTTCATGGTAAAGTGGACCCAACCTTTGCTTTCCATGTATATATGTTCTAGACAAACCAAAATAAAGCAGAAGATCCATCGGCGAGGCCTCGTACGGAGAAAGCTATAGGGGTAGATCTCCGGACCCCCTCCGTCTAGGGTTTCGCAGGATGAAGCCCACCGGAGCATCGTCTAACGTAGGAAACATGCATGCATGTGTCCCTAACATATGTGTATAGGTGTGACCCAAGGATGGTACATGCAATATAGGTAGTTCCCGAGCATGGCCTTCTTCAGAGACATGGGCTGTTAACACTTGGTGAAATCCAGGATCTGTACGTGGAAATTCCCGCTACGGTCTATCGGAGCCTACTTCATGGTAAAGTGGGCCCAACCTTTGCTTTCCATGTATATATATTCTAGACAAACCAAAATAAAGCAGAAGATCCATCGGCGAGGCCTCGTACGGAGAAAGCTATAGGGGTAGATCTCCGGACCCCCTCCGTCTAGGGTTTCGCAGGATGAAGCCCACCGGAGCATCGTCTAACGTAGGAAACATGCATGCATGTGTCCCTAACATATGTGTATAGGTGTGACCCAAGGATGGTACATGCAATATAGGTAGTTCCCGAGCATGGCCTTCTTCAGAGACATGGGCTGTTAACACTTGGTGAAATGCAGGATGTGTACGTGGAAACTCCCGCTACGGGTCTACCGGAGCCTACTTCATGGTAAAGTGGGCCCAACCTTTGCTTTTCTTGTATATATGTTCTAGACAAACCAAAATAAAGCAGAAGATCCATCGGCGAGGCCTCGTACGGAGAAAGCTATAGGGGTAGATCTCCGAACCCCCTCTGTCTAGGGTTTCACCGGATAAAGACCACCGGAGCATCGTCTAACGTAGGAAACATGCATGCATGTGTCCCTAACATATGTGTATAGGTGTGACCCAAGGATGGTACATGCAATATAGGTAGTTCCCGAGCATGGCCTTCTTCAGAGACATGGGCTGTTAACACTTGGTGAAATCCAGGATCTGTACGTGAAAACTCCCGCTACGGGTCTACCGGAGCCTACTTCATGGTAAAGTGGGCCCAACCTTTGCTTTTCATGTATATATGTTCTAGACAAACCAAAATAAAGCAGAAGATCCATCGGCGAGGCCTCGTACGGAGAAAGCTATGGGGATAGATCTCCGAACCCCCTCTGTCTAGGGTTTCGCCGGATAAAGACCACCGGAGCATCGTCTAACGTAGGAAACATGCATGCATGTGTCCCTAACATATGTGTATAGGTGTGACCCAAGGATGGTACATGCAATATAGGTAGTTCCCGAGCATGGCCTTCTTCAGAGACATGGGCTGTTAACACTTGGTGAAATGCAGGATGTGTACGTGGAAACTCCCGCTACGGGTCTACCGGAGCCTATTTCATGGTAAAGTGGGCCCAACCTTTGCTTTTCATGTATATATGTTCTAGACAAACCAAAATAAAGTAGAAGATCCATCGGCGAGGCCTCGTACGGAGAAAGCTATAGGGGTAGATCTCTGAACCCCCTCCGTCTAGGGTTTCGCCGAATAAAGACCACCGGAGCATCGTCTAACGTAGGAAACATGCATGCATGTGTCCCTAACATATGTGTATAGGTGTGACCCGAGCAATGTACGTGGAAACTCCCGCAAGGTTAGAGTAGTACTTCAGTACCCATGATTTCTCTTTTCCCGATATCAGCTTGTCGATAAGAGCGGTCTGCAGCCTACGACGCTAGCGTAGATACTAGTATCCGCATGATATCCAGTAGCAGCGACGCTCCATCGTGCTGGCCGTCAATTCTCAATTTAAGAGCGACATGCAAGACCGACGAACCATGCATGAGTGTGATGATTGCACCCTACAGAACACCGTCGCATCAGGCTAAGAGGAGACAAAAATGTTCACCTATGGGTATGGTGATCGCCGTCTCGAGCGACGAAGCACCGTTCACCATGGGTCCGTTGTACAAGGAGTCACGGTATTTCATGTACGAACTGAATGTGAATGAACCACTGCAAGTCTGCAGCTTCGCTCTCGTACTTCTCAGTGTCGCTCAGAGCAACACCGTACTGTTCGAGACTGCGCACGGATGCAGTATCACCTCTGAGCCATTAATATAGTAAAACCCCTCATTAATATAGTTTTTTGTAGAAAAAAAAAACAAAAAAAAAACAAAAAAGCCTACGCCGACGGCCACGGCTATGCCGACGGCCAGGCCGTCGGCGTAGCTAGGGTTCTAAAACGGCCGACCGGCCCCTCCCCGCGCCCAACCTCCTCTCTTTCCTCGTCCTCTTCCAACTCACCCGACCCGACCCCGCCGCCGGCCGCCTCCCTCCGCCCGCCCGAGGTCCTCCGGCGCCGCCCGGCCTCTCCCCGCGGCCGCCCCGCCTCTCCCCGCGCCCGCCCCGCCTCTCCCCGCGCCCGCCCCGCCTCTCCCGGCCTCTCCCCGCGCTCGCCGAGCCGCCCCTGCGCTCGCCGAGGTCGCCCAGCCGCCCCGCCTCTCCCGGCCTCTCCCCGCGCTCGCCCAGCCGCCCCTGCACGGGACACGCCGCCGCAGCACCCGGCCGGGCTGCCTCCCGCGCGCCTGCACACTTGCAGGTAATTAGTTAGTTTAGTTAGGTTTTGTTAGTTTAGTTTAATTAGTTAGTTTAGGTAGTCTAGTTTAGTTAGATTAGTTAGGTGTAGTTAGTGTAGTTAGTTTAGTTAGTTTAGTTAGGTGTAGTTAGTTTAGTTTAATTAGTTAGTTTAGGTAGTCTAGTGTAGTTAGTTTAGTTAGGTTAGTTAGTGTAGTGTAGTATACTTAGTTAGTTAGGTTAGTTAGTGTAGTTAGTTAGGTTAGTGTAATTAGTTAGGTTAGTATAGTGTAGTTAGTGTAGTGTATGATTTAGTGTAGTGTGCTGCAATAAAATTCTAAGTAAAAGCGGTTAAATAATTTTTTTTGCACTTTAGTTCTTTATGGTGAAGTAATATTATTATACCACTATTGTAAAAAGTTTGTGTTTGCATTTTGTCGCTATGCAGGCGATGCTTCGAGGTGGACACGGGGGGGGGGGGGGGGCGGCGTCGCGGGGGTGTTTGACGGGGCGTCCCGGATCTTCTTCGACGATTCTCTCACGCGTCTAGGGTATAAATCTCCCTCCCATGTACCTAGGTTTTATTTTTGTGTCTAGATCACCGAGTATGTCGCGTTACCTAGGCATCTCTTCCCGACCGTAAGGGTTACGTGGATAAATATGCATTAGTGGTCTCGCATATTATGAACCGTAACTCTTACGGCATTTATCGGGACAGCCGGCGGATGCGTAGTTGAGTACGTTTTCCTTGTTCTACTCCGTTCCGAGACAGGATTTCGGCAACACCTCCCCATTGTTCTCCGGATGCACATCCCTCTCGGCTATTTGCTGAGACGTGTATCGGGAGAACAGCGGGGAGGTGCTGCCGAAATTCTTTCTCGGATCGGGGTAGAGCAGGGAGAACGTACTCAATCTACGGATCCGGGGGCTGCTAGGAGCCCACCTAGTAGAGCTATAGGTTGATGCATGCGTTTTGTCCGGTAGAAAAATAAAAATATAATGCTTTTAATTTCATGCTACTATTTGATATGAAATGCTATGTTTCTGGTTCGGCTCGCAATAAACCAGAGGATGGCTGACAATGGATGGATGTACAGTGGCCGTGTTAGTGCGACTAATAAAACAGATGAGTGGATATGTAAGACTCAGATGTTAGTGAAAGAGTTAGCGCGTGCTACAAAGGGGCGGGTTCGGGCACTTTGCCCTTGCAGTCGTTGCTCGAAGCGTCACCGTCAAGGAAAAGATGACATGTATAAACACCTTCTGCAATATGGGTATATGTCTCACTACGTCACACATATCGACTTTGATGGACATGAGCGTGACAGAGGGGACGTCATGCGGCAGCGGCTCAATGGCAATGAGTACGATGGGGTCAGAGACCTTCTAGATGATCTCATCCATGGCGACATGCCGAATTCTCCACCTTCATGGGAGGAAGCGCCAGAACCGGAGGAACCAGAGCCAACTGCGAAGGCCTTCTATGATATGTTGGCCGCGGCTAAGAAGCCTCTGTACGACGGTGCGTCGATTTCTCAGCTCGATGCCATCTCTCAGTGTCTAGCCGACAAGACCCAGTACTCCACCACCCGTAACGGCTTCGAAGCTAGTCTGAGAACAACTGGTAACATGTTGCCGAAAGGGCATTGTCTGCCTCAAAGCCTGCACGAGACAAGGAGACTCATGAAAGATCTCAACATGGGTTATCAAAAGATAGAGTGTTGTCCAAAAGGTTGCCTTCTATTTTGGAAACAGTTTGCGGAGGACAATTATTGTACTATTTGTAAGGCCTCCAGATATGAAGAGGTAAAGGGAAAGGATGGTCAGGTGAGACAGTCAAAGATCCCGAAGTCGATTCTTCGGTATCTCCCATTCATAAAAAGAATCCAGCGGCTTTACATGAGCAAGGAGACCGCCAAACAGATGACGTGGCACAAGAAGGGGACGAGAATCGATAAGGGGAAGATGGGACATCCATCTGATGGTAAGGCATGGAAGAACTTCGATGAAAAATACCCCGATAAGGCAGCTGATGCTCGGAATGTCAGAATTGCGATAGCAACAGATGGCTTCAATCCATATGGAATGTCGACTGCTAATTACAGCTGCTGGCCCGTGTTTGTTATTCCGCTTAATCTCCCTCCCGGAGTCCTAATGACGAGGAAGACCATGTTTTTGTCGCTGATCATTCCAGGACCCGACTACCCGGGTAAGAATTTGAGTGTCTACATGCAGCCGATTGTGGATGATTTGAACCACTCTTGGCACCACGGGACATTGACATACGACCGAGCATCAAAGACAAACTTCTACATGAAAGTTTGGTTGCAGTATACCATGCATGACATGCCCGGGTACGCCTTAACATGCGGATGGTGTACAGCTGGTAAGTGGCCATGCCCAGTGTGCAGGCACCGACTTGAGTTCCTTTGGCTAAAATCAGGTGGCAAGTATGTTGCGTTTGACACGAATCGACAGTTCCTCAAAATCAGGTGGCAAGTATGTTACGCATAACATTTATTTTCTCGTCATGCAGGTGGCCGAGGCACCGCCAGGGGTGGAGATTTACGATGTCTCGGTATATGACATGATGCGGAGGAAGAAGCCCGCACCCTCGGCGCCTCCGGACGCCCCCCCAGTACTACGGCAAGGCCGGGGAGCAGATAGAGGACTACTGCCAGATGGTGCAGTCTCGTCACCCGGAGGTGGATGACCCTAGACGCGCGGAGACCGACGAGGAGTCGTTGGTCCTGTCGGGGCACGGGTTGCAGCATGGCCGTCTCAAGGTGCTTAATTCAAAGGTCAAGCATTCCCTCACCACGAGCTTCACGCGCCTCAAGGCGGTCCTCACCCCTGACAGCGCCCCTATCCCGCCTCGTGACCAGCCTCGTCGACCCAGATATGATGTAAGTTTTCCTCATTTCCATCCTCTTTGCGACTTTCGGTCCTGCATGGATAAGTGCTGATGATATTCATTGTTTGTGAAATGGTAGGCTGCTTTCGAGGCGGCCTTCGATGCGGCTCATGAGCAATATCAGGAGGCCTTTCGGCTGCACCAGGAGGCAACTCAGGCCTACATGGCGTATCTACATGTAAGTCTGAACCTTTCTTTTTGAAAAAGATGAAAGTCCCACTTCCCCTAGCTTGAAAAAGATGACAAGTCCCACATCTAAACTATCTTGTAGGCGTCGATGATGGCTATGCGATCTGGAGCGAGTTTCGATGTAGGGGAGCAGCCTCCTCCCATACCGGGGCCGGCGCCATTGATGCCGTCGAGGGAGACTTTCGCCAGGACCTATTACGCATCGACGGCGGTAAGTTCTTTTTGCCAAACCAATGGTTGCCGCTTTCCTTTGCCTCGCAAGTTGCTAACATCTAGGGAACATGTAGGGAACGGCAGCTTCCGCTGCCTCGCGGGGTGGGCGTCAGATCACACCGGTCCATCCCGATGGTCCTTCTCCTGGCCGTTCTCGTGGTGCTACTCCTGGTACTTCTCCTGGCGGTTCTTCTGCAGCTTCTACTGGGCGTAATTTTGCAGAACATCGGCAACCTACTTTCACTAGGGGAGATCTCGGGTTCACCCCGACCCCGTCTCCAGAGTAGTAGGGATTTCCGCCTTGAGATACTATGTGTCGCTACTTGCATGTCGATACTTGCGTGTTGGTACTTGTGTGTTGCTACTTGTCTGTCGTGTCGCTACTTGATCATCTATGTATGCCATCTACTTGATCATCTACTTGTGTGTTGCTACTTCTCTGTCGTGTCGATACTTGTCTCAGCGTAGAGGGTATCATGTGCCGACGGCGGTGTATGGCACTTGCAACAGATTTCTGTGTATGGCATATATGTTTTTATATATATTTATGTGCATTTTATGCTGTGGAACTAGCAAATCTGCACACACAAAAATTCTGGCCCCCCATACGCCGAGGGCATAGCCGTCGGCGTAGAGGTGACCATAGTGGCTCGGATAAGCCCTACGCCGAGGGCTATGCCGTCGGCACAGGCCACCCTCTACGCCGAGGGCTATGCCCTCGGCGTATGACCTCGCACGGTTTGCTTCGCCGCCTGCCACGTGTTCCTGTACGCCGACGGCTATGCCGTCGGCGTATGCCCTCGCTGCCGTTTGGCCTGACCTTCGCCGTGATCCAGTACGCCGACGGCCAGTACGCCGAGGGTCCCTCCTGCCGTCGGCAAAGGTCCAGTACGCCGAGGGCCGCCGCTACGCCGAGGGCCAGCACGCTTCCGCCGAGGGAGGTCTACGCCGAGGACATACGCCGAGGGCAGCCCTCGGCGTATCATACGCCGACGGCAAACTTCTATACGCCGAGGGCCTAAAGCCGTCGGCATACGGCTGCATTCCTGTAGTGTCCCTTTGAGAAGTCATTGTGTGGAAACAATAAGAGTGCTAGATACACAATTCAGTAACTAGTGGGATGCCTTGTTAAACCACCATGGAGCATTCTAGGACCGACGAGGTGCTGCCCAAGACAAAGATTCAAATAAAAACCTTCGAATGTAACGGATATATGTTGTTTCTCTCCTCCACGATGTTACTATGTTGTCGCGGCCATGTTCCGCGCGGCTGAAGCCGCGGGCGTGCTTCCCCAGCTACCGGCCGGCATACGACACCGTGTCTCCCTCTACGCCGACGACGTGGTCGTTTTCGCGAGACCCAGCACGGTGGAGTTGCAAGCGATCAAGGGCGTGTTGGATTGCTTTGGACAAGCCTCGGGCCTTCGCGTAAACTTTCTGAAGAGCGCGGCTGCCCCGATTCGCTGTTCCCAGGAGCTGGTGGACACCGTCTCCACCGCCATCGAGTGCCCCATCCGGGAACTTCCCTGCACATATCTCGGCTTGCCGCTCTCACTTAAAAAGCTGCGGAAGGAGGATCTGCAGTGCGTTCTGGACAAGCTTGCGAGGAAGCTAGCATTCTGGAAGGCAAAGTTGCTGACGAAGGATGGGCGCGTGGCCTTTGTGCAAGCTGTGATGACAGCGTCTGTCATCTACCATCTGATGGCGCTGGATGTCGACCCGTGGTTCATCAAGGCAGTTGACCGGCTACGGCGCGGATTCCTATGGGCTGGCAAGCCTGACGCCCGAGGTGGCTGCTGCCTGGTGGCCTGGGAGAAGATCTGTCAGCCGAAGCATCTTGGTGGCCTGGGGTTTCATGACCTCCGGAAGCTGAACGCGGCTTTGCGTGCACGCTGGCTTTGGTTCCAGAAAGTTGACGCGTCGAAGCCCTGGGCTGGGCTAGGCCTCAAGGTGATCCCGGATGCCGCCGCCATCTTCCGTGCGTCAATCAACATTACGCTGGGGGATGGGGCGCTCACCCTGTTCTGGGAAGATCCGTGGGTTCACGGGCAGCCGGTGGGCGCCATCGCGCCGGACCTGCTGAGGCTTGTTAGGCCAGCCGCTCGGAGCTCTCGCACGGTCCACGATGGGCTGGTAGGCACAGCATGGGTGCAGGACATCGTCGGCGAGCTCTCCGTCAACGCCGTCGTGCAGTACCTGAGGTTGTGGCAAGAGCTGCAAGGCATGCACCTTGGTGTCGGCCCCGATACGGTGTCCTGGAAGTGGACTCCCAGCGGCAAGTTCACCTCTCGCACGGCGTACAAGGCGTTCTTTTTCGGGCGCACCGCGCTGCCCGGGGCCGCGGAGGTCTGGAATGCTTTTGCGCCTTTCAAGTATCAATTCCATGCGTGGCTGGCTCTCCGGAATCGATGCTGGACGGCGGATCGCTTGACTAGGCGCGGATTGCCGGCCACCGCGTTGTGCACTCTTTGCGGTGTGGCCGGGGAAACACTTGATCACCTCTCCTTGCAGTGTCCTTTCGCCACCACCGTATGGACAGCCGTTTGTCAGCGCCTACAGCTAGGAGTAGCTCCTCCATCGCCACAAAGCACTCTGTCGCTTTGGTGGCCGGATGCGGTGCGAGCGTTCTCCCGGCGAGACAGTAGGACGACTAACTCGCTAATCATGCTCACGTTGCGATCGCTTTGGCTTGAGCGCAATGCTAGGGTGTTTGATGGCACGCCATCCCTGGCTACGACGGTTGTCAGAAACCTTCTTGAGGAGTGGTCGCTTTGGGTGAGTTGTAGACATCGTGGGTCTTTGAGAGATGTAACGTAGATGGCATAGGCATGGGTGGAGCCTCCGGGCATGTAACAAACCTCTTCCTCCTTTTCGAGCTTAATATAAAGGCACGCAGATCTCCTGCGCGTTCTCGAAAAAAAAAATACATTTTCCAGTAATTTTTGTCAAAAAATTATGTAGTAGTAGTGCAATACATATTTTTTTTCATGCATGCATTTTATTACAACTTGCCGAGAGCAAGTTATTAAGATCGATATTTCAATTGCGACGGACAAACACATCTGCAACCTTGTTTCTCCTACTTTCACTACAGGAATTTTACAATACACCGACGGCCAACAGCCCTTGGCGTAGGCTTAATTGCCGTCAGCGTAGTCTACGCCGAGGGCTGCCCTCGGCGTAGCTCTTAGATGCCCCTCGGTGTAGCTCTATTTGAGTGTCGGCGTAGCTTTTACCCTCGGCGTAGTCTATGCCGACGGCTTTGCCCTCGGCGTAACCCCATCGGCATAGTTTATAATTTTTTTAAAAAATATTTGATTTTTTTTGAATTTTTGAATTGCTTGACTCGCTAATCTCTCAATTAGAATAATTTTTACACCAATTACACTTAATCTTTGGTCAAATTTAAGTCTTGGTCAAACTTCCCGATCGGTCACCCATCCTCACACTACTCCACTTCCAGCACGCTTAACTTTTCTGTTCCATTCGGATGAGTGTCCATGAAGCAAATTATACCTTATTGATAATACTACCATATCAATCCTATTAACCTTATACCACTATGTCACACATCATTGGTTTTAAATTTCCAAACTATAGATTAAGTAAACAACAATAAATAAGTAATAAATATATTGAATTCCAAACTATATAATAAGTAAATAAAAATGAATAATTAATAAATATATTGAATAATTTATATCTTTAAATCTGTAAATCGGAATTTTACAAATTATATGTCTAAATCAATAAGAAAAATGAGAGAAATCCAAATATGACATCCATATGTAATGTTTTTATGTTTTATTTAATTTTTGAATTTCTTATGCTCATTTTTGAATTTAATATATCATGAGTGATATCTCAAACTAATGAGATTTACATTGAAAAAAATCATAAACAATTCAAAAAAATAAAAAAGGAAAAACCTTCACACATAGTCTTCTTATGCAAATACTAATGAGTCCACTTGATAAACAAGTTTTACATAGTTTTCTTATACCATACCTCCGCTTTACCTCGTTAACCCACGCTTTACCGCGTTGATAAACGGCGGGCATGAACCTTCTTAGCTAGGGGTCAAATTTTGCAAAAATCTTTATGTATCTCTAATAAAATAACAAGTTGTGTATCTAAAAGTGATTTTTTCAAAAAAATCATGAGAAAGCCATGATGGAGCTGTAGTTCAAATTTACCCCGCTTCCTACTGAATTGGCAAGAGTTTGTCTTTTTTGTGGAAGGTTAATGCAAAGCTTCACACACACAAATAATTGGTGATATATACACAAAATGTGTCCTAATATTGTTTAAAATTATGGTGGTCTAGTTTTGTAATGTATTTTCAGTACTTCCTTCATAAAAAACCCAATTTTGACACTTAGAAAATGGAAAAATTGATTTTTTATGCATAGAAAATGAAAATTCCCAATATGCACAAATGTGCACAATATGGGATCATTTGAACAAACTATTCTATGATTCGGGTCATGACCTAGTTCATGTGACTTGAAAGCCATAAAACTTCGTACATGATAGGTCATTTCTGAGAAGGGGTTTTACAATATTTGCAATAGTCCAAGTTTATTATTTTTCCTCACAACTAGGTAACATAAAATGACACAATGCGAAGGCTTTACATTTTTTTTGAATTTCTTGAACTTCTTATGCTCGATTCAAAATGCGGTCGAAACGGCGGGCATGAACCTTCTTAGCTAGGGGTTGAATTTTGCAGAACTATTTATGGATCCATGATAAAACATCTACTTGTGAAACTAAAAATTATTTTTTGAAAAAATCATGGGCAAACTATGATACAATTGTAGTTCAAATTTACCTCGCTTTCTGCTGAATCGGCAAGAGTTTATCTTTTTTGTGAAAGGTTAACGCAAAGCTTCATACACACAAAAAATGGTGATATATACGTAAAATGTGTCCTACTATTGTTGAAAATTAGGGTGGTATAATTTTGTAATGTATTTTCAGTACTTCCTTCACAAAAAACCCAATCTTGACACTTAGAAAATGGAAATTGGTTTTTTTTTATGCATTGAAAATAAAAACTCCCAATATGAACTTTGTTTTCCATCCCAATATGCACACATGTGCACAATATGGGGTCATTTGAACAAACTATTCCATGATTTGGGTCATGATCTAGCTCATCTGGCTTGAAAGCCATGAAACTTCATACATGATAGGTCATATCTGAGAAGGGGTTTCTACAATATTTGCAATAGTCCAAGTTTATTGTTTTTCCTCATAACTAGGTCACATAACATGACACAATGCAAAGGTTTTATATTTTTTTGATTTTTTTTGAATCTGTTAGGCTCGATTTAAAATGCGGTCAAAACGGCGGGCATACACCTTCTTAGCTAGGGGTTGAATTTTACAGAACTATTAATGGATCTCTGATAAAACTTCTACTTGTGAACCTAAAAATGATTTTTTAGAAAAATCATGGGCAAACTATGATGCGGCTCTAGTTCAAATTTTCTCGACTTCCAACTGAATCAAAACCCTAAATCCCTAAACTGAAAATCCTAACTAATTAAATTAATTAGTTCTAAATTTTGGAAGGTTTAGATGAATAGATCTTATTTTTCTACAAATTTTATATATTATTTGTATTTTTGTGAATTAAAATGATTTAGTTATGATTTTTCTAAGATTAATGTGATAAAATAGAAAATTGCTATGCCAAGGGCATTGCCGTCGATGTAGAGAAGACCGTCGGCGTAGCTATCTTACGCCGACGACAGTTCTACGTCGACGGCCAATTTCGTGGGCTGCGTCCGTGGCCTACGCCGATGGCACCAACGTTTGGCCATCGGCGTAGATGCTGGGCCGTCGGCGTATTGCGCCAATCCTGTAGTGTTTCATGCAGAAAGTAGACCAATCGAGTAGCTAGGGTATGTGCGTAGTGTAGACTGTAGTTCTTGTCCAGCTCACCGTGAAAATCATATTACTCTCTGTCGTCCCGTAGATAGAAATATTGCTTGAACAGCTACCTTTTTTAGTAAACAACGATATAGAAAGGGTTGCGATATTATGATTTTTTTTTGCTTGATTTGGTGATTAGAAAACAATTGTACATGTTTGATTGGAATTACATAATGGCTGTTGCCGCTGATTTTATATAATCCTGCTTTCAAATATATAAAATAGCTTTCGGGGCTAACAAATAAGCTGAGTTTATAATCCTGTTTTCTAAGCTAACTTTTTTCAAATATGATTGTTTTGGTTCTCATGTATTAATTGTTCAGCATATGTTCTGATGTCTGCTGCTGCTGCTCTTTGTGCAAGGAGCACCTGTACGTCGAGGCGCTTGGTGAGGAAGAACCTGCACGCCGGTAGTCGACAAAAACAAAAATAGTCAAGGAGCGCCTAGGCGAGGAGATCATCGTCGAGGTGGAGAAGATTCTGTAATGCCGAAGATTTTTTTTTTGATATCTGTAATGCCGAAGATTCTGTAGCAAACATATGCTAACCCTGACTAAAAATCTCTTCATATGTATACTGTCTTGTAATCTATTGATCTTGTACTAACTCTGTATTAAAAATAATCTTAGCTTTTTACAAATTCTGTAGCATAAAAGTTACATATGCTAATCCGTACTAGCCCTGTACTAAAAAAATCTTAGTTTTTACGAATTCTGTAGCATAAAAGTTACATATACTAATCTTGTACTAACACTGTACTAAAAATAATCTTAGTTTTTATGAATTCTGTAGCATAAAAGTTACATATACTAATCTTGTACTAACCCTGTACTAAAAATCTTGCATATATGAATTTGTACTGAATGTGTACTATATGAATCTTTGGATCTATTCGTTTTTTCTCCAAATCAAAAATGACATATTAGAGGAAAACATGGGGTACTTTTGCAAAAAAGTATTGACTGACAGATTAGATATTGTTATGATTGAAGGGGCTTTCTAAAATGTCTAGAAACGAGCGCACAGATCTCAAAGCAATATTAAATGGTTCAAGATAAGACCAAGACCCCCATGGCTATGTGCTTTTGCTTTTTCGCGAAGTCCAATCCATTCGCCAAGGAGTAGTGAGCCGGGCTGCATCACGCCACCCGCCGCGAGCTGATCGACCTCCTCAACCGTCTCAGCTGACTCTGTCGACGCTTCCAATTTCCCACGATTTCCAAGAAACCAAACCAAAACCTTGGCGCCACCGGCCATGGAGCACGCGGACGCCGACGAGATGCGCGTTCCCAAGAGGCATAAATCCCTACGGCTCCACGACCAGCAAGCACCGCCGGTGGGCGGCAGCAGCGACAGTCTCGATGTCGACCTCATCAGCCGCCTCCCGGACGCGATCCTCGGCACCCGCCCGCACGCACGCACGCAGGCGATCTCCCGCCGGTGGCTTCCCCTATGGCGCTCCGACACGGCGCCGCTCAATCTCGTGGCTGACGGCCGCCTCTCCAGCAGCAGCAACCGATCGCCCGCCGCCGCCGTCGTCTCCAAGATCCTCTCCGACCATCCTGGCCCAGCCCGCCGCTTCTCGCTCAGCCCCATATACCACCGCGGTTCCATGGCCGAGGCGGACGGCTGGTTCCGCTCAGTGTCCCTCGCCGGCCTCCAGGAGCTCCAGGCCACCAACCTGCTGCCGCCGCACGCTATGATCTTCGCGCCGACACTCCGCGTGCTCAGGCTCGTCGGCTGCCGATTCCCGGCTCTGGTCGCGCCGCCGACCTACCCGCTCCTTAAGAAGATCGTCCTCTACGACGTAGGCATCCCAGAGGACTCTCTCCAGGGCATCATCTCCGGCTGTGCTACTTTGGAAAGCTTGGGGCTGCACACAACGGAATTTGGTCGCCTTTGCATCCGATCCCCGACTCTCAGGAGCTTCAG
Source organism: Dactylis glomerata (assembly GCA_007115705.1). Taxonomy (NCBI): domain Eukaryota; kingdom Viridiplantae; phylum Streptophyta; class Magnoliopsida; order Poales; family Poaceae; genus Dactylis; species Dactylis glomerata. Next base: position 476,135 of record QXEO01000516.1, read on the forward strand.
GTTAGATGCACCTGGCTCAGAAAGTGTCATCGAAGAGCTCGTCATTGAAGATGCTCCTTCCCTCGAGAGGTTGCTACCAACCTATTCACGGTATGGTCCGATGGCCATCCGGGTAATCTGGGCTCCTAAGTTGGAGATATTGGGGTTTTTTTGTGTAAGTGCATATCCACACTCCAACTTGGAACAACGGTTTTTCAGGTAGGAGAAAGGGAAATGGTCCATTTGGCATTCTGATATGCACGACATTGTTCTCATATACACTTTGCTTGTTTTTCTCCAGAAAATGATTGCGGTCAGCTTGCTATCCAAAATGGTCACAATGAAGATTTTGGTTCTCGACTCTATTGGTCCTAATCTAGATGTTGTTGTTGACTTCCTCAAGTGCTTCCCTTGCTTAAAGAAGCTCTATGTCATTGTGAGTATTCATGTTTATTGCTTTAAATGAGAAAATCACCATTGGGTCAGACTTACCATCTAGGAAATATAAGTATTTTGCAACTGCCTTTATATCAGTTTTTTTTTCTATCTGCTGTTGCTTAAACAAAAAGATATGAAAGATGTGCGGAAGTATGATCCACTAGATCCAATTGAATGCATTGAACTCCATCTGAAAAAAGTGGTGCTGAAGAATTACGATGGTAACATTGAGGCCTTGCATTGACTTTGCCAAGTTCTTTATTTTCAATGCGAAAGTGCTAAAGGGAATGGAAATCGGAGTTCTTAACTCGGAAAATGAAGATTGGATGTGTTGTCAACTTCGGCAGCTTCAGGTGGAGAGTAGAGCTTCTCGGGATGCACAAATTGAACTAAGAAGAGATACAGGCACAAACCATTGGCATACCAATGATTTGTCAACTGCTGATCCCTTTGAGAAGTCCTTGTGTCGTTATGGAAAGAGTGTTTGATACATATAGCCTTTTCGATGATGTCGTCACCCACTCACCCTTTGTCCAAAGCCAAAAATAAAAACCTTATCAAACACACACCCTTGTGATGCTATGCAAAACGATCCTATTAGTAAGGTAATGCTCTGTTATCCCTATCTCGAGCAAACCAGGATCTAGGAAGTCGTGTCTGAGCCAAAGATTCAAATTGAAACTTGGGAATGCACAACATATTGTTGTTTCTCTCCTGCTGGATGGCGTATTATAAGCTGGGAGCACTTGCTAGCTGTAGCTAATATATTCGTGTAATTCAAAACTTGTTGTCTAAAAATATTTAGGAGTACAAAACTTATTGTATCTTTGCATGCAATGCATTACAACTCTGGCAACAAGTATGAAGGGAATTTTTTTTTAATATTGCACTTTTTTTCAGCTTTTTCAGAAGTAGTATGATTAGTTTAGCAATTACGAAACTAGAGCACCGTTTTATCCGGCGGATGCGATTAGTACTTGTTGTATCCGGCGGATACGATTTGGTGAAATCGAGGCATGCGGACACGCGGGCGACGAGGCACTGCCTGCTGTCGTACCCGGCGGATGCGACAAGGCCAGTGCGATAGGGATCACCACATATGATGCAAAATATGCTAGCTATTAGCTATTTTTAAACTTCAAATATTTGTTATTCACAAACCGTATATCTAAACAGGTTGAAACTTTCACAGGTTGAATATTACAATGAATAAGATTTTGTGAAATTTTTTCAATTTTTTCTGACAAGTTTAAATTTCACACCCGTATTACTCGAACAAAATTTAAACTTGTCAGAAAAAATTGAAAAAATTCCAAAAAAATCGTATTCATTTTAATATCCAATCTGTGAAAGTTTCAGCCTGTTTGGATATACAGTTTGTGAATAACAAATATTTGAAGTTCAGAAATAGCTAATAGCTAACACATTTTATATCAACTTTTATGCATGCATGTGGTGATCCCATATTAAAAAAATGTGTTAGCTATTAGCTATTTCTAAACTTCAAATATTTGTTATTCACAAACTGTATATCCAAACAGGCTGAAACTTTCACAGATTGGATATTACAATGAATACGATTTTTTGGAATTTTTTCAATTTTTTCTGACAAGTTTAAATTTTGTTCGAGTAATACGGGTGTGAAATTTAAACTTGTCAGAAAAAATTGAAAAAATTTCACAAAATCTTATTCATTGTAATATTCAACCTGTGAAAGTTTCAACCTGTTTAGATATACGGTTTGTGAATAACAAATATTTGAAGTTTAAAAACAGCTAATAGCTAGCATATTTTGCATCATATGTGGGATCCCTGTCGCTGTGGCCTTGTCGCATCCGCCGGGTACGATAGCAGGCAGTGCCTCGTCGCCCGCGCGTCCGCATGCCTCGATTTCACCAAATCGTATTCGCCGGATACAACAAGTACTAATCGCATCCGCCGGATAAAACGGTGCTCTAGTTTCGTAATTGCTAAACTAATCATACTACTTCTGAAAAAGCTGAAAAAAAGTGCAATATTAAAAAAAAAATCGCAAGTATGAAGATCAGTATTTACAATTGCAACAGTCAAGCACATGTCTGCAACCTTGTTTCTGCTAGATTATATAGCCATAAAGAATAGTATGTTGAAGTTTAAATGTTATTATTTTTTCTGCATACATTTGGGTGGCATTAAAGGGTTATACTTCTGAGCACTGTTTTTAATGGTTTCCTGACCTCATTCTGACACAAATTTTGAAAGTGGAAGTAGTTTTGTGATTCATCAATTTGCTTTGGACGATTGAGCCAGTTGTCATTTTCTGTTCTCATCTATTTTTATATGATAGACACATGGTTCTTCGTTTCTGGTTAGGCAGTTAATCTCGAAAAATCAATCTATTTGAAGCTTTGCAATTTTCATAATAATACATATACAGGGCCTTTTTCCATTGTGATTACAGTTTTCTCTATAAATATATGCAGGACGTATTTTAGTGCTTAGTGAGCATTCTTACAAACTGTTGCTAGTTGCTTAGTTGGAAATATTATTTCCTTTTGAAAGCATGAATATTTTCACAGCTGTATGAGCAGGCAACTAGAGTGAATAGAAAGCAGAAGGCTGATATTCTACCTCAGGAACGTGGTCAGTTGTTTCATCTTGCCCTGTAAAGAAACTACATCGGGATGTTATGTACATATTTAGACCACCCCTTATAGTTTATCTTGACGTAGCACTAGTTGTGCTACCTTCACACTAATGTGAGGGAAATCCACTCCCCCCAAAGTGCAGCGCAGAAAGAGATGTTTATGTTGTATAGAGCTTGAATGATCTCTCTAATACAGCTCAGAGTTTTATGTAGTTTTGTCTGTCATACACCCTTGACCATGCTCAGCAATGTATAAATAACCTTCATGGTAATCCATAGAGAAAACAATCTATGACCACTTGTAAATTTTAAAAGACTGTTCCATGTGGAAAAAGCTAGCGTGGTAGATGGCAGTAGAACTAATGTAATCAAGCAGAGAGAATCTGTGTCGTGCGCTAGCCGCTAATTAACAGTTTAGCACAACATGTTACGTTGCTGAGACACTGTCCGGCAGCTGAGTGCTCTTACCCGTTTCTGCAAGTGCTTGAGTGACATTTAACAGCAGTTATTACAAATTAATTCAACTTGGAATTGATTATAGTTATACAAGTTCTAGAGGTTCATGTGTGGTAAGAGAGGGCTGAGTTTGCTCCGACACCGAACATCTCAGTGGGATGGACTCAACATCTATGTGCCCATCCAAACCTTCGCTAAGTTATCACCGTATTGCCGGTCCTCGATGATGGCGGAAAAGTACATCTTTCGGTGTTCCCTACAAATTAAATTGCCAAAAACTGCATCAGACGCACATTTACCATAACATTGTACTTTGGTAGGAAGGCAAAAATGGCAAGCTGTGCTTAGTGATATGCACAATAATAGCTGACTATGTAGCCATACACGAATTTTTAGGGGGTATGAAAAGCAAAGATCAATTGTATCCACATAATAGGCAGCAAAGATGTGACACCATACTAACGTAAGTTCTTGCAACTCTTACCTGGGAATGATCCTTCAAACCAAGAGAGACCCCCTTGAAAAAAAAAAGCTATTAGTGCTGATTGCTTTCAAATTGTTACCAATAGTGCTTAACTAAATGACTAAACGGAACAATAGGTAGGCCATAGGCCTTGGAAGTGTCCCACATAGAGCTCCTTATCCAAAATTGCATCCAATTCAATTACGAGTGCCTCGACAGGTAAACACAAGATAACATGGAAAACTATGCAAAGACTGGGAAAGAAGTAGATTGCATGATTATATCGCAAAGAAAGAAAACCTTATATGCTGGATAAGTTGGCGCGCACAAGCTAGCAGGAGCGGCTGCAATAACATTACGTGCAGTCATTACATCTGTCCACAATCAAGCCATAGAATATGGATATTCTAATGAGATTACCTCAAGTGAATTATGGTGTATGGTGTTCGGAATAAGGTCTAGAAAGTACCATGGCAAAGACATTGTCATGAATAAAGAGTTTAATTACCAGCACGAGCAAACAGATTGCACTTTACTCATTTTCCAAACACCTTAAGTGCTAGTGCATAAACATCTTTCTTCTTTGCTGATGTAGCTTCAGCCACCAATTTCACCGCCTATAATTGAGAACACTAGTTCAGAAGAAACGGAAAAAGAAGATGACATGATCATTCTCTTGTAAGATATTATAAGTGCAGGCAAAACCGCATATTCCAAAAATTTATTGAAAGCTTGAAATGTATCATTGAATTAAGTGGAATATGCACCGATGAAAGAGCATGCCCCTCTGCCATCAATTCTTTGAGTTCATGCTCAAGGAAATCATCAGATGGAGTTTCATCAGCTGAAATTGAGTTCCCCTCTATTATCACGGTGATTTCTCCCTTTGGTTGTCGAGTTGCAAATGCGTCATTTGCTTCACATAGAGTTCCTCGCCAAAACTGTAAGATTCATATGTAAGTTATATAAAGTTCAGGGCTACACAGTTAAAAAAAATACATGTAATGTGGCATGAACTCATATTCAGGAAAAGTGAGATTATGTGCAACTTATTCTTTGTCAACTTCAATAATTATACACACTTTTTAAATATATAAGTGAGACTGGATATGTTCTTTTTGCCATAGTTAGTCAGTATCACAGTGTAGCAGCTGATCAGTGGGCACTTGGCAGTACATTTAGTAATGTAGCTATGTAAACCAGAACAATTCAAGTCAAAGCCTGTCTACAGTTGACGTGATGTTGTAACTATCCACAGGAGTAATTTTATTGAAGATTGTACAACAAAAACGACAATGTAGAAAAAATAAAAAGATGGATAGATTATAAAGTAAGCAACTGCAGGACTACCTCTTCATGCAATTTGGTTATCTCCCTTGCAATAACACATGACCTGTATCTCACCACATAAATGAAAAAAAAAGATCATAAGGTCTGCGCACACTATTTAAACATGAACAAAGCTGCTCATACAGCAATTACTGATTTTTTTAGCAGAAAAACTATTACTGATTTACAATACAAATATATCACATCTGCAGTGCATGACATTGCAATGGACGGTACTACTGTGGTTACTGGCTTCCACTGGCCATTTTGTATTAAAACTATTTGTAGATCATGTAACAGCATGCTTGTGTGAAAACATTTGTTACCTTGAATCACCAAAAGACGAAACAGCGTCAGAAAGAAACTGATGAATTCCATGAGGAGGAACATAGAATATTTGCGTAGCAGCTTCACGAGCAGATACCTCGAGCCTGGCTTTTCTTGATCGACCATGCTTTGGTAAAAACCCCACTAGAAATTTGAAATTAGTACCGACACCAAAAAATGATTACTAATGATAGAGACTACAGGGTTGACATATTCACCAAATGCGAATTCATCAGTAGGCAAACCCGATGCAGAAAGAGCAGCGATTGCAGCAGAAGGCCCAGGAATGGGAATAACAGGGATCTTTTCACTTGCACATAGTCTAGCCTGTGGACGGTACAACATGCTTAATATCTCACGTCACGGAGCACTGTGAGGCCAAAAAAGATCAGGTGTTGTTCATTGCTAATAAATCTTTCTAATAACAAACCATCGAGTCATCAACTAACCAATAACATGTATACTGTTCTGCTTAAATCTTTAATGGTACTATTAAAAGTGAAGTGAATATTAAATCATTATTCTTTGCTTCTTCGTTGTAAGATGGAGGTTGAAGAATTAAATACAGCAAGTCAATTTACCAGTTCCATGCCAGGGTCACTGATGCCTGGAGTACCAGCATCACTAATCACTGCAACTGCTTCCCCTTCATGGAGCCTCTTCAAGATACTGGGCTCTCTCTCACGCTCGTTGAACTTATGGAAGCTGAGCTACAAACTTCAAATTTAACTTCTAAGTTTGACTGTAGACATCCACAGAATGGTCGAATGTGCAGCTATTCATAACTCTTGCATTAGAAAACTAGGTACGTTATTAACTCACAAGCGGTGTCTTGATGTTGTAATGTTGAAGCAACTTTCCAGAATGTCTTGTGTCTTCAGAGAGTATCACATGAGCACATTTAAGAACACGCAATGCCCTGCAAACAAAATCATTAGCTCAATTCTAGGAGTATGTTTCAGGATATGAAAAATAATATGATGAATTTCATATAGCATGTAACAAGACATTCATACAAGGCTAACTCAGGGTTCATACACGAATAGAAACAAAAAAAAAGTTTTGCTAATATACTACAGACTTAAGCCTGGTCGCAGGGACGCGTGGTGAGGCCATCAACAATTATGGGTCGTGGGTCCATGTAGGAAAGAAAACAATAAATAAGGAAGCAACCAACAAGGAGCAAGCTTGGATGAAAAAAATAAAGATACACCGCCTTGCACGCTTGAACCAGATTCAGTACTAAAATATATTGGTCCCCTAATATATTATGGCAGGTACTGATCTTATATTTATACGCCCTTCGATCCCCTAATATATTATGGCAGGTACTAATCTTATACTTATACGCCCTTCGATCCGAAATAAGTGTTGATAACTAACTTTAGTTTTAAACTTAGAACATTTTGGAAGATATTTAAAATAGAGGAAAATTTGCACATATAAGGGTTTTCAAATAATTTCCTTTGTTTATTTTTCTTAAGAAATTAGCATGATGCACAAATCAACTACTAATTATTTTTAACTAAAAGATGGATGTTACACGTTGTGAGCATCGTTTCGGCTATCGTAGTTGGTGCGGGTGTCCAACCAGTTATCGTATGCCAAAATTATGATGATCTTCTAACCCGACGTTGGGACATTCACTTGCCACTACCTACCTTAACGCCTTAAATCGGTTAAATCGTTCAAACAAAGTAACCATACATCAACAGGACATATAGAACACACAGTGAGACAACGCCTAGAAGGCGGGTCGTCCTGTTTGTCTAGTATCCAGTCACTCCCAGTCTCCTCCGCCACAATTGAAGTTTAAGAGGCTTGCAAAGCCGATTAACATATGATGCTAACTGGGCTATGGAGCCAATAGAGAATTTCTATCTGTAGGAATTTGATTAGAACCATTGCCTCATTGCTGCACTCTCCTTTCAGACTATATTTACACCAGCATCGGCTCCAGCAAGAGTTTATTAGGCACACATAACTGATCATCATAAATGTTCCACCAAAACAAAAAACAAAAAGTCCTAATGTGTTCCCCTTTATGAAAATAATAATCACCTAATACCGAGAGGTTAAATAACAGCTGAAGCAAATAAATACCTCAAGGTGATATCTTCAAGGTTCCCAATGGGTGTCGCCACTAGATACAATCCTGACTCTAAATCCTGCATATCAAATTGAAGCAGCAAGAGAGTTAAACCAATGAGCATGACATTTCTTATTGGAAAATCAGAAAAGTCAAGCTTTTGTGAGAAAATTGTGTAAGTTAATTATATTGAAACGGAGTATTCTGAAACTACCAAGTATCATAGAAAGAAAGACCCCCGGTATCTACAAATAGGCAAATGGTAAAAGAAGGTAAATGTGAGAGAAGTCAGAAGCATCAGTGTGCCTTTTTGTTATCAAATGCAAGTATACCATTCCGAAGTATATCATTCATGTATTGAACTACTGACATACTCCACTTTGATAACTTAGATCGCAGATTTCTACTACAGAAAAAGTAAAATTTACTTGTAACCTTGACCAAATATGTTCCTTGACCACCCGTTACACTTTCAAGGTTATTTGTAAACTTGTACTACTGTTGTGTTCATGCATATGCAGAAATTAAACACGGCCTACCCTGCAAAACATTAAGGAGGAGCGCGCGGCGTCAACGGGAGACAGGGTTAGTACCGTTTCCGAGGCCCGCTGCTCCGGGGAGGCGGCGGCGGAGAGGCGACGAGCGAGCGGAGAAGCCGGGGACGCGGAACGGAGGATACGGGAGGGGAGGCGGCGGGGCGAGGCTAGCGTCAGGGAGAGGGCCTGGAGGCGGAGTAGCGACGCCATGGGCGGCGGCGGTGGCGGAGGTCAGAGCGGCAGCCCGTTCTGTTCAAGGTTGAGGGATAACTGTATCCATGCTGCGCTGGGCTGGGCTGGGCTGGAATAGCTACTGTTGTTCCCAATTGTTGCAACCGCGACTGTTTCCGATGACTCCGGTGCCCTAGATTCCCTTTCCCCAAACCGCCGGCGGCGAGTACGCTGCCGCGACGCCATGTTCAACCTCCGGAAGCTCATCTCCCCCTCCACAACCGCGCTCGCAAATTCCCGCTGACGAAGGAATGACAGACGGGCCCCCGACATTCGCCTACCTGGTTTTCGGTCCAGGTGGGGTGTCTCAGGAAAGGCTTTCGAGGCCCATCAAGGCAGTGTCTCGGTGCGGCCCAGGAGTATTACTTGGTGTACAAGCAAAATCTCGAAGAGTCCAAGATAGATTAGGTCTCGGTTGATCCGATCTGTACTTGGCTTGAGAAACACTCCTGAGACCTAGCCTTAACTTATAAAAGGCTGGGAGGGAGGTTTCGAAACCCTAGATTCACTTCCACCTACCTCACGCCGGAGCGCTCGACACCTTCGAGTTCTCTATTTTCGACTAGATCCAATCTACGCTGCCATTGTAACACCACCATCATCATCACCACCTCAATACAAAAGTCAGACAAGCAGGACGTAGGCCTTTTACCTTTCGAGGGGGCTGAACCTGGGTAAATCCTCGTGTCCTCCTGCTTTCGTCTGATCGCCGTCGAGTTCGCCAGGTCCTCAATTCGCTTCATAGATCGAAAGCCCTTCGACATGGGCATTGCCGGGGATAAACCTCGTCAATTGGCGCCGACCGTGGGGACGACGGGATCTGGATCTACGGATTCGCCGGCTCCACCACCAACTGCAACCAAGATCGGCATCGACACCGCCGTCGGCATCGCTGCGCCGACCAATGTCGACACCCTCGTCAAGATCGACACTACCGTCGGCATCGCTGCGCCGACCAATGTTGACACCCCCGCCAAGATCGACACTACCGTCGGCATCGCCGCGCCGACCAACGACAACACCACTTCCGAGATCGGCATCGACACCCTCGCCAGCATCGCTGTGCCGGCCATCATCCACACCAGCCCGATGGAGCTCGAGACTGACGCCGTCGATTCGACTGTCGTCGATGGCATCTCGCCAAGCACCATCAACCTCACCTCGACGGTGAGCGCCATCGACCTCGTCCCAAGCGCGGCAAGAGCAGCGCCCGAAGGCTACGACATGGCCTTCGGCCTGTTCAATTTCCATGTGGACAGCAATGGAGCAATGGAACTGCTCTCCATCAGCGAATCGGCTCCGCTCGTGGCCGAAACGACGACACCACCGTCTGTTGGGGACAAACCCTCGACAAGCGCGTCACTAGCGCCGTCGAAGGAGGAGCTGAGACTGAAGAATTCGACCCCATCAGTAGGGTCGAACGATTTCGAAGATCCGCCGCCATCCCCGACCACCGCTTACTGCGTCGACTGCGACGCATACCACTACATAGGCGCCGGAGATTTCTCACTCCATGAGATCGCCGGCTGTGAAGATCCGCGGGGAGGTACAGCAGCTATCTACCCAACGATATCCGAGTGTGATCGGGCTCTCAACGCCCTCACGCTTCGCACAGCACCCTATGATCCTGACTACGTCGAAGGATTATACTCGGACTACACGTGCTCCGACGACGACGACGATGTCTACCCCGAAGCTAAGGGGAAAATCGGCAATTCGGTGAGCTCTGCCTCGCTATGCGAATCTAACGCATCTAGCGACGGCTATATGGCTGATCATGACTCTGATTTCATGGTCGAAGTCGAGCCCTACGTCGAAAGCGACGACGTCTATCCTCCAGCGCTGGGAGAAATCAGCGATGACTCGACCCCGTGGCTCGGGGGCCACTGCATGATGGCATCACACAACGAAGGAAACAACAGCGACGGTCGAAACCGAGCAGACAGCGGTCGACCAGTGGTCACACATGACCAGATTCGGTTCGCAAGAAGGGTCTATGCGGGCGAATTAAACTTCGGACCCAACCCAAGTCCAAGCGATCTGGCTGCACTCCGATTCGTCGTTCAGGAGCAAAAAGATCAGATCAGCGCTGATAGACGAGTGTTGGAACGACGCAGAGAGGAGGCCGACGCATCCAGCAGAAGACGGGCAGAAAGATCATCGCACTACTCTTCAAGCGTTCAGCACAGATCAAGATCGCGCACTCAGCAGGGGGCCGATATGCAGAATGTCACTCGAAACCTGGAGGCAGAATTCAACGAAGCTGAGTTAATGCCCAAGACCAAGGAAGCAGCAATCATGGCTGCAGCGGCATACATTGCTGCGAACGCGTCTAACGGTGACGAACATATGCGACACCTGCGAAATCTAGCACTCGAAGGAGTAAGGGTGCTGCAAGGCACGCCTGGCTCAGCACATGATGCAACAACAGCAAGAGCCGCTCCACCACCGGAACAGGCTAGACACCCAGCACCAGCGCCAGCCGTAGCGCCTCGGACGCATGTGGTCGAACCTCTCAACGGAGAGCTTCGGCATGGTCTGCCCAGCATAGAGTCGACCAAGGGCGAGCGCGACGCGAGGCGGAAGCGTTCGGCGGTCCCAGCGACGGACTCTGCGGGGCAGAATGCTTTAGCCTTCTGATCCGCTCGGCACCATTGCCAAAAGGAATCAAGCTCAGCGACGGCGTAGTCAAGTTCAACGGGCAGCAGGATCCCCGAATTTGGCTAGATGATTTCATGACCGCTGTCAAGATCAGCGGCGGATCCAGAGACAACGCTCTCCAGTTGTTATCACTGCACCTAAAAGATAACGCAAGGGCATGGTTGAATAATCTCGCCCAAGACAGCATTTGCTCCTGGGAAGAGTTTCGGCAAGTGTTTATCGCAAATTTCCGAGGCACCTCACGACGCCCTACGTCGTTCGAAGAACTTCGCTTATGCGTGCAGAAGACCGGCGAAAACCTGAGGTCATACATCTCACGATGGATCAGCCTTCGGAACACGACAGAGAATATCTCGCCCGAAAGGGCCATTGATGCATTTCGGGACGGCTTATTTCGGCGTGACTTCAAGGAGGAACTGGGGCGCTGCAAGCCCAGAACCATCGACCACCTCATGAGTTTGGCGAACGAATGGGCCGATGGCGAGGACTCCATCTCGGCTCCCAAAAGCCGCCGTCGGTCAGCAGAACGCGACGTCGATGCAAAGGACCAGTTCCATCCCGGATCCCGAAAGAAAGGTCGCCGAGGCCGCTACGACAACACGGAGAACGTCGACATGGTGGCAGCTGGCTACATGCATGAAGACCGCGACGACAATCGCGACTTACCACGACGAGGAAACACTTACTACGGCAGTAGCAGCCGTGACTCGAAGCCCACTAAGGAATGGCGTCACCGGCAACCACAGTTGTCGGCAGAGGAGATGCTGGATAGCGGATGCCCGAGGCATACGTACCTCGACAAGGACGGAGTACGAAAACCTGCACACCTCCTCATCGAGTGCAGGGAGTTCCTTCGTCTCAACCGGGCACTTCAGGAGAGGATGAATGTCGAGCAACCAGTGGCAGGGGCGATAGCCTACAACGCCCCGCCGCCACCGCCGAACCCACCGGCAAACGTCGTGCAGCAAAGCCACCAAGCCGCTACGATCCAGCAAGCCGAGCAGCGACAGCCGGCCAACGAGGAAGAAGAGTTTCCGCCTCCAAGAGGTTTCGTGCCCATGATTCAGAGGGGGCGCCCGACGAACAAAGTCCGGCGGAAGCGCGCGAGAGAAGTATTCCACGCCGAGCACGCGCCACCAGCTACTCCCGAATATCTGAATTGGTCTGAACACCCGATTGGTTTCGACCGGTCAGATCATCCACCGAAGATACCACGCCCAGGACACCATGCTCTGGTTCTTGAGGCGCAGATAGGGGGCTTCACCTCGAAGAAGGTGTTTATGGATGGAGGCAGCAGCTTGAACCTCATCTACGCAGACACACTGCGAAAGATCAAGATTCCACTAAACAATCTCCTGCCAACGGAGACTTCCTTCCACGGAATCGTCCCAGGGAAGCCGACGTACCCATTGGGAGCGATACACCTCGACGTCATTTTCGGCACCAAAGCTAACTTCAGAAAGGAGAAGATCGAGTTCGAGGTGGTCGACTGGCCCTCGCAGTACCATGCTATCCTCGGGCGACCAGCGTTCGCCCGATTCATGGCAGTACCTCACTACGCCTACCTCAAGTTGCGGATGCCCGCAAACAAAGGACCACTGACGATCAGCGGCAGCTTTGCGCGATCAGAAAACTGCGACAAGGACTTCAACGACATGTCCCAGACTTTCGGAGTGCACGAAGAGCTGCACCACATTCGGGAGGCCACCGTCATGGACATCGACCCACCGGCGTAGCAGAACGCCCCAGAGCTGTCTTTTGATGCCACCAAGGACACCCGAGAGCACCAGATACACCCAACTGATCCAACCAAGACAGCGCGGGTGTCGAACTCCCTTTCCCCCGCATAGGAAAGCGCGCTCGTCGAGTTCCTCCGTGAGCACTGGAGGATGTTCGCCTGGTGTCCAGCAGATATGCCAGGCATCCCCAGGGAACTCGCCGAGCACGAGCTTAAGATATTTCCCAACGCGAAACCGGTCAAGCAGTCTATGCGACGGTACAATCCAGAGAAGGCCAAGTCGATGGGCGAAGAAATCAATCGCCTCCTCGAAGCCAAGTTCATCAGAGAGATCAAGGAAGCCACGTGGCTCTCGCCACCGGTCATGGTGGAAAAGAAGGACACCAAGATCTACAGGATGTGCATCGACTTCACAGCCTTAAATAAGCACTGCCCGAAGGACTACTTCCCTCTGCCCCGAATCGACCAGATCGTCGATTCCACGGCAGGATGCGAGCGCCTCTCGTTCCTCGACGCCTACTCTGGGTACAACCAGATACGACTGAAAGTAGAAGACGAAGACAAGACAGCGTTCATCACCCCGCACGGGGTTTACTGCTACATGACGATGCCCTTCGGGCTCAAGAACGCCGGAGCCACCTATCAACGGTGCATGCAGGCGTGCCTAAAGGAACAAATCGGCCGCAACATCAAAGTTTACGTCGACGACATCGTTATCAAAACCACGAAAGCAGATACCTTGCTCGACGATCTTCGAGAAACCTTCGCCAACCTCGACAGGTACAGCATCAAACTCAACCCGAAGAAGTGCTCTTTCGGGGTACCCACTGGCCAACTGCTGGGATATCTGATCTCCGAGAGAGGGATCGAAGGCAACCCAGAAAAGATCAAAGCCATCATCAGCATGCAGCCGCCGAAGACGCTTCGACATGTCCAGCAGTTGACAGGTTGACTCGCAGCGCTCAGCCGCTTCATCAGCAAGCTTGGCGAAAAAGCGCTCCCTTTTTATCGGCTGCTCCGGAAGACAGACAACTTCACGTGGACCGAAGAAGCGCAAGCCGCGTTCAAAGATCTCAAGCAACGTCTATCGACCTCCCCAGTTCTCGTCACACCTCGAGAAAAAGAGCCCATGTTGCTATACATTGCGGCTACAAATCAAGTTGTCAGTTCAGTGCTTGTGGTCGAACGCGCAGAAGATGGCAAGGAGCACGGCGTCCAGAGACCCGTGTACTATCTGAGCGAAGTTTTATCGCCGACCAAGCAAAGATACCCCCATTACCAGAAGTTGGCATACGCCATATACATGACGGGGAAGAAACTGCCACACTATTTCGAGTGCCACCCCATCACAGTAGTGGCCTCGAATCCAGTCTCCAGCATCCTCAACAACCCAGACGCCACAGGGCGGGTGTCGCTATGGGGAATCACGCTAGGACCTTGGGAAATTACGTACCAGCGCCAGTCCGCGATCAAGTCACAGGTCCTACCGGATTTCATAGCCGAATGGACAGAAGCCCAGATGCCCGAACTCCCAGACCTGTCAAATAGCTGGACCATCTTTGTCGACGGGTCCAAGCGGGTTTCGGGGGCAGGAGCAGGAGTGGTCCTAGTATCACCGCAAGGATACAGGATGCGTTACGTACTCCGCATGCGCTTCCCGAATCCCTCCAACAACGAGGCAGAATATGAAGCCGTCCTTCACAGTATGCGCATGGCGAAGGCCTGCGGGGCAACCCGCATCAAGATTCATGGAGACTCGAACCTCATCGCTCAGCAAGTCATGAAGGAGTGCGACGCAACTTGTGCGAACATGATCGCATATCGTGCCATGTACGACAAGCTCGAAGGTGAATTCGAGGGCTGCGAAGTAACGCACATCGGCAGAGAAAGTAACGAGGAGGCAGACAACCTGGCCAACGTCGGCTCAAGGTGCCTCCCAATACCGCCCGGAGTCTTCTTCGAAGAGATATTCGAGCGCTCCGCCAAGATCAAGCCAGTAATCGACCCGGCGTTAGCAACACGTCCGGAAGCTCGGACGGTCAATACCGCCCCAGCGGCAGGAGCAGCAGACCTCCCGAAGGATGCAGCCGCGGTCATGCTCGTCGAAGCAATATGGACAAGGCCGTACTTGGCATACTTGACGAAGGGCGAACTCCCGGAAGACCCCATCCATCGCCGACAAGTCATGCGGCGCTCTAAGGCCTTCACGATAATCAACGGGGAACTCTACAAACGCAGCACCACAGGAGTGCTCCAGCGGTGCATAGCACAGGAAGATGGGATTGCTCTCCTTCGAGAAATCCACGAAGGAACCTGCGGACACCACGCCTGCAGTCGAACCCTCGTGGCCAAGGCCTTTCGGTCTGGATTCTACTGGCTATCCGCCCTCTACGACGCCAGGAACATAGTCCAACATTGCGAAGCTTGCCAGTTCTTCGCCACCAAGCCGCACGCGCCGGCATCGGAACTGCACACCATCCCTGTCGCATGGCCCTTCGCGCAATGGGGGCTCGACCAAGTGGGGCCTCTCCCCAAATCATCTCGAGGAGGGCATACGTACTTGCTCATCGCCGTGGATAAGTTCTCCAAGTGGATCGAAGCTGTTCCGGTCACCAACCAGGAGGCAATCACGGCAGTCAAGTTTTTCGAGTCCATTGTCTACCGGTACGGCGTCCCGAACAGCATCATCACCGACAACGGCACCAACTTCACTTCAGGCGAATTCCAAACCTTCGCCAAAGACCTCGGCATCAAGCTCAAGTACGCTTCGGTATCACACCCCAAGTCCAATGGACAGGTCGAAAAGGCCAATGGACTCGTCTGCGGAGGCCTGAAGAAGAGACTGCTTCGACCCCTCAAGCGCGCAGCAGGCGCCTGGGTCGAGGAACTATCGTCGGTGCTATGGAGCCTGCGAACAACGCCCAACTCCTCGACAGGCTACACACCTTTCTTCTTGCTCTTCGGAGCAGAAGCCGTGCTACCCACGGACGTACGCTACAGCGCGCCCCGCGTCACCGCCCACGTCGAGGAAGATGCGGACAAGGCGCTAGCAGACGCCCAGGACCTGCTGGACGAAGCTCGAGACGTCGCCCTCGTTCGATCGGCGGTCTACCAGCAGAGCCTCCGCAACTACCACAGCAGACGGGTACGCGGACGCTCTTTCGAACCAGGCGACCTTGTGCTTCGACTCAAGCAAACAAGCACGTCGAAGCTGGAACCACCATGGGAAGGCCCGTACCTTGTCCACGAGGTCATCCCAGGAGGGGCATATCGTCTACGCAACCCAAAGACGGGGAAAGATATCGACAACCCGTGGAACGCTGCGCAGCTGCGCCGCTTCTACCCTTAGCTAGCAAAGCTGTCTCCTCTACCCCCTCTAATATGTAATCAAGTGTCGGCAGCAGTCCGCACCCAACATTGTGCCTTCGGCACCAAGCAATAAAATTCAAGTTCCTCACTTCATGAGTTAACATACCCGCGTACTCGCCCACACTCGGGGGCTCAGCCTTTCGACCCACGCTCGGGGGCTCAGCCTTTCGACCCACGCTCGGGGGCTCAGCCTTTCGACCCACGCTCGGGGGCTCAGCCTTTCGACCCACGCTCGGGGGCTTCGACCCACGCTCGGGGGCTCAGCCTTTCGACCCACGCTCGGGGGCTTCGACCCACGCTCGGGGGCTTCGACCCACGCTCGGGGGCTCAGCCCTTCGACCCACGAGCGGGGGCTCAGCCTTTCGACCCACGCTCGGGGGCTTCGACCCACGCTCGGGGGCTCAGCCTTTCGACCCACGCTCGGGGGCTCAACTTTTCGACCCACGCTCGGGGGCTCAGCCTTTCGACCCACGCTCGGGGGCTCAGCCTTTCGACCCACGTTCGGGGACTTCGCCTACGCTCTGGGGCCGCGCTCTATCAGCTCACGTTCGGGGACGCGTTCTCTCGACCTATGCTAGAGAACTTTCGATGCTCAGGATCTCCGCCTTCTCAACACAGTCGAATATAAACACAGGTATACAATACATGTACAGAGTGAAGATATAGACGCAACAACAAGGCTAGTTCATGGTGCCGTAGCATCTTGACTCGCCCTCTGACGATCGCTTTCGACGATAATTTGTCGAGCGATACAGTCGCCGGTACTTCTACAAGCAGCATAATGTCGTTCCATGTCGTAGCGACCGCTGGGCGACGGCGGAGGCGTCTTCAGAAGCTCTAGGTCGACTTCAGGGTAGTGCGCATGCACGAAAGCAAGTGCGACCACAGCCCCACTGCGCAGATGCGCCCGGACAAAGGAATGTATAGCATTGCCGTTCTCGAATCGATCGAGCAGCGCCGGCAAACCTTCGGGCTGATCATTTAGGGGAAACATCGCCTGGTGCACCAGCGCAAGAGCGCCTCGGCTCGTCTCAGCCAACGCACCAGCTTGAGCAATCCTATCCTGAAGGAGCGTCAGCTTCATCGCCTTCGATCGATCAGCCCAGAAGTTATCAGCAACGGAGTTGGCATGATTCTGGGCAGCAACAATATGTGCATTCACGCGTCGGGCTTCGGCTGCGCTGTCAAGGCATGCATCTGCGCAAAAGGATTGAAGATCAGAGACTGCACATCCAAGCCAACACACAGCGAAAGAAGTTCAGAGACTTACACTTCAGAGATTTTCCAAGATTTTCGATCTCGTCGAGAAGAAATTTCTCACAGTCTGCAGCATACGACGCTTTCGAAAGAGCGACATCGACCTTAGCAGTAACAACCTTCAGTTGGCGCTGCGTACTTTGGAGCTGATCGCGCAACGATCGAATTAATGACAACTCGCTCGAGGAGGGCGCCCTTCGCTCAATGGCACCAGAAGTACTGCCAACCGTTTCGTACGAAACAGGCCAAGCACCAGAGGTCAACGAAGGATCCTGCAGGAGGAGTCGAGCATCACACGCAAGAAACGGCAACCGAAATGGCATGAAGATTAATATAACAGCAGAACAAGTTTTACAGCAGAAAGAGTTCTAATCAGGGTCACAGCCCTCGATGTGGACTAGCAAAACTAATTACAAGTAGGCACCAGAAGTGCTGCTCGCACTACGCCGAACTACCGGCCTTGCTAGACGGTGCGGCGGACGCGCCACGCTTCCGAGCCTTCGCTGCCGCGCGCTTCTCGTTCCTATCGGCCAGAAAGCCGGTCATTCGAGCAGCCAGTTCACGAGCGCGAGCGACATAAGTCTTGGCGGATTTGTCACGACCGTCCTTATCTTTCGGGTATGTGCTCGTCACCTTGTCGGCGTCGAACTCCACGCCATGCATCATCATCATGGAGAAGACAGATTCGGTGCCGATAGTTACCTGACGGCGTACTGCGGCAAATAACGGGTCTTCACCGCCCGCCTTCACCGCTACAGCGTCAAGAATCCCCGCCATTGTGTCGCTGGTCGAATCGGGTACAGACGTATCCCGAACGCGAACCAGTGTCGACCGCACCCGCGCTAAGAGGTTGACAACCTCTCGACTCAGGCGTTCGGCAAAGCCGATACTGGATTCGATTCCAGCAGGCCCTTTCATCGCTCCGGCGTCTAATTCGGCAGCAGCTACACAAACAAGCAAACAGTCAGGTCACAACACGACTTTTCGGCACAACCGTTACTCCGGACAGAGCTTGAAGAACTTACCACGCAAGGCATCAAGTGAAGTTTGAAGGCGCTGGGTCAGCTCCCCTTCGCGGCTTTCGGCGTCCAGACGACTTTTATTCGCACGCTCCTTAGCTTCGGCCGATTCACCCTTCAGACGGGCGATTTCGTCGTTCAGCTCGGCGACCCTAGCCTTCATACCCGAATTCTCGGTGGCAAGGTCGTTCAGCTGAGACTTCAGGGAAGTCTTATCAGTAGCAGCCTGGGCCCCAATCCCTAATCAATAAAAGGAGATGTTCAACAACAAAAGCATCATGTCATACGCAAAGGCGAACTGTACAAGGAAGGTGACATTACTCACGTCGAGTTTCGTCGAGCTTTTCAGTCAGCCTTCGATTCTCTTCCTCTAAGGCGAAGAAGCTTCTACAAACCTTCGACAGGTCCCTAACAACGGGCTATAGAAAGTCGGGCGAAAAATTAACTTTCGAACCATGTTTCGGAGGGCAAGCCCAAGTGTAAACACTTCGACTCACCCTCGGGGGCTACTAATGGTCAAGTATGCGAAGCGCAAGTTGAGAGTCTTTGGACTTACATGATTGCTAGGACCGGAGGGCCCGTCAGACGAGGAGACAAGCACGAATTCTTGTTCCGTTGTCTTCTTCTTGGAAGAGGTCGAAGGTTTTGTCAGAGCAACTTCAGGGGCGGTGACGTCGGCGGCTTTCTCCTACGAATCTGCTGTTTGTTCGAGGGCGTGGTCGTGGGGTCGAACTTGGTATTGATCCCCAGGACCGGTCGACGTTTCCTCGAAGGAAGATCTGAAACAAGCATCAACGAGAGAATCAGACAATTAGTTTGAAGTATGACCAGAGGATGTACAAGTTCAACAAGTAACACTTACGAAGCGTCGATCCCGAACTTCGGGAAAACCTTCTTGTCTGATCGAGGGGGGGCGCGGCGACTCAAAGGCGAAGCTGGGATAGCGCTGTTGTCGTCATCCCCCGAAGAAAAGTGAGTGTCGTCGAGGTCTTCTGAATCTTCGACAACGTCCGCGACTCGTTGTCTCTTCGAAGCCCTCGGTGGCGACGGAGCGGCGGAGGCCGACCCTTCAGGCACCTCGGCAAAGTCACGCCCCGGATATTCACCCATCTCGGGTTGGGGCGGATAGCAGCGGACTACGTCAATTACCTGCGCAAAGAAAAAGGTTACATTCGATACTGGACGATCCGGCAAGAAATGAAGAAGGCGTTCGAATAAAAGCATGATCATACCTCGGTGCGGGGAAAGGCTTTGCTAAAGGCTACAGCGCCGAAGATCTTCGGCACAGGATCCTTCTTCTTGATGTTCGTGACGGTACGTACACACTCGTCGATTTCGGCTTCGTGCAGCTCATCTTGGGAGATGCGGGTCGAATCCCGGCGATCGCTGTAGTCCCACATGCAGTGGGCTCGAGCGGCGAGCGGCTGGATTCGACGCTCGATGAAGGTTCAGATGAGCTGGATCCCCGAAAGCTCCTTCTTCGGGGTAGCTCGGAGCTGCTGGATCTTCTCCATCAACGGTTCTGTGATTTTCAGCTCCTCGTCCGAGAGATCGTGTCTCCAGGACACGCGTGGTCGAAGGACGACTGTAGGATGAAACTCCTCGAGCCCGAAGTTTTCACCGTCGGAGGACTTATCCTTGGCATAATACCACTTCGTCCTCCACCCGGGATTATTTTCGGGCGCTTGAAGATTGAAATAATCGACGTCTGGGCGCACTTGAACGCCAAAGCCGCCGGTTTGATATGGCAGAGGGTGCCGAATAGCAAAGATTCGGCGCCACAACGCCCAGTGGGGTTCGATCCCCAGGAAGCACTCACAGAGTGTGATAAAACACGCAATGTGAAGAATGGAGTTGGGATTCAGGTCGTGGAGCTGAATCCCGTAAGCAAAGAGAAGGCCACGGAGAAAGGGATGCGGAGGAAAAGACAAACCCCGCAGCAAAAAGGCGATGAAAATTACCCGGAATCCAAGGGGCGGCCGGGGAACGATCTCCGGGCCGGCGGCGAGTGATTCCGCCGGCGCGTTCTTCAACAGGCCCATCTTCTCGGCCTGGGTCAGCTCTTTGTTCCCAACTTTGGATTGGACCCAGCGGCCAACGCCGGAGCCTTCGGCGTCGGCCGTCTTGGCCTTCTTGGCGGCGGCAGTGGCGCCGGCGGCCGTGGAGCTCCTCTTGCCCATGGTCAGAGCGCAGCCAAGGTCGTTGAAATGGAGATGAAAAGGAAGAGCTACCACTAGTGGGGACGGGGCCTCCAGTCCCGGCCCGTAAGGGGCTTTAGTCCCGGTTTGCAAACCGGGACCCCAGCCGCGGGACTAAAGGCTGAACCTTTAGTCCCGGCCTGCTTACCAGCCGGGACTGGAGGGTGTCCACGTGGGCACCTCGGAGCGAATCAGGGCTAGGACCTTTAGTCCCGGTTTGTAACACAGACCGGGACTAAAGGCATCTGCAGATTTTTGTTTTTTGCTTTAGGGTTTTAGGGTTTACTGGTTTTAGGGTTTTATTTGTTCGGGGGATTAACGTGATGCCTCGTTTGGTGCCTTGGTGCCTTGGTGTTCGGGAATTAGTTTATGCATATATATAAGATTAACTTATCTTACAAGCGAGCATATATATACAATTATATGGAGACCAGAATTATCGGGACTAGAGCCCGTCTATTCGATTACATGGACCAACATCAGTAATGGCCCCTAGCTACACTAAATCGTCCTTTGTCGTCTATAGCTTCTATTCTCAGAAAGGTCGCCAGCTCCTCTGCAACAGCAATCGCGCGTTGCTCTGGTAGGTACTTCTCCCGCATGGCCGTGTACTATATAAGAAGAGGAGATGAATATGAATATCAATCATGATAACAAAGAATGACGAGTAAAAATAGAGGTGTGAATGTTTATTGCTTACATCGTATCTGTAATCCTTGTGCTCAGAGGTAAACGTGCGAATGGTCTCGCAAACATAGTATCCACATAGATGCGTCCCCCGTGGCTGCTGGTCGCACTTTACGAGAATAGAATATATATAATCAAAATAATAATCTAGCATTACAAAAGTATTGAAAATAGAAGTATATCATACTACTACTTACCTGAGCCGCTCTAAAGGTCAGCTTCTCATGCCGGATACCGGGAGTCACGCACTTGAACCGCTTCCAAACCCTGCCCGACAAGGAAAATGATTTGCTAAGTTTTTCATTAATTGATATATCAGAAAATCATCGAAAGAGACCGATAGAGCGCAAGAATGATTGAAATTACCCTTGGAGCATGTCCTGCAGGCTTTGGAACTGTTCGAAGGGTCTCGATAATGGGTCGAAGGCATCAACTCTTCCCTTATCAATTTGAATGTCCAACAGAATCCAGTGGAAGCTGCACATGTATATATATATGTGTCAGTAACTTATCAATTACACTCATAAGTGAATGGACACAACAGAGTAAGACCCTCACTTGAAGTTGTATGGAAACAGTATGTGGTCACAGTAATTTTGATCTGTTAGAAACCTTAGAAGGTTTTCCTCCGTCTCCTTGGGGTTATCAGTTAGCGTCTTTATATGTATTTTATCTGGGTCAATAAACCCAATATTTAGGATGTTCCTACTTTTACATTCCAGAATCTTCATTCTGCATAATAGAGTACAAGTCAGAACGGAACAAGTTATATGTAGAAAATGAATTGAAATAACTGAACAAGTTATATGTAGACAATGAATTGAAATAATTGAACAAGTTATATGTAGACAACGAATTGAAAAACTTACAGACAATAGCAACTCATAAGCGATTTGTCGAGGGCGTCGGCATTGTACATCTGGAAGAGTTCATCAAAGTCGATATGGATGTCTTCGGGACGGCCGTAGTACTCCCGTGGGACAAGCGCCACGATCATCGTTCTCCCTTTCTTTGATTCACTTAAGTACCATGTATGCAAGTAACACATATTTGTTGGGAGATCATCAAACTTATCTTTGCTGACCAAAGGCGCTCCCATGACAAACTGTGGCTTAGGGGCTACCACAGCCTTGGGTACCACGTCGTCTTGGGAAGCCAGAATGACTTCAACCGGGATACCCCATTCATCCGCCCACTTCTTTGCTAATCCCAAATCTTGCCCCTGCACCAGAGAGGGAACATTCTCGGGTAACACCCTGAGGGGTGGGATCGACTGATTGGCCTGTTGTCCAAGCTGAGGAACGTCTGATCTTATTTTGCTTGTAGTTGAACTTGATTTGCTCCCACTTGCACTTGCACTTGCACGTGACTTGCTCTTTTGCCCTTCCTTCTGCAATGTGCATGTATAATCGTCAGGCTTATGGTGTAACTCATACTGTGATGGAAGGGTCGTGAAGTATTTTGCATATGCTATTTGCTTCTCGGTGTATTCCGGGCGGGGCTCGGGTTCCTTCTTTTTCATCTGCGCATCATAATGTTCCTTTGCTATCTTGGCGTTTTCCTCGTCGGTACGATCATAAGGTCTGATAGGAAGATTAGCATGAGGTACCTTTGGGAGGGGCGACAGTTTGCGCTTTGGGGAGCTCCGTCGCTTAGAACTCATGGACGGAGCGTTCTTGCTGGCACGCTTCCGCTTAGTATCCTTAGCGGGCGGCGGCGGAGACGGCCGACCCAAGTCCGGCGGCGGTGATCGAGATGGACTCGTGTTGTGGTGGCCGTCGTCATGTGGAGGGCTTGGAGGTGATGGAGGTGTAGGTGACCTGCGACGACTCGGAGGCGGTGTTGTCCTTGGGGCCGAGCCTGGAAGCTTGATGTAGTTCTTGTCCCATAGGATGACTCCACCTAGTACTTCTCCGAGTGTCCTCTCATCTTCGGGTCCAGCCATGTCGAGCTCCATATCATGAAACCCCGCCATGATTTCATCCACCCCGACTTTAGCAAAGCCAGCTGGAATCTCACGGCCATGCTAGCGTGCATCAGGGCCAGAAGGTAAAGCTTGTCCGACGGCCACCTTCATGGATATGTTCTTGAATTTCTGATGGAGTTCACATGATGTTGACTCCTTGATTCCATCCACGGGGTAGCCGGGACCGCCCTCTATCATTCTTCGTGCATCATCGGGCGGGGCCTCAGATTCAGCCACGCTGCTTTTCCGCTTAGATGGGGCGCCGATAATATCGAGTCCAGGATCTTCCTGGCGCGCTACTCCTCTAAGCTCGTCAATCTGCTTCTGTTGCTCGTTAAGCCTGGCAAGCAACTGGTTGAACTTGTCATTCTCCTCATCCTGCTGTCGCTTCTTTGCTCTCGCCCGGCTTCTGTAAGTGTCTTGGTCTCTGGCAAACCCAAGCCACCATGGGTAAGAAGGACCGAAGCCTCGTGTTCGTCCTCCATGTTCGTCATTGCCGAGGACCAGTGTGAGCAAATCTTTCTCTCTATCTGCAGTGAACTGTCTTTTTCCCTCTTTAATTTCTTTCACTATCTTTTTCCAATTCTCCCTGGGTATCCTAAGACCGCCACTGCAGATGAGGTCCCCTGTTTCTTCGTCGTACGAACCACCATGCGCAAGGAACCAATTCCTTGCTCTTAGTTCCCACTCATCACGGATGGGTTCAGGTATGATGCCTTTAGCTAGCAGATCTTGCTCTTTCTTATCCCACTTTGGGATGGCAGTCTCATAGCCCCCTGGCCCCAGGTTGTGGTGATATTTCTTCTTGTCGGCATTTTTCTTGTTCTTTTCTGATAATGCCTTGGCATCTTCTGACTGCTTGTACTCCTGAAATGCCTTCCAGTGATTCGCCTGCTTGGCTAGATACCCCTCGAATACTGGCACTTTCTTTGTCTTCAGATAGTCTTTCCATAGCTTCTTCTTCCAGCTACGGAACAGTTCGGCCATCTTCTTTAGAGTCCACTGCTTGACTTTGGCCCTCAGTTTTTTTGCGGCGTCTTCATTCTCACATTCTGGCAGGCTGAAATGTGACATGATATCATTCCAAAGATTATCTTTGTACCTTTCAGCGACATAGTCACTATCGGCTGCCCCTTTGCGCTTGTTCCACTCCCGAACGCTGATCGGGACGTGATCCCTAACGAGAACTCCGCATTGCTTCTTGAATGTGTCAGCAGCATTCTTAGGAAGCTTTGGTTCGCCCGTAGGCAATATCACCTCAAAGGTGTAATGCGTCCGTGCGTCCAACTTTTTAGTCGGGCCTCGTTTCGTAGCTTTGCTCGATGTGGAGGCCTAAGAGGGAGAAACATTCGTCAAATGAATGTATATGTATACAATATAGAGCTATCTCCAATATTTTTCTCATATTACAAGTGATTGTCGAACTTCATATGTATACCTCGCCGGACTTTATTATTTCGCCACCGGCTTCTCCACCGGCTTCTCCATCAGTGGAGCTATCACCTTCTCCATCATTGGAGCTATCTCCGGCCCCATCGGCTTCGTGTTGATCAACCTCCATTCCATCTCCGGAGGGGTTTAGATATGACGACGGAGATTCAGCAGGTTCAACGTCGGGGGCGTCTTTGATTATATCTTCGATAAGTTCTTCCTCTTCGAGGTTCCTGCTATGTGGATCTATAGTTCTGCAAAAAATAAACATTTGATTAACTAATAAACTAACAAACTATATATGATGCAAATAAATTCTAACTAAGTAATTCTATTCTAACTATATGTATCTAAATAATTCTATTCTAACTATATGTATCTAAATAATTCTATTCTAACTATATGTATCTAAATAATTCTATTCTAACTATATGTATCTAAATAATTCTATTCTAACTATATCTATCTAAATAATTCTATTCTAACTATATCTATCTAAAAATTCTATTCTAACTATATCTATCTAAAAATTCTATTCTAATTAACA
The DNA here is from genome assembly GCA_007115705.1 of Dactylis glomerata. Classification (NCBI taxonomy): domain Eukaryota; kingdom Viridiplantae; phylum Streptophyta; class Magnoliopsida; order Poales; family Poaceae; genus Dactylis; species Dactylis glomerata. The sequence continues at coordinate 501,482 of QXEO01000516.1, forward strand.
ATAGCTAACTATATGTATCTAATTAACAATAGCTAACTAAAAATTCTATTCTAATTAACAATAGCTAACTATATGTATCTAATTAACAATAGCTAACTAATTAACAAATTAATTTTTTTGCAAACTATATGTATCTAATTAACAATAGCTAACTAATTAACAAATTAATTTTTTTGCAAACTATATATATGTATCTAATTATCTAACTATCTAATTATCTAACTATCTAATTATCTAACTATTCTAATTAACAATAGCAAACTATATATCTAATTAACAATAGCTAACTACTAATTCTATTCTAATTATCTAACTAATTCTATTCTAATTAGCTAACTAATATTCTATATCTAACCCTAACCCTAACACACTAACTAATAAACAAATTAATTTTTTTTGCAAAAAAACCTTGCAGACGTCGGAGGCGCGGCGGCCGGGTGCTGCAGGCGCGGCGGCGCGGCGGCGTTTGGAGGCGACCGGCGGCGCGGCGGGTGTGCAGGCGCGGCGGCGCGGTGCGGCAGGGGCGGCGGACTGTGGCGGCGCTGCGGGTGCGCAGGCGCGGCGGCGCGGCGGGTGTGCAGGGGCGGCGGACTGTGGCGGCGCTGCGGCGGCTGGTGCGCGCGGTCGTCGGCGGCAGCCTGGCGGCGTCTGTCTGTTCTCCTCGCGCGCGAAACTGCAAAGTGTTTCGCGGCGGGGAAGAAGATGAAATTTTATACCCCGGGACCTTTAGTCCCGGGCGGTGGCACGGACCGGGACTAAAGGGGGGCCTTTAGTCCCGGTTCGTGCCACCGCCCGGGACTAAAGGCCTCGGGTGGGGATTTCAGTAGCCAGGGCCTTTAGTCCCGGCCTGTGGCACGAACCGGGACTAAAGGCCTATTTTCTGTTTTTTCTTTTATTTGGTTTATAAATAGTTATCTGTTTGCATTTTCAATTAAAAACTATGTTTTCAATTATTTGGATAAGCACTGACTCTTTTATATTTTAAAGATTAATTATTTTAACTATCCTAAGTATTAATTATTTTGAAATTTTCAATTAAAAACTATGTTTATTAATATTCTTTTTGCATATTTGAGAATTTGACAAAACTATAAAAATGAAAAGTGTTTGAAATTAAATAGATAATTCAAAACTATTTTCTATTTTACAAATTAATTATTTTAACTATCCTAAGTATTAACTATTTTGCCATTTTCAATTAAAAACTATGTTTATTAATATTCTTTTTGCATATTTGAGAATTTGACAAAACTATAAAAATGAAAAGTGTTTGAAATTAAATAGATAATTCAAAACTATTTTCTATTTTACAAATTAATTATTTTAACTATCCTAAGTATTAATTATTTTGAAATTTTCAATTAAAAACTATGTTTATTAATATTATTTTTGCATATTTGAGAATTTGACAAAACTATAAAAATGAAAAGTGTTTGAAATTGAATAGATATTGAGCTTATATTACACTAGCATACTACTGTAGTACATATTGAGCGTACCTTTCGATTTTGTGACTAATTAAGGTGGATAACTGGAGTAGTTCAAGGCTGAACAGAAGCAAAAAACAAGTTTCAAGTATATCAGTTCGGTAGCAAAGGTCATTTAAAGGAAATGTGCGTTGGCAAAAGGATGGCATGGATGGATGACGAAAGTCTGTACAGTAATGTTCATGTATCAGTGCTGGTATTTCCAAGAAGTATAAAGAGTAGTATCTCTGGAAAACAAACCATGCAGACTCTAGGCAAAAAGTTTTGATTAGCCATTATCCATACTCTTAAATGCACGAAACCCAAGGCATTTTATGCCATTTACCAAAGCTAATTATTACCACGCAGCCAATCACACTATTACTCTCCTTTTTGTAACTCCCGATCCATTAGCCACTCTTTGGATTAATTCCTCTCATGATTTTCATTGAGCCGTTTCCATGCACACCAAATGATACCAGCATTTAAGAGCAGGCTTTGCCTTTCATCCGCTCCATATATATTTGGGTATCCACTTCTAGTCCGTCATCAGTTCTGATCGCAGTATTTCCCTACCCACAATCTAGTTCTAGAGAGAATGGATTGCAACAAAGAACATAGGTACGCTTTTTTGTTCTTGTATCATGCAGCGAGATAGTGCACAGTGTGCATCAAGAAGTGGTACAATTGTTCTTGCTTTAATACATTATTACATTATTGCACCAACAATCCTATCTATTATTTCTATTTTCTTCTGGGTCGTAGCCATGGAGAATCTTCATCATTCAGTAGGATGCTTGGGTCAGTCTTCACTTTGAAGGGCGAAATTTCATGAAACTTATTATAATCTATTGACATGTCTGTCTTGTCATCTACTCCCACGATGTTTCTTTTCCCTGAAAGAACTATGTGGCGCTTTGGCTCATCGGATGATGTCTTCTTTTGCTGATTTCTTTTTCTCGTTTTTGTAGACATGTCCTTCACATAGAAAACCTGAGCGACATCGTTGGCTAGGACGAATGGTTCATCCATGTACGCAAGATTATTGAGATCCACTGTTGTCATGCCGTACTTTTGGTCTACAACTACCCCGCCACCTGTCAGCTTCACCCATTTGCACCGAAACAAAGGGATCTTAAAAGTAGGTCCATAGTCAAGTTCCCATATCTCCTCTATGTACCCATAATATGTTTCCAAACAGTGCCCATTCTCGTCTGTTGCATCAAAGCGGACACCACTATTTTGGTTGGTGCTCTTTTTATCTTGGGCAACCATGTAAAATGTGTTCCCATTTATCTCGTACCCTTGGAAAGTACATATAGTCGAAGATGGTGGCCTGGCCAAACAGTACAGCTGATCTCCAACGGTGTCGTCATTCATGAGATGTGTCTGCAACCAACTACCAAAAGTCTTCTCGTGTTCCCCTTTAATCCAAGAGTCAGCCTTCCCCGGGTTTTCGGAGCGTAGAATATTCTTGTGTCTCACGATATACGGAGCCACCACAGTGGAATTGTGTAGAACTGTGTAGTGTGCTTGAGAGAAAGAATGCCCGTCCATACATACTTTTGCTTTCCTTCCTAGTGTGCCTTTTCCTGTCAGCCTACCCTCATACCGAGATTCAGGAACACCAATCGGCTTAAGGTCAGGAAGAAAGTCCACACAAAACTCAATGACCTCCTCTGTTCCATAGCCCTTGGAGATGCTTCCTTCTGGCCTAGCACGGTTACGAACATATTTCTTTAAGACTCCCATGAACCTCTCGAAGGGGAACATATTGTGTAGAAACACAGGACCGAGAATTCTAATCTCTTCGACTAGGTGAACTAGGAGGTGTGTCATTATATTGAAGAAGGATGGCGGGAACAACAACTCAAAGCTGACCAGACATTGGACCACATCAATCTGTAACCCTGATAGACTTTGTCGATCGATTACCTTCTGAGAAATTGCATTGAGGAATGCACATACCTTCACAATTGCCAGGCGAACATTTTCCGGTAGAATTCCCCTCAATGCAACCGGAAGCAATTGCGTCATAAGCACGTGGCAGTCATGAGACTTTAGGTTTTGGAATTTTTTGTCTTTCATATTTACGATTCCCTTTATATTCGACGAGAAGCCAGTCGGGACCTTGATACTGAAAAGGACTTCAAAGAAGATTTCCTTCTCTTCCTTAGTAAGAGCGTAGCTGGCACGCCCTTGAAACTGCCCTGGATGCATGCCATCTCTTCCTTTATGACGTTCCTGGTCCTCCCGTGCTTCCGGTGTATCTTTTGACTTCCCATACAAGCCCAGGAAGCCTAGAATATTCACGCAGAGATTCTTCGTCAGGTGCATCACGTCGATTGCGGAGCGGACCTCATGGACTTCCCAATAGGGTAGCTCCCAAAATATAGATTTCTTCTTCCACATGGGTACGCGCTTATCAGGGCCGTTAGGAACAGGTTGGCTGCCAGGACCCTTTCCAAAGATTACTTTTAAATCTTTGACCATATCAAATACTTCAGCACCAGTACGGATGACAGGCTTCCCCCGGGGTTCTGCCTTGCCATTGAAATGCTTGCCTTTTTTCTTTAAGGGATGCTTGGGCGGAAGAAAACGACGATTGTACGGGTACACATTCTTCCTACACTTGTCCAGATATATACTTTCTGTCTGATCTAAACAGTGCGTGCATGCATTGTATCCCTTGTTTGACTGTCCTGAAATGTTACTAAGAGCAGGCCAATCATTGATGGTTACGAAAAGCAACGCTCGAAGGTCAAATTCCTCTTGTTTGTGCTCGTCCCACACACGTACACCTGGTTCGGCCCACAACTGTAAAAGTTCATCAACTAATGGCCTTAGGTACACATCAATGTCGTTGCCGGGTTGCTTTGGACCTTGGATAAGCACTGGCATCATAATAAACTTCCGCTTCATGCACAACCAAGGAGGAAGGTTGTAGATACATAGAGTAACGGGCCAGGTGCTGTGACTGCAACTCTGCTCCCCAAAAGGATTCATGCCATCTGTACTCAGACCAAACCATAAGTTCCTTGCATCACCTGCAAATCTCGGGAACTCTCTCTCGATTTTTCTCCACTGCCGACCATCGGCGGGGTGCCTCAACTTATCGTCTTTCATACGATCTTCCATGTGCCATCGCAACAACTTCGCATGATCTTTATTTCTGAACAGACGTTTCAACCGTGGTATTATAGGAGCATACCACATCACCTTGGCAGGAACCCTCTTCCTGGGTGGCTCGCCCTCAATCTCACCAGGGTCATCTTTTCTGATCTTATACCGCAATGCAGTGCATACCGGGCATTTATCCATATTCTCATACTTCTCACCACGGTAGAGGATGCAGTCATTAGGGCATGCATGTATCTTCTGCACGTCTAATCCTAGAGGGCAGACAAGCTTCTTTGCTTTGTACGTGCTGGCGGGCAATTCGTTCTTTCTTGGAAGCATCTTCTTCATCAGTACCAGCAACTTTTCGAATGACGAGTCAGTCACACCGGTCTCTGCCTTCCACTTCAGCAATTCTAGTGTGCTACCCAGCTTCTTCTGGCCATCTTCACAAGTTGGGTACAACAATTTGTTGTGGTCCTGTAACATCTGCTCGAACTGCAACCTCTCCTTTTCTGTGTCGCAGCCTCGCCGTGCTTCAGAAATGACCCGGCCAAGATCATCAGCGGGCTCATCTGGTTCCCGTTCTGCACCCTGATCTTCTTCTTCATTGTCTTCCATTGTGGTATCAGCATACTCAGGGAACATAGATCGGTAGTTGTCATCATCGTTATCTTCTTCTTCATCGTCGTCTTCCATCATAACCCCTCTTTCTCCGTGCTTGGTCCAAACATTATAGCCCAACATAAAACCGGACCGAAGCAGGTGGCTCTGAATGACTCTTGAGGAAGTGTAGTCCTTCTCATTCCGACATTCAACACATGGACAAAACATATAGCCACCACCATGCTTGTTCGCATCGGCCGCATCTCGAAAAGAATGCACGCCTTCTCTGTAAGCGGCGGTGCGTCGATCACCGTACATCCATGGATGGCTCATCTGCGTTATGCAACAGTATATCAAACACAATCACGATCCTAAAAATTAGTACCGCACGGTCTAAACAAGGAAATATAGTTGCTAACCTTTTAGAATAAGTGGAAATAAAGAGGAAGAGGCTTAAGCGTGGCTCGGGCACCTCATATCGTAGTTGTGTTCGGTGAACTGAAGCGGCATCGCTCTAACAAACATTTCAACAAACACCTCTAGTGCATCCAAGCAAAAAGGAGAGCTAGCACACACTCACACCTTTCATCCAAAAAAAATGCAAGAGGTGAGAGAGGGGCTGCAGGGGCTGCCATATATATAGGCAGAGGACTTTAGTCCCGGTTTGAGACACAAACCGGGACTAAAGGGTGCGCACATGTGGGCCGCCCAGCGCATGGCCCTTTAGTCCCGGTTTGTGTCTCAAACCGGGACTAAAGCGTCGTTACGGGCCGGGACTAAAGCCTCCCGGGCGGCTGGCGAATTTCGGGCGACGTGGCCGGGCCTTTAGTCCCGGCCCAGATGGAGGCCGGGACTAAAGGGTCCTGGCCAAAGGCCCGTTTTCTACTAGTGTACAGGAGCACTGCGCGAGGAAGGAGACGATGGCGGCGGTGTGAGACAGACTGTTGCCCTGCCACCGTCATTTATTCTGGCTCTAGAGATCTACGTCAAATCTCGGCCGTCCACGATGAAGTGGAAACGGCCGGGTTGATCCAACCGTCCACGTGTCAGCACGCGAGCACCGCGGCGTCCACTACGCACGGTAATCAAGGAAACCGCGCCAGTTATTTCTCACCCACGCGCGGGACGTGCGGTCAAACTCTGTCAACGGCCGCGACGCGCGGCCTGAGGGCCCACCATACGTCTCGTCCTAGCAGGGTCAGGCCTGTCCTGCAGAAGATGAGGTGACGACTCGATGCAGCGTGTCGTCAGCAATGACGCATTTCCCTGGGTAGATTGTTTTCTTTTCGACTTAAAGGGCATAGACTGGCAAAGGTTCTTTCGAATTTCGAAGGTATGTGCCTCTTGCACTTGAATGGCATTTCGATTGGGTTTTCTTTCGAGGCTTTTTGTGCACCTTTCTTTTGCGTCATTCGAATCTGTACCGAGTTTTTCTCGACGATTCTGTCCTTTTACTCTTCGAGTCAATTCTTTCGGGCCAGCAGTGCCTTCGATGTTTTCGAGGCAGGACTTCGGTCCCTCGAAGTTATCTCTTTCGGCCAGCAGCGCCTTCGAGATATTCGAAGCAGGATTTCGGTCCCTCGAGTTATCTTTTTCGGGCCAGCAGCGCCTTCGAGGCATTCGAAGCAGGACTTTGGTTCCTCGAGTTATCTTTTTCGGGCCAGCAGCGCCTTCGAGGCATTCGAAGCAGGACTTCGGTTCCTCGGGTTATCTTTTTCGGGCTAGCAGCGCCTTCGAGACGTCTGAGGCAAGTCTCCGATCTTTCGAGCTGTTTCTTTCGACTCAATAATACTTTCAGAAATCCGGGTTCAAACTTCGGACCTTTGAATCATCTTGTTTTAACTTGTCTCCCGAGCTATCAACGCTCCTCAATCAACATGCCCGAATTTTGGTGGCATTATACCAGTTCGGATGCCGTATGTCAAATACGAAGGTAAGTCCACGGTTTGCAATACCGGATGGCCCGGTATTCGTATCAAATGCGCTCTGCCGGAAATTTTCCATACCTACGGTATGAAGTTTGCACCGATGGACGCATCGGGTGCTTCACAATGAACTGGGCTCCGACCTGGTAAGTCCGACACGGCTCGGGTCGGGGTAGCACCAGCCCACGCGGGTTCGAGTCGGGGGACTCGAATCTGAGTAAGCTAACCGCATGTCTTTGCAGCAATGCAATTAACTGAGACCCGGCGTGAGTCTCAGGCCGGTTATGCGCATCCCTCTGCAAACCCAACTTAGCACTTTCGAGGCTCTAAATGAGAGTGATTCGAAAATTGTGCACCAAATAAGCGTACTACCTGAATGATTTCTATGTATTTACAGTTTTACAGGCTGAGTGCTCATGTCGGGCGCGACTAGAAAGACTTTCGGAGGGAGTCCCTACCATAGTCTCCGGCTATCCCAGGCACTCGGGGGCTACTGACGAAGGAATGACAGACGGGCCCCCGACATTCGCCTACCTGGTTTTCGGTCCAGGTGGGGTGTCTCAAGAAAGGCTTTCGAGGCCCATCAAGGCAGTGTCTCGGTGCGGCCCAGGAGTATTACTTGGTGTACAAGCAAAATCTAGAAGAGTCCAAGATAGATTAGGTCTCGGTTGATCCGATCTGTACTTGGCTTGAGAAACACTCCTGAGACCTAGCCTTAACTTATAAAAGGCTGGGAGGGAGGTTTCGAAACCCTAGATTCACTTCCACCCACCTCACGCCGGAGCGCTCGACACCTTCGAGTTCTCTATTTTCGACTAGATCCAATCTACGCTGCCATTGTAACACCACCATCATCATCACCACCTCAATACAAAAGTCAGACAAGCAGGACGTAGGCCTTTTACCTTTCGAGGGGGCTGAACCTGGGTAAATCCTCGTGTCCTCCTGCTTTCGTCTGATCGCCGTCGAGTTCGCCAGGTCCTCAATTCGCTTCATAGATCGAAAGCCCTTCGACATGGGCATTGCCGGGGATAAACCTCGTCACCCGCCTCTCTCATATCCCCTCTCTGTACCGCCTACTCTCCACCGCCGCGCCCGTTCCCGCAGAGCCTTTCGCCGTCGAGGACTACCTCGTCACCACCTGCGGCCTCACCTGACCCCAGGCGCTCAAGGCATCCTAGGGGCTCTCCCACCTCAGGTCCCCCTCCAACAGCGACACCGTCCTCGCCTTCCTCTCGGGCCTCGGCCTCTCCAGCCCCGACGTCGCCGCCGTCGTCTCCGGCGACCCCAAGCTCCTCTGCGCCAACGTGGACAAGAACCTGGCTAGGCGCGTCGCCGAGCTCACCGACCTCGGCCTCTCGCGTCCACAGATCTCCCGGCTCATCCCGTTGGCCCGCTGCACCTTCCGCTCCAGCTCTCTCGCCGGCAACCTCGCCTTCTGGCTCCCAGTCCTCGGCTCATTCGAAGCCATACTCAAGGCCCTCAAGAGAAACGTTGCTCTCCTCAGTGCCGACATCGACAAGGTCGCCAAGCCCAACTTGGCCCTCCTCCAGCAATGGGAGATACATGTCGGCGATTGCCAATGTAGACTCATTTCCCAGCTGCTCACCAGGCCCCCAAAGAAACTCCAAGACGCCGTTGTAAGCGCCAGCAAGTGTGGTCTGCCCAAGGGATCCCGGATGTTCCCTTACGCAATCGTGGCGTTCGCGTGCCACGGCGAGGAGAAGTTCGCAAAGAAAATCGGGATCCTCGAAAGCTTTGGCTGGTCGCAGGAATATCTCTTGACAGCTCTCAGGAAGACACCGCTTCTGTTCACCATGTCAGAGGAAAGGCTGCAAAAAAACTTGGATTTCTTGACTAAGGATGTCGGGCTTAAGGTGCAGTACATCGCCCAAAGGCCTGGCATGGTCATGTATAGCCTTGAGCGCCGGTTGTTACCCCGACATTGCTTGCTCAAAGTCCTCGATGCCAGGGGACTGGTGGATGCTCAGCTGTGTTTCTTTTCCGCGGTTACGGCGAACGAGAAGAAGTTCATAGAGAGGTTTGTGCTTCGTTACAAGGATGCGGTTCCCAGACTCGCCGGCACTTACGCATCTATCTGCGCCGGGAAGGTACCAAATTCATATACTCTGTGAAAAGATAAAAGAGAGCTACCCGTAGAAAACTCTGCTCATGCTTGCGCTGGGAGTTCAGCAATGGTGTTGTGCTGCTGTAATACTGGATGGAAGATTTTAAAGTTTGCATCCCCTCGCTGACTTGGTTCACTGTCGTCAAATGTTCTATAATTTTAAGATAGGTGATCAACTGTGGTGTCACTAATTGATCAATGCGTAACTGCATGCTCACATCTATATAGATGCCAAATGGCAATTGCATTCCTCAGAGCATACATACTCCCTCCGCCAGGAATTACCCTGCATTCTGTGTTTGGTCAAAGTCAAAGTTTTCAAATTTTGACCAAACATATTGGTAAAACTATCAATAACTATGAAACCAAATACATGCAATATGAAAATATATTTTATGACAAATCTAATAATGGTTATTTTATATTATAAATATTAATATTTTTTCTTATACGCTTAGTCAAAGTTTATAAAGTTTGACTTTGACTAAACCCAGAATGCAGGGTAATTCTTGACAGAGGGAGTACTTGATTTGAATTTTCGTCATGATTAAGTTTTTTAGGCTACCACTGTCAGATATTGATTAACCTGAATGGATATGTTTTGTAAGTGTTTATGACTGGAGGAAGAATCTGCGAGCAGCAGGCTCTAGCTAATAGTAATGACAAGAGCTGATACGTGCCTTGATTAATTAGTGTAGGGGAATTGCAACTGAGTAAAATTCAGTTGAGATCACATCTTGATGCTTGAATACAACACCTCCTTAATTTTAACTAGTTGAGAACTTTGCAATCCCAAAGCGACATTTAACGGGCCTAATATAGCAACGTGAATAAACCACCCCTTATGGGACAAGCAGAAGCACGGCCGAACACATGACCAAATTCACAGCTCCATATCAAGACAGAACTAGCAAATTGCCTAGCTGTACGCTCATCAAACACAGAGATATTACAAAACATATATATAGCTCAATCTGGTTTTGTTCAAATGACATGCAAACATTAACAGAGTTTTGCTCACTGCGGCGAACAAGTCAGCTCCCGACTCAAACATCTGAAACATGCCATGTATTCCTTGGTTATTATAGTCTGATAAAAGGAACGATTACTACTACCACATTGGAGCAAGCATTAGTGCTTCAGATTCATCACTCCAGGTTGTAAATGAAATTACTTGGTATATGGATATAACAGCTTTTCGGATCCAAATTCTAGCTGCACAGTGGGGTAGAAATCAACCTGAACTGGGGTATGTACCTTTACCACCATTTTGTTGTGATATATTGCTTTGGTACTGTTGGGAGCATATGCTAGATGGAAAGCTATAATGGAATCACGATGGTTTCAATATATTTGGCATAGAGCATACTTGTATAGTTGACAAGGTGCCTCCATGGAGGCGAAGTGCTTTCAGCCCACGGAAAATGGAAAACGCAAGAGCTTGCAAGTTGTCAAACAAGACGCTGTCATGGACGCGAGCTGGGTTTAGCACCGGAAACTATGAGCAACATTGCTTCACCCGTGCGCTACCTTGGACTACAGCCTGTAACTGCAACAAGGTTGCTTTGCCTACTTTGTTTTTTCACGGTGAATTAGCAGACTGCAGTGCAAACACCTCCAGAATGTTGGGTATTCAGCTAGAGCCAATTCAGTTGAGTGGCCTTAATACATGTAGGCCAACATCAAGCATTAACCAGTCGCAAGTGCCATGGAAGGAACAACGTTTGGGGATTCAGTACAGTTACCAACTAGAAGTTTTGAGATGCTGCAGTGCTCGGTTGTTTCTTTGCTGGTGTGAAACGTGGGCATGGCTATATGGGTCAACACATGCACCTGGGAAACATACTTGCTTGAACTCATTCCCTCTGCATATGAGTCATTTTGCTACTACTCGTGTGTTTTCTGTAAATATGGCCAGTGAGCGAATATGCAACTTGTTTTCTGTAATTGCACGAAAATTCTCTTCGCCTGTAGATTGCATTGACAGCCGGTGAATTTTGGGCCACTTGCTCTCCTTTCAGAAATTTGAAGCAAATGCGTTTGCTTGATGATAAACAGTACTAACTAACGTGGCAGTAGAAGGGATTTTTTTTTCATTTACTGTGTACATTTTCTTTTCAAGTACGTATATATTCCTGTCCCATAGATTTGTAACGACAAGTAATATAACTGTTATTTTTTTCAGTTCGGTATGAGTCACGTTTTGATCGTTCGGTAAATTAAACAAGAAAGTGGCACAGGCATTATCAGGATGCCAGCAAGCTTGAGCGGACCGGATAGTCGAATAATCTGAATAATTGCAAAAAAAAACCACCTAGCTGTAAATCGCTACTAGTATTGTTTGCAACCAGAGATCTCTCCAGCGAGATGAATCATGTGGTGCTCTAGTAACTCGGTCGATACAGTGAGTGGATTGTTGGTTGACGAATGCAGGTGCTGCTACTTCGGATAATCCAATTGATTTTTTTTATTTTTTTGGGGGGATAATCCAATTGATAAAGCTGCCATCAAATGTATCTCTGCTGCCAACATTTTGGTTTGCAAAGGCCATGCTAAATGACGAGCGGGTTGGGCTTGCATCTCGAGGTGGCCCGGAAAGCCTAGCTTGCACCGTTCGAGCCGAGCTCATAACAGATTCGAATTCATGTCGGAACCCTAGTGATTCTTAAAAAAAATTGTCGGAACCCTAGTCCCATCCTCAGTAGGTCCCAGCGGCCAGCGATCCATCCATCAATTTATATGCGGCGTCGGCGATCAGGCAAGACTTTCCTGAAGCGCCAGATGAGATCAATCTACTAACGCGCGTATCGATGGCGACCGACAGCATCAGACAGGTGACCACGACGGATCGATCTTGCTCGGCGATGGACACAAGCGGCGGAGACGGTGAGCCTCGTCCGGCGTCGCCGGGAGATGAAAAGAATGGAAAGACGACCGAGCAGGGGATGGTGTCCCCGAAACTGAGAAAATTGCTGCGCGAGGCGCCGCCTGACTACCTCACGCTGTCGCTCACGCCTAGCAATGCCCGCGCCGCCGCTGCATACCGGCGGCGGAAACGGCCAGAGCCGGAGGAGATGTCGCTGGCCCACGTGGACGCGCCGCGTGACTACCTGTCGCTCTCGCTCATGCCCTCTGACCAACCCAAGCGCGGGGGAAGGCGAGGTGTGAGCGGCAGCAGCCCGCATGCCTCCTCCGTCGCGTCCGGCGATGCTGCAGAAGGGGTGTTGGTGGTCGTGGAGGCCGTGATCCCACCTCTCCCGCCGGCGGAAATCCCGGCGATATGTCTGCCGCCTAAGAAGCGGAAGCTCGCAGCTTGTGGTGTTTACCAAGAAACAGCAGGAACAGTGCCGTCCAGCAGCAGCTCACAGTGTCTGGCTTTAGCGATCGTGAACGACCACGATGACGGCGTCTACCGATCTTGTAGTTCTAGTCCGCCCGGCGGCGCCGGCGGTGATGGCGAGACGCGTTCCCTGGCGACAACGCCCTCCCAGCCAATGGACGCCGTCCCGCTGCAGTGTGTCCCTGGCGACCTCTCAAGGCGGGTAAGGCTGACCGGCGGCGCCGGAGAGAGGATGAACCCCGCGGCGGCGCCAGTGGAGCCGGCCTGGATACGGCAGACGCTGGATCTGCCAGACGAGACGCAGCTCCAGTTCATCGCCGGCAAGCGCATCCAGTGCTCGGACATCGACAAACGGCAGAATCGTTTGCTGTTACCGCGCCGCGAGATCCACGACCGCCTCGTCCCGCTCCTCAACGCCGACGAGCGCCGCGCCGCCGGCCTGCACGAAGCCTTCGTCGAGAGGCCGAAACCACACACGACGTCCTCCAACGGAGAGAGGCCGCGAGTGCAGGGGAAGAAGCACGGCGGGCTCCTGGTGCCCGTTGTCGTTGTGGTCATGAACCGTACCGGTCGCCGACGGATGGATGCCACGATGACACGGTGGGAGTCAACCGGCAGCACGGTGCTCAAATTCGGAGACTCAAAGGGCTTCGCCTACGAGAGTGGCCTCGGAACGGACGACGTCGTCCAGATATGGGCGTTCCGGCAGCATGGTAGTCTGCATCTGGTGATCGCCAAAATCGACAGCGAGAGGGCGGCGTCTGCGGCGGCGGTGGCAGGAGGGCAGCGGCAAGCCGCCTAGTGCAGTGCATGTTCAGTTACTTTTTATACGCTATACAGAAAGGAACGCGTAGCAAAATTTTGAGATCTCTCGTGATGCGAAATAGACTCCTTCTGTTTCATTTTAGGGAGGTGATGTATTCAAGCCCTGCTTCTGCTTGTTGCATAAGGGGTGGTTTATTCACGTTGCTGTATTAGGCCGTGCCTCTGCTTGAGAATGTTGTAACAGCCAGCATACCGTGCTTGAGCTTGCAGACTAGCATATCATCTGCCTGGTGAGTTGGCCCGTTAAATGCGATTGCATATTCTTATCTCAAGTTTTCCACTAGTTGAATTTAGGGAGGTGATGTATTCAAGCATAAAGATGTGATCTCAACTGAAATTTACTCGCTGGACACAACACAGCTCCTATCACTACTAGCCTGACGCCCAGATGCTCCAGTAACAAAGACTCAGTGCAGCCAAGGCTTAGCCATGTCCCCAACTTGCCTCGTAATGAAGTCCTAGGTTTACCCTAAAAAAAAACTCAGCAAACTGAAATTTTACAAGAGAAAATGGAGGCAAACTGGAGGACCGCATGGAGAAAAGAGCTCACAGAGAAGAATTGGGAAATTCATAAAGACCTGGCTCTATTTTAAAAAAACAAGGCAAATTTTCACTATCTCATTGATTAAGAAGAGTTTTAGAGTACAACCACTACAGGAATGGAGGAAGAAGCCGACGGCTGGGCGCTACGCCGACGGCCAAATGTCGTTGCCGTCGGCGTAGGAGGCCTCCGGGATAGCCCGCGAAGGAGCCCCTCAGCGTATCGTTGCCCTCGGCATAGTCTCCTGTACGCCGACGGCCACCCTCGGCGTCTACAGGCCGTCGGCGTATAAGGCTGCCACGTGGCCCGTTGGCTAGGGCAAACCGAGGGGTGAAATGGCGTCATCTATATGCCGAGGGCTGCCGTCGGCGTTTAAGCGGCCGTCGGCGTATGGCGGGCCTAAGCCGAGGGCTGCCGTTGGCGTATAGCCATTTTCTGGAATACTTTCTTCCTTATTGTTCGTGCTTATTTGTTTGTTAGTAATTATAATTTAAACATGGTTATATTGTTTACTAATTGGAAAATTTTGTATCCTCCGAATAGTAGTCTCTACGCGTCTGCATAAAATAACATTGCAAATCTTATCTCTCACAGCAAGAGGTCGACAAATTGTGTAAGTGTTATCGCATGCATGTGAGTGAATTTTTTGTCTCACATATTTTGGAGAAGTTGTTAAAGATTACATGCTTTTTCGACACCAAAGTGCGGTAGTGTTGAAACCATTTTATCGTGGAGCTAGGGTTTCGCCGGATAGGGGTAGATCTTCGGACCCCTCTGTCTAGGGTTTCGCCGGATAAAGACCACCGGAGCATCGTCCACCGTAGGAAACATGCATGCATGTGTCCCTAACATATGTGTATAGGTGTGACCCAAGGATGGTACATGCAATATAGGTAGTTCCCGAGCATGGCCTTCTTCAGAGACATGGGCTGTTAACACTTGGTGAAATCCAGGATCTGTACGTGGAAATTCCCGCTACGGTCTATCGGAGCCTACTTCATGGTAAAGTGGGCCCAACCTTTGCTTTCCATGTATATATATTCTAGACAAACCAAAATAAAGCAGAAGATCCATCGGCGAGGCCTCGTACGGAGAAAGCTATAGGGGTAGATCTCCGGACCCCCTTCGTCTAGGGTTTCGCAGGATGAAGCCCACCGGAGCATCGTCTAACGTAGGAAACATGCATGCATGTGTCCCTAACATATGTGTATAGGTGTGACCCAAGGATGGTACATGCAATATAGGTAGTTCCCGAGCATGGCCTTCTTCAGAGACATGGGCTGTTAACACTTGGTGAAATCCAGGATCTGTACGTGGAAATTCCCGCTACGGTCTATCGGAGCCTACTTCATGGTAAAGTGGGCCCAACCTTTGCTTTCCATGTATATATATTCTAGACAAACCAAAATAAAGCAGAAGATCCATCGGCGAGGCCTCG
This sequence comes from Dactylis glomerata, assembly GCA_007115705.1. Lineage (NCBI taxonomy): Eukaryota > Viridiplantae > Streptophyta > Magnoliopsida > Poales > Poaceae > Dactylis > Dactylis glomerata. The sequence goes on from QXEO01000516.1 coordinate 516,868, forward strand.
TACGGAGAAAGCTATAGGGGTAGATCTCCGGACCCCCTCCGTCTAGGATTTCGCAGGATGAAGCCCACCGGAGCATCGTCTAACGTAGGAAACATGCATGCATGTGTCCCTAACATATGTGTATAGGTGTGACCCAAGATTGGTACATGCAATATAGGTAGGCCCCGGGCATGTCCTTCTTCACATACGGGAGCTGTTAACACTTGGTGAAATCTAGGATCTGTACGTGGAAACTCCTGCTACGGATCTATCGGAGCCTATTGCATGGTAAAGTGGGCCCAACCTTTGCTTTCCATGTATATATGTCCCAAACAAACCAAAATAAAGCAGAAGATCCATCGGTGAGGCCTCTTACGAAGAAAGCTATAGGGGTAGAATTCCGAACCCCCTCTATCTAGGGTTTCGCCGGATATAGACCACCGGAGCATCGTCTAACGTAGAAAACATGCATGCATGTGTCCCTAACATATGTGTATAGGTGTGACCCAAGGATGGTACATGCAATATAGGTAGGCCCCGGGCATGGCCTTCTTCAGAGACATGGGTTGTTAACACTTGGTGAAATCCAGGATCTGTACGTGGAAACTCCCGCTACGGGTCTGTCGGAGCCTATTTCATGGTAAAGTGGGCCCAACCTTTGCTTTCCATGTATATATGTTCTAAACAAACCAAAATAAAGAAAAAGATCCATCGATGAGGCCTCTTATGGAGAAAGCTATAGGGGTAGATCTCCGAACCCCCTCTGTCTAGGGTTTCAGCGGATATAGACCACCGGAGCATCGTCTAACGTAGGAAACATGCATGCATATGTCCCTAACATATGTGTATAGGTGTGACCCAAGGATGGTACATGCAATATAGGTAGGCCCCGGGCATGTCCTTCTTCACATACGGGAGCTGTTAACACTTGGTGAAATCCAGGATCTGTACGTGGAAACTCCCGCTACGGATCTATCGGAGCCTATTGCATGGTAAAGTGGGCCCAACCTTTGCTTTCCATGTATATATGTCCCAAACAAACCAAAATAAAGCAGAAGATCCATCGATGAGGCCTCTTACGAAGAAAGCTATAGGGGTAGAATTCCGAACCCCCTCTATCTAGGGTTTCGCCGGATATAGACCACCGGAGCATCGTCTAACGTAGAAAACATGCATGCATGTGTCCCTAACATATGTGTATAGGTGTGACCCAAGGATGGTACATGCAATATAGGTAGGCCCCGGGCATGGCCTTCTTCAGAGACATGGGTTGTTAACACTTGGTGAAATCCAGGATCTGTACGTGGAAACTCCCGCTACGGGTCTGTCGGAGCCTATTTCATGGTAAAGTGGGCCCAACCTTTGCTTTCCATGTATATATGTTCTAAACAAACCAAAATAAAGAAAAAGATCCATCGATGAGGCCTCTTATGGAGAAAGCTATAGGGGTAGATCTCCGAACCCCCTCTGTCTAGGGTTTCAGCGGATATAGACCACCGGAGCATCGTCTAACGTAGGAAACATGCATGCATGTGTCCCTAACATATGTGTATAGGTGTGACCCAAGGATGGTACATGCAATATAGGTAGGCCCCGGGCATGTCCTTCTTCACATACGGGAGCTGTTAACACTTGGTGAAATCCAGGATCTGTACGTGGAAACTCCCGCTACGTGTCTATCGGCCACCATACGCCGAGGGCAATGCCGTCGGCGTAGAGGGTGCCATATGCCCGTGGTGCAGACTATGCCGAGGGGGTGGCCGTCGGCGTATAGCTCCTACGCCGAGGGTTTAGCCGTCGGCGTACTGGCGGCGAGGAAACCCTACGAAGCCGCCACGTGTCCGCCTAAGCCGAGGGTTTTGCCGTCGGCGTAGCAACGACGCCGTTTGCTCCTGCCGTCCGTCCACAGAGCTACGCCGACGGTCCATACGCCGAGGGCCACCGGCCTGCTGTCGGCGTTTAGCTCCTACACCGAGGGTCGCCTATACGCCGACGGTCACAGGTCCTCCGCCGAGGGAGGTCTACGCCGAGGCCATACGCCGAGGGCTGCCCTCAGCATATAATACGCCGACAGCATACGGCTATACGCCGAGGGCTGGAGGCCGTCGGCATACTGCCGGATTCCTGTAGTGAACATAGCCAAGCGCTCTATATGATTACAGTGTAAATTAACCAGCCTTTACTAGAAAACTAAGGCATTGCATCCAATTTTCCTCCACAGAAGTTCATGTGTTAAGATCGACCGTTCATCCAGTTGATGTTGGACAGGCCTCTTGAAAATAGCAACCACTGGTCAAAACACAACATCCAATTGCTCCATGGTAGCAGCGCAAACCATGAAGACAGATCACTTTCACAGTTTTCTAGTATCAGAATGAGGCCAGGCAGTGGTGGATAGTGTGTCTTTTAATGCCACCTAAATGTACACAGAAAACAAATCCGCATTTGAACTAACTATACTACGTTCTTTTCTTCATTATAATATACAATAAGTATGATAAATGCAATTTCAAATGCACGAAGCAAATGGATTCTGTAAAATAAACATACATTCATTGTTGTTTCAAGATGAAATAGTGATATTAATAACTTGCTGAGAAAGCTGAATGAATTGCATACAAAGAAATTAACTTTCTACCATATTTTTGGACGAAAAACACAAGACTGTCCTTTTTTATTAAAACAAGTACTAGATACACAAATATATTTGCTTCAGCCTGCTTACAGAAGACACCAAGCTGCAAAGCTACATGCAATACAAAGATTATGAAAATATCCATACATTGGAAAGGAAATAATATTTCCACCTAAGCAACTGAATGCTCACTAAGAACTAACATACTCATAATGAAACAATTGACACCCTATGGGTATTTTCGCTGAAGTATGAAATTTTCTGAAGCTTAAATATATTGATGTTTCAAGATCAACACAAAGTAATACAACAATTTGTCATGAGATGTTGCCACTTCGTTTTTGCACCTACTAAAGCAAACAATTAACATTTCTATTTTCCTGTTTGTTTTCTGTACCCAAAGTGGTCCGTTAAGCTACTTTGAACTCTGAACTACAGATACATCAAACTTGTCAGTTTCGCCCCTCCCAATTGCAGAGCCAAGTTCTCTAGGAGAATTGCCCTTCTTTTTCTTCCAAAAAATTGCTTCCACATTTTCTCAAAAAGACTTGGAACACTATTTCCGCAATTGCATTCAACCCCTTTATCCAGTGAGCTGCCTAACCAGAAACCAAGAACCATGTGTGCAATTTTATGTGCCATGCTATCTAATAAATGGATGAGGATAGGAAATAACAGCTTCTGTAATCAATCATCAAAAACATCGGAGGAGCACACCTAGGAGGCTAGGATGCTCCAACTATGGTGTCATAGTTAGCACCTTGAGGTTAGGAGCTCTTGACAAGAAAGAAAAGCACCACAGAGGAAACCAAAATGTATAAGCATCCAATGTCTTATTTCATAGGAAATATACGTAGCACAAAAATTTAAAGCAGACATCCAAGACCACCAGCCTATGTCAGAAACATGCCCCACTGATGCATCAAACAACCTTACACAGGCAATTAATCTGGTGTGGGAGTGTGCTGTGAACTGTACAGAGTTTCTAATGGCCAGAGAATGCCTTATGATGTTACAAGATAAACAAACATGAGCTTAACAGATCTGGTTTTCCAAATGGAGCTCAGATCGCGAACACACAAGAACTCTAAGCTTATACACTATATGAAGGAGGCAAGGGGAAGGAATATACTAGACGCATCTCAACTTCTTCTACCCCTATCCTCCTGGCAAGAATAACAAAGAAAGCATCAATAAGGCCATGCAAATATATTGAGTCGAGGCACAATGCTTACAAATGTTGCGCGTTTATGATCACAACTTCAGTCAGGTATTATTAAATCCAAATGTGGCTCTATCTTCATTTTTCAAACATGCAAGTAAAAGTGGTCGTATTGAATTAATTCAAGAGTTATTTCTACATGCTTTTAAAGAGAAAACACTCATCTCTACTCTAACATCATTTGGGACAGACTATAATCCATGAGAAGAGGCACATGCTTTCCCTGAAGATGTATGTGTTCATGAGTGTTTATTCATTTGCATGTTTTGGTAGAAGCCTAGAAGAACATAAAAATCCATTCAGGTTACACAATATCTGAAAGTGGTAGCCTAATATAACTCAATCATGACAAAATGTAAAATCAAGTATGTTTGCTCACAGGAATGCAATTGCCAGCTCGCATCAGCCTGTAGTTACACATTCATCAATTAGTGACACCACAGTTGATCACCTATCTCAAAATTATAAAACATTTGACGACAATGAACCAAGTCAGCATGGGGATGCAAACCTTAAAATCTTCCATCAAGTACAGCAGCACAACACCATTGCTAAACTCCCAGCACAAGCATGTGCAGGATTTTTCTAGTTCTCTTTTATCTTCTCACGGAGTATATGATTTTGGAACCTTCTCGGCGCAGCTAGATGCGTAAGTGCTAGCGAGGCTCGGAACCGTATCCTTGTAACGAAGCACAAACCTTTCCATAAACTTTTTCTCGTTCAACGTAACCGCGGAAAAGAAGCTCAGCTGAGCATCCACCAGTCCCTTGGCATCGAGGACATTGAGCAAGCAATGCCGGGGTAGCAACCGGCGTTCAAGGCTATACATGACCATGACAGACCTTTGGGCAATGTAGTGTACCTTAAGCCCGACATCCCTAGTCAAGAAATCCATGTTCTTTCGCAGCCTTTCCTCAGACATGGTGAATAGAAGTGGCGACTTCCTCAGAGCTATCAATAGATCTTCCTGCGACCAACCAGAACTCTCAAGGATCCCAATTTTCTTTGCAAGTTTCTCCTCGCCATGGTACACAAACACCACGAGCGCATAAGGAAACATCCGGGATCCCTTAGGCAGACCACATTTGCTGGCGCGTACAGCGGCCTCTTGGAGTTTCTTAGGGGGGCTGGCGAGCAGCTGGGAAATGAGAGTACACCGGCAATTACCGACATGTATCCCCCATTGCTGGAGGAAGGCCAAGTTGGGCTTGGCGACCTTCTCGATGTCGATACGGAGGAGAGCGGAGCTTCTCTTGAGGGCCGTGAGTATGGTTTCGAATGAGCCGAAGACTGGGAGCCAGAAGCGGAGGTTGCCAGCGAGGGAGCTGCAGCGGAAGGAGATGCGGGCGGACGGGATGAGCCGGGAGATCTGTGGATGCGAGAGGCCGAGTTCGGTGAGCTCGGCGACGCGCTTAGCCAGGTTCTTCTCCACGTCGGCGCAGAGGAGCTTGGGGTCGGCGGAGACGACGGCGGCGATGTCGGGGCTGGAGAGGCCGAGGCCCGAGAGGAAGGCGAGGACGGCGTTGCTGTTGGAGGGGGACCTGAGGTGGGAGAGCCCCCTTGGATGCCTTGAGTGCCTGGGCTTGGGTGAAGCCGCAAGTGGTGACGAGGTAGTCCTCGACGGCGAAAGGTTCTGCAGAAACGGGCGCGGCGGTGGAGAGTAGGCGGTACAGAGAGGGGATATGATGGAGGTGGGGATTTGCGAGCGCGGTTGTGGAGGGGGAGATGAGCTTTCGGAGGTGGAACATGGCGTCGCGGCGGCGTACTCACCGCCGGCGGCGGTTTGGGGGAAGGGAATCTAGGGCACCGGAGTCATCGGAAAAATACTGAAACAGTCGCGGTTGCAACAGTAGCTATTCCAGCCCAGTTCAGCAGCCCAACATGGATCCTCAACCTTGAACAGAACGGGCTGCCGCTCTGACCTCCGCCACCGCCGCCGCCCATGGCGTCGCTGCTCCGCCTCCCGGCCCTCTCCCCGCCGCCTCCCCTCCCGTATCCTCCGTTCGGCGTCCCCGTCATCTCCGCTCGCTCTCCGCCTCCCCGGAGCAGCGGGCCTCGGAAACGGTTTGACACCGTGCGCTCTACCTTAATGTTTTATTTTATCTGTGCTCTGTGTCGTCGTGGTGAAACAACATATGCCATGGGATGGCTTAAATGGGGTTCGAGCTAGATGCTGGTGGATTCGGGAGAGGGGAACGAGCTAAAAAGCACGACAGAAAGAGACACTGAACTACCCAGGTTCGGGGCTCTCGTAAGGAGATAACACCCCTACTCCTGCTCTACTGGTTGTATATTTGGGTTGATGTAGTACACAACAATGGTGCTTCCAAGCTCTCTGCTAGAGAAGGAAGATGAACTGCTAAGTGTAGGAACACAGAGTGACCAACCCTTTACCAGGGCTCCCTATGCCACCTTATATAGTGGTGGCCAGGGTTACAACGGTCATACAAGACCACAAGACACGGGCTACACTCCAAACAGGAGCTGGTGACGATGGCAGAGACCCTTGACTTTGCCCCTGATTGCTCTCTATGGGACGCCATATCCCTGTACCTTGTACCTCTTGAACTGTGGCCTTACCTCTGTGCGGTGAGCTCGTACTTGTGCACAGTGAGGGTAGGTAACCTCCACTGTGCACCCTGCCATCTTACTCTGCTACCATGCTTGGATGTTTTCTTCCTTGATTGTAGGGATATGACACCTTGGTTGACTTAAGTATCCCGGATATGACCGTTGGCCATACCCAGGACATATATGCCGGACCAACGACCTACGAGGGTCGGGTAATCCGGCCTCCCCTGCTCCTACACAACACTCCAAATGGTTAGGCCGGCATATCTAAGTATATGCCGGCACACATATACCAGTATTCCGGCTATACCGGCATATCCAAGTATTAGCCGGGATACACACATATGCCGGCCTGGCCGATGCTCTTATATTCCGGCCAGGCCCTTTCTTGATAACCCGGCATAAGTCAACCATAGACTTTGTGTCTTTCTAGTCTCTTGACCCTACCGGGGGTTATCCCCCCGATACTAGTCCCCGAAGCTGCCGAGGTTCCCCAGTCATAGCTGTGGAGCCTCGACAGGTTCAACATACCTTTCTTCATTATGTCCCGGTGATCAGATTATATCCCGGCCTCTGTTCCTGTTCCAAAACTTATTCCGGCCGGTCCCTAGGGTATTCCGGACGGAACATATACATCGGGCAGTTAATCCGACATATAGACGAGTCTTCCTCGAGAAGCCATGCCTGACAGCTTTGCATCGAAACTTGTAACTGTCCTGCCACCTCGAATGGTCACCCACGATGTGACGGTTCACAGTGCAGTTACTCCTCGCCATCATTGCATCATGGCACGGTTACCGGAACCGCCGCCCCACTCTGTGCCGCCACGTGGCGACTCTCTGCAGGAACGGTCGGGGGAGTGGAGCACTACCCACGATCCCCACGACCCTGCCTCTTCGGTATAAATATGGGGTGGGGGTAAACTTGCTCTTTTTACCCCCGCCACAGTGCCTTCTTCCTCTTCTGCTCTCCTGCCCCTTGCGCTTCGCCGCCGGACCGAGGGACAGAGAAGGAGCGCCGCCGACGACCCGCTCTACTCCGGCGCCGACGCCTGACGACGCACGGCATCACCATTGACGACGCCGCCGCCGCCGCCTCTTCTCTCTGCAGCATTGCAGGGAGATTGGATCTTCTTCTGTACGCTCGCCGTCGTCGTTCTTTCGCCGTCGGCCAAACTCCGGTGAGTTCCTCTCTCCCTCTGTTCTTCCTCTTTGATGCTTCTTCATAGCTTCGCATTGGTAGCCATATCCGCATAGATCTAGTGCAGTTCCTCTCTGGATTCGACTAGCATTGCTAACAGCGCTCATAGGTGTTCTTCCTTAGAATTTTTACCCTTATTTGTTTCCTGTTTTAACTGGCTCGGTAGATCTTTGATTTCTGCTAACCTTGGGGAGAGTGGTATGTCGGAGAGACTAACCTCCCTCTTTTCTCCGGCCTTGATAGGAATAACATCACGGGACTCCGGCTCTCACGCCTTGTCCCGGCCACTAAGATGGCATCTTCAAGCATGACGGGCACCTCGGCCTCTGAGGAAGATACCTCGGCCCGAGCCCAAGGACGCTCCGGCTGGGAGGGGTCGGAGGTTACTCCGGCTGACATATCCTGGGTCACCTCCACCAGGAGAGTCCCGGAGGGCGTAGCATGCCGGCTACCAGCAGGAGAAACTGTGCCGGCACCTGAACCTGGCGAACGCGTCGTCTTCATCGCCCACTTCGAGCGTGGCTTCGGCCTGCCGGCATCGGACTTCTTCCGAGACTTCCTCAACACCTACGACCTACAACCTCATCATATCCCGGCCAATGCCGTGATGATCCTCTCCGCCTTCGCTGCTTTTTGCGAGGGCTATGCCGGCATAGAGCCCCTTACTCAAGGCTGGGCGAAGTACTTCCAACTGCGGAAGCAAGTCGTCCAAGAGCCGCCCCGGAGCAAGGACGACCCGCCGGAGACGGCCCAGGAAAAGAAGGACCGCCCCATGACCCTCTGTGGCGCGGCCACCATCATGTCCCGAAAGGGCTCGGACTTCCCCAAGGTGGAGCTCCTGGAATCTTGCAAGAAGTGGCAGAAAAGCTTCTTCTACGTCAAGAACACCACCGACGAGGATCTGCTCAACCTGCCGCCATTTGTGGACGAGCCACCCTTGGCTATGACGAACTGGACCTACAACCCGAAGAACTCGGTGATGCCGGTGAATGCGCTTCACCGGGTTAAGGGCGAGCTCCGAGATGCCGGTCTTACTCCTCAGGACCTGGTGGCCTGCTATATAAGCCGGCGCGTCTCCCCTCTGCAGCGCCGGTCGCACAAGATCTGCCAGATGAGCGGGCCAATGGACCCCACCCGGCACTCCACACACGAGCTGACTCCGGCCGACATTCTGCGCCGGATTAAGGATGTCTGCAAGTCCTCTCAGGCCACTTTTGCCTGGGGGCTAGAACCATACAGCCGGGATAGGCCCGCCCCAACGGTAAACCATCTTATCCGATGCATAAAGTCCATGTCCGGCACATAGATACTTAAGCCGACACATGTCTGTTTGCCGACACATATCATATTGATCCGACATACCTCTTCCACCGACATATTTCCTTGTCTGAATACTTGACTTTGCTGTTTATACAGAAATTCAGCTTTCAAGCCATGGAGAACTCCCGGATCAAGATCGCGGCGGACCGCACTGTTGCGGATGTTGAAGATCCGGATCATTGGGATAAGCTTCCCAGGAGCACCCGTGCTGCAGCTGCCATGGGTAAGGGCTCTTCATCCCGGCATTATACTCAAGACCGGAGTGAGATTGATTCTGACGAGGAGATCCTGCTGTACTATGACCCGATGCCACTTGCATATGCCTTTCCAGAAACACCTATTGCTTACGAGTTTCCAATGCCGTCCTCAGCTATCCCGGACGATATGGTTATCGACGCCGCCCCTCTGAACCAGGGACCTCCTTCCACCGGCGGACGTGCCGGCCGGAAGCGAGGGGTGAAGCCCCAGCCCGACACACCTCAGAAGTCGAAGAGGCAGAAGGTCGGCGTGCCCATACTGAAGAAACCGAGACCTGTCGCCGCGGGGTAAGTTCCTTCTGCTTGTTTCATTTCCGACATATCTCTTGCTTGCATTATTGACTTGGCGTTTTTTCTCTTTCAGAGCTCCTCTTGCGCCGGAACAAGCTTCTGGCTCGAGTGGCGACCCGAAAGTTACCAAGCCCGCGGCCACTGCTACCTCCGACATACCCTCTGCCAGCCACACGACCTCCCCGGCGCCGGCATCCTCGCCTGCGCCCGACAAGACCTCCTCCCCGGCGAAGGACGTTCCTCCGCCGGAACAAGACACCTCTGCCCCCGACGTCCACATGGACTCGGGGGCTCAACAGGAACCTCTGGCTCCTGATGTCCACATGGACACAGGAGCCCACCAAGAAGCACCAGACTCCGGCGCGCCCACCAGCGACGCCGGCACAACTGAAGACGCCGGAGCAGACATCAAGGGTAAAGGCCCTTTAGTGCCGGAAGTCCGGACTATTCCGGATCCTGCCTCTGCTGGCCAAGATGCACCGGCCGCGCCGGAACAGCCCGTGCCCAAAACTCCTTCTGCTGAAACGACTCCTGCACCGGCCAAGACCACGGCGCCGGCCAAGACCTCTGCCCCGGCCAAGTCCGGCACATTGAAGATCCAGCCGACCAAGTCCGGCACTCCATCCGCCGCCACTGCTCCTCCTAAGGCAGCGCCTCGGACCAGCTCTGCTCTGGCCCTGCATCTTGGCAGGGCAGCAGCCCGGCCTGGCTACCGGCGCAACTTCTTCGACACGCCAGAACTTGAGGGCATCATCCCCCTGGTGACAAAGAGTGACCAAAGCCTCGGGTCTCTCACGGAGCATTGCACCAAGTGGAATGACGCCGGCAGCATGGACACCGCGGACTCCAGCAGCAAGAAGAAGGCCGAAGCCGCGGCTACTGGCAGCCCAGCAGATATCCTGGCCGCGAAGCCCCTACCGATCGCCTGCGAGCTCCTCAGCCTCCAGCAGAGACTTCACCGATTGGCCGATGCCACCAACGTAAGTCCTTTCTACCTATACACATATCCCCAGTCCCCGAAAATGTCGGCTGTCCGGGATACGGACATCCGGGATTTTCTCATAGTCTTTTAGCTAGCTTCTTTTGAATTAACTGCCGACATATGAGCTCGATCCGAGCTTCAAATCCTAGTCACCGAGGCCCGGGATAGGTGCGCAGCACCTGTGCCGGGTCTTTAGCAATTTCACATCTCAATTATCTTTCAAATCCTCTCGACCGAGATATAAGCTCGTTTCGAGCTTCAAATCCTAGTCACCGAGGGCCGGGATAGGTGCGCAGCACCTGTGCCGGGTCTTCAGTAGAATGATCACTTGATAGAATTTTCAACTTAATTTCCATGCCGAATTTCTCTGCTGATATTTTAAATCCGGGCACTTTTGCAGCGCATGAACAACACCCGGGCCGACCTGTATCATGACTTGGTATGCGAGCATCGGAAGTTATCCGACGAGCATAGCAAGCTTCAGCTGGAGCTGTCCCAGAAAGGTAATTTCAGCCGACATACCTTGCCCCTTCTCAATAGACCTCTGGCCGGCATATCTTAATATGCCGACACCTAATCTTTGTCCGACATTTCGCAGCTGGTGCCGAAGCCCAAGTCACCGAGCTTACCAAGAGAGTGAAGGAACTGACAGGTATGCCGGATCCCCTTAATCTTCAACTAATCCTTCTGTACTTCAAATCCTTTAATGTTTTCACTGTTTTCTTTCTTCAAATCCTTGTTTTGACTTCAAATCTTTTCAGACGAGAAAGCTGCACTGGAGGCACGCCACCAGGACTGTGTGTCCTCGGTGGATGTAGCCAAGCAACTGGACGACCGAGATGCTGCTCACAAGGCCGAGATAGAGCAGCTGAAGGGCCGGATCACCGAGCTTCTGGACGAAAAGGAACAGAGGGAGGGCCTACTGAAGAAAACCCAGTCCCTGCTTGTCACCTCCGAGACTGATGCCTCCAACGCCCACGCTGAACTGGATAGCCTGAAGGAGCAGGCCACCAAATGGGAGGTTACAGTTGCACAGCTGAATGCCGACCTTGCCAGTAAGCTTCAAATCCTTTCCCTTTATCCTTCCCGACATAGTGTAATTCTCTCCGGCATAGCATCTATGCCGACATATTCTCCTTTTGCTAACATTGTTTCTATTCCTCAGACATGTTTCCCGCTTCCGTCGAAGACGTTGAGAGGGCTTTGCAGTTGGACCGAGAAAGCCGGGGTGTTCCGGTTGACTCGCCCAACTGGGACATGTCGGAGCAGCTGCTGGCTCTGCAGTCCCGGAAAAACGCCATGACGCTCTACACCGAAGAACTCTTATATGGCGCCCAGGAGGCATTCTCTGCCCTCTGGCCAGGGACAAAGGACTCCCACTGATCCCGTCGACCTCGGCAACGATCTGCAGCTGGCCAAGGTTCGCCTCCGGGAGTGGCGAGATTCCGGCGCGAGGGTTGGAGCTGACGAAGCTCTCAGCTACTTCTTGTCCTGGTATGAAAAGGCTGACTTGGAGACTTTGCGCACTGTGCGCGAAGGATCCATCTGGACCACGGATCCGGAACACATCCGGCGCCGACGGGAGCTGGCCCACAGCTATGTGGACTATGCCGACACCGACACCTTCGTTCGGGATATCCGTGAGCCGGAGAAGAAGGACGATGCCGGGACATCCGCCGTTGCTGAGGGCTCCGACTCCAGCCAGGATGAAGATGAAGCTGAAGAGGCCGACACTGATGTCCCGGAACAGGCATCTGCCCCGGGCGGAGGTGATGGCTCCATTCCATCTGCTGGGTCCGGCACTCCTGAAGCCGACATCTCCACCGCCACTGCTCCACCAGCCGGCGCCTCTGCTTCTGCCCCTAGTCCTTGACTTTGCAGCATAAAAACTTTAAGTTTTATCAGATCCCCGGTATGCCGGGTGCAGATGTAATATACACGCTTAATTTCCTTTGGTTTGCTACCTGAACAAGTTTTATCTTGGTTTGCTTGTTTCTAATGCCGGATCATCTTTTGGCTAAGTCACCGAGTTGTTTTCCTGTTTCCTCAAGTTCACAACCTTGGCTACTTGTCTACCTTAATTGGCTTTCGACGTATGAGTCTCAAGGTTGCTTCATTGATCATACAGTACTTTAACTTTGAAACTTAGACTTCAAATCATCCGACACTTTAATTTTAACTTTAGCTTTAACGAGAATGTCGGTTCGCTTGCTTTACATTTCCTTAGCCATTTTCCATGTGTAGACAATCTCCGGCATCTACTCTTGCTAGCCATGAAGCCGGGTTTCGGACAGCAGCTGAGTCGAAGAGTGGCCTTTGGTGCCGACACATTACTAGGCCGACATAGGAAACATTCAAATCAAGCCAGCCGGCATATAGCAAAAAACTGTAAATAAACAACAGCATATCTCGGGGCTAGTGCCCGCTCTCTTCGGGATGCCGGCATTTCACTCACTAGTCTTGTGCCAGCATAACAGTGCCGGCACCAAAGCAAAATATGGAAATACATACATTGTGCTGCTCAGGAGTAAAAGGGGCGCAGTAGAGCTATGTTCCATGGCCTCTTGGTTTCTTCTCCGGACCTGTCCGCCTTATTCTTCTTGGGGTCCTGCGCATCTATAAGATAATAGGCATCATTGTGCAGAGCTCTGCTCACAATGAATGGCCCCTCCCATGGAGGAGTTAACTTATGCCGGCCTTCTGTTCCTTGCTTTAGCCGGAGTACTAGATCTCCCTCTTGAAATCTCCTTGGATTTACCTTCTGCGCATGATAGCGTCTGAGGTTCTGCTGATACACTGCTGTTCTTGACAGAGTTATTTCCCTTGCTTCCTCTAGCAGATCAACATCATTTTCTCTGGCTTCTTTAGCCTCTTCCTCAGTATATAGCACTATTCTTGGTGCATCATGTATTACATCTGTTGGAAGCACAGCTTCTGCTCCATACACCAGGAAAAATGGTGTGTAGCCTGTTGATCTATTCGGAGTTGTTCTTAAACTCCACAGCACTGCTGGCAGCTCATCTAGCCAACATCCCGGAGTTTTCTCCAGGGGCTCTATCAGCCGGGGTTTTATGCCGGATAATACTAGCCCATTCGATCTCTCTACTTGGCCATTGGCACAAGGGTGGGCAACCGACGCAACGTCCAGCCGGATTCCCACTTCCTCACAAAATCTGGCAAATGGCCCTTGGGCAAAGTTTGACCCATTGTCAGTGATGATGCTATGAGGAACACCATATCTCAAGATTATATCCTTTAAGAATTTCACTGCTGTGTGACCATCACACTTGCTTATGGGCTTCACTTCAATCCACTTGGTGAACTTGTCCACCATGACCAGGATATGGGTCATCTTCCCTCTGGCCGGCTTAAAAGCCCCGACCATATCCAGGCCCCAAACAGCAAAGGGCCAGGTTATTGGGATAGTTTTCAGGGCAGATGCCGGCTGATGAATCTGGTGGGCATATCTTTGACACCCATTACATTTCCGGACCAAGTTTTCTGCCTCTTGCAGTGCCGTTGGCCAATAGAAGCCATGCCGGAATACCTTTGCCACCAATGCCCTGGACGAAGCATGGTGACCACACTCCCCCTGGTGAATTTCCCGGAGCATCTCCAGACCCTCCGCAGATTCGACACATCTCTGCAATACTCCGGTGGTACTTCTCTTGTATATTTCTTTGTTGATGATGGTATACGCTTTGGATCTCCTTATAACCCGGCGGACCTCGGTTTCATCCGCCGGCACTTGACCATCCACCATGAAGTTCATGATAGGACGTGCCCATGAGGGCACTTCCCTGACAGTGAACACTGCCTGATCTATTTCCATCATTTCGACCGACACATAATCGATCTCCATGGGCTGCGAAGTCCCCGGGACTGAAGAATCAGTCCCCGGGTATGCCGGAGCAGTCCCCGGGTATACCGGCACAACCTCTTGGCACATTTTACCCTTGCCTTTAGTTTTGCTCCGGAATACTGTACTAACAGCATATGCCGGCCCAGTCCCCGGGACTGAGGAAACAGTCCCCGGGTTATCCGTCCTGGCTCCGGCATCTATCTCCATTGGAACTGCTTCGTCTGGACCTGGCGGGACATAAATGGAGGATGACTCCGGCGAGGGTTTGATCGATGGCTTCCTCAGATGCTCCAGCGAAATGCCGGGCGGGATTGAATCTCGGGAAGACCCCAGCTTGGATAATGCATCGGCTGCATCGTTCTGAGCCCGGAGAACGTGCCGGAACTCACAACCTTCAAAGTAACCACTTAACTGCTGCACCAGGAAACGGTATGATGCCATGTTAGCATCATGCGCGTCCCATATGCCGGAACACTGCTGAATCACTAAGTCAGAATCACCGAAGCACATAATCCGGCGAATTCCTATGTCCTTAGACACCTTCAGGCCATGCACAAGTGCCTCATATTCCGCCACATTATTTGATGCTGCAAAGTGAATCTGCAGGACGTATCTCAGCTGGTCATTCTTTGGTGAACTGAGAACTATGCCGGCACCCAAGCCATGGATTGTCTTGGACCCATCGAAATGCATCCTCCAATAATTTGCATCTGGCAATGGTGGCTCATACTGTATCTCGGCCCAGTCAATAAAGAAATCAGCCAAGACCTGGGACTTGATTGTATCCCTCTTATCGTACTGCGGTGTATATGGTGAAAGCTCTATTGCCCACTTTGCTATCCGGCCGCTGGCATCTTTGTTGCTTATAATTTCCGAGATAGGGGCCTCGGCCACTACCCGGATTGGATGCTCTTGGAAGTAATGCTTGAGCTTCTTGGCCGCCATATAGACACCATAGGTCATCTTCTGATAGTGGGGGTAGTTTTGCTTTGAGGTGGAGAGGACTTCACTCAGATAATATACCGGCCGCTGCACGGTTTTGCCTCCTTCCTCTCGCTCTACTACCACCACAGCACTGACAACTCGGTTGGTTGCCGCTATATAGAGCAACATTGGCTCCCGGGGCATCGGAGACGCTAATACCGGCGCTGTTGACAACAACTGTTTCAATTCCTTGAAAGCTGCATCTGCTTGCGTTGTCCAGACAAATGTGTCGGACTTTTTCATCAACTGATATAACGGCAGAGCTTTCTCTCCCAGCCGGCTTATGAAGCGGCTCAGGGATGCGAGGCACCTAGTGAACTTCTGTACTTCCCTCAAATCTGTCGGCGGCTTCATCCTTTCTATGGCACGAATCTTGCCGGGATTCACCTCAATACCCCGGCTGGAAACAAGGAAACCGAGCAACTTGCCCGCCGGCACACCAAAGGTGCACTTAGCCGGATTCAACTTCATCCGGAATCTCCTCAGGTTCCCAAAGGTTTCCCGGAGATTATCTATGAGAGTCTTGCTCTCCTTGGTTTTTATGACGATATCATCGACATATACCTGCACATTTCTATCTATCTGATCGTGCAAACACTTTTGCATACACCTTTGGTAAGTTGCGCCGGCATTTCTTAAACCGAACGGCATAGTGAGATAGCAATAAGCCCCGTACGGGGTAATAAAGGATGTCTTTATTTGATCTGGCTCATACAAGGGGATCTGGTGGAAACCAGAATAGGCATCTACAAATGATAACAGTTCACATCCGGCTGTGGAATCAATCACTTGATCGATCCGAGGGAGCGGGAATGGATCTTTAGGACATGCCTTATTCAAGTTGGTGTAATCAACACACATCCGCCATACTTTCACTATGGCGGGCTCATCTTTCTTCTTTTCCACCAAAACCGGATTAGACACCCAATCCGGATGAAGTACTTCCTTGATAAAGCCAGAGGCCAAGAGCCTGGCCACTTCGTCCCAAATGGCTTTCCTTCTGTCGCCGGCATTCCGCCGGAGCGGCTGCTTCACCGGCTTAGCATCCGGTCTCACATGCAATGCGTGCTCAGCCAGCTCCCTCGGCACACCTTGCAAGTCCGAAGTAGACCATGCAAAGATATCCCGATTCTCACGGAGGAAGCTGATGAGCTCGCTTTCCTATTTGGGATCCAAACTTGCCCCTACGAGGGCATGGCGCTCCGGGAAAGCTTCATCCAGAGGCACCTTTTTGACTTCCTTACTCACTTGAAAAGAAACGCTGCCACCGGGATTTGTCATGCCCGGCATAGATTTGCCGGCCACGACCGTCTCAGCAATCTCCACTGCTCGCTTGAGCCTCTTCCTCTCCTCTGCAATGATCAGAGTCTCGGCCAGATTAGATCCGGCGGTGGCACATGCCATCGAACGCTTGTAATCACCAATGATGGTGATCACTCCTTTGGGTCCCGGCATCTTCATCTTCAGATACGCCACATGCGTAGAGGCCATGAATTTTGCCAGTGCCGGCCTACCCAGCAAAGCATGGTAGGGGCTCTCCAGATCAACCACCTCGAACATGAGGTTTTCCACCCTGCAGTTATCCCGGCTGCCAAACATGACATCCATCCGGATCTTGCCCATCGGCGCACACGAAAGTCCCGACACAATGCCGTGGAACGTGGTCTTGCTCGGTTCCAGCATATTTTCCTTGATTCCCAGCTTCTCCATCGTATCCCGATACATGATGTTGATGCTGCTTCCATTATCAATGAGGACCTTGCTGAATCTCACGTTATTAGCCGGCCCGACGAATGTCGGATCCATCACCAGAGCATATCCGCCGGGATTTGGCATGATCCGGGGATGATCTGCCCTGTCCCAACCAACAGCCTGGTCAGACCAGTACATCAGCTTTGGCACAGCCGACATAACGGCATTCACCTCCAGACACCGCCGGTACAAGCTCTGCTTGTCTGTTCTCTCGGTCTCAAAGACCATATAGCTCTGATCATACTCCTTGTACTCATTCCGGCCCGCTCCTGGGCCTCCGGCGTTATATTCCGGATTATAGCTCTGGTCAACTTGATTTACGCCGGCATTTCCGGCGTTGCTCTGATTCCCGGGATTAACCAGCCTAGGTGGGACTGCAATCGTATTGGCACCTGTCAACGGCGATGGAGCTGCCGGGACAGAGGGTCTAGCCGGTCCCCAGGGACCTGCACGACCTGCTAATATGTCGTCCAGCCACGAACAGTTCCTTGTCAAATGGTTTGCCGGCTTACCCGGCTGGAATGTGTGAAACACACAAGGTTTGTCCATGGCCAAACCTACTGTATACTTTGGATATTGCTTCTTCTGGCCGGCACTTCCACCGGCATTCTTGTTGGTCCAGACATTCTTCTTCTGGAACGGCTGTGCTTGCTGCTGCGGCTGCTGCTGAGGCTGCTGATAGTCCTCATATCTCGGACGCTGGCTACTGCCGGCGCCCCCTTGCTCTTCCTCCACAGCTGCAACTTGTGCTGCCCCATACCGGTGATCCGGCCTTTCATCTCTTCTCTTGTTCCGGTTATCAGTGCGATAATATTGCCCTGATCTCCCGGCATTGCTGGTGTTCCCCTGGGTTTGCCCCTGTCCTTGTGAATCGAGACTGGGCTGCATGGGATCTCCCAGAGCATAACTATCAGCGATCTTGATTGTTTCGGCCAGCGTGGTCGGCATTTGCCTCTGAAGCTTTTGCCACAGCATGGTGCCATGCCGGCACCCATGAGCGAACCACATGATGGCCTGCTGCTCATTGATTCCTTCGCAGGAATTGCGCAACGTGCACCACCTGGTCAGATAGTCACGGTCAGTCTCATTCACTCCTTGCCGGCAGTTAGCCAGCTGCTGCGGACGGTTGGGTCTCTTGTATGTACTGGTAAAGTTCGACACAAACTGCTCTTCGAAATCAATCCAGCCGTTGATACTCCCGGCCGGCAAATTATTCAGCCATATCCTGGCTGGACCTTCCAACATCTGCGGCACATATCGTACTGCCCATCTGAGGTTTCCTCCGGCGATGTTCACCGCTGTGGAGTAATCCTCCAACCAATCTTCCGGCTTCGTACTGCCATTATATGTCCTCGCGCCACGCGCGAGCTGGAAGAAGTAAGGCACCGGCTCCCCCATAATCCGGGGTCCGAAACACATAGGGCCCGGAGCTCCTTGCCTCTCCACCAACTCTGATTGGTGGATC
The DNA here is from genome assembly GCA_007115705.1 of Dactylis glomerata. Lineage (NCBI taxonomy): Eukaryota > Viridiplantae > Streptophyta > Magnoliopsida > Poales > Poaceae > Dactylis > Dactylis glomerata. Next base: position 535,388 of record QXEO01000516.1, read on the forward strand.
TTGTCCAGCTTGAAACGTGCATCATTGGCTGCCAAGGACCGAGGTCCAAGCCGGGATGCTATTGGGCCTGCGATCATCTGCTGCTGCTGCTGCTCCGGCTGATGCTGCTCACTATGCCGGCCTTGCTGGTGCTGCTGCTGATATCCCGCCCTGGCAAGGGCGGAATTGCCGTCATCCTCTCGATGTCCCGGATGGCCTGCACCCTGCTGCTGCGCTGCACCTCCGGCGCCCTGCTGCTGACGCCGGGCTGCACTGTTACTCCGGCCACCACCGGCCGCGCCTGCTTCATGCCCGGCCGGCACACTCTGGCCGGGCTTCTTGCTGCCGACATACTTGTCAGCTTGGCCAACATTCTTCTGCACCATCGCCTGCTTTCCGGTGACAGCCGGATCGTAGACCTGGATCTGCTTGTCCCGGCGGCCAGAGGTCACACTTCCGGCACGCCGGGCGCTGGGATGCGGGGACGAGGCTTGGCCCCTCGACCTCGCGCCGGCACCTCCCACCGACACAATGTACTGAGACGCCCCGGCACCCGGGTTTGCCTTCTTAAAGGCCTCCTGCTGCTTTGTAGCTTCAGACAAAAGTTGGTTAAGCCGGGCTTGCTGCTCACGCAGTGCTTCGCCGGATAAACAAGATAAATCCTTAGCTACCTCGGCCGCCGCTCTAAGGTTCTTTACTGGCGAACTATAGACTACCTTAGGCACAGTACTAGTTGCGGTATGACTCTTATCTCTAGCATCTTTTCCTATCTCAGCATTAAGATTTCTGCCTCTAGTTCTAACCTCTTCTATCCGGCTAGGCCGGATTACTACAGGAGTAAAACCATGGGCTGCCTCATACTCACGGAGTTGCCGGTTAAACCGTTCGCGCTCCTGATTCATGGCCAGGGCCTCGTCGACGAGGGCCTGACGAGATCCCTCCAGGACCTCCCTTGTTTGCTCCGGATCAACGCCGGATCGCACCAGCTCGAGAAGCCGGTCGATGATGGGAAGAAGAACCTCGCCCCTAGCCGGCACACCGGAAGTGCCGGCCAGGTTCTCCGCACACTCCAACGGAGGACGCGCCGACCTCTTGACCTTCGGCGGCTCCGGAGGAGAAGCTCCGGCCGCTGCTGCTTTGCCGGCGGCACGGATGTGCCGGCCATCATCACCTCAGCCGGCTCTGCTGAGCGAGCGCTACGCCCAGCGTGAGCCAGCCGATGTGACGGAGGATCTGACGCCACCAGCACCTCCTTCCTGCAAATTCTCTCAGTCCCCACGTACACCTCGTGGGAACCGAAAGACATAATCCGGCCATCCCTGGGGAACGGCCGGCCACCGAGACAACCGGCGTTGTCACTGATGAAACTGAGCGAGCCTAGCCTCTGGACGAGGCCAGAGACCACGCGCACTCCCGAAGCTGCTATCACAGACCCCGTCCGAACGAACACTCCGCCCAGCATATCGATCTGCCCCACGGTGGGCGCCAAATGTCGTCGTGGTGAAACAACATATGCCATGGGATGGCTTAAATGGGGTTCGAGCTAGATGCTGGTGGATTCGGGAGAGGGGAACGAGCTAAAAAGCACGACAGAAAGAGACACTGAACTACCCAGGTTCGGGGCTCTCGTAAGGAGATAACACCCCTACTCCTGCTCTACTGGTTGTATATTTGGGTTGATGTAGTACACAACAATGGTGCTTCCAAGCTCTCTGCTAGAGAAGGAAGATGAACTGCTAAGTGTAGGAACACAGAGTGACCAACCCTTTACCAGGGCTCCCTATGCCACCTTATATAGTGGTGGCCAGGGTTACAACGGTCATACAAGACCACAAGACACGGGCTACACTCCAAACAGGAGCTGGTGACGATGGCAGAGACCCTTGACTTTGCCCCTGATTGCTCTCGATGGGACGCCATATCCCTGTACCTTGTACCTCTTGAACTGTGGCCTTACTTCTGTGCGGTGAGCTCGTACTTGTGCACAGTGAGGGTAGGTAACCTCCACTGTGCACCCTGCCATCTTACTCTGCTACCATGCTTGGATGTTTTCTTCCTTGATTGTAGGGATATGACACCTTGGTTGACTTAAGTATCCCGGATATGACCGTTGGCCATACCCAGGACATATATGCCGGACCAACGACCTACGAGGGTCGGGTAATCCGGCCTCCCCTGCTCCTGCACAACACTCCAAATGGTTAGGCCGGCATATTTAAGTATATGCCGGCACACATATACCAGTATTCCGGCTATACCGGCATATCCAAGTATTAGCCGGGATACACACATATGCCGGCCTGGCCGATGCTCTTATATTCCGGCCAGGCCCTTTCTTGATAACCCGGCATAAGTCAACCATAGACTTTGTGTCTTTCTAGTCTCTTGACCCTACCGGGGGTTATCCCCTCGACACTCTGTGGAATGTGAAGTTTGTGTGGGCATAGGGCATATTTGTTTATGGCATTCCTAGGACACTCCTCCCAGTTCATAAATATAAGATGTTTTAGTTTTGTGAAGCAAATGTATTTAGACAAGTTTAGTGTGTAGGTTTACTCGAATATATACACTAAAACTTGTCTACGTCCATTTACTTCACAAACTTAAAACATCTTATATTTATAAACGGAGGGAGTACAAGATAATATGGTGACATGAAAAACAGGCGTTCTTCATACTAGGTGCATGACCTAGAATCACACAATTAATTGTTGCAACTGACTTTTCTTCTTACTACGAACAAAAAAAATAGTTCGAGTAACATTTATGATGATCAGTTATGTGTGCCTAATAAAATCTTGCCGAAGCTTGTGATGATGTAATTATAGTCTGAAAAGGAGAGTGCAGCAATGAGGCAATGTTTTAATCAAATTCCTACAGATACAAATTCTCTAGTGGTTCCATAGCCCAGTTAGCATCATACATCAACTGACCTTAAAAGTCTCTTAACCTTCTATTGTGAAGGAGGAGACTAGGAGCAGTGGCGGAGCCAGGATTTAAATTGAGCCGGGTCGAACAAATAAGCTTTAATTTTTTTTTTGCAAAAAATCAAATATAATCAACAAAAAATGGTCCAAACAGATTCATTTGTCACAGTAGAAGTACAAACTGACTAAAAAAATAAGAACTAGATACAAAAGTGCTACATTTTGAGGATCGAGGCGTGGCGGCGCGTGCGGGAGCGAGCGAGGGCGAGGCGAGGGGATTAGAGCATCTCCACCGGCGCCCCCAAAATGGTGACTGGCAGGGCGATGGATGGGCCATTTTGGGTGCGCCGGCAGGCCCTCCCAAAATTTTGGGGCCAGGCTCCCACACCGGTGCCCCCAAAACGCCGGCCCTAAAATAAACATAAAAATAAAAAATATGAAAACACGCCCTCACTGGCACACGGGGCCGAGATGTCGGGACAGCGCTGCCGATGCCCCCGATAGGATCCTGCCGCGCAAGGGCCGGCTCGGGGGTGCCGGCTAATAATTTGGGCTCGCGGACACGCCGGCACATTTTTGGGGCCGCCGGTGCGGGCTGGTTTTTGGCCGCAAGCCTAAAATCTGCGCGACCGCATTTTAGGAGCCGTTTTGGGGCCGCCGGTGAAGATGCTCTTAGATTGGGCTCGTTCGCTGCTCGTGTGGGGCAGGGAGAGCGAGGCAAATTAGTATCTGAATTTTTTTCCGCAAAAAATGAGCCGGGTCGGCTGACCAGGCTCGACCCGGTGGTGGCTCCGCCAATGACTAGGAGTGACTGGATATTAGCAAAACCTTTTTTTGTTTCTAATCGTGTATGAACAGAGTTAGCCTTGTATGAATGGCTTGTTACATGATAAATATGGAAATCATCATACTTCTCATATTCTGAAACATACTCCCAGAAATGAGCTGATGATTTTGTTTGCAGGGCATTGCGTGTTCTTAAATGTGCTCATGTGATACTCTCTGAAGACACAAGGCATTCTGGAAAGTTGCTTCAACATTACAACATCAAGACACCTCTTGTGAGTTACTATACCTAGTTTTCTAATGCACGAGTTACGAGTAGCTGCACATTCGACCATTCTGTGGATGTCTACAGTCAAACTTAGAAGTTAAGCTCTAAGTTTGCATCTCAGCTTCCATAAGTCAACGAGCGTGAGAGAGAGCCCAGTATCTTGAAGAGGCTCCATGAAGGGGAAGCAGTTCAATGATTAGTGATGCTGGTACTCCAGGCAGCAGTGAACCTGGCATGGAACTGGTAAATTGACTTGTTGAATTTAATTCTTTGACCACCATCTTACAACGAAGAAGCAAAGAATAATGGTTTAATACTCACTTCACTTTAACAGTACCATTAAAGATTTAAACAGAACGGTATACATGCTATTGGTTAGTTGGTGGTTTAGTATGAGAAAGATTATTAGCAATGAACAACACCTGAACTTGTTTAGGCCTCACGGTGGTCTGTGACGTGAGCGTCCACAGGCTAGACTATGTGCAAGTGAAAAGATTCCTGTTATCCCGTTCCTGGGCCTTCTGCTGCAATCGCTGCTCTTTCTGCATCAGGTTTGCCAACTGATGAATTTACATTTGGTGAAATATGTCAACCCTGTACTCTCTTTATTTATCAATAATAATAATTTTTTGGAATCAGTACTAATTTTAAATTTCTAGTGGGTTTTTTACCAAAGCATGGTCGATCAAGAAAAGCCAGGCTTGAGGTATCTGCTCGTGAAGCTGCTATGCAAATATTCTATGTTCCTCCTCATGGAATTCATCAATTTCTTTCTGACGCTGTTTCGTCATTTGGTGATTCAAGGTAACCGAGGTTTTCACACAAGCATGTTGTTGCATGATCTGCAAATAATTTTAATGCAAAATGGCCAGTGGAAGCCAGTAAACCACAGTAGTATCACATCTCCGCCCGTTGCAATTTCACGCACATAGATGTGATATATTTGTATTGTAAATCAATAATAGTTTATTCTGCTAAAAAAAGTTCATTAATCACTGTATGAGCAGCTTCGTTCATAACTTCATATTAAAATAGTGTGTGCAAACCTTATGTCAAATATGTATGATCTGTTTTGTTTCATTTATGTGGTGAGATACAGGTCATGTGTTATTGCAAGAGAGATAGCCAAATTGCATGAAGAGGTAGTCTTGCTGTTGCTTACTTTGTAATCTATCCATCCTTTTATTATCTACATTGTCGTTTTTGTTGTACAATCTTCAATAAAATACTCCTATGGATAGTTACAACATCACGTCAACTGTAGAGATGCTCTGACTTGAATTGCTCTGGTTTACATAGCTACATTACTAAATGTGCTGCCAAGTGCCCACTGATGAGCTGCTACTTGGTGGTACTGACTAATTAAAGCAAAAAGAACATATCCAGTCTCACTCACATATTTAAATCGTTTGTATATTTATTGTAGTTGATGAGAGAATAAATTGCACATAATCTCACTTTTCCTGAATACAAGTTCATGCCATTACATGTATTATTATTTTTTACCTTGCAGCTCTTAACTTTATATAAATCTTACAGTTTTGGCGAGGAACTCTATGTGAAGCAAATGAAGCATTTGCAACTCGACAACCAAAGGGAGAAATCACTGTGCTGATAGAGGGGAACTCAATTTCAGCTGATGAAACTCCATCTGATTATTTCCTTGAGCATGACCTCACAGAATTGATGGCAGAGCGGCATGCTCTTTCATCGGTGCATATTCCACTCATTGATACATTTCAAGCATTTAATAAAATTTTGGAATATGCAGTTTTGCATGCACTTATCTTACAAGAGAATGATTTTATGTCAACATTTTTTTTCGTCCTTCTGAACTAGTGTTTTCAATTATAGGCGGTTAAATTGGTGGCTGAAGGAGTAGTTAGCATAGAACCACGAAGCATAAAGCACGGAAAATCATAGGTTTACGTTTGAATTGCAAAATATCGCAGGTCTACGGGAGATTTGTTGCAATATCCACTAAAATTGAATTGATTTTGAATTGACACGGAAACTGACAAGGCGAGCCCACCTATAAGGATGACGTGGTAAAAAAACTAGTCTACTTGCAGACGTGGACAAAGGGGCACACCTGTTAGCTAATTAAAAAAATGAGAATATCAAAAAAGAAGTCAACATCACTCTCCTTCCTCCACTTCGGTAGGCTGTTGTCGCATGCCGGCGAGGAAAGCTGCCGGAGGTGGCGCTGGAGCTCGCAGCGCCGCCGGCCGCCATGCACGCCAACCGCTGCGAGCAGCCACGGGAAGAGTGGCGCTCGAGGTCGCCGGGCCGCCAAGCCGCTGCGCCCGCCCCTGCGCCCGGCCGCCCGTGCCCCGGACAGAGCCACCGCGCCCGCCACGCGCTCGGCCACTCTCTGCTCTCACCGGAGCTCGCCTAACCTCGCTGTCAGGGACGGGCCAGGTCTCTTGGAGGAGATGATCCAAATTTTATTTTCTTATTTTTTTTCTTATTGAGCTGACAAGTGAGCCCTCTGTCCACATCAGCGAGTATATTACTTTTGTTGCCATGTTAGTGCTTACAAGTGGATCCCATCAGTCAGATTCCCTATCAATTCATGATCAATTCGAGTTTAGTGCGAATCGCAAAAAACCTTCCGTATACTTACGAGATTTTGCAATTCAAACTTAAATCTGCGGTTTTTCATCATTGAGCCCCTAAATATCGTGGTTCTATACTAACAACTCTGGCCGAAGCTACATCAGTAAAGAAGAAAGATGTTTATGCACTAGTACTTAAAGTGTTTGAAAAATGAGTGAAGTGCAATCTGTTTGCTCGTGATGGTAATTAAACTCTTTATTCATGCCAACATCTTTGCAATAGTACTTTCTAGACCATATTCCAAACACCATGCACCATAATTGACGTGAGGTAATCTCATTAGAAATCCATATTGTAAGGTCTGATTGTGGACACATCTAATGACTGCGCATAATGTTGTTATTTTAGCCGCTCCTGCTAGCTTGTGCGACTTATCGAGCATATAAGGTTTTCTTTCTTCACGATCTAATCATGCAATCTACTGTTTCCCTTGTTAAACATTGTATTGTAGAACTCCTGTGTTGTACGAGTCCTAGTCGATGTTTGTATCGACCGACTCACAATCGGTATCGATCGATCTTCTGTAAACCTGTACGTTGTCCTATTATATAAAGAACGCACCAGCGAGCCCTAGATGCATCGCTTCCCAAACGTTTTACATGGTATCAGAGCGAGGTCTTCCGCACATCTAAACCATGACAAGATCCCAGCCTCCATCGATCGCTCGCTTGCCTCGCCTGCCTTGGAAAATCTCCGTCGCTCCCCATCGATTCCCTGCCGTAGTCGCTGTCCTAGCGCTGCCGCAGCAGCCAATCTCGTTTTTTCTCTGCCGCGACAGGAACATGAGACAGGAAAGCGTCTTCTTCCTCTGCCACGGCACAGATCGGCAACATGTCAAGTTCAGGCGTTGGATCGTCTTCTTTTCCCGGTAGCTCCTCCCTCAACATCACCATCTCGGAGAAGCTGACCCGGAAGAATTTTCTGTTGTGGCAAACTCAAGTTCTACATGAGATCTATGGTGCGCAATTGTATGGCTAACTTGATGGTTCCATTGAAGCACCGGAGAAGGAGATGACGGTCAAGGATAAAGATGGCGTGGAGACAATAATTCCAAATCCTGACTATGCAAGATGGGTTGCGCAAGATCAGTCTGTCTAGTGTTTCTGGTTCGGAACATGGGCAAGGAGGTTCTCACATACATGGTGGGACTCTGCACTTCTGCAGCCGTATGGAAGGCTGTGATGAAGATGTTTGCTTCACAATCTCAGGCACGAGTGGTGCAGCTTCGCACTAGGCTCAACCAGTGTCGTAAGGAGGATAAAATAGGTCAAGCGTATCTTGACGAAATCAAGGGTCTCTCTGATAAGATGGCTGCAGCTGGCAAGCCACTGGATAATTTGGATGTGAATATTGCTGGCCGGCAGACCAATTTCCACTTGACTAGGCACTTCCCACCAAGGGCAATCTCATCCTTTGCCCAGAAGAAGCCTCGGTCTATCCTGTCCATCGCCTTGGTCAACCAGACCGGCGGCGCAATGGCGAGCATGAACAGTGGCATGGCTGCCTAGATGTGTTTGACTAGGATCATCCTTGCATCAATGGAGAAAGCTCCGTGGATCCATTCCTTAGCCTTTCCCCTTATCTTATCAAGAGCGTGTTGAAGATCACACTTGCGAAGACGCCTATCAGATAATGGCATCCCCAAGTGTCGGCAAGGGAATTGGGTGACACAAAGATGGCATTTTTTCAATAAAGAGCGCTTTATGTTGTGGGGATGACTCCGGGTAGGATCAAGACACTTGGTCAATGAGTCAACAGGCCTGGAAGAATGCCAAGGCCAAGACAAAAATCTCGGGCGCTTAGGTAAAAAACGACAAAAATGGCCCTTTTCGTGAAGTTTAACACAAAATAAACCGTGTTTGAAAAGATTTCACGTTTTGACCCTTTTGCAGGGCGCCCGCCCCTGTGGCGCCGTGGTTATATTGCACGACGCCCTAACGTACGGCGCCGTGGTATTTTCTGTATTTTCCAACGTGGCGCCTGGGCCCGCATCTTGTATGTATGGCGCCCTGAGGGATGGCGCCATGCATCTAGGGTTACCTCCAGCCTAACCCCCTCCCATCCACGCGAGCCACTCCAGTCACCTTTGGCCGCCTGGGCATAGTTAGCCGCCGCCGCCGCCTGGGCTCGTCGCCGTGCTCCTGGGCCAGCCCCCCATCGACGCCGCCGCCCCCGGGGATCATCCCGTCCTCGCCGCCGCCGGGGCTCACGACCGCGCCGGCACCTGCGTGGTACCCCACCGCCGCCGCCGCCGAAACTCTCCCCTGCGCACGACCCCACCGCCGCCGCCGTCATGGAGGTCGGGTGAGCCGCCGCCGCAGCCCCCTCTCTCCTACTGGCCGGCCCACTAGGTGCTCCCCTTGCCCCATCTCTGTCCATCTCTTGATACTCGAATTTTTTGTATGATTTGTGTGCAATTGAGAGAATTGGTAGTATGATTCATCTCTTCATACTCGAATTTGCTGTATGATTTGTATGCAATTGAGGGAATTGGTAGTATGATTAGTACATCTTAGAGTAGAATTTGAATTGGTGGATATAGTAGAATATACAAAATAGTTGTGATGATTTACCGATGTAAATGTGTGATGAATTAGGAATATTTGTAATAGTACACCAATGTTTGTGATGATTTGAGAATATTTTGATCTTAATATTATGTAATGTTTCTCACCTTGTAGTGATGGCACCAATGTAATGCTTGTTTCATTTACATGCCATATAAATACTTTTTTTGTAATATGTATAGGATGGCACTTCTTGAACAGCATTATGATAAATACCACCGTGCCCGGCTTATGGCGGAGGAGAAAAAGGTATATGAAATGTCATCATACGATTTTTCTTACATAGGTTTTTATATTGTGCTAACTAGAATTATATTATTTGCAGGTTTTTCCTCCACTTCGTCTTAGGTGTCATGAAGCTCATGATAGCGATAAGATGGAATTTGATTATCGGTACACCGACTATATTGAGAGGCTTGGACTTCTACCATTTGTCAACATGGTTAGTCGGTCGTCGGTCTGGATGAATCCATGTGCGCTTACGGCACTAGTTGACCGATGGAGGCCCGAGACCCACACTTTTCATCTTGGGTGTGGGGAGATGACTGTCACCCTTCAGGATGTGTCCATGATCCTAGCACTTCCAATAAGCGGGCAACCGTTGTGCTTTAGTACGGACTCGAAGGATTGGCGCGAGTCTATGAGGTCACTCATAGGGTGTGCACCGGTCTATCCAGGCATGACCGCAGGTGCACCATACACATGGATAGTGTTGAGGTATGGGAAATGCCCTGAGGATGCTTCGGAGGAGACGGTGCAGCAGCATGCTCGTGCATTCGTGTGGTATGTCATTAGCCGGACTCTTTTTGCGGATAGCGGTGGTAATAATGCAGCATGGATGTGGCTCAAGGCATTAAGTAGTTGGGATAGCAAAATAAGCTGGGGTTCGGCAGCTCTTGCTTATCTCTACCGTCAGGTAATTTTGTATGCACAACTAGTCGTGATGATTCAAACTTGCAACTTAAATATCATATTTACTTGCATGTTCTCTATATGCAGATGGATGAGGCGTGTCGTAGGACATCGACTCAGGCTTGTATAGGTGGTCCATTGCTTCTATTGTCTGTGTGGATGTGGTCGCGCATCCCTATTGGCCGGCCTGTGGTTCTCCCTCACAATGAGTGGTATGAGTACGACACTCCGGGCTGTGGACCCACATGGGCGTATTTCTATGATGTTGTTGAACCATATGTTGGCCAGTCAAAAACCATGTATAAGTACTACAACAACGAGTTTGACGCGTTGACACCTGGCATGGTAATAATTTAAGTTCTCTCCATATTACATTATGTATTTGACCGTTTCATGAATTCACAAAAACTGGATACTAACTTCTTTTTCGCATAGGTGATTTGGGAGCCATATGGGACGGCCGATAAATTTGCCCAATATATTTCTATTGAATTGAATCCTCAGTGTCTCTCTGAATCACATCTTTGGCGGATGAAGTGCCCCTTGATTTGTCTCTATATGGTTGAGTATCACTGTCCTCAAAGAGTGATGACCCAGTTCGGTTTATTCCAGGAGACCCCACCAGAGGCTAAGGACACGGTCATACAACTCCACGAGTGAGTGCTACTTGACCATTGATAAAATTATATGAGAATTTGGCCCTGACTAACATTGATAAATTTGACCATGTAGGACGGATAGAATGAGGCAGAAGTCCATCACGAATTGGGCAGATCATCATAAGACCTATGAAAGAGCATTTGCCCCCATGTGTGGTTTTGGTAATTAATGACAATCCCTATGGACTAATGTTTGCATCGAGTTTTATTTGTAGGACTTGTCCGTAGACAACGCTTGAGCCATTTGTTGGTTTCAAGGTTGTAAGAAGTTGCAAATAAAGAAGTCTATGTGATGATCAAGGGAGTTGAGCCTATATAGATTGTGTCTTGAGGAATAAGATGATGGAGTGAACTCTCATGTGCATTCTCAAGACATCATTCTTAAGAAGGAAGAAGATGAAGTGCAATGTTGATCAAGTCGAAGCGCAAGTTCAAGATAGACCGAGCAAGCGCAATCAAGAAAGGTAGTCCAACTTGAGGGTGTCAAGACCGTCATCATCTAGCTCAAGTGGATTGCAAGGCAAAGGTTTGTTCTTGATAGGTTTTCTCTTCTACCGGTCTCGTGTGTTAGTTTGGAGACCGGATTATAGGATTGGTAGCCGTACTATCAAGAGGGGCTCTCGAGTGAGTAACTTAATTGTATCGTTCGGAGAGAGCTCAAACCTTTGCATACTTGGCATTATCTTTCTTGGTTCTTATTTGGCTTTTATCCATGTGAGGTTCTAGAGCTTGTGGTTATTTCCATGACAAGCTCTAGGTCATCAAAAACGGATTTCGTATGGAACTCTTATTGCGTTTTTGGTGTTTGGAGGTTTTACCGGTTCTTCTTTATAGCTAAGTCAAACCTTTTATCATTTGGCTTCATCCTCCTTTATTGGACTATGATGTTTCTATGAATATACTTGTAGAGCTTGTTGTGGTGATTCCAACGAGCCCAAGATCATCGAAAACGGAGTCCGGATGCAAAAGTTACAGCCATTTTCGTACTGATGTTTTCCCCAGGGCCGGAAATTCCGCCCCCGCGACCGGAATTTCCGGGGGGCGGAAATTCCATAATTTCCGGCCCTGCGAAATTCTGCTAAGTCTTTTGTGGTGCAACCTGCAGTAGGGGGGGCGGAAATTTGGGCCGGAAATTTTATAAGGGGGCGGAAATTCCGCCCCCGGGCCGGAAATTCCGCCCCCGAGGCCGGAATTTCCGGGTTAAAAATCCTGTAACGGTCAGATTTCGTGCGGGGGCTATATAAAGCCCCTTCTTCCTCATTTGGAGGTTGGCTCTTCCATTTCTCTCTCCTCCATTGTTGACCTTGAAGAGCTTGCCCTTCCTCCCCATCCCTCCCATAATTCTTGCATCTTTTTGAGGGAAAAGAGAGAGGAGATCTAGATCTACATTTCCACCAATCACTTTCTCCTCTTTGTGAGGGGAACCTATTGGATCTAGATCTTGGATTTCTTTGTGGATTTCCTCCCTTGTTCTTCCTCTCATATCCCTCCATAGCATTTGTTGCTTTGGTGGGATTTGGGAGAGAAGGATTTGAGCACTTCGTGTGTTCTTGCCATTGCATTTGGTGCATCGGTTTGAGTTCTCCTCGGAGATTCGGTAGTGAAAGTTCGTTGAGCTTTTTACTCTTGGGTTCTTGGAACCCTAGACGGCTTAGTGGCTTAGTGGTTACTTGGGGACCTCCAATTGAGTTGTGGAGATCTTCCCAAGCTTTGTGGTGCCTCCGTGGCAATTACTTGGGGACCTCCAATTAAGTTGTGGAGATCTTCCCAAGCTTTGTGGTGCCTCCGTGGCAATTACTTGGGGACCTCCAATTAAGTTGTGGAGATCTTCCCAAGCTTTGTGGTGCCTCAGTGGCGATTCTTGGGAGCCTCCAATTGAGTTGTGGAGATTGCCCCAAGCTTGTACGGGTTCGGTGACCGCCCTCAAGTGTCCCATAGTGGTCGGGTCTTCCATCTTGGTGGGAGGGCTCGAGGAGATTACGGTGAGCCTCCGTGGCGTTTGGGGAGCCTTGTGCCTCCACACCGCTCCAACGGAGATTAGCACTCGCAAGGGTGTGAACTTCGGGATACATCATTGTCTCCGTGTCCCTCGGTTATTTCTATATCCGAGCTCCTTTACTTATGCAATTTACTTTGTGATAGCCTTCGTGCTTGAAGTTATATACATCTTGCTATCTCATAGTTGCTTATCTTGTCTAGCATAAGTTGTTGGTGCACATAGGTGAACCTAGTTTGTTTAGGTTTTGTATGCTTGGCAAATTAAACGTTAGTTTTATTCCGCATTTGTCAAGCCACTCGTAAAAGTTTTAAATCGCCTATTCACCCCCCCCCCCCTCTAGGCGACATCCTTGTACTTTCATTTGGTATCAGAGCAGGTCTCTCATTTTTAGGCTTCACCGCCTTGAGAGCAAAGATGTCGGCTAGGGGATTAGTGCACAATCACACTTTTATATTTGATGGCACTAATTATGATATATGGAAAACTTGCATGCTTATCCACTTTCGAGATATGGACCCAAATATAGAGAGAATTTTAGATATGGGTTTCTCTCCTCCTAAGGATCCCCAAAGTCTATCTTTAGAGGAGAAGAGAAACTCTTATCTTAATTCTCGAGCTACTAATGTGCTTGTTGATTTTGCGAGTGATGCAGTTATTCTTGCAATCATGCCTTTCCGTAGCGCTCATGAGTTTTGGACAAAGCTTCAAGACAAATATGATATGTCCAACAAGATTGAGGATGATTGTATTCCCTCCACTTCCGGTTGTGATGAACTCTCTTCCACTTCACCAAAGTGTAGCAAGACACAAGGTAACTCTATGGTGAGTGGTGATGGAAATTGCAATGTTGATAGTGAGCTTACTTGTGATGATCATTCATCTCTATCTCATTGCCATGATTCATCTTTGGACTTAAACACTTCTAGCACCATAAATGCTTTACATGCTTGTGTTGATAGTCCTTTCATATCATGTGTATGCTCCTTGAACACATCTCATAATGATATGCTCACTTCGTCTTGTTACCATGATATAAATACCTCTAGTTCCTCTAGTTGTTGTGTGTCTAACAATGTAGAGGAAACCGGAAATTCTATTGGCCAAGACATGGTCTCTCTTGGAGCTTCAAGTATTTATTCATCATCATCTAGTGCTTCCCACATTAGCCTTATGGCTAGGGCTTCAAAGGTATCTCCTACTTTGGAACCCAATATATCTAGTGATGATGATAATGAGGATAATGAAGAAGAGGATGATGATCTTGCTTCTTTAATTGAGAAGAGTGAAATGATTTTTCATGCTATTCATAAGAATAAAATTGCTTGCTCTTACTTCTATAAGATTTTAGCTATTGCCACCGAGAGTAATAAAATTATTGAGGAGCATGAAAATACCATCTTTAAAATGCAAGATCATGCCCGTGATTACGCGGATGAGATCGCGGATCTAAAAGAAGCTCTAGAAGAAGAACAAACCACCAAGGAATCTCTTGAGGAGACCTTTACTTTAGAGTTATCTAAAATAAAGAAATCCTATGATAGGACTCTTGTGGTGGCAAATGATTTTGAAACTAAATATGAAGAGCTTGTAGTTACTTATGCTAAACTCCTTGAGAATGTTGTGCTTCTTAAAAATGACTCTAGGGTCATTTCGTGTGAGCCCATCATTCTCACCGAGTCGCATGAGCAACTTAAAGCTTCAAATTCAAATGAGCTTACTAAATTGCCTTCTCCGCTTTCCATTAGTGATGATGCTTGTGCTACTAACTCTACTTCTTGTGAAGCATCCATCTTGAAGGAGAATGTTGAGCTAAGGGCTCAACTTGATTTGCTAGCTAGCAATTATGAGAAATTGGAAGAAAAACATGGAAAGCTCTCTAGCTCCCATGAGGATCTTCTAGCTTCCCATGATAGGCTAAAATTAGCTCATGAGGCTATTATGTCAAAGGTAACATCTAGTGAGCCTCATATGGACTTTTGCACTACTTCTCAAAATGCCATATTGCCTTGTGCTAGTCCTAGTAATTCATCCACTCATAATATTACTACATCTTGTGATGAATTACTTTCCTTGCCTTATTGCTCTAACAATGAAGCTTCTACTTCCTCTAGTACTTGTGTTGTTACTAACCATGTAGAGGAAATCAACGAGCTCAAGGCCCAAGTCACTTCATTGAAGAAAGACTTGGTAAAGAGTCATGAAGGGAAATCCAAACTCGACAATATGTTGAGTGTGCAAAAATCCCCCAATGACAAGAGTGGACTTGGGTTTATCTCCAACAACAAGAAGAAGTCCAAGGTTAAGAAGAATAAGAAGGGCCAAGGACAAGTCAATGATCCGGCCAAGATTGTTTGCTTCAAGTGCAAAATTGAAGGGCACCATGTTAGATCTTGCCCTTTGAAGAAGAAGGCACTAGTTGAGAAGCAACAAGGGAAGCGGCCTCAAGTTCAAGGCCATGCTCAACCTCGTGTTGAAGAAAAGTCACTTCCCAAGAAGAATCAAGCTAATGCTCCCATTGCGGAGAAATCAAGTGAGAAGAAGGTGAAGAAAAGAACTTGCTACATATGCCGTGAGAAGGGTCACCTTTCTTCTTCATGCACTATGGGTAACTCATCCAACCCTATCATAATTGATGATGCTTATTCTCTTTGCAAGGATAAGGTTGGCAATGTGTTTGCCAAATATATTGGTACTCAAAGTGGTGTCAAGAAAAGAACCATTTGGGTTGCCAAGCCTATTGTGACTAACCTCTTAGGACCCAACTTGGTTGGGGACCATCACACCAAAACTTGATCAATAGGTGTTTGATGGAGGGCATTAGAGACTTGGCTATATCATGAAGAATTAAGGGATCTTCATCAATATATTGTCTCAAGTCAAGTCAATTGGATTATCTTGTTTATATCATATATCTAATGTTCCTCTTTGCGGTAACATGTACTCAACTTATCTACATTGAAAGTTACTCGCCCCTTTTGCATGTGTTGGTTGTGTTCCATTACATGTGTTGGTATATGTTGTGCTACCTACTTGTTTTATTTTGATTAATCAAGTATGTACTTGTGGGTTTGCACACCATGTATGTGTGTTTGAGTTTGAGCCTATTGCATCTTCTTTTATATTATTTGGCTCTTTTGAGAGACTAGTGGACTATCCCATTTTGGGGGAGTGATATGCTTTGGCACTTCACAATCCTAAATATGTGTGCACATGAGGAATACCACTTAGTGTCGATATTTGAATTTATCTTGTCTCTATGTGGTATATCATGTTCATGAGAAATTCAAATTCTATAATGTCCATTAATCTTCTCATATTGGATTTCATTTGCCTCTTGTGAAAATAAATGCTTTATCACATTATGGGGGAGTAATATGATTTGTGCATACTACAAAACAATAAAATGTGCATATTTGAGGTTGTGTCACATAGTGTTGATATTGCAAATTATCTTTCTTCTATGTGACATGTTTGCTCAAACAAGTTTCAATTTGCCAAATTGTTTTATTGCTCTTGTTTTAGATCTTGTTTGTGAGATACATTCTTGGTAGGGTTTTCCTAAAACATGGAATTCTACATCAAAATTGGAAAACCATTTACTTCAAGTTATCCTAATCATTGCTTTGCGTGATTGTTTAACTATTTGAGTCTATCAAGAATATCTTCTTTTGCATGGTGTTGAATTCTTATCCTTTTCATATGCTTCTTGTTGTGAAGATGATCTTGGTTTTATGTGTAAAATACCACCGGGAAATTAATAACTCCAAATACCTCTTGTCCTTGGACAATTGGTACTTTATTTTGTGGTATATATATATTGATCATATTTACATTGGTTATTGCTTTTAATTTCCTTATCTCTAGCCAAGAAATGTATTTGTTTTTTTCCATTGTCTTCCTTGACTCTTTTGTTTCCATTTGATTTTGTTGAACTTGTTTTGTGTTATTTTTAATGTAGGTAGAGATGATGATCCCATTTGTGTGCATTTTGTATTCAAATGCAAAATCATAAATAATGCACTAATCTTGGGGGAGCTCTCCTATATTTTCTATAACATACTCTTGCGGCTTATTTCAATTGGTATTGGTTATTGTTGGAAGACAAATCTTTTTGTTTTTGGTACTTAGTGTGCCATCATAAAAAGAGTGGAGAGTTTGGTTTGTTTGTTGGAACCTTGCTCTCTTTGGGAGAATGGCTATCTCTTTTCTTGATTTTGCTCTATATTCTTAAAATGAGATAAGTCATTGGGCATATGTCTTTTAGTGATCCTTTATGCTCATTGGCGTTTGCTTTGTTCACTTGGTGGACTTTGGAGTCAATATTGTGTTGAATTGATCCTTTGATATAATTTGGACAACTTTTGGGTTTTCACACCTTCGTGTGACTCTTTGGTCTTCTTGGTGTTTCGTCCAAATTGTATCTCCCTTTGGCTCTTGAAAGTTTTTAGCATGCATATTTACTTACTACATATTTTATGGCATGCTTTTCTTTCTTTGATCCAATATATAGGGTAAACTCCAATAAATCCTAAATCGGCTAAGATGTGCATGAAATTCAAGTTCATATCTATATGCACATATTTATGTGGAGCTTGTCCTATATATTGTAGTGTCTCTAACTACTTCGGACCCAATGAATTTGGGGACCATATTGTACTTGAATTTGTTTTAGGTACATGGGAGATATATTGGTGCTTGTCTCAATAATAAGCATGAAGCGGTGACTAGTTGATAATTTGTGGCAAGCTAGGATTATTGAAGAACTCCTATCTACTACATCCTTCCAATGATATCTCGGTAACAAGTATCTTATTCATGCATACTTTTCTAGCATCTAACCTTGTGTGGGTCATTTCATGGCATGAAAATCTTTATTTGCAATGATCTTAATGAAACCTCTTTATTGTAAATGTGAGTAATTTGAGATGAGTGTATTTTTTGGGAAACCCTTCCCAAATATGTCTATCTAGCAATTTTATTGCATATCATTTGCTCAAGTTCCTCACATGTGCAATATTGATGAAAGTGCAAATTTATTTCTTTCTTTTGGTATACTTATTCGTGATACTTGTTGCTTTTCTCAAAACATCCCAACTATGTTCTTTCCCTTGTTGATATTTGTGATGTCTTTGACATGTTTGTGGTTGAAGTTCTTCAATATGCAATAAGATAAATTGAGCCTTTGGCCATGCTTTAAAAGCAAAAATCTCATTGGTATATTGCATGAACTTCTTTAGATATCATGTTCTATTCTTTGTATCTATTTTATGTGTATATGTTTCTTTGTGATAATTATCTTGGTGATGTTGTCTACTTAGAAACTTATACACATGAGAGATGATATCTCCTTAATTGATATCTTTTTTTTTCTTGTGTGTTGGGATGGAATGCTAAGCAATATCATTCATTGAGGACTATGTGGATGCTCTTTGTGCATCCTTGTACTAGTCTTATAATATGCTTTCATTCCTATCACACATTCCTTTGGTTGAGCCATTTAATATGTCGGTTCCTTACTTGTTGCTCAACCATTTCTTTGATACAAGTGTTAAGAATATTGTCTTTTCTATGATCTCTTGCTAATGGTTGCTTTTAAATGATAGTGAGGGAGTGAGGATTCCATGTTGTGCAAATTGATTTGAAATACAAAAAGTCTATCTTGTGCACGTACCTTGGGGAGGTTCTTCATTTTATTTAAAGCACCATTTTGCGGTTATCATAGTATTTTGATGTCACTTGGTATCATTTTGTTTTGAATAATATCGAGGGAGTGATGATTCCATGTTTATGCACCTTATACTTCAATTCATATGGAATATGTTGTGCAAAAACCTTGGGGGGCTTCTTCATATTATTTAGAGCATTGTTTTGGTCTTCTCATAATATCTTTATTTGACTCGCTATTTGGAACTTTTGATTGCTATCTTCATTTGTTGGAAGTTTAACCATCATGTCATCCTATTTTGTTTGCAATTTTTGATGCTCAATATAGTTTGATTTCCTCCAAATTTTGTCCTTGAATTTGTGCATGTGTTTTCACCTTTTTGTGCCATGCACACCTTGAGGAGGAACTCTCACTATATTGGCCTGCTAAGCCTTTTCTCCCATTTTGGCAATGGATGCCAATGGGGGAGAAGTTTTGAGGGTTTGAAGGGAATTGGGTTTCATGCTTTTGTTTTGTTCTTAAGCATTTGCCTTGCATGGTTGAGTATATATAGTGGAAACTCCACCAACAACATTGGTTAGCAATATATGCAATGAAATTCAAGTTCATTCACACGTGCATAGATTGTGGGGGAGTTTGCTCTATATATGATGGTTCTACTAACATGACATACTTTTGTAGTATTTGATGTTAGTGTAACCATCTTAGTCCTTTAAATTCATTATATAAACCCTCTCAAAGAGATTGTCATCAATTACCAAAATGGGGGAGATTGAAAGAGCATTTGCCCCCATGTGTGGTTTTGGTAATTAATGACAATCCCTATGGACTAATGTTTGCATCGAGTTTTATTTGTAGGACTTGTCCGTAGACAACGCTTGAGCCATTTGTTGGTTTCAAGGTTGTAAGAAGTTGCAAATAAAGAAGTCTATGTGATGATCAAGGGAGTTGAGCCTATATAGATTGTGTCTTGAGGAATAAGATGATGGAGTGAACTCTCATGTGCATTCTCAAGACATCATTCTTAAGAAGGAAGAAGATGAAGTGCAATGTTGATCAAGTCGAAGCGCAAGTTCAAGATAGACCGAGCAAGCGCAATCAAGAAAGGTAGTCCAACTTGAGGGTGTCAAGACCGTCATCATCTAGCTCAAGTGGATTGCAAGGCAAAGGTTTGTTCTTGATAGGTTTTCTCTTCTACCGGTCTCGTGTGTTAGTTTGGAGACCGGATTATAGGATTGGTAGCCGTACTATCAAGAGGGGCTCTCGAGTGAGTAACTTAATTGTATCGTTCGGAGAGAGCTCAAACCTTTGCATACTTGGCATTATCTTTCTTGGTTCTTATTTGGCTTTTATCCATGTGAGGTTCTAGAGCTTGTGGTTATTTCCATGACAAGCTCTAGGTCATCAAAAACGGATTTCGTATGGAACTCTTATTGCGTTTTTGGTGTTTGGAGGTTTTACCGGTTCTTCTTTATAGCTAAGTCAAACCTTTTATCATTTGGCTTCATCCTCCTTTATTGGACTATGATGTTTCTATGAATATACTTGTAGAGCTTGTTGTGGTGATTCCAACGAGCCCAAGATCATCGAAAACGGAGTCCGGATGCAAAAGTTACAGCCATTTTCGTACTGATGTTTTCCCCAGGGCCGGAAATTCCGCCCCCGCGACCGGAATTTCCGGGGGGCGGAAATTCCATAATTTCCGGCCCTGCGAAATTCTGCTAAGTCTTTTGTGGTGCAACCTGCAGTAGGGGGGGCGGAAATTTGGGCCGGAAATTTTATAAGGGGGGCGGAAATTCCGCCCCCGGGCCGGAAATTCCGCCCCCGAGGCCGGAATTTCCGGGTTAAAAATCCTGTAACGGTCAGATTTCGTGCGGGGGCTATATAAAGCCCCTTCTTCCTCATTTGGAGGTTGGCTCTTCCATTTCTCTCTCCTCCATTGTTGACCTTGAAGAGCTTACCCTTCCTCCCCATCCCTCCCATAATTCTTGCATCTTTTTGAGGGAAAAGAGAGAGGAGATCTAGATCTACATTTCCACCAATCACTTTCTCCTCTTTGTGAGGGGAACCTATTGGATCTAGATCTTGGATTTCTTTGTGGATTTCCTCCCTTGTTCTTCCTCTCATATCCCTCCATAGCATTTGTTGCTTTGGTGGGATTTGGGAGAGAAGGATTTGAGCACTTCGTGTGTTCTTGCCATTGCATTTGGTGCATCGGTTTGAGTTCTCCTCGGAGATTCGGTAGTGAAAGTTCGTTGAGCTTTTTACTCTTGGGTTCTTGGAACCCTAGACGGCTTAGTGGCTTAGTGGTTACTTGGGACCTCCAATTGAGTTGTGGAGATCTTCCCAAGCTTTGTGGTGCCTCCGTGGCAATTACTTGGGGACCTCCAATTAAGTTGTGGAGATCTTCCCAAGCTTTGTGGTGCCTCCGTGGCAATTACTTGGGGACCTCCAATTAAGTTGTGGAGATCTTCCCAAGCTTTGTGGTGCCTCAGTGGCGATTCTTGGGAGCCTCCAATTGAGTTGTGGAGATTGCCCCAAGCTTGTACGGGTTCGGTGACCGCCCTCAAGTGTCCCATAGTGGTCGGGTCTTCCATCTTGGTGGGAGGGCTCGAGGAGATTACGGTGAGCCTCCGTGGCGTTTGGGGAGCCTTGTGCCTCCACACCGCTCCAACGGAGATTAGCACTCGCAAGGGTGTGAACTTCGGGATACATCATTGTCTCCGTGTCCCTCGGTTATTTCTATATCCGAGCTCCTTTACTTATGCAATTTACTTTGTGATAGCCTTCGTGCTTGAAGTTATATACATCTTGCTATCTCATAGTTGCTTATCTTGTCTAGCATAAGTTGTTGGTGCACATAGGTGAACCTAGTTTGTTTAGGTTTTGTATGCTTGGCAAATTAAACGTTAGTTTTATTCCGCATTTGTCAAGCCACTCGTAAAAGTTTTAAATCGCCTATTCACCCCCCCCCCCCTCTAGGCGACATCCTTGTACTTTCAACCTACATAAAGGAGTGGTGGACTGAGCTTAGGCATGCCGAGGAGCATAGGAATGAGCCTTGTCCGAGATTTGATGGTGTTGCATTTGACAGGTACCTTGCTTGGTTCAAGGAAAATACGCGTTGGGAGATAAATGCACCAGCTTATACACATGAAGAGACGGTGGACCTACCGAATCCTAGTTTTGATGAGATTGCGAACCTCAAGTTCAATAAGCTTATCAGGAATGGTAGAAGAGATGTTGAGCTAGCACCGGTACTCCGATTTGTGGTAAGGAGCTCATACACATGAAGATATTTGTACTGCTAATGTAATATTACCGTTGCACAAGTGATGACATGTTTGCTATCTATAGCGGGCCACTCTCGTAGGCGAAGCTCTTTGATTTTCTGATTTTCAGCACGGTGCTGCCGTTTGAGTCCCACCGTGTGAGTCTAGCATCCATCCGGCGACCGGTACGGTTGACGACGACGGGCACCACGAGGCACGAGCCCGCCGTGCTTCTTCCCCTGCACTCGCGCCCTCTCTCCGGACGTCGTTGGTTTCGGCCTCTCCCAGGCTTGGTGCAGGCCAGCGGCGCGGAGCTCGTCGGCGTTGAGGAGCGGGACGAGGCGGTCGTTTGTGTAGCCGCGTGGTACCATGAAGCGGCTCTGCCGCATGGAGATGTCCGAGTACTGGATGCGCTTGCCGAGGATGAAGTGGAGCGGCGTCTCGTCTGGGAGATCCAGAGTCAGGCGTATCCAGGCCGGTTCCAGTGGCACCGCCGCGTGGTTCGTCGTCTCTCCGGCGCCGCTGCCGTCCAGCCTTATTGGCGGCGAGACATCGCCACGGACGCACTGCAGGGGGACGGCGTCGATTGGGTGGGAGGACGTTGTCGCCCGGGAACGCGTCTCGCCATCACCGGCGGCGCCGCCAGGCGGACTAGAACTAGGAGATCGGTAGACGCCGTCATCGTGGTCGTTCACGACCGCTAAAGCCAGACATTGCGAGCTGCTGGACTGCATCGTTTCTTGGTAATTGTAAACACAACAAGCCGCGAGCTTCCGCTTCTTAGGTGGCAGACATATCGCTGGGATTTGTGCCGGCGGGAGCACGGCCTCCACGACCACCAGCGCCCCTTCTGCGGCATTGCCGGGCGCGACGGAGGAGGCATTCGGGCTGCTGCCGCTCACATCTCGGCTTCCCCGGCGCCTGGGTTGATCAGAGGGCGTGAGCGAGAGCGACAGGCAGTCACGTGGCGCGTTCACGTCGGCTAGCGGCACCTCCTCCGGCTCCGGCCGTTTCCACCGCCGGTATGCCGCGGCGGCGCGGGCGGAGCTAGGCGTGAGCGACAGCGTGAGGTAGTCAGGCGGCGCTTCCCGCAGCAAAATTTTCAGTTTCGGGGACACCACCAGAGTCTCGGTCGTCTTTCCGTTCTTTTCATCTCCCGCCGTCGCGGGACGGGGCTCACGGTCTCCGCCGCGTGTGTCCATTGCTGGGCAAGATCGATCCGCGCGTCAGTTGATTGATCTCCCTTCTGGCGTACGTTGGAGATCGGTGGATCGAGTACGTGCCCGCTTCAGGATAGTCTCGCCTGATCGCCGACGCCGCGTATAAATAGACTTTGATGGATGAATCGCTGGCCGCTGGGATGTAATGAGGATGGCACTCGGGTTCCGACATGAATTCGAATCTGTTATTATGAGCTCGGCTAGTATCGAGACGCGAACGGTGTAGTAGCAAGCTAAGCCTTTCTGGGCCACCTAGAGATGCAAGGCCAGCCGCTCGTCCTTCGCCAATGACGATTGACGAGCCCTTTTAGCCATTTAGGATGGCCTTCGCAAAACAAAATGTTGGCAGCAAAGATACATTTGATAGGAGTGATCTCAACGGAAGTTGTTTTTAGCTCTGTAGTGATCCTTTTATTTTAAATAATGAAAAAAAAATCATATTTATAAGTTCTAAAAAATTATAAAAATAATAATAGACATAGTCCATGATGTAACCTACGAGCTTGCAAAATTTCATTACGAAATTCTTTGTTTTGTGGGCTACATAAAAACAAAAACTCTGATAAAAATGTAGATTTGAAATATGCATATTCAGATCTACAAATTTATCATTTTTGTGTGGCCCAAAATACAAAGCATTTGAATATGATTTTTTTTGCATGTTTCTAAGATAAATAGTTGTCAGAAGCGAATTTATTTTTTCATTTTTTTGAAACTTAAAAATATGATTTTATTTTTTGTAAAAAAAAGTGGGAGCGCTGTCGCGGCCGAACTCTGCGCCGAGGGCGCGGCCTCATTGTTGAACTCGGCCTAGATTGCTGGGGCCGTCTCCTGTCGGGGTTAATCTATGCGCGATGTTATATTCCCGCACCGTGGAGTCTACCCGGCGCCTCGTGTCAGCGATCTCATTGGCCTCGTTGAGGAGGGCCATACGCACCTGCTCGAGCTCCTTGGCCGCTTCGGCTGGATCGGAGGTGATGAGCGGCGTGTAGAGGCCTGGATAGCCAGGTCTAGGGTATCGTGGACCTGGGGCTGGGATGTGGCGGCAGACTCGGGCGGGATGCACTCAAGCGACGGGCTGCCAGTGCACAGGAGATCCGCGCCCTCCTTCGCGCCGGCCATCAGCACCTCAGCCATGGCGCCGAGGTCAAAGTTGTCGCTGCAGCAACTATCCTCATCACAGAGAGGGTCAGAGAACAAGGTTA
This sequence comes from Dactylis glomerata, assembly GCA_007115705.1. Lineage (NCBI taxonomy): Eukaryota > Viridiplantae > Streptophyta > Magnoliopsida > Poales > Poaceae > Dactylis > Dactylis glomerata. The sequence continues at coordinate 559,466 of QXEO01000516.1, forward strand.
CCTCGTCCGGGAACGACTCAGGGACGACGACATAGAAGCTATGCTCACCGAAGCTGATGATGGAGCCGCCGTCGACAAACTCGTCCGCAAAGCGCGTGGTGTTGTTGGTGATGCAGTCGAGGTTGTCGAACCTCAGGATCAGTCCCAAAGCCACCCGCACACCGGATGCTGAAGAGGATCCCGATCAGAACTGGACTCCGGTCGCTGCCGCGCTATGCCCCACGGTGGGCGCCAACTGTCATGGTATCTTCACGGCAGTAGCCATGCGGGGTGGCTAATCTAGGGGGATCGACAGAGTGCAACGACGGGTTCGGCACCGGATTGGGTAGCAAGCACACGAGAAGCTACCCAAATTCAGGGCCCTCGCGGTGGAGGTAAAACTCCTACTCTTGCAAGATCTCACTATGAGAACAGTAGAGCTACAATAGTGCTCGATGCTTGAGCTATGTTTATCCTCTGAGAGTAATACTAGAGAGTCTAACCCTTGCTATTGAGGACCCATGCCACCTTATATAGGCAGTGGCGTGGTTATAGAATAACAGGGAGAGGCTGGCCGGCTGCCGGCTACTCGCTGTCCACGTGTCTTCATGAGGGCTCGCTAGAGACACGGCCGGCTGCGCCCCCATGTGGCTACAATGTCCGCCATACCCGCGCTGTAAGGGAGTAGGTAGCTCTAGGTAGCCTTGTCTTGTCGGGAACATGACCGTTGAGGCGTCAGCGGCCTAGCATGCTCTATACCACGCATGCCTCTATAGCGATGATGGCACATGTAATCCTGTAGCCATGATTACCCACGTGTGCCCTGTCTCTAACACTCTATATTGTGCACTATACTATGGCCCGATTGGACAGGAGCGCTGACCTTCAGGCAGCCGGCAACCGACAAGGGCTAGCCGGCCTTGGTTGTCCAGCCGGCCCTAAGCGCCGTAAAAAAAGATAAAAATGGCCTTTTTCGCGAAGTTTAACACAAAATAAACCGGGTTTGAAAAAAATTCACGATCTGACCCTTTTTCACGGCGCCCGCCCCCACGGCGCCGTGGTTATATTGCACGGCGCCCTACCCCTCGGCGCCATGCTAATTTCCAGCGTGGCACCACGGGCCCGCATTTGTTATGTATGGCGCCATTGGTGACGGCGCCGTGGTTCTGAAGCATGGCGCCCTAGACCATGGCGCCATGGTATTGAAATTATAAGTGGCTGGGCCACCCGCAGGCAGTCTCCTTCACCACCCCACTTCTTACTCATTGAGCCCGAGCTGCCCCTCCTTTGTCTCTCTCTCCTCCTACTCTCCTTCCTCTCAAATCCCACCGAATCGGAGGGATTTCTCCGTGGATTTCGACCTCCCTCCATTCCTCAAGGTATTCTCCATGGCTACCCTCGTATTTGTCCAATTAAATTCTTGAGATTTTTGGTTGTTTTGCTTCATATTTCTTGTAACCCTAGAAATAGGAGTAGGAAGAAATAATTATGTGTTATGTTGTTCTATTGACCATAGGTGGTTGCTATTGTTGTAGATGTGTAAGCTAGGGTTAGGGTTTTGTTAGGGTTAGGGTTATGGTTGGGGTTAGGGTTAGGGTTATGGTTGGGGTTAGGGTAAGGGTTATGGTTGGGGTTAGGGTGGGTTTAGAGCTAGGGTTAGGGTTATAAAATTTCTCATAGCTTTATTATTTAGGTAATAATAATATTGTTGTGATGAATTTTGGTTCATATATGTTCTAGATGGCGAGAATTGTGAATGTTCATCATGTGGACTATGCCGCTTTTGAGAAGGGAGACGCCGAATATGGTGACCCGGAGGAGGTAGTGGTCGTTTTTCCCACTAGTCCTAGCTTTGCCGAATTGGTGGAAAAAGTCCGAAGAGAGTTGAATTGGATGGACGAGAATGATGAAGTTGAATTGATTGGAAGGTATAATGTTGGCTTCTCACATCATACTCGTTGGAAAACAATGCATGTGAACTCCGAGTTGCATTGGCAAGCATATAAGGAGGTGGTGTTGGCCTCGCAAGATAAATCTCTTGAGTTATTTGTGAAAAAGAAAGATGGTGGTAGGTTGCAAATTGACTTGAATCGGCGTGCTTCCCCTTGTGATGCTAGTACCCCGAATCGACATGATCCACATGTCAACACGGATGTCGATGTGTATGATGCAACAATGAGCCAACCTCCAATGACACAACCGTTGAGCCCGGTTAGCAATGACCATCATGATCATGAAGAATTGGACATTGAGGAGGATGAGATCGAGGGCGATGAATCAGAGGCATATCTTCATGATCATTATGTTGGTGATGTGGAGGTCAATTGCATGGAAGAGGACATGGACCATAAAATACCATACATGCGAGCCTATACGTGTGACTCCGAAGATGACGGCCCGGATGAAGAAATAGACGAGGATGGATTGACTGCTAAAGAAGCCGAAGCTTTTAAGAAGGTAATAGGCCGGGATCATCGAACATCATTGTTCCATGATCTAAGCCTTGCCCATAAGGCAATTGTTGATGGTGGCACAAGCAAGATTCTTGCACCAAGGCTATCTTCCAAGCGAGAGCACGGTCCAACTGCCAATGTTATTAGTGAAGGAGCAATGTTCAAAAATTTGGTAGAACTTCAGATGTGGCTCAAGGACTATGCGGTTAAGTACCATCGTCCGTTCAAGGTGGAGCACTCAAACTCAAAAGTGCGCTACACGGTGAAATGTGAGGAATCCAAGAATCATTGTCCATGGGTTGTCCGTGCTAGATGTGTGAAAGGTGGTCCGGAATGGAAGATAACAAGTTGTGTATTTCATCACCGATGTAGAGGCAAGGATATTGATGCTGCAGGTGTGAAGGATGATCACCGTCAATTGACCTCTAAATTCATTGCACACAGATTTGCTTCCTCCATAAAGATACTACCAACATATCCCNTGAGAATGGACGACGTCGTCGAGATATGGGCGTTCCGGCAGTACGATGCTCTGCATTTAGTGATCGCCAAGATCGACAGCGACAGGACAGCCGCGGCGGCAATATCGGGCAGCAGCAAGTCGATCGCCTAGTGTAGTGTATGTTAAGTTCCTTTATGGAAACAATGCGTAGCAAACATTTTGAGATATTCTGACCGATGTGATGCAAAATAGTCCTTCTGTTCCAGTTTAGACGTGAAAACGATCTCCAAGATGATACAAATTTACAGGATTGTGAAATGTTTCTATGACAAACCTAATAATGGTAATTCAGAATGCGGGTCCACCAAATACAGCGTGAGTTACGCTAGGGCGATCGGGGAGGCGATCGTGCGGAAGCTAGGGTTTCACGTTTGAGGGTGGTAGATTCCCGGCGGCGTGGGCGATCGCGACGGCGTGATCTCTCTCGGCGGCTGGGGTAGGTGTCCTTGGGTCCTCAGGCTGAGTGACCGCGAGGGTATGGTGTCTCCAGGTCAAGATCGGAGATCGGGAGGTGCGGTGAGGGTTTCTTCAAAGTCTCCGATCAAGTCAGGAGCGGAAGATCTGGCGGCAGGGCTCTCCGCAAGGATGGGCGATCTGCTGCTGACAGACAAAGAAGCCACTGGGCTTGTCATCAAGGGGGTGAATCCAGGATCGGTCCCGCGGCCGAGGTGGGTGGTGGTGGGCAAGGTCTGCTCTCCGAGGAAGCTAATCATCGGGGCCCTAGAGAAAGCGATGCTGAGGGCCTGCGGCATAATTGGGGAGGAGAAATCTGAGTCAGCTGGCAAAAGACAGCGGACATCTTCTGTTTTTGACAGATTGGAGGACCCTATGGATGCATCGGCGGACCCTGCGGCGCAGGGCCGCCGGGGACAATGAATATTCTGAGCCTGAACTGTCGTGGACTGGGGTTGGACGCGGCAGTGGGCGAACTCAGGGACCTGGTTAGGTCATACAACCCAGTGGTGGTCTTCTTGAGTGAGACTAAGAAGAAGACAAGGGCTATGGACAAGCTAAAATGGAGCTTAGGGTTCAAGAATGGTGTTGCGGTGGACTGTGTGGGTAGAAGTGGTGGACTAGCATTATGGTGGAGAGATGGGGTAGATGTCTCTGTTCGTCAATGGTGCCAATATTTTATAGATGCCAAGATTTGCTATGAGGGGAAGGTGTGGAGGTTTAGTGGTATCTATGGAGAACCAAAACCGGATCAGCGGCATAAAACTTGGGAGGTGTTGTGCTTCCTTAAGGCACAAGACGATCTACCATGGTTGTGTGCGGGGGATTTCAACGAAGCTTTGTCACAAGACGAGCAGATTGGTGGTAATCCAAGAAATGAAGCGCAAATTCAGGCATTCGGGGATTGTTTGATGGATTGTGGACTAAATGACCTGGGGTTTAAAGGTTATGTGTTTACATGGAATAACAAAAGGGAAGGTATAGATAATATCCAGGTGCGGCTTGATAGGGGAACGGCGACGGCGCCGTTTCTTCAGCTCTTTCCTTTCACACAAGTAGAACACATTGCTACTGAGGAGTTTGATCATATGGCTCTTATCATAAATGTTTCGGAAAGGGCAGTGGGGAAGAAAAATTGTGGAGTAAGAAATTTTTCTTTTGAAGAGATGTGGACAAAGCACGACGACTATGATCGCATGATCAAAGAAGCATGGGAGAGCAGATCGAGCACAGTGCTTGACATGGACGGTTTGTGGAGACAGCTCCATGACATGTCCAAAACCATGCAGAGGTGGGGATTCGAGACATTTGGATCCGTCCGAGCGGAGCTGAAGTTGTTGCGAAGTAAACTTGATGAGGCAAAATCTGCAGCCCTGGTTTTGGGTTCCTCACTGGAGGTTCACGAGATAGAAAACGGCTGCATGATTTATATGAGAAGGAGGAGATCATGTACAAGCAACGGTCAAGGCAAGAGTGGCTCAAAGCCGGCGACAGAAATACAAAATACTTTCAAAACCGTGCGTCTCACAGGAGGCATAAAAATACTGTTCGAGCTTTGCGTCGGGATGATGGATCTCTCTGCGACACAAATGATGGTATGAGGGCTATGGCACTTGATTTCTACCATAGTCTCTATTCATCAGAAGGTACTCAGCAGGCTGATCAGATTCTACACTTGATTGATCATTTAGTTACTGATGAGATGAACTCAAAGCTCACTGGAGCTTTTTCTGACAATGAAATTGAAGAGGCCCTATTTCATATGGGGCCGACTAAATCCCCTGGGCTAGATGGGCTGCCGGCCCTGTTCTTTCAGCGACACTGGTCGTTTCTGAAACCTTCGGTGTGTACAGCGGTCAGGGATTTTCTTGAGGGGAAGGAATGCCCTGTTGACTTCAATGACACAATTCTTGTTCTGATCCCGAAGGTTAATCTCTCGGAGTCTCTGTCCCAGTTCAGACCAATTAGTCTTTGCAATGTGTTATATAAGATTGCTTCAAAAACCCTCGCAAATAGGCTGAAGAGAATCCTACCAATCTTGATTTCAGAGGAACAGAGCGCCTTTGTGCCGGGAAGACTAATTACCGACAATGTTTTGATTGCGTATGAGTGTGTGCAAGCTATTAGGAAGACGAAAAGGAAAAAGCCTCTGTGCGCTGTTAAATTGGACATGATGAAAGCGTACGATCGAGTAGAATGGAATTTCCTGGAAGAGATGATGCTCCGGATGGGTTTTTCACAGAGTTGGGTCACCATGATCATGAGATGTGTCCGATCTAATCGTTTCTCTGTGAAACTCAATGGCGGAGTGTCAGAGTGGTTTCTTCCATCAAGAGGATTGAGGCAGGGAGACCCCATCTCCCCTTAACCTCTTCCTATTCTGTGTTGAGGGTTTCTCATCGCTTCTCCGTCAGGCACAGGCAGCAAAGGAGATCGGAGGTGTGAGCTTTGGTGCACAGGGACCAACGATTACTCACCTTTTATTTGCTGACTATAGTATTGTGTTCTTGGAAGCGAGTGAGACAAATCTTTTAGCTCTTCGACGCATTTTGCAAGTCTACGAAAGCTGCTCTGGGCAAAAGGTGAATATGCAGAAATCTTCCATTTTCTTTGGAAGGGGCTGCACTGAGGTCAAGAAAAATGAGCTAAAGGAGGTGTTGGGAATCCATTGTGAAGCTCTTTCGGAGAAGTATCTGGGCCTGCCAACGGTGGTTGGGCGCAGCAAGGATGGTGCTTTCAAGCATATCACTGATCGCTCCTGGAGCAAAGTCCATGGTTGGAAAGGCCAAGGATTATGCATGGAAGGGAAGGAAACTCTTATAAAATCTGTCTTACAAGCTGTTTCCACATATCCGATGGGCTGCTTCCTCCTGTCCAAAAAGATGTGTGATAGTCTAAAAGCGGTTTCTTCTCAATTTTGGTGGGGGGAAAAGGATGGCCGGAGAAAGGTGCCATGGATCGCTTGGGACAAGATGTGTGTTGCAAAGAGAAGTGGCGGTATGGGATTCAGAAACTTTGAGGCGTTCAACCAAGCGCTCTTGGCAAAGCAAGCATGGAGAATCCTTACGAATCTGGGATCTCTTTCTGCTCGTGTCCTTCGTGCAAGATACTTCAGAGAGGGGAGCATTCTGACAGCTAAATGCCCCAAAGGAGGGTCGTACACATGGCGAAGTATTTTGCATGGAAGGGATCTGCTACGTGAAGGGCTAATTTGGAGGATTGGCGGGGGTAGTAGTATCAGGGTGTTGGAGGATAAGTGGATTCCAAGGACAGGTCTTCAACGTCCATGGGGAATAAAACCTGACAAGATGGTGTCCACTATCGACGAGTTGCTATTACCGGATGGTCGAGGATGGAACACTGACAAGTTGGTGGAACTGTTTTATGATGATGATGTTGCTGACATACTGAAGATCCCAGTGGGAAGTGCCGGAACGGAAGATTATGCTGCATGGAACTACACCAAAAATGGGGTTCTTAGCGTAAAGTCGGTGTATCATCTGAATATGCAGATCAGGAAGGGCTGGATGAATAATGCTGGTCCATCTTTGAACCTCGACGAGCATCGCGGTTGGCTGTCCTTGTGGGCGGCTGAAGTGCCTGGTAAAGCAAAGACACATGTCTGGAGGCTCATTCGAAATGGGCTTGCGGTAGGGCAGGAGCTGGCTCGCCGGAGGATCAAAGATGGGGTGAACTTTGTTGTCTGCAGGCGGGACGAAACACTACTCCATAGATTCTGGCAATGCCCCCACTCTCTTTCGACTGGGGCCTCTATCCGAGAGCAAACCGGATTGCAACTGACCAGCCCTGGCGCTTGCATTCAGAGGCAAAGCGAGCTGACCGGATGGATTCTGGACTGGATGGGCAAACTGGGCGAGAAGGAGCTAGCCATGAGCGTAATGGTTTTATACCAGCTTTGGCTGGCCAGAAATGAGGCGAGAGAGGAAGCTATGATCGCTGATCCACGGGAAATAGCTAGGCGTTCTATTTTCCTGGTTGAGGAATGGTGGGCGTTGAAACAAGATGGGCCATCAGTGGCTGGAACGTCGAGGGGAGAGGAGCACTGGCTCCCACCTGACACAGGCTGGGTTAAGGCGAACGCGGATGGGGAGTACCTGAAGGATACCGGTGAAGGAGGGTGCGGGGTGGTTCTTCGAAATCATCATGGTGAGTTTGTGGCAGGAGCTTACCATTTTTTGACCTCCGTTTCAGGCCCTGAAGGTGCAGAGCTGTTGGCGTGCAAGCGTGCCCTCATATTGGCAAAAGAAGCTGGTGTCTCCAAGGTTTGCCTGGAGACTGATTGTCTGAGTGCTGTTGCGAAGATTCGGAGCAGTGACGGGGATAGATCAAGCCATGGTCCACTCGTGGAGGAGATCAAGGAGCTGCTACGAGGGTTTGCTCATCACTCGATCAAGCATGTGCGACGTTGCTGCAACGGTGTGGCGCATATTCTCGCTAAGGAAGGCTGCATGAATAAAAGTTGTAATGTCTGGCTGGGTGTGCCGCCAGGGATCATTGTGAACTTATTAGCATCTGAGGGTGCGGTTGATTAATAGAAATGCAGCATTAAATGCTACATGACCGCCTGTGGACTGCGGACCGCCTTGAGAGGAGGGGGTTGGATCATCCCACTCAATGTGTGTTATGCTGCCAAGAGCCTGAAACAGGTGCTCACATCGCCCTCAACTGCTCCTTCTCCCGTGAGGTGTGGTACTTCTTGCTTCTGGAGCTGAGGCTGCACAGGTTCACCCCCTCGGCTATGGATGATTTTGCGACATGGTGGAGTCACTTGTCCAATGCGGTTACAAGGCGAGATCGTAAAGAGCTGAACGCTCTTGTACTGCTAGTTATGAGAAGTCTGTGGCTCGAGCGGAATAGCCGCGTGTTTGACAAGTTCGCCACCATGCCGTTGGAGCTGGTTCGGAAGATCAAGGCTGACTTCGACCAGTGGAAACGCGCCAAGCTCTGTGGAAGGTGGATAGATAGTGAGTAGTTGTTCTTTTTGCTCTGATTGCTTGCGTTGTGGTGTTGTTGTGGAGTGCTCGAGCTTGGTCTCTTAGACCTGCTCTTGCCGTCTTGTAAACTCAAACTTTTCTCTACCTTAATACAGAAGACACACAGCTTGTGTGTTTTATTATAAATCTCAAAAAAAATTGGTAATTCGTCACCGGGGCGTAACATTAAAATTCATGAGGCATGGCAAGAAAGCTACTAATCAAGACCTATCTAAAGATGTTCACCTGGAGGAGAATTGCGCATAATTCTTTGGCTCTGCGGACAAACCTTGTTAGGAGGGGAGTGCCTTTGGGATATTGCAAATGTTTATTCTGCGGCGTGTTGATGAGAATGGTGCACATTTGTTTGTGAAGTGCAAGGCCGTAAAATAAAGTTTGGGGTCAAAGTGGAATGGAGCCCTTTAGAAGTAAACTAGAGAGTTTGGAGTCGGCAGCTTAAACTCTTGATTTGCTTTGGGAACTGACGGAGAAGGAACGTGTTCAAGTTTTAACATGGTGGCACTGGTGGAATGATAGAAATAAGCTGAGGGAAGGTGAGCTCCCTGTCAATGCCGACACCATTGTTCGCCGCTCTATATGTCAGACAGAGGAATACCCGAATTGTTTAAGAAAGCAAAGAAGAAGAAGCCATGGACGCAAGAGAAATGGATGCCACCTGAAGATGGTTTTCTGAAAATCAATACAGATGCTTCCTATGTCCCAGGTGAGGTCCAAGCTAGTTGTGGAGTTGCAGTTCGGGATCACAATGGTGAGCTTACAGATGCATATTCTGAAGAATTGCAAGTAATGATACGAGCAGTGGAGATAGCAGTCGATTTTGGTACGATCACAGTGGTTTTCGAAACTGATTCACAGTTGCTCGCTCTGTCTAGCTCTGAATAGAAGAGGACCTGACTTTTCTCAATTGGCCGCAAGACTTGATAACCTGAAGATTCAACTACGTGCCTGGTTCTCATGCAGCAAGGTGAAAGCCTGTAGGCGTGAGGCAAACAGAGTTGCCCATGAACTAGCTATATTAGGTAGATCATGTAATGTCCGTGAAGTTATCATATAGGACAATGATGTACCGGCACATGTTGCCAGTGTTGTGGTGGGTGATTTGCCCCAAGTTACGTATAGTAATGATGGTGTTCCTTAAAAAAAAGTGCTATGATGATCTGGCTAGTTCCCCGTGCAGCAACTGAAAGCATCACCGTGACCCTTCCTCTCTCGCAAATCGCACTCGCAGTTTACGTCCCCTCCAAACCTACACAACTCAAAGCCAAAAAATAAACATCAGCCAGTTATCATGGTACACAATAGGCAGGGAAACCACACAAACAATACACTGACCTGTTTGTTGAGGTCCCAAATGGCGTCCTCCGATCCCTCATGCGTCGCCATTGTGACGAAACCGTATCCCCGGGAGCGCCGCCGAGCTCCTTTTCCATTGTAGAGAACTTTAGCATTGACCACTTCGCCGTAGTCGCTGAACAGCTGCTTCAGCTCAGAGCCGTCCACCTCCCAGGGCAGATTAGCCACGTAGAGCTTGAACGAAGAAGACACAGATGGGCAGGGAGACGGTGTTTCTTCTGCCCCCACACCGCTAGGACTAGCACTAGCAGCTGCCTTGCTCACGGTGACGAGTCTGCCGTACAGCTCCTGAATTCTCCACAATAAAGGTCGATCAGCAGGGCATGAAATTTTCAACATTCTTCGGCATATGAATTACATGTGACACTGACCTCGAGAAATAATAAGACTCTCATATATGTCGATAGCATATCAATGAATAATCTAGTAAATAAAGTTAGCGAATGCAGTGACCTATTTGGTTGGCTTCGGTTCAGATTAAGGTGTTCCTTCCAGACACTAAGTCCCATATACTTGTTCAACTATTTGCAAACGCTGCAGCTAAGATAGGAGATCTGGTTCCTTTTAATTCGATGAGACTACCCGCATCAATTTATCGTTTATCAGAAATACTCACACGCAGATGGTAATTCTTCACAGCATTCTCAGCCTCCTGAACAGTACTCATGGTGACATACCCATATCCACAACTCAGGCCTGTTTCTCTGTCGTAGATGATCTGCACAGACAAAGTAGAAACTGTGTTTTAGAATAAAGAGAAAACACATGCATGTCAACAACACTGACAAAACAGATATGGCGTAGGGCACAAACAGCATAAATAAGATATGGAACAGATGCCTTCAGACTTGATTAGAAACATATTTAAATTATTTCAGAGTTTATCAAGAAGCTACAACTGTACACCCAACAAATGAAGGAGTATAGTGACCAATAGTCTCTGTGTATTAGCACATACAGAAAACCCATGCATGTCCTGGCCACTGTATTGTTTAACTGCCTCCCAACAACACTGACATGAATAGCACCGCTGTCTTTAGAAACATATTCAAACTATTTAACAGTTTATCAGGAAACTACAACTGCATTAAGGACTATAATGACCAATTCAAGTGGCTAGATATGGATTCAATATGAGCTAGTAATCAACAGCTAGCATCTCCAAAAAGCACAAACATCGGATCAAACAAGATCAGATAGCTAGCAAATGCAATGTAAGCATATCACACTATCTCATAAAACAGCCAGTTCGATTCCAGCAGCTCCACCCTATGGACTTCAACGACACACATGACCACATAGGACAGGGCAATTTTTACTTGCAGCCTTGCAGGGCAATTTTTAGTTGTGCATACATTGCTGATGAATCAGATATTTGAGGCAGTTTTCACCTATCGATGACCGGGCAAGGACCATAATGAGATAGAAGGCTCACCTCCGAGAACACCACAATTCCAGCATACTCAAAGAGTTGGCCAAGGTACTCGCTGTCAATGCCATAGGGTAGGTTCCCGACGCACACCGTGGCATCCTCGTCCTCTTCTCTGTACTCCTCCGATGTGGACTCATAATAATCCTGCTGTCTGTCCTCCACTCTGTACTCCTCCGATGTGTGCTCCTCGTAATATTCCTGCTGTCTCGGTGATGGCATTGGTGGGCAAACAAAAACAACATTCTGGTCCTTTTGTGGATATGTTGCTGGCAGAATTTTTCGCTTGAATGCTTGCCTCAGTGTTTTCCACTTTGCTTCCTTATCAGTGGCATGGCAATGATCATTATTGGACACACCTTTGCCCCAATATTTGCATGGAGCCGGAGCATCACATACAAAACAGTAGCACTGCATTTGAAAAAGAAAAACGCAATCGCATTACAAAATGTTCAATTGTCTACTCAGCTACTATAATCATCATAATCATACTGCCAGCAGCATCAGGGACAGGGAGTGAAAATGCATGTTACTTACCATGCTACAATGCTTCATATGAGAAGTAGTGCCAAAGGGCAATTCAGAACATATATGGCGCGAGTGCGGGAAGTCTTTGCATGCTATCTGCAGAAGCATACCATTTAATTGAAGAAGGAATGCTACTGTAGGTAAATGCAGTTAAATAAGTTATATGAAAAAATCTCCGCTTGTCGAATTTAACTGATAAAGGCATTCAACCAAAACTGCAGATAGCAGAAATATGCTCAAATATTCAGAGATTGGCTAGCTGAACAATTCGTTTTTAGCTTTTTTCGAAATTTCTTTTAAGTTATAAATATCCCTGTACTTTTAAACATATTAATAAAAATTGCAAAGTAAATCTCTCGCACGTTTCACCTAAAAAAACTGCACATATTCATAAACAATACGGACATGTATGCGACTACCCATAGAGACGTAGTTAAGCACACCACTTCCATATACGAGTTGAACACTGAATGATTTTTCTTGGAAAAATCACCGATGCATCTTTAACCAATTACATATTTTAATCAGAAAGTGTGTTCTGCAGCTTCCCTAGAAAAATGTTCTGCAGCAGTGACCGCGAAACCCAAATTGACTTATGATCTGTGCACTAAACATTCAGTTTGATTCTCAAAACGCAAATGCAAATGCCCTATGAAATCAGTAATCTGATCATCTTTGACAAATTAGATACTGTTAGAATCCGAAATAATGTTCCGCGGCAGTGAACATGCCCTGGTTAAACTAACGTATGGTCACTAGACCAAAATTTTCAATTCTCGATTCAGTTCAAAAGTAACAAACACAAGTATCAGATGAAACCAGCAATCTGGTCGTCTCTACGCATAGCCTCCAAGGCTCCAACATAATAGCAAGGTATATCATCAATTTGGAAGGGAACCAGCTCGTATACCTCGCCTCTCACCGCAACGATCTCCACCTCGTCCGATCCGCCACCGTCCCCCGCGCCCCTCCCCTTCGCGCCCGCAACGGCGACCGGCCTGTGAGGGTCGCCGTCCAGAATCACGCAATCGTCGTCGTCGTCGACCTTGACGACGCGAACGGCGGCGTACTTGCCCTTCTTCTTCCTCTGCGTTGGCGGCGGCCGCACCGGCGAGTCGTGGATCGCCACGGCGTCATCGAAACGCATCGCGAGCTGATCTCCACCACGCGGCGGCCCCATCCCCTCCGCGCCCTCCCGCACAACCCTGACCCCGGGGGAACGCAATGCTGCGGGGTGGATTGGATATTGGTTTTGCCGGTGGGAGTGAGATTGAACGGGGAGAAGGAGGAGGACGGCGGGGAAAGTGAGCAGTGATTCCGGACGGACTGCGCAGATTTGGGGCCCGCTGGCATTTCCGTTGCGGCTGATTTCGCCCGCTCCGGTGTTTGAACTTTGAATGGACTCCCTCCCTTATATAAATAAATATAAGATGTTTTAGCTTTATAAAGCTAGTCTATGTAGATATCTTTCAATATATAATCTATACACTAAAACACATCTAGATACATTAATTTTATAAAACTAAAACATCTTATATTCATAAACGGAGGGAGTAATATATTATCATTTATTTTACGTTATTTTAGCGATTATTGTTTACATCATGCCGTGCAAAGAGCTAGAAATGGCATCATGCACCTGAGCTAAAGCAAAACAGGTACGCTGTTTATTCTTGGCCGCAGTCTTAGGCTTGTGCCTCCGAGATGCAATATATGACATGACGACGCATTTTGTTCGGCGTCTTCCTAGTCAGTCAAGACCCTGCCTCATTCTTGCCGACTTCTCTAGGCACAAGAGGGGAGATATGTTGGTATGGATTGCCTTCAAGTTGAGATCGTGCTATGGTGTGGCTTGCTTGGTTCGTGACGTAGTCCGGAAGCTTTCTGCTCCTCTTCTCGCCATTTGTGGTAGAATGTTGAGCAAGACGAGTCGTTTATCATCGGGTTTGTAGTGGGTGCGTCTTTTGCCGCTTGGCATTGTACCATGGAGTGGCATTGTACCGTGGAGTGGCATTGTACCGTGGAGTGGAGTTGTAGCCTTTTTGGCGTTGTACATGTCGTCTCAGCATTTCTTCTATATAATTAATATACCTTCTAGGGTGTATTCTCGAAAAAAAGCAAAACAGGTGGGTCTCAGTATTGGAATTCCTTCCTTTGTAGATGAACACCAACTCATCAAATTCACATGTCTGTAGACATAGGCGCCCCCCAAAGCCCTTCTTTACGGTAACCTAAGAGCATCTCCACCGGCGCCACCAAATTTATAGCCGGTTGAGCTGTTTTGGGAACGCCGACAGGCCTTCTCACAAATTAGGGCCGGATTCTCACACCGCCGCTCCCAAAACGTCGGCCCAAAAAAAATTATTGTATTTTGAAATTGCTAAATTTCAATCAAATTAGACATCTATTTTGTATATTTTAGCTCGGAGTAGAAGTACCCCAAACTGGTATTCAAGCGGAGTATAGACCGCTTGAAACCCTACATCTACTACCTACTACTAGTAGTAGGAGCCGGAGTTGCCCGTGTTGGAGGTACCAACGCCATCGTTGCCAGGGCCGGAGGTGCCAGCGCCGGAGGCGGATGGACCAGCCTTGCCATGTTTGCTGGTCTCCAGGCGACGGCGGCGGCGGTCCTCACTAGCCTGGTGGCAGCGCTCGGCGTCCTCGTAGGCGGCGAAGGAAGGGAGGGGGTACTGGTGCTCACGGTGGCTTGCCCTCACCAACGATGTTGTTTCCCTCGCCCGGTCCTCCTCCTCTTGGCGTCATTTCGCCGCCTCCCTCGCCGCCGCCATGTTGCGATGGTGAGCCGAGTGGCGCGCCCTTTGCTGCGCCGCCGCCAGCCTATCCGCCCCCGCCCTCCTCGGCCATCATGAGCTACCGGGCTGACTGGTCGTGGCGATGTGTCTCAAACGACGCTGCCAGTGCCCTCTGCTCGGTTGCGGACTCCATGGCCTCAGCGCTGGTCAGAAGTTTGGTGAGGAAGCCGGTGTCCAGGTCGTCGTCGTCGAGATGGAGGTAGTCGTCGTTGTTATCCTCGTTGCCGCCGGAGCCCTCCTCCCGCAGCTCTTGGCGAAGCTCATCCCACAGACGTGTGGTTTGATGTCTACGCACGCTTCTATTCCGGTAGCAGTGTTGGGCCTCCAAGTGCAGAGGTTTGTAGAACAGTAGCAAGTTTCCCTTAAGTGGATCACCCAAGGTTTATCGAACTCAGGGAGGAGGAGGTCCAAGCTATCCCTCTCAAACAACCCTGCAATTACGATACAGAAAGTCTCTTGTGTCCCCAACACACCCAATACACTTGTCAGATGTATAGGTGCACTAGTTCGACGAAGAGATAGTGAAATACAAGTAGTAGTGATGATTATAAGTAGTGAATATAATCTGAAATAAATATCGCTGCAAGCAAACATGTAACAAAACTGAAAGGAAACGGTGTGCAATGCTTGGAAACAAGGCCTAGGGATCATACTTTCACTAGTGGACACATTCCTAAAAAATATAACATAATTGAACCAATAGATACTATCGTCAATATGCAACTCAAAACAATTCTCCAATGGATAACAAACACTAATCATGCGTAGGGCTACGAAGCACTCCTCAAAGTTCGTATGTACCCAAACTAGATTGTCCCACACTATCACCGCGAACGCACTAGATGGTTCCAATAAACACCAACGATTCATAGAGACATTAACCAAAAAGATACACATGATGCGCACACTAGTCACCTTTACACCATGATACAAGGTATCTCCGGAGATTACAAATAATAAGCACGGGAGTAGCATAATATCTGAATAATAATATCTACCAATTCAACTAGATACAAAGCTCACGATCACATAAAGATCACATCATGGGAGAGAGAGGTAAACCACATAGCTACCGGTAGAGCCCTCAGCCCCGGGGGAGAACTACTCCCTCCTCATCATAGGAGACAGCAAGGTTGATGGAGATGGCGGTGAGGTCGATGGAGACGGTGGAGATGGCGATGGAGACCGATGGAGATGGCTCCGGGGGCACTTCCTCGTCCCGGCAGGGTGCCGGAACAGAGACTTCTGTCCCCCGAAATTTGTCTTCAACGGCGGCGGCGCTGCGGAACTGTTCTGGGAAAAACGTCGATTGTTTTAGGGTTTTCCGCCGGGAGGCTTTTTATGGGCGAAGGGGCGTCGTCAGGAGGCGACCAGGGGGGTCTCACCACAGGGGGGCACGGCCAGGGGCTGGGCCGCGCCCCCTCATGGTGAGGTTGGCCCCTGGCCCCCCTCTGGCTCTCGTTCGGTCTTCAATACTCTTCCGGGAAAAATAAGACTTCTGGAACTTGTTTCATCTAATTTCGAGAATATTTCCTGTGTAGCTTTTCTGAAACACAAAAATAGCAGAAAACAGGGAACTAGCACTGTGGCATCTTGTTAGTAGGTTAGTCTCGGAAATCGCATAAAAACGCCATGAAGTGTAACGAAACACAAGGCAAATGGTGTAAAAACAAGCATGGAGCATCAAAAATTATAGATACGTTTGAGACGTATCAGCATCCCCAAGCTTAACTCCTGCTCGTCCTCGAGTAGGTAAGTAATAACAAAAGAATAATTTTTGAGGTGACATGCACCATCACAATCGTGATCATCAAAGTAAGCATTGAGTGTTGGGATCAAAGAACTTAAAACATGGGCATGAAAGACATAATCTTGATAGAAGAAACTTAGCAACCATGTTATAACATGAAAAAGAACACAAATGAAAGATCATGAAAAATGAAACAATGAAAGTCAAACGTGTGTTCAAATCATATGGAAAAACAAAGCAAATGGTTTTCAGCTTGTCCTTCATGAGAGAGCAAAACATAAATGTATAGGACACCTTCAAGTTTAAGAGGGCGACTAGATACAAATAATTTAAGAACAAGTGAAACCAAAATCATGAATCAATCAATGATAAACTTTGGGAATATGCACATTATACTCAGAATGACAACTATGCTCTCTTAGACGGTGCATAAAGATAGAAGGTGATGACTCAACATAAAAGTAAAAGAAAGGCCCTTCGCAGAGGGAAGCAGTGATTAAACATGTGCTAGAGCTTTTCATTTGTAAAACAGAGAGATAAAAACTGGATTTTGAGAGGTGGTTGTCTTTGTCAACGACTAGCAATGGGGTGATATGTCTCCAACGTATCTATAATTTTTGATGCTCCATGCATGTTTTTACACCATTTGCCTATTGTATCGTTACACTTCGTGGCACTTTTATGCATTTTTCGGAACTAACCTATTAACAAGTTGCCACAGTGCCAGTTCCCTGTTTTTTGCTGTTTTTGTGTTTCAGAAGTGATACACGGGAAATATTCTCGGAATTGGACAAAACAAGTTCCTGAAGTCTTATTTTACCCGGAAGCTTCCAGAGATCCGAAGGAGAGAAGGAGTGGGGCCACCAGGGCCCCACACACAGGGGTGGCGCGGCCAGGCCCCTGGCCGCGCGAGCCCCGTGTGAGGGCGCCTGGCTCCCCCTCTGATGACGCCCCTTTGCCTATATAAAGCCTCGGGACGGAAAACCCTAAGGGATTCGGCAATTTTCCAGAAAGAGTTCCGCAGTTCCGCCGCCGCCACCGACAAATTTCGGGGGACAGAAGTCTCTGTTCCGGCACCCTGCTGGGACGGGGAAGTGTCCCCGGAGCCATCTCCATCGGTCGTCATCGCCATCTCCGCCGTCTCCATCGACCTCACCGCCATCTCTATCAACCTTGCTGTCTCCTATGATGAGGAGGGGGTAGTTCATCCCCGGGGCTGAGGGCTCTACCGGTAGCTATGTGGTTCACCTCTCTCTCCCATGATGTGATCTTTATGTGATCGTGAGCTTTGTATCATGTTGAACAAGTAGATGTTATTATTCAGATATTATGTGTACTCTAGTGGTATTATTAAAGTAATCTATTCCTCCTGCCATGGTGTAACGGTGACAGTGCGTGCATCATGGTGGTACTTGGTTTAGGCTATGATTGTGATCTCTTGTGGATTATGAGAGTAATTATTGCTATGATAGTATTGAAGTGATTTATTCCTCCTTTCATGGTGTAATGTTGACAGTGTGTGCACCGTGTTAGTACTTGGTTTAAGTTGCAATAATATCTATCTTGAGTTGTGCTTTGATTTGGATATCTCTATGAGTGGTGTTTGTCAAGTACTTGATGAACTTTAAGGGGTGCTTCTGTAGCCACTACACAATGATTAGTGTTATTCAATAGGAGAGTAATTCAGAGTACCATAGTGGAGAGAAGTTGTTTATTTGTTCAATCATGTTATATTGTTGGGAGTGTGTCCACTAGTGAAAGTATGATCCCTAGGCCTTGTTTCCAAGCTTTGCACACCGTTTACTTGCTGTTTTGTTACATGTTTGCTCGCAGCGATTTTTATTCCAGATTGTATTTACTACTTATAATCATCTATACCACTTGTATTTCACTATCTCTTCGCCGAACTAGTGCACCTATACATTTGACAAATGTATTGGGTGTGTTGGGGACACAAGAGACTTTCTGTATCGTAATTGCAAGGTTGCTTAAGAGGGATAGCTTTGACCTCTAACCTCCCTGAGTTCGATAAACCTTGGGTGATCCACTTAAGGGAAACTTGCTACTGTTCTACAAACCTCTGCACTTGGAGGCCCAACAAGTGTCTACAAGAATAGAAGTGCGTAGACATCAAGCTCTTTTCTGGCGCCGTTGCCGGGGAGGTAAGGTAAAAGGTACTCGCATCCTCCTGTGTGAGTGCTCGGAGTTATTTCCTTTAGATTCTGCAATTACATCTTTTTGTTTATTGTTTTTATTTTCACTAGTTAGGCTTGATGGAAAATAATGAGTTCTTTAGTCTTTTTCCTGAGTTTAGATATGAAGTGTTTGAAGAGAAAATTGAAAAACCTTTGGAGCTTAATTTGCATGCTAATAGTGTTGTTAGTATGAAAGCTTTGAACACCGATATTGCTAATGCTATAGAAAAGTCTAAGCTTGGGGAAGCTAGTTTTGTTAAGCATGATATTTTTAGTTCCCCAGCTGTAGTGGAGAAAGTTTGTTCTGATAATATTTTATCTCCCATATGTGATGTTCCTTCTTATGATGATATGTTTGAAGAATATGCTTTGCGAAATAGTTGTTCTTTAGCTTGTGATGATACTGAACCTCTAGTCTATGATGGTTATGATGATGAGTATAAAATTTTCAGTTCACCTACTTTTGAGGAGAAAATTAGTTATGATTACAATATGCCTCCTATTTATGATGATTATGGTGATGAGAATAATTATTCTGTTAAATCTGCTCCGACTACTATTGTTCCTGTGGTGAGTATTAATTCTTTTATGCATGTAGCTCGTGATAGGGATGCTTTAAATGATAGTTATATTGTTAGTTCTATTCATGATGCTACTGAAAGTTATTATGAGAGAGGGAAACATGGTTTGATGGATCTCAACATTATTAAGTTTCCCCTCTTTATGTTGCAATTCTTGAAGTTGTACTTGTTTTGCCTTCCTATGCTTTTTGCTTTGCGCTTTCATGACTTGTTTTTCTACAAGACTATTTTTCATAGGAAGTGGTTCAGATATAAATGTCTTTCACATATGCTTTTTGATGCTCTCTATTGCTTCAAGTTCCTATATGGCGCCTTTGCCTCAAGCTCTTATATGGCGCCCACATGAGCATCTTTGCAAATTACTGCGCCTAGCTCAAAGGCGTTAAAGAAAAGCACTCTTGGGAGATAACCCAATGTTTTATTTCCAGTACTTTTTCTTTTATTTGAGTCTTGGAAGTTATTACTACTGTAATGACCTCTCCTTATCCTTTTTATTTCGTTTTTGTGCCAAGGGAAGCCTCTAATTTGAGTGAGGTAAGATTTGGGGATGTCGCTGTCCTGAAACTGTTTTCGGTGCTGCACCGTAAAAATTCGTGAAAATTCTCTGTATATCTTTTGGACCTGCGATTTCTTGTGCATATGCCCCAGGTTATATCCAAACTTTCGTTAGTTGAACACTTTTTGATTTGAGCAACAGAAAACCCCTCAAAAATTCGACCTTTGTCAGTTGTTCTGTTTTGACAGATTTCTGCCAATATTTGTGTTTGCCGCTTTATCGTTTTATTTTGAGTTCTTTTGATCATGGAACTTTTGGGGAAGTTGCTACAGTAGTATATACTTTATATGTGGTGGTTTTAGGTTGAAACCTGAAGCAAAAAGGGTTGATTCAATGCTATGCTTACACTAATGTTGCTAATAGAATTGTGTTTAGTTTTGTATGAAGGAAGTTTTCAAGTGTAGGGATTGGAGAATGATGAGATGAGTTGAAGAATGGACAAAAGCTCAAGCTTGGGGATGCCCATGTATCACCCCAAGAAATATCCAAGAAGTACAAGCGTCAAAGCTTGGGGATGCCCCCGAGGCACCCCTTCTTCATCGGCAAAAATCAGGTCACCTTTCAAGACACTATATTTTTATTGCTTCATGCACTATGTGTTTTTCTTGGAGCGTCAGTTGTTTTTGTTTTCAGTATTAGTTTAGTTTAGTTTGCTGCAATAAATGGTTAGATCACATCATGTTTCTTTTGGAGGAGATGAACTCGCATTTGCCAAGAACGCTCTAGTTTTCACTCTTATCAAAAACCGAGTGTTCTTCTTTTTCTGCTACTGCTTTTGGTTTTCGTTTTTTGCCTTGATTTGCATTCAGCTCTTCTTATATTTATTTATCAAGGTGTGTTTTTGCCTCTGGACCATGTTGGTTTTCCTCAAAAGAGTTGGATTAAAAAAGTTCGAATGGTGTTGGAAAAGAGAAAAAGTTTCATGCAAAAAAGTGGTACAAGAAGGAGCTTGTGTAGACTGCGGCCTAGGCTTTTGCATGTCGTGCTTGATGTCTTTTTGATAGTATGCTTAGTGGTTTTGCTGTAGCATGAATTGTCTCAAATAACTGAGATTGCTTAATGAGCCTCTAAAAAAAATTATGCGTTGTTTTTATTGTTTGGAAGCATTATTTTGGTTTTCTCCTTGATGCTTTATTTGGGTTGACTTGGCGCATGCTCACACATGTTAGACTCATCCAAAGTCGCCAATAGCCTCTATGATCATTTAGTTTTTGACTTTTGATGCCATCTTATGCTTCTTTTAATGTCGCTTTGTCGCGATGCATGATTATGGCCGTTATTGCTCTCTTAGTTGGTCGCTCCCAGTCTTTTGCTAGCCCTCATTTTGTACTGAGTATGAGCTCTACTCGTGCATCCAACTCCCAAAAAACCAAGTTTGCCATTGTGTCCACTATAAACTCCTATGCATGGTATTTGTAAGCCATTCCAAAGTAAATTTTCATGTGCTACCTTTCAAAAACTTTCAACTACTTCTCATTTTGTGACACTGTTTTCAGCTCATGGGGACGTAGTGGTCGGATTTGCTATCTTCCATATTGCTTATTCCAAAAAGAAAAAAAGAAAGAAAAAAGGCACTCCTCCAAGGAATGTGAATGTTGGTGGGCACCCGATGGAATCGGTTAGCCATGGTTTGTGAAAGGAAAAAAGGTGGGGAGGAGTGCCAAGCTTTATAAAAGAGCACAAAAGTGCCAATCTCTCTCTCTCAAAAACTTGCTTCATTTTTGTATGGAAGATAGTAAGAACCCCATTGCCAGTCGTTGACAAAGACAACCACCTCTCAAAACCAATTTTTATCTCTCTGTTTTACAAATGAAAAGCTCTAGCACATGTTTAATCGCTGCTTCCCTCTGCGAAGGGCCTTTCTTTTACTTTTATGTTGAGTCACCACCTTCTATCTTTATGCACCATTAAGAGAGCATAGTTGTCATTCTTAGTGTAATATGCATTGTCCCAAAGTTCATTGATTGATTCATATTGTTGGTTTCACTTGTTCTTAAATATTTGTATCTAGTCGCCCTCTTAAACTTGAAGGTGTCCTATGCATTTATGTTTTGCTCTCTATGAAGGACAAGCTGAAAACCATTTGTATGTTTTTCCTTATGATTTGAACACACGTTTGACTTTCATTGTTTCATTTTCATGATCTTTTGTTTGTGTTCATTGGCATGTTTATAACATGGTTGCTAAGTTTCTTCTATCAAGATTATGTCTTTCATGCCCATGTTTTAAGTTCTTATGATCCCAGCTCACAAATGCTTACATATATGATCAAGATTGTGTAGGTGCATGTCACCTCAAAAATTATTTCTTTTGTTATCACTTACCTACTCGAGGACGAGCAGGAGTTAAGCTTGGGGATGCTGATACGTCTCCAACGTATCTATAATTTTTGATGCTCCATGCTTGTTTTTACACCATTTGCCTATTGTTTCGTTACACTTCGTGGCACTTTTATGCATTTTTTGGAACTAACCTATTAACAAGTTGCCACAGTGTCAGTTCCTTGTTTTCTGCTGTTTTTGTGTTTCAGAAGTGATACACAGGAAATATTCTCAGAATTGGACGAAACAAGTTCCTGAAGTCTTATTTTATCCGGAAGCTTCCAGAGATCCGAAGGAGAGAAGGAGTGGGGCCACCAGGGCCCCACACACAGGGGTAGCGTGGCCAGGCCCCTGGTCGCGGGAGCCCCGTGTGAGGGCGCCTGGCTCCCCATCTGGCGACGCCCCTTCGCCTATATAAAGCCTCGGGATGGAAAACCCTAAGGGATTCGGCAATTTTCCAGAAAGAGTTCCGCAGTTCCGCCGCCGCCACCGACAAATTTCGGGGGACAGAAGTCTCTGTTCCGGCACCCTGCCGGGACGGGGAAGTGCCCCCGGAGCCATCTCCATCGGTCTCCATCACCGTCTCCGCCGTCTCCATCGACCTCACCGCCATCTCCATCAACCTTGTTGTCTCCTATGATGAGGAGGGGGTAGTTCATCCCCGGGGCTGAGGGCTCTACCGGTAGCTATGTGGTTCACCTCTCTCTCCCATAATGTGATCTTTATGTGATCGTGAGCTTTGTATCATGTTGAACAAGTAGATGTTATTATTCAGATATTATGTGTACTCTAGTGGTATTATTAAAGTAATCTATTCCTCCTGCCATGGTGTAACGGTGACAGTGCGTGCATCATGGTGGTACTTGGTTTAGGCTATGATTGTGATCTCTTGTGGATTATGAGAGTAATTATTGCTATGATAGTATTGAAGTGATTTATTCCTCCTTTCATGGTGTAATGTTGACAGTGTGTGCACCGTGTTAGTACTTGGTTTAAGTTGCAATAATATCTATCTTGAGTTGTGCTTTGATTTGGATATCTCTATGAGTGGTGTTTGTCAAGTACTTGATGAACTTTAAGGGGTGCTTCTATAGCCACTACACAATGATTAGTGTCATTCAATAGGAGAGTAATTCAGAGTACCATAGTGGAGAGAAGTTGTTTATTTGTTCAATCATGTTATATTGTTGGGAGTGTGTCCACTAGTGAAAGTATGATCCCTAGGCCTTGTTTCCAAGCATTGCACACCGTTTACTTGCTGTTGTGTTACATGTTTGCTCGCAGCGATTTTTATTCCAGATTGTATTTACTACTTATAATCATCTATACCACTTGTATTTCACTATCTCTTCGCCGAACTAGTGCACCTATCCATTTGACAAGTGTATTGGGTGTGTTGGGGACACAAGAGACTTTCTGTATCGTAATTGCAGGGTTGCTTGAGAGGGATAGCTTTGACCTCTAACCTCCCTGAGTTCGATAAACCTTGGGTGATCCACTTAAGGGAAACTTGCTGCTGTTCTACAAACCTCTGCACTTGGAGGCCCAACAAGTGTCTATAAGAATAGAAGTGCGTAGACATCATGGGGTTCTTACTATCTTTCATACAAGAAGTAAGCAAGTTATTGAGAGAGGGATTAGCACTTTGGTGCTCTTTTATAAAGCTTGTCACTCCTCCCCACCTTTTTTCCTTTCACAAACCATGGCTAACCGATTCCATCGGGTGCCTACCAACATTCACATTCTTTGGAGGAGTGCCTTTTTTTCTTTCTTTTTTTTTCTTTCTGGAATAAACAATATGGAAGATAGCAAATCCGACCACTACGTCCCCATGAGCTGAAAACAGTGTCACAAAACGAGAAGTATTTTGAAGGTTTTTTCAAAGGTAGCACATGAAAATTTACTTGGAATGGCTTACAAATACCATGCATAGGAATTTATAGTGGACATATCGGCAAACTTGGTTTTTAGGAGTTGGATGCATGATTAGAGCTCATACTCGGTATAAAATGAGGGCTAGCAAAAGACTGGGAGCGACCAACTAAGAGAGCAATAACAGCCATAATCATGCAAAGCGACAAAACAACATTAAAATAAGCATAAGATGGCATCAAAAGTCAAAAATTAAATGATCATAGAGGCTTATGGCGACTTTGTATGAGTCTAACATGTGTGAGCATGCGCCAAGTCAACCCAAATAAAGCATCAAAGGAGAAAACCAAATTAATGCTTCCAAATAATAAAAACAACGTATGATTTTTTCAAAGGCTCATTAAGCAATCGCAGTCATTTGAGACAAGTCATGCTACAGCAAAACCACTAAGCATACTATCAAAATGACATCAAGCACGACATGCAAAAGTCTAAGCCTCAGTCTAAACAAGCTCCTTTTTGTACCACTTTTTTGCATGAAACTTTTTCTCTTTTCCAACACTATTCAAAACCTTTTTGGGACAACTCTTTTGATGAATACCAACATAGACCAGTGGTCAAAATATACCTTGATGCAAAGATAAAAGAAGATCTAAACAAAAATCAAGGCGAAAATAAAAGCTAAACGCAGTAGCAGAAAAAGAGAACACTCGTTGAACGATAAGAGTGAAAACTAGAGTGTTCTTGGCAATGGAAAACGGAATAAGTCTCTCTCCAAAACAACATGATGTGATCAAACTGTTTATTGCAGCAAACAAAACAAAAGAAAACTGAAAACAAAAAACAAAGACGCTCCAAGAAAAACGCATAGTGCATGAAGCAATAAAAATAGTGTCTTGAAAGGTGACCTGATTTTTGCCGATGAAGAAGGGGGTGCCTTGGGGGCATCCCCAAGTGACAAGGGTATAGATAATAGGGCCCGTTAGTTGTGTACCCCTGAGGCCCGTTGAGCTAGGCCCAATTGTAATGATAGTCGAATACGAGTTATTACCGTATGTCCTACCCGACCCGATCCTCGAGACCTGGCCACCTATATATAGGGGCCAGGAGGGGACGGTGGAGGTCAGATTGAAAGCAAGCCAGGTTGAACACCCAAGTTTACTTTCGATACACACCTATTTTGACTAACTTTACCTTCGAGTTCATCCGACGCCCTATCTCCCAGATCCTAAGTCCTTCATCTAGGACATTTGTCGAGTTAACCCTCGTCAATTGGCGCCGACCGTGGGGACTCTGGGCGTTGGGATCATGAATTCGACGGCTTTTTCGCTTTTAGCCAACAGCAATCCAGAAGTCGACGGAAGTCAAGAGGTGGAACTAACAATCGGAAGTTTGAGCATCTTCATCGGGCCGTTAGGTTCCTCTCGCCTTTCGGATACGATGAAACAAGATCAAGATCCATCGGCACAAGGACCTGAAACGACAGTAATGATGGAGTACTCTGAAGGCTCTTCCAGCGAAGTAAATTCGCCGGTCAGCCTAGAAGAGGTGCAAAAAGGAGAGGTCGCAAAAGACAACGAAGAAAAGGAAAATTCTGACGTAGAAGTCCAACTCGATGATCTCACGATCTGCCTCGACAATATCTCAAACAATTCAACAGACACGTGGAAAACAGGGTTAGAGCTTTCTGAGGACAGCGACTCGATCTTTTCAAGCTTTAAAAGCAACATCGGCAAGCAGTGCCAAGTACTCGCCATTGTGGGCGACAACTCAGAAGAATTCGATGAAAATAACAACCCAGTGATAAACCCAGCAAATATCGACAGAGGAGCAAATCACCTAGCAGAAGGGCAAACAGTGGAAACCCTCGCAGCCAGGGAGAAAATTCGACTATCAATCGACGAGTGGAAAATAATAAGAGAAGCCGTGGAACACGGCAAACCAATACCATCCAGCTCCAGCAAAAACATGCTTTTTGGGTATCATTATGCCCTCAGGCAGCAAGCAAAGCAATTAGCAAAGGAAAAGGTAGAGATACAAAGAAGAAAAGATTCAGCCATTGCAGCCAGCGAAGCTGCCCGTAGAGCACGAAGCGACGCATCATACAGCAACACGAGGAAGCAATATCGTCGACATGGCTCAAGGTACGACAACCTCGAGTACTCCGACAAGCAAAGTATTTCCAAAAACCTCGACTCGTCCTTCCTATCGGTCGACGAGCAGGGAAACATCCTACCAAAAACTCCTGAAGCAGCACTAGTGGCAGCGCAAGCATATCTACTTACAACTCGACCAAGTCCAGGAGATCCTAGGGAGCATATGCATAGAGCAGCACTAAATGGACTCAATATGGTAAGTCACAAGCTATCAGCAAAAGGAGGAGAAGCGCATCATCACAAGGAAGTACACAAAGCAAGGTCACCTCGCCATCACAATAGTCCTCGGCATAGAAGCAGTAAACACCGATCTCGATCGCCATCACCAAAACAGCACGGTGGAACTCGAAAATCGCGATCCCCAAGGCGCAACTATGAAGACGACGAAAAAGAGATGGGGGCATCATGCTTTACCCGTAGGGTTCGCATCACTCCAGTGCCTAAGGGATTCAAGTTACCTCATGATCAGCAAAAATACGACGGATCACAGGAACCACAGTCATGGCTCGCAGATTATTTACAAGCAGTCCAAATACTAGGAGGAACCAAAGAAACAGCAATGCAAAGTTTGCAACTACACCTCACCGGCGCAGCAACGTCATGGTTGAGCAAACTAGAGAAAGAATCCATTGGAACCTGGGAGGACCTCACAAAGCAATTTACAAGCAACTTCAGGTCGACATACAAACGACCAGCATCAATAGAAGAAGTCAAGGCATGCGTACAGCAACGCGACGAAACACTACGGGCATACATCCAAAGATGGAGCCTTATCAAAAATTCAGCAGTCGAAGTTTCGGACGAAAGAGCAATAGATGCGTTCATCCTTGGACTAAGGCGAAGAGACCTAGTCGAAAAGATGGGTAGAATTAAACCAAAAACAGTGTCAGATCTCATGGACACAGCAAACAGATTTGCGGATGGAGAAGATGCGTGCAACAACAAGCGGACACGATCTCCAGAGGACGACAGAAGAAACAGATATGGAAGTCAAAGGAGACGATCCCGAAACTACGACACCTACGGCTCTCATAGCCAAGTCGCCGCAGGATATAAAGACAACAGTTATCAAGTAAACGATCGCAGAAGCTCAGGATATCGCAGCTACGGAAGAGAGGACTACAAAAAATTCCCATCAAGAGAATCAAGAGAGTACAACCCATCACCAGAAGATATGCTCAACGGGCCTTGTCATATACACTCAGCGTTCGTCGACGGAAAGCGAGTATCAAGGCACGCAATGAAAGACTGCACAACATTCTTAAAGCTACAAGAAGCAGCAATCAATAAACAAACCGAAGCAAGGCGACAAGGATTCGAAGGAAGTAATAATCCCTCGACAAGCAAGCAAGGAAACAATGGAGCCCCCCAAGGGCAAGATCAGCAAAACAAGGAACACGACGACGACGAAGGGTACGTCCCATCGAAAGGACACATCACGGCAATGATACAACCAGTGCCCAAGTCGAATAAAGAAGAAAAGAGTATAACTCGACAAGTCAATCTAGCAGTCATGTCGCCGCCAGCTACAACAGAATATCTGCATTGGTCAGAGCAACCAATTGAGTTTAATAGAGAGGACCACCCCATAACAGTACCTCAGCCAGGAAACGTGCCCTTGCTACTCAAAGCTCAAATCGGCGCGTATGATGTCGACAGAATATTTATGGATGCAGGGAGTGGAATTAACTTGATATACGCAAAAACACTCCGAGCGATGCATATATCACTAGAGTTTCTGAAGCCAACAGACTGTTCCTTTCATGGAATCGTACCAGGAAGTGCCAATTACCCGCTGGGTCGAATAGCACTCAATGTTTGCTTTGGCAACCGACAAAACTACAGAAGGGAGAAACTAGACTTCGAAGTCATGGACTGGCCATCACAGTATCACGCGATCCTCGGGCGACCCGCATTTTCGCGATTCATGGCAGTACCTCACTACACATACTTAGTACTCAAAATGCCAGGGCCAAGAGGAATAATTACAGTCAAAGGGAGTTTTGAAGTTTCAGATCTCTGCGACAGGGAGTTCCACAAGATGGCGCAAAACTTTGGCATGATAGCCAACTATGCAGAAAAGGTGAAGAGCACGACTACAGAAGGCATCAAGCTACTCGAAGGACGCGTCGCGGAGCCCGAGGCAAAGAAACCACGAGTAGAAACGCCAGGAGAAGGCGAAGGCACTGGAGAAGGAGAGAAAACCACGGCGACATAAGCATCATAAAGATAATAGAGTAGAGCAATAAAGGCTGTAAAAGCCATGAGTTATACCAGGGGCAATGTCCTCTAGATCCAGAACACAGGTCACAGGCCGGATCTTTTGGGTCACCCCATGTATCTTACATTAAAAGTATAAATAAAGACAAAGCATTCCTCATATTCGAGTTTACGAGTCCTTCAAAAAGAAAATGCGGCAAACGCACGACTTACACAAATAACGCTTTGAGAATAAACTTTTCGACACAATAGTCGCAAAAGAAAACACTCTCGCGTTCCATGTATACGAAGCATTACAACAGCGGGTTATCAGAGTCATCTACGCCTAAAGGGTCCAAATAATGGTACTCGTGAAAAAACGCAGCGTCCGCTTCCAGAAGCCTAGCTACGAGTCTTCGAGCAGGCTGCAGCGTGTTCTCCATATGAACTCGAAGGCTAGCCCCACCCGGAGCCAAACTCAGGGACATAGTGCTGTAATTCAACCTCGGGTGCCACTTACGTATCCACCCGAGAGCGAAATTGGCACCCGCCACTAAGTTCAGCTCTATCAGCCTATGGATACGATGACTCGATCTGAAAATATCAAGAAGAAGCGGGAAAGTTGCAGGCAAAGGATTACGAGGAAGCATGATGGAGTGCATAGTTGTGAGAGCTCGTCAGCAACGATCAACTGACTCGCCAATATGCTGGGCACGGTCTTGGAGCAGCACAATGGCGTTTCGGCGTCGAGGATCATACCATAAAGTCTCGTAACCAGTCGACATCTTCTCCAAAGCAGCATTTCGCTCAGCAACTCGACGTTCCTTAGCAGCAAAATCCAAGCAAGTACCTACAACGACAAATATATCACAAAAGAAGTGCACAAACAGCCAACAGGAGAAGTCGAAAGAAAACTCACATCGCAACAACTCGCAAGCAGACTCGACAATTCCAAGAATGAAAGATTCGCATTCTTCATTATGAACAACCTTCGCCGTCAAGCTAGAGACCTTTTCTTCAAGTGCAAAGATTTTCTTCATATAGCCACTGGCCTGGCTAGCCTTTTTAATAGCCATCTGTGCTTGGCGTTTCGCCAAGGACAGGCGAGTCTCAAGATCAGTAATCCTCGAAGAATATTTTGTGCATTGATTGCATCGACTAGGAGCCGAAGAAATCTGAGGATCGAATCCACGAGCAGAGGAAGGAGCAGGATCATGAGTCAAAGGATCATGAACACTCATTGACTACAAAAGAAAGGAGAGGAGAAACAATTTTCAGAAAGGCAGCATAAAGCATCATACAAAGAGAGTATATTTACATAAGAGTACAACCCTATGACTACAGTTCTCGGGTTGTACCTAATAGAAGTCTTTACATTCGAAAGGAAAAGTCTAGAAAAGGTACAAAGAAGCTGAGCCTATGCCACCTCGGCATTGTGCGCCATAGAAGAAGGGGGTGCGGCCGGTTCCTCGCTAGAAGTCGATGGTGGCACCGGTGCTTTCAGCGATGGAGGTGGTGCATCAGGCACTGCAGAAGCTGCCGAAGGAGAAATCGTATTCAATAATGAAGGCGCCAGCTTCTTCGCCCTCTCGAAGAACACCTTCATCTCATCACGGGTATGGCCATGAGGGGAGCTGGCTTTCTCCCAGTCAAAATCCGTCCCATGCGCAAGAGAAAGTGCAATAGCACCCTCTGCACCGCGCTTAATAGAAAGCGCCTTCAAATGAAGAGTGGGCTCTTCAACTGTGTCGAAGGACTTCACAAGCTCAGTGAAGTTATCCTTCGGCATCGCCGCCTTTTTCTTCGGCCATAACCCAGTAAAAAGACGTGATAAAACGCGGCTAACTAACTCAAAGGTTTCTTGGATAGATATCCAGTTTGCCTCGAGTAGGTTAACCGCATCCATCAGCGGATCATCATCCGTTGGCAAAGACGACGGAGACACCCCGGTGAATTCTGCACAACAAATAAAGACACAAGTATCAGCAGAGTACACCAGTACAATAGAAGTCGAAAATAGAAGGCAAGTCGAAAGATAATTACTTTCAGAAGCAGTCGAGATGGCGTGCAGGCGCTCTGCCACGGCTTGTTCTCGCTGGGCATGCTCTTTATTGACGTCAGCCAAAGCTCTTTCAGCTTTCTTCGCCTTGCCAAGCGCAGCTTTTTGCGACTTCTCAGCGCTTGCTTTGGCAGCGGCTGCGGCATCATACGCTTTCTGCGAAGCACGAAGCTCCGCTTCTAGCGACGCAATTCGGGCATTTGCTGTGGCTAGAGCAGCTACAAAATTGAATAGCGAGACGGCAGATAGTTATTAGAGGATAAAGTCCAGAAGAAAAGTAATGGCTGGAAATCAAATTCGCACCTTCGGAAGCTTTGGCAACCTTTAGGTACCCGGCGCATTCAGTGCCCAAGGCGACGAATTTCTTCATCAAAGCCTGAAGGAAAAGAATATATCAGAGAATGGGAGTATAAAAAGAAAAGAAGGGAAAAAGAATCACTCACATCATCAGAAGAAACCGCAGAAACATGGGCCTCCAGAGAAACCTCGGCTTCTTTGGTCTTCTTCGCGCATTTGGGGTTTCGGGTTTGAGATTGAGGCACCTTCCTCACAGTGGACCTGGTAGTCCTCACCGCAACAGCTGGTTCATCAGGCTCATCAATAGCCGCAGGAGAAATCGAGGGAGCAGCCGTAGCATACGCCGGCGGCTCTTCATCATCACTACATGACAAAGGCAAATTATGAAAACGAGTCGAAGAAGATACAATTGAGAAGCATGACTACAATACTTACGAAGCTAGCATGTCGAAGTATTCAAGGTCTTCCACTTCAACAGAGGCTTTACCAGCCGCCGCAGAACTCGAGGAAGCGATGTCGTCGACACGTTTTCTTTTCTTATCGACACCAACCTCATCAGCAAGTACGGGAGGAAGCGATGTCGACGAGCTAGTCTCATCTTCCGATTCTTCGACATCATCCTCGTCCTGACTTTCGTCAGCCTCGGGGGCTTCAGATGCAGGAGAGGCGAGATCAGCTGGCAGAGGCCCTGCCTCCGGAAGAGGAGGATGAGAAACAATAAATTCGTGACCCTGCATATTAACAAATTAGCAAGGTGCAAAGGCAAAGAGTAATGCAAGTCGAAACTAAAGAAAGTTTGACAAAAAGTAGATGCAGTGATGTCTACCTCAGGAACAGGGTGCACGGAGTCGAAAAAATCTGCCTTCAAGTCAGCAACTGAATGTTCCTTGGTGAGCTTGGTAAGGTTCCTGACTCGTTTGTCGACATCTTCTTTCGACATCAGGTCTTCAGATACGCGAGTAGGATCTTCCAAGCCAGAGTAAGTCCAGAGTTTGGTGAGGCGGTGCTGAAGGGGTTGAACTCGACGTTGTATGAAAAACGCCATGAGCTGGATACCCGACAAAGCACCTCCTAGGCCTGTTTTCAGAGTTTGAATGCGGGAAAGAAGAGGAAGAATTTGTGCAACTTCTGCATCTGAGGGAAGCGAGTCCCATGACTTCAATTTCTTTACTTCCTGAGAAGCATCGAAGGGAGGAAGACCGAATTCATCTTCAGGAGAGGATTTACGGTCCTGGATATAGAACCACTTTGTCCTCCACCCTTGGACAGATGCGGCCATAGAAAATTCAAGATATTGTGCCTCAGGGCGCACAGAAACAACGGCTCCGCCCAGTTCGGGTTTTCTTGCCAGAGAAACATTGGGGCGGAGTCGAAAGATCGATCTCCACAGAGCAAAGTGAGGCTCAATGCCCAAAAATGACTCGCAGAGAGTCACAAAGCAAGCAATGTGCAGAAGTGAATTTGGTGTGAGCTGGTGGAGCTGCACACCGTAGACAAATAGTAGCCCACGGAGAAACTCGTGGGCAGGAAGAGATAGACCGTGGAGAAGGAAGGCGAGGAACATTACCCGGTAACCGCTCGGGGGCTTCGGGATCCGTTCGGTGCTGGGGAACTTGATGGAATCTTCGGCCGTGATGAGGCCGTCCGCCGTGGCTTTCTCCACTTCCTTCTTGGTGATGGTGGAGCGAACCCAGTTGGTGGCAGAGGACTTGGCCATAACGCTCTTGGTGGCCAGATGCTTCACTCGCATTCAGCACAAAAGTGCGCTCGGGGGCTCAGCAAGAGAGGAAGAGACAGGAGAGATTAGCAATGGAGGCGGCGGAGTTCACGAGCTGGTGAATAGTACGATTCCCCATTATGCCAGTTATATATCTTCTGGGAGAAGGATCGTGGGCTGAGACGTGGCGTAAGGATCGGAAACGGCAGCCCACCAACGGTAAAAAATCGTGCGGCCCGTTCAACGGTCACAAAATCGTGGAAGTTACAGTATTGCCAATAAAACGGTTCGCACTAATGAAGAGTTACGTCATCATTGGCGCGATAAAAGCAATATATATAAAGGTGAAAAGGTGGCGCCGACAAATGCAGAGATTATATAAAGGATCATATAAGAAGGATCTTTTGCGTGCAGCCTTGGGGGCTGCTCCTTTCATAAAGTATCGAATGGAACTCTACATTTGAAGGAGAGGGTCGGTACTCGACGAAAGGGTGTTCTTGAAAGTATCTCGAGTTGAATAACTCCGCAGGTGAAGTGGTTCGAGTTGAAGTATGACGAGTATTATTATCTCTTGAGCCTATACTCGAAAAAAAAAATCGACTATAGCCTCGGGGGCTACTCCCATCGGGAGCGCTGAGCGCGCACCCGACGATGTTGATTGGTGAAGCATTGAAGATTGGACAAGCGTTACTCCCATCGGGAGCGAGTTTTATGGTTGTATAAACCCGAATATTTTCAGTCAAACTTTGACTGCGACATGAGATTCTCGAGTTGCGTTATCGCAACGAAACTCGAATGCCGTGATTTATCACGAAGGTAAGACCCCGGGATCCGTCCTGTGTGGCCTGGTATACGCACATGGATGCGCTCTGTTGGTATGTATCCGTGTCTTCGACGCGAAGAAAATCCTGGTGGACGCACTGGGTACCCTGAGAACCACTGGGATTCATTTTTTGTAAGTCCTAAATGAGGCAAAAGAATGGGTTTGACCGGTATCCCGAATTCAAGTCCAAGGGGATTGAATTTGAAGTAGGTGACAAGTATCTGTTCCGGCAGTTAACTGACCTCTTGATCCGTCAGAGTTGTCAGGCTTGTTCATCAAGACCCCTTGCGAGCAAATTATCATCAATATAAGTCGAAAGACCAAGTCGAAGAATTGATCAAAGTCGAAGATTTGAAGATTAGAGATTCAACCCGAATCTGCAATTCTGGTAGAATCTCAGGGGCTACTGACAAGGGTATAGATAATAGGGCCCATTAGTTGTGTACCCCTGAGGCCCGTTGAGCTAGGCCCAATTGTAATGATAGTCGAATACGAGTTATTACCGTATGTCGATATTTGTAATCTGTATCGAACCCGACCCGATCCTCGAGACCTGGCCACCTATATATAGGGGCCAGGAGGGGACGGTGGAGGTCAGATTGAAAGCAAGCCAGGTTGAACACCCAAGTTTACTTTCGATACACACCTATTTCGACTAACTTTACCTTCGAGTTCATCCGACGCCCTATCTCCCCGATCCTAAGTCCTTCATCTAGGACATTTGTCGAGTTAACCCTCGTCACCAAGCTTTGACGCTTGTACTTCTTGGATGTTTCTTGGGGTGCGTGGGCATCCCCAAGCTTGAGCTTTTGTCCATTCTTTATCTCATCTCATCATTCTCCAATCCCTACACTTGAAAACTTCCTTCATACAAAACTCAACACAATTCTATTAGCAATGTTAGCATAAGCATGATAGTAAATCAACCCTTTTGGTTCAGGTTTAAACTCAATCACACCATATATTAAAGCATCTACTACTGTAGCAACTTCCTCAAAAAGTTTCCGGATCAAAAGAACTCAAAAAGAAAGCGATCGAGAGGCAAACACAAATAGTGCCAGAAATCTGTCAAAACAGAACAGCTGACAAAGATCGATTTTTCCGAGGGTTTTATGTTGCTCAAATCAAAAAGTGTAAAACTAATGAAAGTTTGGATATAACCTGGGGCATATGCACAAGAAATCGCAGGTCAAAAAGATATTCTGATAATTTTCACGAATTTTTACGGTGCAGCACCAAAATCTGTTTCAGGACAGCAACATCCCCAAATCTTACCTCACTCAAATTAGAGGTGTCTCTTGGCACAACAACGAAATAAAAATGATACGGAGAGGTTATTATAGTAGTAATAACTTCTAATACTCAAATAAAAGAAAAAGAACTGAAAGTAAAACAATGGGTTATCTCCCAAGAGTGCTTTTCTTTAACGCCTTTGAGCAAGGCGCAGTGATTTGAAAAGATGCTCATGTAGGCGCCAATAAAGAGCTAAAGGCAAAGGCACCATATAAGAACTTGAAGCAAGAGAGAGCACCAAAAAGCAAATGTGAAACACATTTAAATCTAAACCACTTCCTATGCATAGGAATCTTGTAAGAAAATAAATCAACGAGGCACGTAGTAGCAAACATGGATAGATAAAACAAGTGCCACTTCAAGATTT
This sequence comes from Dactylis glomerata, assembly GCA_007115705.1. Classification (NCBI taxonomy): domain Eukaryota; kingdom Viridiplantae; phylum Streptophyta; class Magnoliopsida; order Poales; family Poaceae; genus Dactylis; species Dactylis glomerata. The sequence goes on from QXEO01000516.1 coordinate 594,180, forward strand.
GCAACATAAAGAGGGGAAACTTAATATTGTTGAGATCCATCAAACCATGTTTCCCTCTCTCATAGTAACTTTCAGTAGCATCATGAATAGAATTAACAATATAACCATCACATAAAATATCCCAATTATGAGCCATATGCATAAAAGAATTAATACTCCCCACATGAACAATCGTACTAGGAGTAGATCCAACAGAATAGTTATTCTCATCACCATAATCATCAAAAATAGGAGGCATATTATAATCATAACTAATTTTCTCCTCAAAAGTAGGTGAACTAAAAATATTATACTCTTCATTGTAAGCATCATAAACTAGAGGTTTAGTATCATCACAAGCTAGAGAACAGCTATTTCGCAAAGCATATTCATCAAACATATCATCATAAGAAGGAACATGGATAGTACTAATGGTACAACAATTATTAACCTTAGAATTGGTACCAAAAAGATTTTCAATATCAAAAGTAGAGTGCTTTTCCCAATCATGATCACTAACATAGGTAACAGGCATGCATCCCAATCAGAATTATCATAATCTATAATAGGAGCAACATGCTTAGGGGAAGATACCGTTTCCTCTCGCCTTTTACTCCTCTTCTTCTTCTTCATACTCTTCTTACTCTCTCCTTTAGGAGGGAGAGGCTTGAAAGGCATTTTCTCCACAAAATTTGGTTTACTGACAGAAACAACAGAAGAAACTTTGGATGATTCCTCCTCTCTATTAATAAGATAGAAACATCTATTAGTCCTGTCATAGCTTGGCAAAACGTCATGTTTTATAAGATTTTATATGTAAGTATTTGCGAGAGAATCTTTAACACAATAGAGATGACAACCACGAAGGGTGCTATTAATATCACAAACACGCATATCTACCAAAGAAGTCTTTCTAGATATCTCTTCACACCCAAAAAACAAAGTAAGCTCATCATGCCGATTGAGAGTAATCTTGTCATCACAATACAAACTTGCGGTACTAGAAAGGTAACTATTAGGGCTTGAGCATTGAAAATTAAAATGACCCGTGTCATCGCAATGTTCACAAAGAAAAGGATAAAGCTCACAAACCTTTTCACCGAGCTCATCTAGAGCCTTGAGCCACATTCGGGTTTCTTCATTCCCATGGGTGATGCAATAATCTTCCTTGTTGTGACTCTGTTCACAAGGTCTATGTACTCCACAAAAATTAACATGCTTATAAGAAATAGGACTTTCAGAGGTTCGAGCATGTTTATCGCAATCATCAACAACAATATCACTTTCTATGCAAGTGTCTTAAAAAGGTTCATGATACACATCCCCATTTCCCTTAGGAACATTAATATGGGAAGCAAGGGCTCTAAAGCAATTAACCATAATTAGGGGATCAAGACCATATTTAGCACTAAGCTCTTGAAAATCAGCAGTTTCAGCAAAAGACTTAATGCAATCATACTCATAATTTATACCTGATCCTTTACCTTTGTTGCTATCCCAATCTTCAATATTGTTTTGAATTGTTTTAAGCAGATTCCACTTGACGTCAACATCCTTGCTTGTGAAAGAGCCATTGAAGCATGCATCTAGATAGTCCTTGTAATATCCTGAAAGCCTTGCATAAAAATTATTAATAACAATATTACGGGGAAGATCATGAATTGGACATTTGAGCATTAGTGACTTCAATCTTCCCCACGCTTGGGCAATGCTTTCTCCCTCATGTGGATGAAAATTATAAATATAATTTCTATCTTTATAAACCTCACTAGAAGGATAGAATTTAGAATAAAAGAGAGGTACAATTTCCTCCCAATCAATAGGTCGACCATCCTTCAGTGTTTTATACCATTCTACAGCTCTTCCCTTTAGTGATAAAGAAAATAGCTTCCTCTTAACTTGGTTCATCGAAATACCTGCACACTTGAAGAACTCGCATAATTCATGTATAAAGAGCAAATGATCACCAGGATGGACAGTTCCATCTCCTAAATAGCAGTTATTCATAGCACGATCAACAATTTTCATAGGTATTTTAAAAGGATGAGGAGCACAAGCATCATAAGAATTATCACATATGGGAGATAAAATATCATCAGAGCAAACTTTCTCCACTAGAGCTGGGGAACTAAAAATATCATGCTTAACAAAACCAGCTTCCCCAAGCTTAGACTTTTCTATAGCATTAGCAATAACGGTGTTCAAAGCATTCATACTAACAACACTATTAGCATGAAAATTAAGCTCCAAAGGTTTTTCAATTTTCTCTTCAAACACTTCATATCCTAACATAGGAAAAATACTAAAGAACTCTTTGTTTTCCATTAAGCCTAACTAGTGAAAATTAAAATAAGAAACAAAAAGATATAATTGCAGAATCTAAAGAAAATAACGCCGAGCACTCACACTGGAGGATGCGAGTACCTTTTACCTTACTTCCCCGGCAACGGCGCCAGAAAATTACTTGATGTCTACGCACGCTTCTATTCCTGTAGACAGTGTTGGGCCTCCAAGTGCAGAGGTTCATAGAACAGCAGCAAGTTTCCCTTAAGTGGATCACCCAAGGTTTATCGAACTCAGGGAGGAGGAGGTCAAAGCTATCCCTATCAACCAACCCTGCAATTATGATACAGAAAGTCTCTTGTGTCCCCAACACACCCAATACACTTGTCAGATGTATAGGTGCACTAGTTCGGCAAAGAGATAGTGAAATACAAGTAGTAGTGATGATTATAAGTAGTGAATGTAATCTGAAATAAATATCGCTGCAAGCAAACATGTAACAAAACTGAAAGGAAACGGTGTGCAATGCTTGGAAACAAGGCCTAGGGATCATACTTTCACTAGTGGACACACTCCCAACAAATATAACATAATTGAACCGATAGATACTATCATCAATATGCAACTCAAAACAATTCTCCAATGGATAACAAACACTAATCATGCGTAGAGCTACGAAGCACTCCTCAAAGTCCGTATATACCCAAACTAGATTGTCCCACACTATCACCGTGAACGCACTAGATGGTTTCAACAAACACCAACAATTCATAGAGACATTAACCAAAAAGATACACATGATGCGCACACTAGTCACCTTCACACCATGATACAAGGTATCTGATACGTCTCAAACGTATCTATAATTTTTGATGCTCCATGCTTGTTTTTACACCATTTGCCTTGTGTTTCGTTACACTTCGTGGCACTTTTATGCATTTTCCGGAACTAACCTATTAACAAGTCGCCATAGTGCCAGTTCCCTGTTTTCTGCTGTTTTTGTGTTTCAGAAGTGATACACAGGAAATATTCTCAGAATTGGACGAAACAAGTTCTTGAAGTCTTATTTTGCCCGGAAGCTTCCAGAGATCCGAAGAGGCAAACTAGAGGGGCCACAGGCAAGCCTCACACTAGGCCGGCGCGGCCCAGGCCCTGGCCGTGCCACCTAGGTGTGAGGAGGCCTGGGGCCACTCCTGACGACGCCCCTTCGCCTATATAAAGCCTCGGGACGGAAAAACCTAGGGGAGTCAACGAAATTTCCAGAACAGTTCCGCAGCACCGCCGCCGTCGAAGCCAAATTTCGGGGGACAGAAGTCTCTGTTCTGGCATCCTGCCGGGACGGGGAAGTGCCCCCGGAGCCATCTCCATCGGTCTCCATCGCCGTCTCCGCCGTCTCCATTGACCTCACCGCCATCTCCATCAACCTTGCTGTCTCCTATGATGAGGAGGGAGTAGTTCATCCCCTGGGCTGAGGGCTCTACCGGTAGCTATGTGGTTCACCTCTCTCTCCCATGATGTGATCTTTATGTGATCGTGAGCTTTGTATCATGTTGAATAAGTAGATGTTACTCTTCTTCATTATGTGTACTCTAGTGTGTTATTAAAGTAATCTATTCCTCCTGCCATGGTGTAACGGTGACAGTGCGTGCATCATGGTGGTACTTGGTTTAGGCTACGATTGTGATCTTTTATGGATTATGAGAATAATTATCGCTATGATAGTATTGAAGTGATCTATTCCTCCTTTCATGGTGTAATGTTGACAGTGTGTGCACCGTGTTAGTACTTGGTCTAAGTTGCAATAATATCTATCTTGAGTTGTGATTTGATTTGGATATCTCTATGAGTGGTATTTGTCAAGTACTTGATGAACTTTGAGGAGTGCTTTATAGCCCTACGCAATGATTAGTGTTATTCAATAGGAGAGTAATTCAGAGTACCATAGTGAAGAGAAGTTATTTATTGGTTCAATTATGTTATATTTGTTGGGAGTGTGTCCACTAGTGAAAGTATGATCCCTAGGCCTTGTTTCCAAGTATTGCACACCGTTTACTTCCTGTTTTGTTACATGTTTGCTCGCAGCGATATTTACTTCAAATCACATTTGCTACTTATAATCATCACTACTACTTGTATTTCACTATCTCTTCGCCGAACTAGTGCACCTATACATCTGACAAGTGTATTGGGTATGTTGGGGACACAAGAGACTTTCTGTATCGTAATTGCAGGGTTGTTTGAGAGGGATAGCTTTGACCTCTTCCTCCCTGAGTTCGATAAACCTTGGGTGATCCACTTAAGGGAAACCTGCTGCTGCTCTACAAACCTCTGCACTTGGAGGCCCAACACTGTCTACAAGAACAAAAGCGTGTGTAGACATCAAGCTCTTTTCTGGCGCCGTTGCCGGGGAGGTAAGGTAAAAGGTACTCGCATCCTCCTGTGTGAGTGCTCAGAGTTATTTCCTTTAGATTCTGCAATTACATCTTTTTGTTTCTTGTTTTTATTTTCACTAGTTAGGCTTAATGGAAAATAAAGAGTTCTTTAGTCTTTTTTCTGAGTTTAGATTTGGAGAGAAAATTGAAAAACCATTGGAGCTTATTTTGCATAGCAATGTTATTAGTACGAATGCTTTGAATCCCGTTATTGCTAATGCTATGTAAAAGTCTAAGCTTGGGGAAGCTGGTTTTGTTAAGCATGATATTTTTAGCTCCCCAGCTTTAGTGGAGAAAGTTTGCTCTGATGATATTTTATCTCCCATATGTGATGTTTCTAATGATGCTTGTGCTCCTCATCCTTTTGAAATACCTATGAAAATTGTTAGGCGTGTTATGGATAACTGCTATTCAGGAGATGGAACTATCCATCCGGGAGATCACTTACTATTTATACATGAATTATGCGAGTTGTTCAGGTGTGCAGGTATTTCACCAAGCCAGGTCAAGAAGAAGCTATTATCTTTATCATTGAAAGGCAGAGCTAAGGAGTGGTATCGACTGCTCCAAGATGGTCCATCTATTGAGTGGGAGGAAATTGTACCTCTCTTTTATTCCAAGTTTTATCCTCCAAGTGAAATTCATAAAGATCATAATTGGATATATAACTTTTGGCCTCATGAGGGAGAAAGCATTGCCCAAGCGTGGGGAAGATTGAAGTTACTAATGCATAAATGTCCTATTCATGATCTTCCCCGTAATATTGTTATTAATAATTTTTATGCAAGGCTTTCAGGATATTACAAGGACTATCTAGATGCATGCTTTGATGGGTCTTTCGCAAGCAAGGATGTTGACACCAAGTGGGATCTGCTTGAGACAATTCAAAACAATATTGAAGGTTGGGATAGCGACAAAGGTAAAGGATCAGGTATGAATTACGAGTTTGATTGCATTAAGTCTTTCGCTGAAACTGCTAATTTTCAAGAGCTTAGTGCTAAATATGGTCTTGATCCTCAAATTATGGTTGATTGCTTTAAAGCCTTTGCTTCCCATATGAATGTTCCTAAAGGAAATGGGGACGTGTATCATGAACCTTTTAAGGACACTTGCATAGGAAGTGATAT